>OY720252.1:16629189-17847374 GCA_963082625.1 Pasiphila rectangulata | reverse complement strand
TGTAAAAAGAAACCACGTCGCTGGTGGATATCAGCATACAACAAATGTCGTTTAAGGTTAGTGTACCTAAATATCTAATTTTATTTTCAGTTTTGATCACGGTAGAAAATTAACGAATGACGTAAAAAAATCCCTGTCTTGTGATTCTACCGGTGGGATCATGGGGAATGATTCGGAAAAACTTATTATGATAAGTTGTTGCGAGTCACGCACCTTTGAAGTTACCGCCTCGCGACGGATACCGGCGCACCGCCACAGGCGTCCTGTGCTACCACGGACGAGACCCTTCCCACGGTGTGTCGTGCGAGCTGGTCCGCGCTCGTCCGCGCTCGTCCGCGATATCACGGACCGTGGGAAGCTAGCTTTAGGGATCCTCACATTACTAAACCATAGCCCTTAAATACTTTCGAAACTTAACTTTGTCGATAACGTTTTAGGGGAATGTTTGCTTGCACTATAGAACTCACTCAACGAATACAGAATGCTTGTTTCCCCATCCCCAACATCTATCCGTACATTAATAATAAGGGTTTACTCAACATCAGCCTAATTCATCTAACAATGTCCCAGGCACTGCAGCGTCCCGTACAGCATGATTACCAGTTGCTGACGCTGTATAAATCGTGTTTAATAGATGCAAAGGCCTTACTTTACTCAACATGGCATTTCGGCAAACTTCCACGTGGCTTTTTAGGATCATTTAGCTCCCAGAAACAATGCGAACCACATCATCATGAAAAACTTCATTTTTCATTCCGCCTTATCCGTTTTGCTACCCAAGATATCCTTAGATATTCGTTCGTTTCAGCCGTAAAACGTCCACTACTGAACACAGGCCTCGCTCATGGATCTCCATGAGGGGTAGTTGCCATATTCACCACGCTTGGCAGGCGGGTTGGCGAGCGCAGTACGGGATGTTGGTACACGGAAAGACGCTGCTGCCCATCTTCCGGAGGTATCCCTTAGCAGGCTCTTACTGCCTCCATGGGTATGAGAGGAGGGGTAACATTCTACTGCCGGCACCCCACGGCGATAGATATCTTTAGATATGTATGCTGCCACGAAATTTTGGAATAACATCCACCGCCATTAATTAACTGTCATTCAATTTAAAAAAATCTTAACAAACAATAAAATTATTAGAATTTCAATTACATTTAAATAGCTAAATGGTAGCCGTGCTGGGTTTAATTAATCATTAGTTTTAAATCTTGTTTTATCCATCTATCAATGTCCCAGGCACTGCAGCGTCCCGTACAGCATGATTACCAGTTGCTGACGTTGTATAATACATCTATAATAATTGCAAATGGCCTTACTTTTAAATCTTACATACTTATTTTATATTGGAGATAAATATTAATATATATTATAAGAAACTTTGCTTAAGTTGTGTTTGTTATACAACTTCGTTAAAGTTTCTTGTAACAAAATGTGTAGTTTGTATAAATTTTGATTTTTGGTTTTTTTTATGCTGTGTGCTTGAGAACACAGCATGTTCTCAAAACCTATTTTAAATAAAATGAAATATTGTGGCGTATGCTTATATCGGTTTCGGCTAAAAAATACTATTTTGCCGGGCACTAGTTGAAAATCCTTGCAAACTACAAAGTATGCAGCGCGTTGATGTTTTTATATGAAATTACAATTCAATAAATTCAATAACAATATAGTCAATTTTATTACATGATTATTTAATAAAGTTAGGGCGTATTTTGATTATAGGTATAGTTATACTCGTAAATTAACTTTGCGGCATGTTCTAGACGAAAAGAATCTCGAGGGACGAAGGGATTCACTTGTTTGGGCAGCGCCTTGTAATCAGTGATTGTGCAAGGAACCTTGACGGCGGTTTAGTAAGAGGCAGCTAATTGATAGCAGAGACAACGCATTTTAAAATATGACATTCAAATCAACGTTCAATCAGATATTTTGGAACGTAGTTATTGTGTTGTTGCCTTCTTTACACCAGTCATCATAAAGCATTTAACTCAAACCCAAAAATCCTTTATGCAGTGGGACCGCAGACTTCTTAAAATTTCCTCTTTTTTAATACCTGCTTATTAAGATTATAAGAACATAGAGTAAGTGAAGCAGTTTTATAAATATGTTGGTTTCATTGTTCACATCTAGTCTGGACACAGGCTGTACCCGTTCTCACATTTAGATTGATTTAAATGACAATAGCTACTTAAAGTAACTACTATGTTTTGTAGAGCTCTAACGTCGATCTCCGTTTCAGGAATCAAACCCGCACGCTCCGATTCCTAAAACCGAGCGGAGGTGCCTAGGGACAAATGTTTACTTTTCTGCAAATATTTGTATCAAGTCTAAATACTTTTTTTTATGTAGAATAAGTACGTATTTATTTACAATAACAACCGTATGTAAATATTCTATCAACCATCTGGTACGCATAACGCAAGCTTACTTTGGTTGAGGCTAGATGGTGTTGTTGGAATTGTTTATATTTCTTTATGTAATGCTAGTCTGATTCACTTTTAGCTAATGTTTCATAATTAATTTAACTACAAGGAGGATCGGAGCGCACGGTGCAGAATCGTGGCTGGCGGATTACACAAACTAAGAAAGGCCACCCAGCAGGTGAAGACCATCTGTGGATGATGATGATGAAGTTAACAATAACAGCTTCCGCGCTGAACCTGTATTTTCAAATCAAAAAACTGATTAATCCTTGGTAATTAGATGACTAATAATCGTGATCGTGATAATCGGATGTTTGCACACGTACCTACTCGTATTTGTTAATTACCATTACAGTGATATTGGATAAAGGAATCTATATTTATCTATCACGAACGCATCATGCGTTTATTTATTTCCTGGTAATATAATTTATTCTGAGAGCGAGCTTAAGAACCGAAACTCGAGGAAAAATGGCAGTTTTACCAATGAGTACCTACTTTAAATGAACAGTGTGCATACCATGAGTTGTCGCTGTTAGATTGTCTGCCGTTAACTACAGTAGTAATAGTTAGTACGTTACTATGACATCTCTGAGATTTGTAACTCATGTATTTGTACCGAATTCTAAGCAAATGAAGCCCAAACTACAGTCGCTGTAGTATAGTTTACTGCGTATTTTAGTACCAAAGTATCCGCTAGAGGCGCTGTACAAATTTTCATACATTCTTTAACTACAGTCGCTAACAAATACTCGTATAGATTGAGAAGAGCCAGGGTAGACCTACAGACGTGAATATATTTTGTTAACTTTCGATTTAAAAATAAAATATAGCAAAAACTTGCCGACACTGCCAAAAATATCGAACTTTAAGATTCAAGTTATAATCGAATTTCGTTATAATAGCACGTCAAAGATACAGTTAGGTACATTTTTTGTAAATTTCGAAACTGGAGTACAAACAGGTACAAACTCTCATTAGATCCTTAATCTATTGCTGTTTTAAAAACTGGATCTACTGAGAGTGATCCCATACTTTACAGTTTGATTATCATAAATAGGGACTTATTATTATATAGTTGTAAGTGTTTAAATCCTTGAACCTAAGATAAGAATGTATTAGTTATAATAAAATGTATAAGTAGATAATGATGACGTATTCGAAGCCGCTTTCGGCGTGTGCTTTTATAAAGTTACCTAAAAAAAGCACACGCCGAATGTTACATGTGTATTTTGTTTTAAAAGCGATTGCTGTAATAGCACGTCAGAGTATCGATCCTCTAGCATCTGCAAGCACCAAGAAGGCAAATTCCATAATAACCGCGTGTAAAACCGTTGACTAAAGCTATAAACAACCATAAACTTCTACCATTATTACGACACCCGTCTGCTGTAAGAATAAAGGCTATAATAACATGTTATTATAAATCGCTGGCGGGTTCCCATAATTGCTATTCCTGTAAAATGTTCTTCGTCTTATTTTACTGCATCCTCGCGAGTTCAAACACCCCTGTCGCATGGAAATTGCAGTTAGATTATCTGTATAAGTAACTTGTTATATACAGATGGTTAGTAAGTCTTATAAGTTGATTATACTAAGATATACACTCTATTACTATCTTTATCCTTTAGACGGAGATCGTTTTAGATGAGTTACAACTCATATACGCCTTTACGGATAGACAGATAGAATATTCTTTATTCCACAAACTTAAAAGTACTGTACGTAGGCGAACTTAATGCTAAGTAGCATTCTCTTCCAGCTAACCTGTGTGTTATGTGGACTAGATTAAAGGTAGCGCACAAAAGATACAAAGTTTAATATACAAACTTTCCGACACATACTTATAACGTAGATAAACATAAAACACATGTACAAAAATATATATCATATATGTATGTACATATAAACTTAATATATATATATATATATATTTTTTAAAGGACAAAATTAAATAGGCATCGCCCGTGATTTTCACGCATCCTGAGAGATAAAAAATAGCATAACTACCAGAATGGTCCACTCTGAAAGTCCATTCTAAACATTGATTTAAGGTATTTTTATAGATGAGTATTTATATCTCCGAAATAGAGAAATATATTTCATCATTCCAGCCGTAAAAAGTCCACTACTGAACAGGCCTCCCTCATGGATCTTCATGAGGGGCAGTTGCCATACTCACCACGCTTGGCAGGCGGGTTGGCGAGCGCAGTACGGGATGTTAATACACGGAAAGACGCTGCTGCTCATCTACCGGAGGTATCCCTTAGCAGGCTCTTACTGCATCCACGGGCATGAGAGGAGGGGTAACATTCTACTGCCGGCACCCCACGGCTATATATTTAATTAATATAATAAAGAAATATATTTAATTATTGTCAATTTTTTGTTGATTACAGGATCTTGAAATAAAATATTACATACAGTTTTAACCTAAACAAGACGTACATTTGGCGAGTGTAAGTAGGTACTCATAATCTAAGATATGTACATAGGTGTTTACCTATTCTATATAAATGGGTATAGAGAGAAGCTAGTTTCATACATTATAAAGTTCAAAATATTCCTTGAGGCAATAGATGGAATGTGAAATTAACCATTTCCTCTTAGATTCACTTCACTTCTTAGTTTGTTTTTAAATCAACAAAACTTATTTAATTTTATGATATAATTACCTACTAGTAATTGTGCCGTGGGTTGCCGGCAGTAGAATGTTACCCCTCCTCCCATACCCATGGATGCAGTAAGACCCTGCTAAGTAAAACCTCCAGAAGATGGGCAGCAGCGTCTTTCCGTGTATCAGCATCCCGTACTACGCTCGCCAACCCGCCTGCCAAGCGTGGTGAGTATTGCAACTACCCCTCATGGTGATCCACGAGGAAGGCCTGTGTTCAGTAGGAACAGTTTAACGGCTGAAATGATGATATGATTACCTAATAGTAAAAATAAAGCAAAATTACTCACTTCTTAGCATAGCTTTCATCATCATCATCATCAGCCCACATTAGTCCACTGCTGGACATAGGCCTCTCCTATTAAGCGCCACTGTGAACGTTCTTCGGCCACCCGCATCCACTTTTTGCCGGCCGCTTTTCGCAGGTCGTCGCTCCACCTAGCCGGGGGGCGCCCCACACTACGCTTGCCAAGTCGTGGTCTCCACTCAAGAACCCGTCTACTCCAGCGGTTATCGGTTCTTCGGCATATGTGGCCAGCCCACTGCCACTTCAGTTTGCTAATCTTGAGAGCTATGTCGGTAACTTTAGTTCTCTGTCGAATAACCTCATTTCTGATTTTATCCTTCAGAGATACTCCCAACATAGCCCTTTCCATAGCTCGCTGAGCGACTTTAAACTGGTGGACTAGTCCAACCGTGAGTGTCCACGTCTCGGCTCCGTATGTCATAACAGGTAGGACGCACTGATTGAAAACTTGGGTTTTCAGGCATTGTGGGATGGACGACGTTAAGACTCGACGTAATTTGCCGAAAGCGGCCCAGCCCAGCTGGATTCTTCTTTTGGCTTCCTTCTCGAAGTTGTTTCTACCCAACTGCAGTATCTGCCCGAGGTAGATATACTCTTGAACAGCTTCGAGTGGGAAACCTGCAACGATGATAGGACCCGGACTTATGTGGTTGTTGAACATGACTTTTGTTTTATCCATGTTCATCTGGAGTCCAATTCGTCGTGAAGAATCGGCTAGGCCATTTAGCATTTCCTGTAGCACTTCCAGCGACTCCGCCATTAGGACTATGTCATCCGCGAATCGTAGGTGTGAGATGTACTCGCCATTGATGTTTATGCCCGTTGTTTTCCAGTCCAGCGTCTTAAACAGATCCTCCAATGCGTTAGTGAACAGTTTCGGTGATATGACATCTCCCTGTCTCACTCCCCTGCGCAATGGTATAGGATTAGACTGCTGGCCCTGTACTTGAACACTCATCGTGGCAGAATTGTAAAGACATTTCAACACCTCGATATAACGATAGTCCACTTGACATCGCTGCAAGGATTCCAGGACGGTCCAGGTCTCAACCGAGTCAAAGGCTTTTTCGTAGTCCACAAATGCAAGACACAGGGGCTGATTATACTCTTCGGACTTTTGTATAATCTGCCTTACTGTGTGGATGTGGTCTACGGTACTATAACCACTACGAAACCCAGCCTGTTCGGGAGGTTGGAACTCGTCGAGCCTTTTTGCGAGACGATTTGTGATCACTCTTGAAAACAACTTATAGACGTGGCTTAAGAGTGAAATGGGTCTGTAATTCTTCAGAAGGGTTTTATCACCCTTCTTGAAGAACAGAACCACAATACTCCTGTCCCACGCCTTCGGAGTTCTCCCACAGATAATGACGGAGTTAAAGAGCTTTTGCAGTTCAGCCAATATAGGGGCTCCTCCTGCTTTCAGAAGCTCAGTTGTGATGCCGTCATCCCCGGGGGCTTTTCCGTTTTTAAGTTGCTTCAGAGTTAGATCAATTTCATCAGCGCTGACGTCCGGCAGTTCATCTGTGAAGTGGCGTGTGAGTGTGGCTCTAGAATCGTGATTTTGGGGTTCCAGGTGAGCAGCCTGGGATTCGTATAGTTGGCCATAGAAATCCTCGATCTCTCTGAGAATTTGCGGCTTTGACACGGCGATGCGGCCATCGGATGATCGTAGCTTCGTTAGGTGGCTCCTTCCAAGCGTCTGGCTGAACACTTTTGATCCTCGATTCTGCTCAATTGCCATTTTAATACGGCGTGTGCTGGAGCATCGAAGATCACGTCGAACCAGTTTTGTAATTTGCTTGTTAAGAGCCGATCGGTGTAACGAAGTAGCCTGAGTGTCTTCTCGCCTTAGAGTCATCAGTCGCTTAGTTTCTTCGGAGAGTTCAGAATTCCTGTCCTTACGTTTGCCGCTGAAGAGTTTGGCACCTTCATCCCTCACGATTTCTATCACAGATTGGAGTTCCTCGTCGATGTCTGTGGTTTCCAGGGCGGCGAATCGATTTTCCAGATTCTTCTGGAAGATTTCAGAGCCTGCATTGATCTGGAAGAGGTTAGGTCGGAGCGTAGACTTTATCATGCGGTGCCTCTCTAGGCGAACGTCTATATTCAGAGTGCCTCTTACGAGTCGGTGGTCGCTTCCAGTGTTGAACCTGCTAACCACTGAGACATCCCTGAATATACGCCGTTTATCCGACATGATAAAGTCAATCTCATTTTTTGTCACAGAGTCGGGGCTTTGCCATGTCCACTTTCTCTGGGCCTTTTTCTTGAAGAAAGAATTCATCAAGAAAAACCCCTCCTGCTCGAGAAAGTTGACAAGCATTTGCCCCCTGTGGTTTCTACTTCCAAACCCATGCGGCCCAAGAACCGTTTCGTCCAATTCCTACTGCCGTGGTGGCTCCGGCAAAGAATGAGCCCCGACTCTTCCCGGGGATGTCGTAAGAGCCGACTAAGGGATAATTTGACAGAGGATGGGTCGCAGCATCCGTCTGAAAGACCAACACAAATACTGCGATCTCCAACACGCCTGCCCAGCGTGGAGATTATGGGCAACTACCTCCAAATGAACACAGCCAAAACAAAAAGGCCCCTAGTTCCCGGCCGCCCTGCCGTTCTTGGCCACGGTAGCGGCCATGGTAAAGGCAGGGCAGGGGGTGCTAAGAATCCCCGGGTTACGGTAGGCTTCCAAAAACAACTGACCTTGGCGACGTATAACGGACGAACACTGCGCCTCGACGAACACCTGGCCCAACTTCAAACGGAACTAGACAACATAAGGTGGCACATACTCGGGTTATCGGAAGTCCGTAGAGAGGGAGAGGACACCATTACTCTGGAGTCGGGGCACCTTATGTATTTCCGAGAGGGTGACTAACCATCCCAAGGTGGCGTTGGGTTCCTCGTAAATAAAGTCCTCGCTGACAATGTTTTAGAGATCTCTAGTGTGTCGACCAGGGTTGCTTACCTGATCATCAAGCTTTCCAAACGTTACAGTTTGAAAGTCGTTCAGGTATATGCGCCGACCTCGACACATTTGGATGAAGAGGTTGAGTCTCTTTACGAAGACATATCGAGAGCCTTGCATAACACCTCCAAGGCTCACTTTAATGTTGTCATGGGAGACTTTAATGCTAAGGTGGGAGTACAGCATAGCTTTATATCCTGTTAAAGAGTTGATGTTAATGGAAAACGTTCTTCGGGATCTGTAGTCACAATGGGTGTACCGCAGGGATCAATTCTTGGGCCTTTTCTATTTTTAATTTACATTAATGATCTACCTCATCTTGTCAAAAACAATCATGAGATTGTATTGTTTGCTGATGACACTTCACTTTTGTTCAAAATGAAACGACGTACCACCGATTATGACGAGGTGAATAATGCAATCTCAGAGGTTGTTAATTGGTTTAATGTCAATAACCTATTACTTAATGAAAATAAAACAAAATGCATTAGATTTACTCTTCCTAATGTAAAACAGGCTGATGCCAAGATTAAATTAAAAGGTGAAAGTTTAAACCTTGTAGAAAAAACTGTATTTTTAGGCATAACTTTAGACAATAAGCTTCAATGGGGCCCACACATAGAACAACTATCGGGTAGGCTTAGTTCTGCAGCATATGCAGTCAAAAAAATCCGCCTTCTTACAGACGTTGATACCGCTAGACTTGTTTACTTCAGCTATTTCCACAGCATTATGTCTTATGGCTTACTACTGTGGGGATGTGCTGCAGATATAGACACCGTATTTGTGCTGCAGAAGAGGGCTATTCGTTCTATCTACAATATGGGTCCCAGAGAATCACTTCGCACTAAATTTAAAGAAATAAATATAATGACAGTAGCTTGTCAATATATTTATGAGAACCTGTTGTACACCCATAAAAATATTGCTTCATTTAAGAAAAACAGCGACAATCACAATGTAAATACAAGAAATAAGAATAAACTCGCTGTGCCCACTACTAGGCTCCATAAGGTGAAAATATCTTTTAAAGGGCAATGTATACGCTTCTACAACAAACTCCCAAGTGAGTTGCAGAAGTTATCATTGAATAAATTCAAAAACATTATTAAACGCAATCTGTGCAATAAAGCTTATTATAAAATATCAGATTACCTAGAGGACAAAACCACTTGGGACGGAATCTGCTCCAACTCCGTCAAACGTAACATAAGACAAAATAAAATTGTTAAATGATGACTATAACGACCGAGTTAGGTTCTTCTGTTCACTTCTTTTCCTAACTCGCGTGTCATCTGAAGTGAACAGATTCAATTATGTGCTTTATTCTATTTATTTGTGTTGTTTTATTTTGTAATTTGTGACGCGTCAATAAGGTCCATGCGGCCGCACTGAATAAAGTATTTTTTGATTCTTGATTCTTTTGATTCTTGATTCTTGTTAATTCCTGCTAAAATGTATGCAGCGCGTTGATGTCTTTTCTATGAGAAATCAGCTTTAGATGTGTTTGCCACTTATAAGATTATCTTACATAAACACGAGTATTATATATCGCGTGATTTACCCTTCGTATTCGTATATAATAAATCCATTGATATTGAAAATCGTTTATGCTGTTTCGCGACCAAGATACAAAGGTGCAATCAAAATCAGGTAAGTGTTTATTCAATAGAACAAAACGCTACTTAGAATAGTCAGTTTACAAAATAAGAACAAAAGACATTGAAATTGTATACATCACATAATTGAATTCATTCGCTTCGGAAAACTTTTTTTTCAAGTGAGGAAAAGAAGTCGAAATAACAGGGTTTCGACCGGATTGCATCTTGGTCACGGGAAGACATGATATGATTGTCAGTCGCAAATATGCTAGCCATCTATCGAAGTCGTCACCCGTAAATTTTGTAATATTGAAAAAAAATACATGACGTCTTGAGAATTTCAGAAACCCCTTGAATTCGGTTAAATAGAAGCAGGAAACGGTTTTGCAATATCAATATATGTATTATTTCTGAATACCGACTAGTACCTATTATACGAGGTTACTCCGTTGCAGAATTGAATTGATGCTCTAAGGTGCAATTGTTCTGAACAAACGTCCTTGCCTTATTTAGGATTCAATATAAGCACTTCCTTTGTACGGCGCTAGAATAACTTCAACGGCTTCGTTCAGTACCGTTTTGGCCTTGTGGGAAGCAATATTGTTGATTTATTGTAATCTTCTAGTTCATGAAAGAAACAAAATAGCATTGTAATATAATAACATAAACACGGGAATTTATCGCGTAATACCTTTTGATTATGTTATTATATTATAATGAACTGTGATCGCGAAAGTTTACGAAAAAAAAAAATAGCATTGCATTCTCAGCTTTAGCACGGAAATCCAAAGGAGAGGCGTATGTCCAAAGGAAAATTTATGTCTTTCGTAACATTTTTTCGAGAAACTAGTTGAGGTATTTACTAAGGTAAAATACCATTTAGACCTATAGATAAAAAATATTTATTCAGACAAAGTTTAACAACAATCAATCACAAGTAAACAGACAATTAATAATTTCTAAAGTATTAAAAAATAATGCTATAAAAACTAACTACTACTTATAAAATCATATTCAAATCTAATTTAAATTTATGAAAACCTTTACAACAAATTAGGCCACGCGCTGTGTGTGGGGGTTCCGCAGATAACTGTAGACCTGTTGTCAGAAAATGGTGTATGTTCTTTACATTTACCGAAACATAGGTATTAATAGGTATTAGTTGAGGTAAACCGTATCACTTATTTGAGCAACAATTTCTTTGAAACTAAACAAACTAGCTTAACCCTTATCCCTCTTATTTGACGAGCTCTGTGGCGCAGCGGGTGAAGGTCCGCCTGCGACGCAAGGGGTTGCGGGTTCGATTCCCGCCTCGGGACAAATGTCTGTACGATCTGCAGATATTTGTTCAGGGTGTTCTGGGTGTTTTTCTATATATAATAAAAATATTTATCTATGTAGTATAATGTATTAAGTATATCAATCATCTAGTACCCATAACACAAGCTCTGCTTAGCTTGGGGCTAGATGATGCTGTGTGATCTGTCCAGCATTATTTATTTTATTTATTATTTATCGTTTTCCTAGAAAGTTAATGGGTAAAAACAACATTCATGATTTTGTTTCAGATTTAGAGGTATAAAGCAGTTTAGATTTTAAAAGGGGAGGGAGGGGAAAGACGCCTTTATTTCGTCGCCCTATTTTGTGTAAAAAAAAAAAGATTAAAACTCTAATATTTCGCAAATGGAAACCTAAATCGAAAAATAGTCTTTGCAAACCCGGATTGGCTTTAAACGATATTTATTTAACGATCACACAATGGGAAAATAAAGGAAAAAAACAACTTGCGTGTATTTATAATTTTTTCAGAATTTTTTATGTACTGATTTTATATGTCCATGCAGGATTACGGCTTTCTAGGATTAATAGTATCTTCGTAAAGCCAATTTATAATTTTGTTCAGCATTTTTTATGTTAAACGCATGTCGGCCGCGCGGACGACCGAGAAGGAGGTGGCGGGACGAGCTGAACACTCATATGAACACGTGGCCTGTCACTGCGTTAAATCGCGAAGAGTGGAAGAACGGAAGGGAGGCCTTTGCCCTGCAGTGGGACAGTAGAGGCTAAATAATAATAATAATATATTTTTTATGTACTGATTTTATATGTCCATGCAGGATTACAGCTTTCTAGGATTAATAGTATCTTCGTAAAGCCAAAGACAGACAGACAACGTGAAACTATAAGGGCTCCTTGTTGTACTACGAAACCCTAAAAAAACTGGTTACAATAATAAAATAAGTTCGATGGATTCCCATTGACTCATCAAATCGTAGCACGGTGTAAGGTACTAAGGGGGCAGTCCGTAAAATACGTCACACGTTAAGGGCTCCCCCTTACGTGTGACGTAGGGGAGACCAAGTGTAAATTTGTGTGACAATGGGTGGAAGGGCTCCTAAAGTTCGTGACGTTACATTTCAAACAATAATTTGGCAATAAAACTAATTACGGAACTGCTGTTCTAATTTCATAATTTCTAGAAGTATAATTTCTAAATATGTGACGTCACACTAGGGATGTGGAGTCTCATATGAAATTCGTGTGTAACTTATTGATGTCCCTTTTTAGGCCAATATGTGTTTTCATAATGTGGATCTTGGAGGAGATTTGGTGGGTTTAGAGCTTCGACTTTTTTGTATCAAATCGAAGGTTTCAAGTAGTAAATTTTGAAAAGATTAGCTATAAATTAACATTTTCCTCATTCAATTTCACAGAATAAACATAATGCCGAAATTCAAGACAATCCTAGTAACGGGCGGCGCCGGATACATTGGCAGCCATTGCGTGGTGGATCTCATAGAAGCCGGACATGATGTCATCGCCATAGACAACTTCGCGAACGCGGTGGAGGGCGAAGACGGTGCACCGGCTCTGCAGAGGGCGGAGCAGATCACGGGGAAGAAGATTGTCTTTTATAAAGCTGATCTGCTGAACAAGGCTGAGATTAACGATATATTTGATAAGGTGAGTTATAGTTTGGTTCTTCATCATCATCCGCAGCCTGACTGCAGCCACTGCTGTCATGGAACCCAAGTGGAATTAGGCAGGACACATTCAAACTCAAACTCAAAAAATACTTTATTTAGTGCGGCCGCATCGGCCTTATCGACATTGTAAGGCGAGGCTATGACAGGTGGAGCAAAGCCACGACTGAATGGTGACCGAGGATGGGACAGAGATGTGCCGGGCGACCGGTGGCGAGGTGGGTCGATGACATAGTTCAAGTCAAGGGGCGTCAGTGGATGCGACTAGCACAGGACCGTGATGGCACAAAGGCAGTTTGGTTAAGGTACTGAGGGGAAATATGGTAGATTGATATCACCTTACAATAGGTGTCAAAACAATCCTGGCGGACATTAAATAATGCCTAATGGACATTAAACATTGATAGAAACTTGTACAACAACCCCACAACCAAACTTGTGTATAGAAGTCAAAGTATGAGGTTTCTTACTTTTTATTTTTTTATATTTTATAAGCGAAGGACTTCTTTCCCTTCTTTCCCTGACCTGCAGAATAGTTGGAAAAAATAAAAGTAAAACCAGCGCGGCCGGCACTGCACTCGCACTGCATATTCTTCGACGGCCCCACCGCCATCGAACATGTTTGATAAGTATAATACGGCTTACACCACGTACCTAACTTATTATCATACTCATCGAAACGTCAGCAAGATGTTATGTTTATTAAATGTTTGATAAGAATGTGTGATGCGGCTATAAAAATGTATAAGTTACTTAGTGATATTTAAGTGTATGTATTTAATTTTGATTTGTCTGTTTACTATTGTTTTGTATTCATGGGGCTGACATAGTCAATCAATTGACTCAAAGTCCCGTATAAAAATATGAATAAAAAAAAAAAAAAGAGGTTGTTAATTCCCTTCAAATGTGTCACGTAAGTGTTTAACACTATAAAAATACAAACTAT
Source organism: Pasiphila rectangulata (assembly GCA_963082625.1). NCBI lineage: Eukaryota > Metazoa > Arthropoda > Insecta > Lepidoptera > Geometridae > Pasiphila > Pasiphila rectangulata. Next base: position 17,833,468 of record OY720252.1, on the reverse strand, counting down.
TATGTATGTTTGTCCCCAGCACCAGGTAGACTGCGTGATTCACTTCGCCGCACTGAAAGCCGTGGGCGAGTCGATGCAGCAACCTCTTCTATACTACCAGAACAACCTACTCGGCATGCTGAACTTACTAGAGGTCAGTCTACTAGATCTACTGGTTTATTCTGTGGGGTGCCGGCAGTATAATTTTGCCCCTCCTCTCTTGCCCATGGATCCAGTAAGAATCTGCCAAGGGATGCCTCCGGAAGATGGACTGCAGCGTCTTTCTGTATGCGTATGGATATAACCTCCTCGTACTTGGAGATCCATGAGGGAGCCCCATGTTCAGCAGTGAATGATGATGAGTCAACTAGACTTTACTTATTGAATCAAATAAGTCGAATACCTAACCTATAAGCCTAAATATTTCGGTTACCGAGCTAACCTTATTGGCTTGTAACCTGCCAACGAACTAACAATATTTTTGAATTTTGACTAGATTTCGCAAAGTGGGCTGACCTCAGCTAATGCTGGTCATAAAGAAAGCCAAATCTAAATCTAATCTCGTTTTTTTTACAAAAGTCCGTGCAATGTTATTGCACAATAAATGGTAACAATAACAGTTTATTGTTTTTGCAAATAAATTATCTTTATCATTATCTTTATCTTTGGCAAAACCAGTGCGCATTATCTACAGCTTTTGGTGTCAGGTGTAATCTTTGTATTTAACAATGACTGAATGTAGAACAGATGGTGACGCTGTATAAATAGTTGTAATGACTCAGGAATTGTCTAATTTCTTTTATAAATGTAGTTTTTAATATTTTTACTTGTATATGTTTTTGCGTATCTTCTGTTGGTGGCTCAATACATAAATAAAATGCTTGCATTCATTACAGATTATGCGTTCCCACGATTGCTACCAAATGGTATTTTCCTCATCATGCACCGTGTACGGCGAGCCAGAATACCTGCCCATCACAGAGACCCACCAGATCGGAAACATCACCAATGTTTACGGACGGACCAAGTACTTTATTGAGGAGATGCTGAAGGACCTAAGTGCAGCTGATAAGGTATGTCTAGTCTGCCCTCTTGTCAAACATGTTTAACCGACTTCAAAAAGGAGGTTCGCAAATCGACTGTTTTTTTGTTTGTTTGTTAAGCGGATTACTTTGCCAACTAAGCATGGATTTTGATGATTATTTTTTTATAAGGTAGGTCCATTTTCATGGGTTTAGCAAACTTTTAAAGAATCGTTTATTTTACCTACTTGACAAATCGATACCATACATAACTAAAATAAAGCTTTGCTAAATCATTTTTTATTCTGTAAAAAAAATATTCGTCATCTACGATTAGGTAGGAATTATTATTTAATTTACAGTTACATAATATCAAAGAGCACTTCGGAACTTCGTACAGTTTTCAACTGGTGCGGATTTTAAGAAGTATTTTAGACTCTGTGGTCAAAAATTTGGACAGTGTTAACACGTTAAAATTTTAAATTAAAGTTAGACTTTTTAAAACTTTACACACATTAACACATTATTACTATACAAGCTTGTGCCCGCCGCTTCGCATGCGTTGTACACGGATAAAAAGTAGCCTATGTGCTAATCCTATACGTTTGCAAAATTTCAGCTCGATACATACGATAGTTTTTGCGTGAAGAGATAACAAACCTCCATACAAACAAACTTTCGGCTTTATAATATTAGTGAGATTGGATTAACTGGTATTTATCGCGTAATTACCTTTATTATGATCCCGATGTTTCGATTTATAAATACCCGATAATCCAGCATAGTAATAATAAAGTTAAAGATTTCACAAAGATTAGATAATAATCGATCGCGATCTCATTAATGACTCACTCGATTGAAGCTGCTGGTTTTGACAGTAGTTTTTGCATTGATTTGAAAAATTCAATCAAAGCCAGCAATGTACAGCTTGCGTGATAATAAAGACGCTCATCTTGATCGCGGTCAGCCCGCATAAAGGTGCCTACAACATTCAACAGGTTTTCAACAGATTCCAGTCTTGAGCTATTACTTATAACAAGTATGGTAGTTCATCGGAACCTTATCAGCTGACGGCCTTACAATGTCACTGCCACCTTGCAAGCCGCGACCAATCAGGCAAATAACAGAACTTTTGGACGGAACAGATTTTTTAAGATTGTTTAACTTTTTATACGACTAAACCTCAATAATCATTCATAATTGCTTATTTATTATAATATGAAATAAAAGTCTTACTTCCGGTTTCGGCTACGGCGACCTTTTGTTCTTATAAAAGGTCGCCATAGCCGAAAGTTCGAAATGACTTACATATGAATATACAGAGTGAGGTTTCTTTCCCTCCCTCACTGGGAATCTAATCTAATGCTTGCTTTATTTAATAAACACATTTTGAGTTTGACTTTATAATCTATACTTAATAGGTATATAAAGCTGGAGAGTTTGTTTGTTTGCTTGAGAGCGCTAATCTCAGGAACTACTCGTCCGATATAAAAAATTATTTCAGTGTTAGATAGCCCATTTATCGAGGAAGGTTATAGGCTATATAACATCACGCTACGACCTACGGGAGCGGAGCAGTAACCAAAGATGCGGGTGAAACCGCAGGCGACTTCTAGTATAATATAATCTTGAATATCAGGCTACCAGAATAGATAATAACATCGATTTAATGACATGGCAGTAAGTGGACACAGTATACGGCTTCAAATTAAGTTTTACGCAAGAAGCCTGACAGCAACTAAACTAGGATATAAATAAAATGATCCGTTATATCCTACACGTTATTGTTACATCTATCTGCCTAAGTTAGGATGTCCTAACCGGTTCGCTGACCTTTCGTGGAACTGGTGACCCACTATAATTAGTCACAGTGGGATTGGAATGTCAAGGCTCCTTGTGAATAGGCAGTTCATAGGATTATTGCCAAAAACTCGAAACCGTAGTATTTGACGATGCCATTTATGGATTACTGAATAGTTTAGCATTCTTCTAATCGCGCTGGGATGAGATCACACATTGAGACACACATTAAACCATAAAGTTATTTACGTTACTTGAAAAATTCTAGCTCACTTCACCTCAAACTTATATCTCGCGACAGGTTTGCAACAGGCGTAAATCTCGCGATCATCGCTGTCAAACTATGTGATTTTTATTATGCTGTGTGATTTGTCCAGCATTATTTATTTATTTATATATTTACTTATTTAAACGTACCTAAATCTTGTATCAGTTAAGAGCAAGGAATTTCCGTTTTACAGCGATGATCGCGAGATTTACGCTTGGTGCAAACTTGTTGTGCGTGAGATACTTGTACAGTCACGTCCATAGAAAAGGATACCACTTAGCCGGGCAGTCACAAGTGGTATCTATGAACGCGACTGTACCTAATCAGCCTGCCGCTGTGTTTGCGACCGCGGCGTGACGGCGCGGCGACGGGTGAAATATTCTCTTATACATATTACAGAAATGGAACATAATCTCCCTTCGCTACTTCAACCCGGTCGGCGCGCACCCGTCGGGGCTGATCGGCGAGGACCCCACCAAGGAGTTCTCAAACCTTATGCCGTACATGGCGCAGGTGGCGCTGGGTCGGAAACCCGTGCTCACTGTGTTTGGCAGCGACTACAACACACCTGATGGAACAGGTACGAAAAATACTGAACAATTCACACAGCATCATCTAGCCCCAAGCTAGGCAGAGCTTGTGTTATGGGTACTAGAAGACTGATACTTAATACATATACAAATACAAATAGATTTATTTGCATACCAAAGGAAAAAATACACAATTAACAAACCAGTTTCAGTACAAAACATACAAGTAGACACAGTAAGTAGTACATCATACAACTTGTCCCGAGGCGGGAAACGAACCCGCAACCTCTTGCGTCGCAGGCGGACATTCGCCCGAGGTTGACGACCTCCGCAGCGGGAACCATCATCATCAGCCCATCAGTCATAAGCCTCGATCAAGCGCCACTGAGCCCAATTTTCCGTCAGTCCTATCCTTTCCACTGTGAGCGGTCGCATTGACCAGGTCTTTGCTCCACCTAGTCTGGGCGGTAGGAAACACGGAGCTTTATTGAAAACTAGCTTTAGTACGCGGATTTGTTACCGGATAAAAAGGTAAAATACAGGCCACTAGTTTCACTGCCCGCAGCTTCGCATGCGATATACCGGGAAATAAATTGCATGTGTTAATCCTGGTCAACATCTTCATATGAGCAAAGTTTCAGCTTGATCTATTTAGGTAGTTTTTGCTTGAAGAGGTAACAAACATCCATACAAACAAACTTTCGGATTTATAATAATAGTGGGATTTCAAGCTCTACAACTCTATTAGAAACTCTTCATATATTTCCAATCGTTCAGCATCCATAAAAAATACAAAATGTATTTTAAAAACATTAAATGTAAGATAAGGAAGAGTGAAGCCTCCAAGGAGGCTTCGATTACTGCTATTATGCTTTTGTGAAATATAATAAATAATTTGAATTTGGTTTAAAGAGTCCCGGAAGGCACACACCAAAATATTTTTATGTTATTCCCGGCTTGAAACTTTCTATACTTGGATTAGATATAAAGGCCTATTTTATCTGTTTCGTCACCAGGTATCCGAGACTACATCCATGTGATGGATCTAGCAAGCGGCCACGTGGCTGCCCTCAACCTCCTCGGAAACAACCATGTTGGACTGAAGGTAGGTACTGATATGTGATCATGTTCTTTGGCTGTTCAGTTCAGTTACTTAGTGCCTTTCTAACTGTACTGATCAGTTCAGTTAGATGGTACCTTTCTAACTGTACCTACTGCCAGAAACGTCAGAGGATGAAGATTTATCGTTTTTTCTGCACGATTTAGAGGCTTCAGAAGGAGTTTTACCTTTCGAAGAAGAATTTGATTATAAAAATGTTAAAAAATAAAACATAGTGATGATATGATGATGTTAACTAGGATTGGAGTTCCCTTCGATGAGCGAGGCAGGGTTTTACAACGACGCGCCGTCTTACCTAGACTATTTCTTGCTTCTTCCGCGACCCAAGAAGTGCCTGTCACGAAACGCATTTTGCATTTTCCATTCCAGGTATACAACCTAGGCACAGGCCGGGGCGTTTCTGTCAAAGAGCTGGTCAGCGTATTCGAAAAGGTGACGGAGACGAAGATCCCGCTCAAGTACGTGGACCGGAGGCTGGGCGATATCACGGCGATGTGGGCCGACGCGACGCTGGCGAGGGACGAACTCGGCTGGTCCACGAGATACACCGTTGAAGAGATGTGTAAGTATTATCTCATTGTTGTACAAGTTTCAAAAATAAAAAAAATAGATAGCCCCCGACACTTTAGCTAGATAGATAGATACATTGAAGTATTAATTTACAACTCACTGGATAGATAACTCTTTATTGTACTTAACTTAATACTAACACAAAAATTAACATGGAAAGAAACTTACAAAACTAAAAGTAGAAGTACATTTGCTAGTCTCGAAGGTTACCTAATTTTTTTGTAGTGTGTTTCCTCAGTTTTTCGATCTACCTAATCTAGTTTTTTGATACCACGCTTGGGTATATTTGAAAACATTCGATTGTTCACCCTTAGTTTCAACACACATATCTTGTTAACTTCTTAACACCGGCAGATACCCTGCTTTTAAATTAAAAAAAACTGCTTGCAAATAGGTCCACTCGTTTAAGAGCTACGGTGCCACAGACAGACACACAGACACACACATGGTGGTCAAACTTATAACAAGCCTCTTTTTTGTCAGGGGTTTATAAAACCAACTGACCAGGTCTATAAACCCCTCTTGATCAGTACTTAGTGATCGTTGAGGGAGGCCGTTGTCCAACAGTGGACGTCTTACGGCTGGGAGAGGGAGAGGGAGAGAGAGAGAGAGAGAGGTCCTACTTTACTAAAATATATGGAACAGCTGTTTCTTTACATTTTTTACAGCAAAAGTTCCTTAGTAAAAGTTGTTCATATTGACGAGTACATTGACCACAGTTTTCGGTAGTTATCCTTTTACACCCTGTATATATACATACATATATACCTCGCGTTTTATAGATATCTCTCTCTCTCTCTCAGTCGTAAAACGGTTAAATAGCGGTCGAATCCAAAATGGGAACCCGTAACCATGTCAAGTGCTAGTGCGCCATCGAACGAATCGTCCGGTGACGAATGGTTCGACGACGTTTTAGCGCTAAGGTGAAAGGCGAAACTACGATGGGTTTTTGGTTGGTATACCTCTGTCTACTTGCACTTTGTTGGTAGCAGTGGTGAATCCAACATACTATTTCTGTTCTCCTCGGGCTAGCATGCATTTTAAAAAACGGTATAGGTAGTTTAATAATAGGTACTTTATTTGACGAATGCCATAATATATCAAGTTCATCGCGAACTTTTCAACTCAACAACAATCGATATATCGCCGGTATTCTACATTTGGCACGCCCCATGCCAACACACATGCTTCGCCTATAATTGGCATACCAAAACAGACCAAAACATTAAGTATTAGCTTGTATTAATGTATAGTTAAGCCGTGGGTTGCCGGCTGTAGAATGTTACCCCTCTCATGCCCGTGGATGCAGTAAGAGCCTGCTAAGGGATACCTCCGAAAGATGGGCAGCAGCGTCTTTCCGTGTATCAATATCCCGTACAGCGCTTGCCAACCCGCCTGCCAAGCGTGGTGAGTATGGCAACTACCCCTCATGGAGATCCATGAGGGAGGCCTGTTCAGTAGTGGACTTTTTACGGCTAGTGATGAATGTATAGTTACTGTTAGCGTCATTATTTTAAATAAATCAATAAATAACATGCATGTAAAACAATCTAGAATCATAATCATCAAAGTACAATATCATCAAAGACTGCGCAGTTTTAGTTCGGAAATGGTTCTAGGGTGCTAACAGTAGGTAACGTGAGCGATCGCGCACTGAACTCAGTTTTTAATGGGACTGTCTGTTTTCAGGCACAGATTTCTGGCGATGGCAGACAATGAACCCAAACGGATACCCCAAGAAACCGGCCAAGAGTGTGATCGTCAACGGAAACGGCGTTAGCTAGCGTGCATTTATACTTGTAGTATCTGTATTAAATAAGTATATTTATATAGAGTTGTTTTAATGATATCACCACCTTAAAGATTACGGGATGATGCCGTTGTGTGTAAATAAAAGACAGGTTTGTTCTGGAGCCAAATGTACCGCACAAAAAAACATTTTCATGTAAAATGTTGCCAAGACGACACCATAAATCATATATTGACAAATATCAGAAACAAAGTGACCATGGTTGACCAGCGCTGTGGTTTGGTGATTTACTTTGCCACAGCACAAGCTGCATGGTGACCTTTTTTGCCACTTTGACTTAGTCCTAAGAATAATTTCATACATTTGTTCATTCTTCGTAATTAGTGACAAAATAAACATATTTTATCTTTATATGGCTCGCACTGTCAAAAAGTTATCAGATCTCATGTAGAGCCAAGCTTCTAGGCAGGCTTATGTCCAGCAGTGGATGTTCTACGGCTGTCGGCTGAGATGATGATGATCACATTTCATAATTTGTCATTAAAACCTGTCGAGAAAACGGCTATTTCAACGGTTATGTTACTTCGGGATATCAACATTGCCGAATTATAGACAGCTTTGTTCTGGAGCCAAAAACCAAATGTTTTCGAAATATCAAGTTTTCGCAAGCGCGGCTAAGATAGTTGTTACCTCGCGCTGCTAGATGGCGTGACTTGTCACATAGTTACTAGTATTAAAGGACTATCTAAACCTAATTCTAATATACGAAACGTGGGCAGGCACAAACTTCAACTTTGGACCATATTCAGATCATAAAGGGGTTGTTGCCATACTCACCACGCTTGGCGGATTGGCGAGCGCACTACGGGATTTTGAGCCACGGAAAGACGCTGCTGCCCATCTTCCGGAGGTATCTCGGCGGATTCTTACTGCCTCGACAGGCAAGAGGCAACATTTTACTGGCGACACAGCGCGGCACTGTCTGTCGTGCGTAAACTAATTCTAATTCTGATGGGGGTTACCAGATCTGCACTGAAGTCCCGCATACGAGTGTACTGTGCATAGTCCTCCGCGATACTGCGCAGACCCCGGCCAGCCAGCTCATTAAAATATTGGAGAAGGACTCTCGGTTGTCAGCAGCATTCCATGAGCATCCCTGAAGAGGATGCAGATGTTGATGTGGATGGGCTTGGTTCCATTAGCTCCCATACTCCCGTTTAATTTCTGACGTCGATGCACCACTGTCTCATCTGCCTCAAGACAACCGCGACACAGTCTCAAGTCTGTGGCCCCCATCTTTAGAAGATGGTGGTTAAGATCAGTGTCCCGTGATGATCCACCATAATCGTTGGTCGTCATCATCATTTCAGCCGTAAAAACGTCCACTACTGAACCGGGCCTCCCTCACGGATCTCCAGAGGGGTAGTTGCCATACTCACGCTCGGCAGGGGGGATGGCAAGCGCAGTACGGTGTGTTGATACACGGAAAGACGCTGCCCATCTTCTGGAGGTGTCCTCAAGCAGGCTCTTACAGCATCCACGGGCATGACTGCCGGCACCCGACGGGAAAAAAATCGTGCTTAAATACAAACAAGGAATATTGGTCACCTGTCTTTATTATCACAAGTTTGGTACAACGACATGTGTTGCCACTTCAGCGGCTCGTAACCCACGCTCGTGGTGTGGGGGAGGAGGTACCTCGCGAACAGTTCCAGTGTTCGGGGGCTCTCCACGTTGGCGTACGGGGATAGGAGATCTGAACAAAAAGTTATTTATTTAATACACACATAGAATAGTTGATTCGGATTTGCAGGTCTGCTTTCAAATGATCAAAGGTTTTCTTTGCATGGATTATAGATTATCTAGCGTAAGTAGTTGTAGTTACGAGTAGTAGAGTAGTGGTAAGTAGAAGTTAGCAGCAGTAGCGACGGACTCCGTACGAGGCCTACGAGACCTGAAAAGAGACAGATGCTTCCCAACTACCCTTACCTAGTAGGGGCGGTTTGTGAGAATGCAGCGCGCTGGGCACGCTGACAATCAGCTGACGTTCTGGGACGCACACGTCCCCCACTCGTCCCAGAAGCAGTCGCTCGTACGGCTGCTTGCGGCTGCCCGAGGAGAAGGGACAGATGGGTTCCAAGTTTACCGCCACCTATAAGAAAGTATGCGTATCATGTGCCTCAAGGATCTATCATTGGACCTTTATTATATATAATATTTATACAGGCGCGGAGCGGAGAAGAGCTGAGCTGACTCTTTATAAACACATATTCAACCGGGTATTTATCGCGCTATTTACCTTTATTATTGCCCGACGTTTCGACAGGATTGCACCCATCGTGGTCCCGGGAAGACTCTGAGCTGACTCTATTGGTCGAAATTTGAACAGCTCTGCTTTCGTCCTCTCCACTCCGCTCCAGTGTACATAACAAATCTCAAAACTAAGTAATGCGGAGGTTTGAGTAGAAATCTGTCAAGAAATGAACACTCACTCAACGCTTGAGTCGTTTTAAAATGCGGGCCCTAAGAGTAGTAGTAGAACTTTATGTGAAGAGTTCATCCGGGGAAGTACTGCCACCACACCTATTTCTGCCGCCAAGCAGTAATGTCTACATTGCTGGGTTTCGCTTTGAAGGGTAAGAGGGCCGGTGAATTACGGGCACATGAGACCGTCAGGGTGATTACGTATCTCGCGACAGGTTTTGCAACAGGCAATTGACAGCAATATTGCTGTCAAATGTCAATTCCTTGCTGTTCTCTAATACAAAATTAACATTTGATAGCAAATATTGCTGTTAATTGCCTGTTGCAAAACCTGTCGCGAGATACGTAATCAATCACCCTGCGGATAACTCTTACGTCTCAGGGGCGAAAATCGGCGCAATGCAGTACAGGGTTGGTCACGTGCTTAGTGAAAGTGATCACCGCGGTTTTGCAGTTGTAATAGGTAGTTACCGCTTAACATCGGGTGGGCCTTGGGCTTGTCTCGTCATTAAAAAAATATATTATAAGTCACAGCCATGACTTATTTCCGTACCAACCTTCAGCCAGTACCAAGTAGTGACGTAAGTGACTCCCCACTGCGGGAAGATGATGTTCTTCACGGCATCTATGTTGCTAGGGGCGTTGGTGCACCACACCGCCACGAGGCAGCTCGGAGACAGGAGATCCTTCACTGGGATGGACGCTATGTCCTCGTTGTACATCATTGAGTAGCTGGGAATAGAGGTTTTTAAACAGCCACTTTATTTTCTATCATCTTTTTTTTCACCAAGTTTAAACTGCAATAGCCTGTTAACGTTATTAACACATATTTAACCGGCTATTTATCGCGTTATTTACCTTTATTATTGCCCGACGTTTCGACAGGATTGCACCCGTCGTGGTCCCGGGTATTATGTTTTATCATAGGTAGTTCATTGCCTTCCATAGCAAAGTTTAATTTTCGCAACAAAAAGTACCTACCCTATGTCCGTCACCTGCTAGACGTGGCGAGCATGGCAACGATCCCCTTATGATCTAGAAGATTCTTGAGGATAGGTCTCATGGATTCAGTCCAGCAGTGGACGTAGGGAGCATTTCTACAGGTATGATTATAATATCTGTCTCCAAGGTCCAATCTATTTCTATGCTAAAATTCATCAAAATCGGATCAGGCGTTTTGACGTGAAACGTAACAAATATATGTACATACATACACACTTTTGCTTTTATATATTAGTCTAGCCGCACCCCGCAGTTTCACCCGCGTAGTTCCCGTTCCCGTGGGAATTTCGAAAAATCCCTTCTTAGTGCACCTCTAGGATACTCAAGTTATATAATGTGCAAAATTTCAAGTCTCTAGGTCCAGTGGTTTAGGCTGTGCATTGTCTGTCAGTCACACAGTCAGTAACGGAAGAGTTTAATATATAGTCAAAGTCAAGTCAAAGTCAAAGTCAAAGTTCATTTATTGCATAAATACATGTTACAATATAATGTTAATTTAAAATTTTAGATCATATGTATTTTACCTATATAGGCGTGCAATTTTATAATTTTTACAATAAGTTCATATTAAAAAAATAATCAATTAAAATGTACAAGTTAATACAAGAAAAAGTAAGTAAAGAATAGAATACAAAATAAAAAGAATGTCAGTTACATTAAAATTAAAAATAAAACATGTTAATAACATACAGATTATTTTAAAATATAGGTAGAATGCATGCCAAAAATGAAGGAGCGAAAACAAAATAAAATTTAATAATATTAATTATAAATAAAAGAAACAAGTCAGTGTGAAATATGTGAAATTATTTAGTCATAATATTTGCTACATTTTTGTCATTCATATATTCTTTAACATTGTAGTAGCATGCGCCTATTAAGAACAACCTCAGACTCCGTTGAAACAGCGAACAGGGGAGAATTCGAAGCGACTCCGGAAGTCTATTATATATAGAGGGAGCCATACGAAATATGCTTTTGCGCAAGAAGGAGGTTTTAGAGCTGTCCAAATAGATTCGATTGTTGTCTCTTCTATTTCTTTCAACGACATCAGACTGCCGACAAAACAAGTTAGGATGGTTTTTCACCAGCATTGCTGTTTCCAAAATATACAACGAGGGAATCGTTAGGATGTTGTGCTCTACAAAATAATGTTTGCATGAATCCACTACTTTAAGGTGAAACATGGCACGTATGCATCTTTTTTGGTGTTTAAATACCTTATCGACGTCAGTAGAATTTCCCCAAAAAATCAATCCATACCTGATTCTGGATGCAATGAGACCATGATATGCGGTTAATACAGTTTGTACATTGACTATTGTCGATAGTTTATATAAAATATATGCACTACTATTAATTTTTTTACATAAAAGCTCTACGTGCGATTTCCAATTTAACTTTTTGTCAATATTTAATCCTAAGAATTTCGTGATGTTTACTTCTTGAATTACTGTGTTATTATATTGTATGTCAAACTTTGATGTAGCTGCAGATTCACGTTGTCGAAAATGAATTATATTTGTTTTAGATAAGTTTATTCTTAAATTATTAATGTCTAACCATGAAATTATGTCCGTCAAAGCTTTATAAATGTCATTTTTGTATGTCTCTTTATTTTTACATTCTAGATATATAGATAACTCTTTATTGTACACCACACATTGAAAGAATACAAGAATTGATTGATTGATTGGTTACCTTAACTTTTCATTGGAATTCTTCAATCTCCTGATGAATTTGTTCCACCATGGCGGGTCGGCTATCAGTATGTCGAACTGACTTCCTGTTAACTTCTTACATAGTTCTACTACACATCCACAATGAAATCTGAAAAAGTATGGATTTATTTCATTTGAAGCTGTACTTTTATGAAAGTTTGTTCAATGTTTTTTATTAAGGTCATAAAGGGCTCTACAAAATGTTTATAAAAAGAAGACTAGCCTATGCCCGCCGCTTTGCATGCAATGTAACATGTTTTCTATTATCTGTGCTGTAACACAAATTTTATACTAGCACATGATGATTGGGCTTAATATTAATAATCTGGATGACGGGCAACAGCATCTTTATATGTATCAATACCCCATACTGTGCTCGCCAACCCACCTGCCAAGCATGGCAAGTATGGCAACAACTCCCTCATGATCTCGGAGGTCCATGAGGGAGGCCTGTGTCCAACTATGGATGTGGACAGCAGTCCTATAGCTGTGATGATAAGGACTTTGTGGGATATTCTGTGAGTTTATCATCATCATCATCATTTCAGCAGTAAAACGTCCACTACTGAAATAAGGCCTCCCTCATGAATCTCCATGAGGACTAGTTGCCATACTCACCACACTTGGCAGGTGGGTTGGTGAGCGCAGTACCGGATGTTGATATACGGAGAGACGCTGCTGCCCATCTACCGGAGGTGTCCCTTAGCAGGCTCTTACTGCATCCACGGGTAGGAGAGGAGGGATGAAATTCTACTGCCGGCACCCCACGGCTATTCTGTGAGTTAGGAAAAACAAAATTCAACATTATCATGTGGGTAGGTAGGAAGGTACAACCTATGGCAATGCGCCTACTGCAATTCATCATCATCATTTCAGCCGTAAAACGTCCAATACTGAACACAGGCCTCATGGATCTCCATGAGGGGTAGTTGCCATACTCACCACACTTGGCAGGCGGGTTGGTGAGCGCAGTACAGGATGTGGATACACGGAAAGACGCTACTGGTATCCCTTAGCAGGCTCTTACTGCATCCACGGGCATGACGGGAGGGGTAATATTCTACTGCCGGCACCCCACGGCACTGCAATTACTGCACTACTACTGCAATTGAATCATTAATTGTCGAAGCCTGCGGTGTTGCGCGTGCGGCCAAACCAGCTGTTCTGTATTCTGCGGAGTGAGTGCACATTTTTGTTTGAATCAAACGCGCGCGGCACTGCGCGTGGCGACACGTTTGCAGTCTGACACTGCGCCTGGATGTTATAAAAATACCAACAAAGTTGCGGTTTCTGAATATTGTTTATATAACTTAGATATCTGCTTGCAAAAAGAGTGATGAAGCAGAACTCACTCTGCATAAACGCGGGGTTGGGCTCATGCGCAACTTTCGGAACCGGTGTTGGCAACAAAGTTGTTAAGGCCTTACCTGGACTTAGCTGGTATCAAGAAGCAATCACCCTTTACAGTACATTTCAATGCTTCATCTGAGGTGTTCCCTCCACTTATTCCGGAATGATTGAACACTGTTGACTCAAACAATTTTCGAGCTAACTCTCTGACTCCACTTGTGTCTGACTGTGTTGCTTCTGTGCTTACTCGGGTTTTGAGTTCTGTAGGAATTTTAAGCAAAAATTCTCCATACATTTGTTTCACTGCTAATGTCTACAACAAATAATCAAAAGTATATTTAAAAATATATAATGGGGCGAAATCCATGCTGTGGAGGTACCAGTAGTAGAATGTTGCCCCTCTTCTCTTGCCCGTGAACGCAGTAGGAATCTGCCAAGGAATACTTACGAAAGATGGACAGCAGCGTCTTTCCGTGTACCACCATCCCGTACTGCGCTCGTCAACCCGCCTGGCAAGGGTGAGTATGGCAAAAACCCTCTCATGATCTTGGAGAATAATGAGGGATGCCTATGCTGGACATAGTGGACGTGCTGGGCAGCAGTCCCACGGCTGAGACGGCGCAAAAGCACCGGGGTAAATGGCACATTACAAAACAGATAGGTGATAGATAATAGCCAAAATACCTCTTCAAGTAGGCCATCTGAATCGTGAATTCTTTTTCTGCTAGCTTGCTTTCTGATAGCATTTTTTATTGTAAACAAATCATCTAAAACTTTATAAGAGGTTAAGGTGTCGTTTTCCGGCACAGCTTCGTACAATTTGTTGATTGACTGTCTGTGATCTATAAATTCATATGTATTTTCAAACCGGCTCATTATGAAATTAATTGTAATCTGAAAGTTTTGTTAATGTTATTTTATTCCGCGAGAAATTAAAATGTAAACAAACAGAAATGGCTGGCTCCTTATCAATAAGAACAGCTGATTTTTGTAAAAATTATGTTAGTCGTCATTGTCAATGTCACAGTTAAAAAAAAATATCTAACAACAAAATATGGGTGTCTATGAGGCGTTTTCATTAAAAAGTAAAAACTTCAAAAATAGTTACCTCGAACCTTATAGATGGCGTTAATTTTCTTTTACTGGTAGGCACAATTTGACAATGACAGGATTAATCACAAACTTGCTTACTCCGCTTGCCAGCTCCATCTGTTAGGTTTAGTAGGAAACTCTTTTTGTTTTGTTACTGAAAACGGCTCATTGCATTTTTTACATAAGTAAAATACTATGTCTATGCATTTTCCTCATGAACATATTATTATTTATCGTATTTATTTATAATTTCCCGTTCCCGTGGGAATACGGGGATAAAACATAGCCTATATTACTCAGGGTTAATGTAGCATTCAAATGGTAAAATAATTTTAAAAATCAGTCAAGTCATTTTTGTGTTTATTCGTTACAAACATACAAAATACAACATACAAATCTTTCCTCTGTTTATTATTTATTTATTGATTTATTTATGGACACCCAAAAAAAGAATCACAATAAAATATAAACTTATAACTAATTTAACTTATGTCAATGTTAAGAGATATATAAATCATCTTTATTATCTAGATGTTTCAGTTATCCATTGTAAAAATAATTTATCACTATGTACGCAACGCAGTGCCGCTGCTGGAAAGGAGTCTCTCCCAGCAGCGCCACCATATTTGTTTCTCTCAAATTATTATAAATAAGTACTAATTGAGTACATAAGACTACAGACCAGTTTAAATAAGTTGTTTAAACTGGTCTGTGAAAAAACGTACAGTTTTTTAAAATAACTTGCCTACAAATCGCTCTTGTGGCGCTGCTGGGAAGGAGCCCAAGTTTATGAAGCTTTTGCCTTTACGCCACGTTAGCTTACTGTCTTAGTCATAGATGTCACTCTGACAAACAGCTGATAATCCCAATTTCGATTTTGACATTTATCTCGTAAAGAAAGACTCGCTCGATCCGGTCGCAGTAGCATCTTTTTGTTTAATTTGACGAATAATTCCGTGAATAGACCTTTGTTTGCGTTAATAACTACATGAGGTTTTACGTATTCATGTAAAATTATAGAATAAATATCCCTATGCAAACTTACGACGCGTTTCCACTTACAATTCCGCTTGTTAAGAATTCTTAATATTATTCCCTTACAAGTGAAGATACGTTGATGGACCATTGAAACTCTGACCATGAATGATAAAACCGGTATGTGTGCTTTTCTCATTATTAGTTGTAATCCTACTTCCCCTTCGAGTGCTCTATGTGATGTAAATCTATAGGTACAACAAACAAGTTATTTTTAGGGTCTTACTGTCATAAGGTTAATAACTTGATTTTTCTGCTAGGCACTAAAATTATATTTTTTTTTAATATCGAAGACATAAAATTTAAACAAAAAACGTAAAAAAAAATCTAATTATTTTTCAATATAAATAAATTTATCGGCATCCAGCTTTGGGGATCTGCATGCAAGACCAGCGTAGCCATCATTAAAAGAGCGCAAAACGGCATCCGAAGAAATACATAGAATACACCATGGTTCATAAGGATTGATGAGCTGCACAATGAACTCAAAACCGGTATTGATTTTGTTGTGCAGTGCATTAGTTGTTTAGCGAGGAAATAAAGCTGCACTTGGCAAAATACAAACATCAGCTAAACAACCATCTAATTCATTTAGCTAGATAGCTCAGTACCATAAGCTAACCCAAACGACTAAAAAGACAGCACATCATGGATCTAGACAAAAAATTATTTTACACAATAAAGAGTTTATCTATCTATCTATCTATCTAGACACATGATTGCATACAAAGGGGAAATTATTGCTGGATCATTCCCCAGAAAATCTCGACTCTCTGAACAAACCGGCTTAAAGTTATAAGACTGATTGCAGATAAGATTAGAACACAAAAAAAACTATATTAATTATAAACAATGAATGTAATATAATTATGATTTGTTCAAGAAGATTCCCCAGCATAATTTTTTTGTGAAATCCCTTTGTGTCCTACTACTGGGCAAAAGCATCCTGCAAATTCTTCCGCATCCAGCCAAGTTGGAAGCCATTAATTTAATCAAATAATTAAAAAAAATCAAAACATAATACATTTTTGTATCTCATGACATGCCAACTCTACTTAGCATTAAATAAAGTCTAGAATTTATAAATGAATCCTGTTTGTTGTTCAAAGTTGCTTTATTAATTACAATTAATTATTTATTCAAGGATTTTTCACTCAACTACATTGACCTGATGTCATCTCTATACCCTTGTCAGGAGTCACTTTATTAACAATTACACACCTGATAAGGGCAGGAAGTAGACAATAAACTTGTACATAATTTGTCTTGTTAATTACTACACTGTTATTTTCTTTGTCCACTGCTGGATGTCTTTTGTCCAGCATCATATCAGCATCCTACTTCTGATATGATGATGATGATGATTATCTTTGTAAATTAGTAGGCCAGCTGGGAAGTACTATGAACCTTATAGGTATTTGTGTCCTGCAGTTGATGTGTTTTGATTTGTAATTGTATGTATGCATTTTAAAATATGGCCATAATATAATGTATATAATAGTGTAGCTATATAATGGGCGTGTGGTGCCGGCTGTAGAATGTTTTGTTATGTATGTAACTGTTTGTTCGCGGAATCTTGCAACACAATTTTGAAGCTGATATCTACAACTAATTGAGCTGAAATTTTGTATACATGTTTTCTTTGGATGACAATGCATGGTCAGCTATGTGACGCCACACTGAATCCAACATGGCGGAACACCCAAGATGGCGGACTACTTATTTTTAATGTACTCGTATAATATGTGTATCAAATGAAAGGACTTGCTGAGAATAACTCAAAAAATTAAATGACGTCACTCTGAATCCAAAATGGCGGAACACCCAAGATGGCGGACTAGTTATTTTTAATGCACTCTTATAATATTTGTATCAAATGAAAGGCCTTGCAGAGAGTTACCTGAAAAATTAAATGACATTACTTTAAATCCAATATAATAGTATACCGCCATACTCAAGATGGCGGTATAATTTGAAAAATGAAATAACGTCACTATAAATCCAATATGGCAGAATACCCAAGATGGCGGACAAGTTATTTTAGGATATCAAATAAAAGGGCTTGCTGCAAGTTACTTGAAAAATTATATGACATCACTCTAAATCCAACATGGCGGGCATGAGATGAACAGACAAGACACCAACTGTCCAGTGATCACTAAAAAGTAAAAAATAAATTAAAAGTAAAAGTAAAAAAAACTTTTTAACAAACAAGCTTTTATTTCAACGTACCTACTAAAAATAATAAAATAAACATTTTCCATTAAAGTTTAATGTCAACTTAAAACGTCTTTACACAATTTATGTGACAAAAAAGCTACTCGTATTATTTAAAAAAAAATTAATCAATAAGGTCAAGTTACAGGTACACAGGTTAATCTCGCGACAAGCTTTTTTTATCACATAAATTGTGTAAACACGTTTTAAGTTGACATTAAACTTTAATGGAAAATGTTTATTTTATTATTTTTAGTACCTACGTTTAAAGTTTAAATAAAAGCTTGTTTGTTAAAAAGTTTTTTATTATTAATTTATTCTTGTATTTTTCGACGATTTTTGACGAGCTCTGTGGCGCAGCGGGCGAAGGTCCGCATGCGACGCAAGGGGTTGCGGGTTCGATTCCCGCCTCGGGACAAATGTCTGTACGATCTGCAGATATTTGTTCAGAGTGTTCTGGGTGTTTTTCTATATATAATAAAAATATGTATCTATGTAGTATAATGTATTAAGTATATCAGTCATCTAGTACCCATAACACAAGCTCTGCTGGGGTTAGATAATGTGATTGATTTGTCCAGCATTATTTCGAGACTGCCACCTTTGCAATTCCCTCGCGTCGTGGTATAAGACTTTTACGCGATAACTTCCGTTATCTAACATTTTTAGACCAGGGTAACCTTGTAGGTAAACTTGTATAAATAGATCAGATCGCTACCGTATTTATATAAAAGCACTTTAGAAAGTGTGGAGATTTCGCCAAATCCTTTGAATCATGGAGGAGACATGACTCCGGCTCGTCTACTCGGCTATCTTGATGATCACCACTCATCATGATATGGTTTAGTTACCCCAAACTGACCTCTCCATGCTGATCTTTGAGAATAAAATAGCCATTATGCTGTGAACCACCTTGTACAATATAAAATAAACTAAAATGTATATACTTACACTTTAACTTACGCTGAAAATATATGGTGGAGGTCTAAACATTTTGAGTTACACCAATAATTGATTATTAACCCTAATCGGTAATTGGTCTTATTGATTAACTGTTACATTATTTAACTGCTATTTTCCTAATTTTAAAACTGCAAAGATTTCTCAAACCAGCTTCCAACCAAGAGCATGCGTATGACGAGAGAGTTCTTCGATTTTTTTATAAATATACATAACCGAAAATACAAATAAAATGCCAAAAGAAAGGTTTTTAATAGTGGGAATATCTATGACTAGCTTCTGCCCGCCGCTTCGCATACGTTGTACCCGGATAAAAAGTAGCCTATGTGTTAATCTTGGTCAACATCAATACGCGTGCAAAGTTTCAGCTCAATCCGTAGCCTAGTTTTTTCGTGAAGAGGAACAAAGTTCCATACAAACCAACTTTCGGCTTTATAATATTAGTGGGATTTACGAGTACGACGACGGTAACCCTTGCACAGATACAAGAGGCTGTAGCGCCTAGACCATTGGGTCTTGTCTAGTCCTTTATTGTAGGACACGCAGTGCGGATTTGCCGCCAGTAGTCTATTAAATTTTTACTGACTTAATAAACCAAAAACAATGAAGTTGTAAATTTAGGTTTGTGCTCTATCGTCCTCATTACATCAGCTCTTTCCCGTTATAAGTAGCTATAATTATGATTTTTTTTGTTAAATTTCCGAGACTCGTTAAATAACTAATGGTCTTAATTTGCCGCCCTAGGCTCCAGCCCACTCAGCCTATTGGGAAATCTGGCACTGAGGGCACGGGATCGAATCCGCGTCCAAATGTAAATGCCACTCCACCGAAACGGTAATAATAATTGCATAAAATAATTCGGAATAAGTAAAATCTAAAATAATCGCTTTGTAAGTCAATAAAATGCTGCGATTTTCGTACTAATAAAATTTAGTACATTCGTGACGCGGGAAAATATCCCGTAAAAGGATGATAGGTTAGTCCCTGGTACTAAATACATGACGCATTTCATTGAGAACCATAAAAGTTGTACGACGGACGACGGATGGGCGGTGGGTATCGATCCGGTGAGCACGGCACCCCTCGACCAGCGCGCATGCGCCCGACTGCGCGCGCTGACATGTGCTAGCCATTGCCGGGGCCACAATCAACCCACAAAAAAGTATTGAATCTCTAACGTATCGCAACTCCCCTTCGCATCATGAAAAAACTCTCCAACGAAAAGATGTAAGATCCCCACCGTGCATCCAAAACCCCGCTGGAACGCCGCGGCGGAAAATCAATACACCCGTGTTACACGTCTCAGCACCAGTGATTTCCAACAGTGTATTACCGTTTCAGTGATTTAAAAAGACGACTTATTAAGTTCCCGATGTTCAATCACAAGTTACCGTCAGACTTCCCAATGCAAACCCTCCGTAAGAAAACCAGCCCTTGCAAATGTGAGTCGCAGCGCTTCCTATACGCTGATATTACACCTGAGATGTGCGAGGTAGCTATGATTTGACGATCCTATTGGAGGATAGCTTTAAGATATGGAAACTAAATGCTCTGATTGGTGGATATATCAATGCACCCTCGCTGATCTCTGGTGAACAAGCGGTCTTACTCTTTATTACGATAATGCGGTGTTAGATTGCTAAAGTACTCTTAGCTTGTTTTGCGTTTTATGTTGGAATGCATGGGCTGACAAGATGAGAAGTTCACTTACCGAGAGCACCGTTGTAGATCTTAAGTTCGCCCTTTCATCTGCATGAAAGGAGAGTCCTTTCTACGCTAGTTCTTATAGTCACAGAACTCCCACTCTGAATAAACCAATCTGTCTTTCTGATACAAATTATCTAAAATCCAATACAAGAGGTTGTTCTCACATTAAGTTGGGTCACGTGACTTAGAACCAGTGTTTCAGCAATCCCTGCAGTTATTTATACGGATATTGAGCCCTCATGCTTGCAAAAATAGTCTACACCTTCCCGTCATAGACTTAATCGCTAGTCTTGCGCGAAAGGCTCAGTATCCCTAACTGTATCATCTGACATCGGTGGTGTTTTGGACAGAGGGTGAGGGCTGAGGAGCGGCTGTCATCTACGTTCAGGTTTTCCGTGTCCAAAATGCAGGTGTGTCATTTCCAGCATCTACTGCGGCAGTTTGGTGAGTAAGAGCATCATTTAGGGGTTCAATACACCATCCAACTTTGTATTGTTAGGTACTTAAAAGTAGTCGTAAAAAAAAAACAAACATATATTAGGCAAACATGTTATTTCAAATAAAACGTTGCTTATATATTTATTTTTCGATCGCTATTGTTTCTCTTATTGCGTATAATTGTGAACATGTATTGGTTTGGACATAATGATTATAAAATTCAATTTAAATTTAATCTTCTAATTATTTCATCTCTTCATCGTATGTTCCTTTGTTTTATTGTGGTCAATTCTTTTTAAATGTTTGTGTTGATAATTTTTAAACATGGATTTGTATTTGATCTGAAATAAATGACTAATAAAATATATTATTGAGCTTAAGATTCGTACATTGACGTTGAATGGTATATTTATGCCCTTTCCACGCTTTACCTGTCTCACAACATTGCTTTGTGTATTTTACCCGACTCTTTCCTTTCATCTTCTCATTTACGTGTTAACCAAATAGTATTTTTTCCTGTTTTCCTACTTCTTATCTATAGAACATAGGTGCCTATGGTCGGTATTTCAGAACTACGCTCAACCATTTATTTCTTACTTATTATCGGTCAGATTTTAATCAAAATTTATCTAATAAAATCCACTGAACGTCACTAAAGTCTGAGTAGTGTTCTGTAATACCAACCTTAGTGTTCAATGTCTGTACTATATTGGTGTTCTTTCTTTATTATGTTCAAACCTATCATACCTACAAAAATAGTTGGTGTTTGAGGTAACCGATTTTTAAAAGCTTATTATTCTGCTAAACATACCTTTTATCAAGTAGTTTGTAAAAAAAATAACTATTTCATTACATTTCTCTATAAAGAAAAGGTACTTTTCCGGAATTTCTGATGACGATGATCGTCATAACAAAGCTAAATACTACTTTTTTTAATGCTTAAAAGTCTTAAAAGACTTGAGTATTTAAAAAAACGTCTTAAGCGTGTTAAAACACGCCATAAAACAATTTAGGTACCTTATGATATGAAACTAAGTAGATTTTGAGCACTAAAAGTATTTAATTAGCCTTTGCATCTACCATAGATGATTTATACAGCGTCAGCAACTGGTAATAATGCTGTACGGGACGCTGCAGTGCCTGGGATATTGTTAGCGCACTAAGGGGTTACGAATTTTTTGTTCATTTTCTTCGCTATATTTTTTTTACAAAGAATTCATATAAAACAATAACTAACCGCATGCAATTCATATTTTTCGGCTACCCTTGTCAGCTCCGATAACTACTGTCTTTATAGCTATCGTCAGAACTATCTATACCTATTTAGCTATAGCTACTGTTTCCGCAGCGCAAGGATTACGGGGTTTCATTAGACATGGAAACTTTATAGCAGCTTTACTTTATCGGTTTAAATTGACTCGTATTGCGTGCGGTGGGTTTACTGAGACAGACAGAGTTCACTTTGCGCTGAGCTCTTGCAAATAAAACATTATGTACCTCTATTTGCTTATGACTAGTAACTCCTCTCGTTGGTACTAGTGAGATACAACATTTCTTTGAGAGGCGTACCATTAAACTGATTAATCGTGTTTATTATAAAAATCTGAAGTTTTAAGCTGTAGAATTTAGAGTTTTGACTCCAGGGTCAAAATATAACGATTTATTGGTAAAAATACAGTCAAAGCAGACTAGGTACCTACTACGTATTATCAATTTGCAGAGACTCATTCTTCAAAAAACAAACACAAACCATGGATTAAAATGTAGTTTATCTGAATTTATTTACTCACATACTAAAAACTGCACACGTAGCAGATTATCTACAAGTAGGTAAATCGATCACGGCAGTAAATTGTATCTATAATAATACTTACTAGTATTCCTTATGAATGGGGGATTTACGCAGAAATAGATAAACATAGTTACTCTAAACTGCACAGAAAGCAGACTAATAACAACATAGGAAAGTGTTAGATATAGGTAGGTACGATTATACCTAGTACCGCACTATAATTTCTCGGGGCCAATAAATAAGGCAAGAGTAACTGCATCGCGATTACCGGAACACCATTATTAGATGGTGTACGTAGCTAGTTCTATCCAAAGATTTAAATCGTTGCTTCTATCGGAGTCTAGTTTTCACCGGAGAAAGGATACCGCAGTCCCCATTTCAAACATCTAAATTTAAAAACCGGAAATTCAATTAATCCTTCTATGTTGCACCGTAAATGGGGAACGAAATAGGACAACTGGTCTCTGTTTTATTTCGCCTCTTGACACTAGACACGATAGACCGCTTTACGAAATGACTCTGAAAAAATTAGAACGCAAAATTTTAGGAGCAGGTAAATTTGTGTTTTATAATTAGGTATATGTGCTGTTGTGCTTTTAATTAGACGCTTGTTGTGCTCTATGCTACGAGCTTTGTTATAAATGTGTTTTGTGTTTCGTTACAACTTTCTGCAACATCAGGTGCTCTACAAACTACTAATTGGTTGTTGTGTTAATAGCTCTTTTGGTTGGTATTTTTAACGGATGGTTTAAAGTAACCCAATAGTCTAGCGTCAGGCGTTGTTTTCAATCGAAATATTTATTCTAAATTTTTCATAGAGTTTTGTCATAAACTAGTATCGTCTACCAATCGCGATATTTCTGTTCCAAAAGTCGAACTGCCTGAAAATAACCGATTCCAATTCCAAAAGCGATAAATAAAATGAGTCGGTGAGCTGGCCGTATAGGACCAAATCCAATTTCAAAAACGATCCACAGACAAGAACGAGCCCGGCCGCTTCCTCGGCGAGGGTGTGTCGTTTCGCGCCAAACTGATCGGCGTGTTGGAAGTCCCGGAGGCCCGGGGTGACAGGATGTGTCAAGAAGCCCTGTCAGATCTGAAGATGGCGATCCGAGCTGCGGGCGAACACAAACAGAGGATACAGGTCCACGTGGCCATTGATGGACTGCGCTTGCGTGATGATAAAACAGGGGTAAGTTGACGTTTACTGTTGACGGGTCATTTACTAGATGCTGTGTGGTTTCCGGCAGAGTATATACAAGTAGTATAAACAAGTAGAATAGCACCAACCCCTTTTACGTACGGTGTAGCTAATGTTTTATTTAGTTAGAGGCATAGTGCCAGGGTCTCTTCTGCTCCCAAGTATTTCTAAGCCAAATCGAACTTGGCTTGCTCCTTTCATTGGATACATTTACGCATTTTCATTTTCATTACATTTTTCGATACTCGCATCTTTATTAAAACTTGATATTTTTTTACAATATTAGACCCGTTCAGTTAATAACTGGAACGGAAGCACAGCATACACAACAGTACAGCATAATTGGAACGGAATATCTTAAAAGACAATAGTGCAAATGTTATTTACAAGTTTGAAACCATTGTATTTCCCCAACATCTTATCTTTCTCTCGCATACCTGGTTATCATGATACAAACAGTTGATGGAGTTCGTTCGTCAGCCATCAACAGTTTCTATTTGTTTTGCAATTAAAAATATCATAAATTGTGTCATCACATCAGTTATTCACCGAGAGCATAAACATGGCGCCTGCGACCGGCGACCGACATTTCAATTACTTTAATTGAGAGCACCCTAAAGTATTTAAAACAAGTACTTATCTCACTAATATTATAAAGCCGAAAGTTTGTTTGTATGGAGGATTCTTACCTCTTCACGCAAAAACTAGCGTACGTATCGAGCTGAAATTTTGCAAACGTATAGATGTTGACTAGGATTAACACAGGCTACTTTTTATCCGGGTAGAACGCATGCGAAGCGGCGGGCACAAGCTAGTATGAAATATATTACTGCCTGAATATAGTTATATATTATACCTATATACAGGGTGAATTTTTGAGACGGGACAGTAAGGGCAGGTACCTTAACCGTTATAGTTACAGGAAAACGTTTTTAGAAGACTATCCATAATTTTTTAGGATATTCCGAACTGCATACAGATTTTACCGAAATCAGACTCTTACCGAAATGTATGGAAAAAGTTTTTCGCAATTTATGACATTTCTAGTACTCAAACCTAAGTTGGTCCAGTAGACTTTTGATCCTAATAAGAAAGAGGATCGATTGGCATCAAAAAAAGTTTTTGTGTAAAATGACCATTTTCTTGCTGACTGTACATTTTTTCCAAAATCTGTAAATGCAGTTCAGAATATCTTAAAAAACTATGGATAGTCTTCTAAAAACGTTTTCCTGTAACTATAACGGTTAAGGTACCTGCCCTTACTGTCCCGTCTCAAAAATTCACCCTGTATATACAAGGTGTCCCGTAACTGGTGTATGAAGCCAGGAGCTGCAAATTACCCCCCACCAAAGGAATGCAAAGGCGAAGAAAGATTTCAGAAAAACGTATTTTCAGGTTTCCATACAAAATTAAAGTTTTCCAAGTCGCTGTCAACCCTAATGTATAACAGACGTGTGTCCGTAATACATACCTACGCGCCTACGCACACCACGCACCATACCCACACTCAATATACGCACAAGCGCGTTGCGGGCGCGCCGCGGGAATCCCCGGCGGTCAATAGGTCATTGCCCGTAACAGCTGAGAGCAGGGTTGTCACTCTTATGAAATTGGTATAAACTTTGAACGTTATCTTATCACTGAAAAACTTGAAAATCAAGAAAGTCGTAGAACAAACGTTGTTTGCCAGGGGGGGTAGAAAACCCCCCTTTCGGCTTAGTACCCCAATTACGGGACACGCTGTATATATAGCCTGAATATATTATTGCCTAAATGTAGTGATATATAAAGCAGTGGGTGAAATTGTGCTGATGATGATGCTCTTGATACCTATTCAAAATTAATTCTTTACGAGTAGATAGCTGCTATGTGTTAGTCGAAACATAGCCATGGCTTTCCCGTAGCCGGGTAAGAAGATCTACGTTCAATGATTTCAAGTATTTTTTTTTTATGTTAGATAGGTTAGCTCTTGATTTCATCCTTGCTATCGCAAGAATGAGATCGACGATGGAGCGAGCTTCACTAGAAAATGCCTATTAACTCTTTTCTTAAACGTAATCGGGTCATAAGAGGTTGGAAACACAGACGATGGTAGTTTGTTCCAGTCGAGAGCAGTGCGCATTATAAAAGACGATTGGAAGCGTTTAGTTCTCAGCTTTGGGATCTACTCCAATTGGGGTACTGGAGTGCTGGTTAATAACATTCTACTGAATGTTACTCCTCTCATGCCCGTGGATGACGTAAGAGCCTGCTAAGGGATAACTCCGGAAGACGGGCAGCAGCGTCTCTCCGTGTATTAACATCCCGCACTGCACTCGTCAACCCGCCTGTGAGCGTGGTGAATCAAGAATCAAGAATCAAAAAATACTTTATTCAGTGCGGCCGCATGGACCTTATTGACGCGTCACAAATTACAAAATAAAACAACACAAATAAAATAGAATAAAGCACATAATTGAATCTGTTCACTTCAGATGACACGCGAGTTAGGAAAAGAAGTGAACAGAAGAACCTAACTCGGTCGTTATAGTCATCATTTAACAATTTTATTTTGTCTTATGTTACGTTTGACGGAGTTGGAGCAGATTCCGTCCCAAGTGGTTTTGTCCTCTAGGTAATCTGATATTTTATAATAAGCTTTATTGCACAGATTGCGTTTAATAATGTTTTTGAATTTATTCAATGATAACTTCTGCAACTCACTTGGGAGTTTGTTGTAGAAGCGTATACATTGCCCTTTAAAAGATATTTTCACCTTATGGAGCCTAGTAGTGGGCACAGCGAGTTTATTCTTATTTCTTGTATTTACATTGTGATTGTCGCTGTTTTTCTTAAACGAAGCAATATTTTTATGGGTGTACAACAGGTTCTCATAAATATATTGACAAGCTACTGTCATTATATTTATTTCTTTAAATTTAGTGCGAAGTGATTCTCTGGGACCCATATTGTAGATAGAACGAATAGCCCTCTTCTGCAGCACAAATACGGTGTCTATATCTGCAGCACATCCCCACAGTAGTAAGCCATAAGACATAATGCTGTGGAAATAGCTGAAGTAAACAAGTCTAGCGGTATCAACGTCTGTAAGAAGGCGGATTTTTTTGACTGCATATGCTGCAGAACTAAGCCTACCCGATAGTTGTTCTATGTGTGGGCCCCATTGAAGCTTATTGTCTAAAGTTATGCCTAAAAATACAGTTTTTTCTACAAGGTTTAAACTTTCACCTTTTAATTTAAACTTTGCATCAGCCTGTTTTACATTAGGAAGAGTAAATCTAATGCATTTTGTTTTATTTTCATTAAGTAATAAGTTATTGACATTAAACCAATTAACAACCTCTGAGATTGCATTATTCACCTCGTCATAATCGGTGGTACGTCGTTTCATTTTGAACAAAAGTGAAGTGTCATCAGCAAACAATACAATATCATGATTGTTTTTGACAAGATGAGGTAGATCATTAATGTAAATTAAAAATAGAAAAGGCCCAAGAATTGATCCCTGCGGTACACCCATTGTGACTACAGATCCCGAAGAACGTTTTCCATTAACATCAACTCTTTGTATCCTGTTACTGAGATAAGAAATAAGTAGATCCAAAGAGATATCTCTAACATCATAGTGGCGCAATTTTCCGATTAATGTTTCATGGTGTACACAGTCAAATGCTTTTGAAAGGTCGCAAAAAACACCTAAAGCGTCTTGCGACCTCTCCCAAGCATCATAGATATGCGAGACTAACTCTATACCAGCATCAGTAGTGGAACGGCCGCGGGTAAAGCCAAATTGCTTGCAGTGAAGCAATTTGTTGTCGGCAAAGTGCTTAGATAGCTGATTTAAAATAAGCTTTTCAAAAATTTTACTAAATGTCGGCAGTACTGATATCGGCCTAAAGTTAGTGGGGTCCGACTTAGAACCTGATTTAAATAAAGGTATTATTTTACTGTGTTTCATTAGATCAGGAAATACGCCACAGTCAATGCATTCATTATATATAAGAGCCAGCTCAGGTGCGATTGTGTCTACCAATGGTTTTACAATGTTTACAGAAATACCCCAGAGATCTGCAGTTTTCTTAACATTTAACATTTTAAAGGCTTTAACTATATCGCTGCTGTCCACATATTGGAAATTAAAATTACTATCACATTTAGGTACATTTTTGCTAAGTAAGGACTCGGCGATCAGGTGAGAAGAGTTTAAAGACTTTGTGGTAGAAACTGGAATGTCAGTAAAAAAAGTTTCAAATGCTTGGGCTACATCTTCATCACTTTTGTAGGTTGTATTATTATAATTTATTTTAAATTGGTTGTTAAAGTTACTCACATTTCCAGTTTCTTTGTTTATTATTTTCCAAGTAGCTTTAATTTTATTATCACTATTTTTAATTTTTGAACTTATATAATTAGACTTAGCAATATGGCAGACTTTTCTAAAAATTTTTGAGTAATTTTTAACCTTTTCTTTAAATTCTTCACTAAAATTATAATGTTTTTCACTATAAAGATCATATAATTTTTGTCTACTTCTATGTATACCCACTGTTGCCCACTCATTAAAGTTAAGATTATCTGTGACCATTATCGACTTTGATGTAAATATTGAATTGAACATATTGCTAAATGCATTGAAAAAATTGCAATATGACTCATTAGGGTTGTTATTTGAGTAGTAAGGTGGAAATTTTGTATTCAATTTACATTTCAGTTGTTCAGATCGATGCATGGTCACAGGTATAAAAGTAATTTTTCTTTTTACATTTTGTTTTTGTTGCTGTTTAATTTGAATGTGCTGACCTAAATGGTCTGACTTTATATTACTAATCAAGCCCTTATGGATAATTTTTATATTAGAATTTACAAAGATATTGTCAATACATTTAGCGGATGTTTCAGTTATTCTAGTAGGCTCCATAAACAATGGTTTTAGATTATATGAATTAAAAAGGCATGTTAATCTAGTACTTAAAGAGTAATTTTCTAAGAGATTAACATTGAAATCTCCACATGTAATGATGTTTTTACTTGACTTTGATGTTTTGAATAATATTTCATCCATGACTTTTTCAAACGTCTCAAATGAAGCTGACGGTGGGCTGTATACGCTTATGATAATAACTTGCTCCAACTCTACACATGCTGTATGGTGAGTATGGCAACACTCCTCATGGAGATCCATGAGGGAGGCCTGTGTTTAGTGCAGTACGTTTTACGGCTAAAATAATGATGATGATGACTCCAATATCCACACTGCAGCAGTGCAGTTCGAGTTCATAAACTTATGAACTCATGACATAAAGTATGTATGTATAGGTTTACTCGGGAGGTTATTGTACGAAACATTACTGAGTTGAGTAAAATATAAATCTTACGACAGAAGGGGTTTTTGCTTGCCCCACCAGCTGGCGGTGTGCCCAAAAACCAGAAGCAGACAGAATATACTAGACCAGACTGTAGACGCCTTTGCAAATAAATAATTCCTTAGGGCACCGACGAGACATATAAGCTAAATGTATGTAAGTACCATAATAAAATAACTATCGTGAATTATTGTATTCATATTAAACATCGGGAATGTTCACGTATTTGTTAAAATACCCAGACCAGGATAAAAATATCTACAGAAAACTTCTGTCCCGCAACAAGAATCGAACCCGCAACCACGTGCGTCTCAGCCGGCTATACCACGGAGGTCGTCAACAGTACCTATGTGAATCTTTTTCAAGTTAGGTTAAGGTTCTTAGAAAAAGAAATATAAACCTTGAAGGTAGGTTTCTAAGTTTCGGTATTATTGATAACTAAGTAGGTACAAGTATTTCTACCATGCCACCAAAGGTATGTATGTAGTACAAACTTTGTACCATTGTAGTTGTACCATCACAGTTATCTCGTCTAACCCACTAGGCAGTAACTTTGTAGGTCGTTGACAGGTAATGTAAGGCTTTACTTACCTAATTCTGCTGTAAACTCAATCCAACTAGAACAGTTAGGCTTAGAGTAAGCCAGTAATCTCCTCATTCAAGGCAAACTTGAGATCGCGCTCATTTTCACTAGTTTCACCAAATCAGTAACAGGCATTTGTCCATACATACTACACCGCCTAAACATTATCACTGATTTTGAATAAACACTGTAAATGTTCTATCCTATCTAATGACCTAATAAAGTAGGTACTTTTAGTAGGTACCTACTCTAAAATGACCACTAATCATCATAATCATCATGGTGGTAGAGGTTACCGCTTAACATCAAGTGGGCCTTCGGCTTGTCTCGTCATTTAGTAGTATTAAAAAAACTTATGGGTACCTACCGCAATAATCACAGATGGCGTTATGCTTCAGATCGGTTGATTTGATAACAAGTACAATGGGTGTTGAACTTGGAGCGCGCCCGTTCCGTCTATTCTTGATCCAAACCCGTTGGCCTGTAATAATGGGGTCAGTGAAAACGCATCGCGTTAAAAAGTGTTTCTATTGTATACTCGACAGAGAGCTAATCATCATCATCATGTTCACCTGAGCCGTAGGACTGCTGTCCATGTCCACTGCTGGACATAGGACTCCCTCATGGATCTCCATGGGGGTGGTTGACGTACTCCCCACGCTTGGCATTTTTTATGTTATCATCACTTCTATTCTGCTCAACAAAGATCGACACTCGAGGTTTGCCAACGAGCTATGGAGCGCAGTATTCTCGGTATTAAACTTACTGACCGAATTCGCAACACGATACTGCGCGCCAAAACTCAAATAACTGATGTCACTCAGAAGGCTGCCAGGCTAAAGTGGGACTGGGCTGGCCACGTCTGTCGTATGCCGAATGACCTATGGGATTTTATAACAACAGAGTGGGTCCCCAACGCCGGAAGGAGGCAACGCGGCAGACCCAGACTGAGATGGCGCGTCGAACTTGACTTGTTTTTACAAGGTTGGTCCTCCATAGCACAGGATCGGGATAAATGGAAGGGGGATAGGGAGGCCTTTGCCCTGCAGTGGGACGAAAATGGCTAGTAATAATAATAATCACTTCTATCTATCTATCAGCCCACATTCACCCACTGCTGGGTATAGGCCTCCTATTTGTCACGCCGCTAACTGCTAGCTCTGTAATATTTAGCTAGTTAGCCTTCACAATCCTGTCGTTAGGGCTATTGTATCTGTTTGCCTTTAGTAAGCTATTTTGTAACCAGTAAATACGACCTACTAGCCTAAATGTAATTTTAATGTCCTGTCTCGGGACCCAGTTGAGGAGATAACCTGGATAAAACATCTACCTTTTGTAGATTATGCAAATACGAAGTCCTCATCGAATTCGGCCACGGCGCGTCCCAAAAATAATACGGAGTGTATTTTTTCACTCGTTTGACAGAACAATTTTAATCACTTTACCTAGGTACTTAGCATCTAGACATGTGACATAATTAGCCCGCGGAGTTACGCGTGTACCTATGTATTTAAATAAAAGGACTTGTTTCTCACTCTTGGATTAGAGAGATATATGCTCTCTACATGCCGTGGGGTGCCGGCAGTAGAATGATGCCCCTCCTATCTTGCCCGTGGATGCAGTAAGAGCCTGCTAAGAGCTACCTCCGGAAGATGGGCAGCAGCGTCATTCCGTGTATCAACATCCCGTACTGCGCTCGCCAACCCGCCTGCCAAGCGTGGTGAGTATGGCAACTGCCCCTTATGGAGATCTATGAGGGAGGCCTGCGTTCAGTAGTGGACGTTTTATGGCTGATATGATGATGATGATGCTCTCTACAGGGTGTATATATAACATATGTACTAACCAGAAAGGGCCAGCCTATAAAACAAGTAGTTTTTAGAAGGGTTTCATTCTAAAAACGACTTGTTTTCATAGGCTATATACGGGAATTCATATATTATTTCTCATTTTTTAAATATTTTTATTTATAATTTTACTAGATGGTGTGATGTGAAAATGATCCTGAGGTCATAATAGTTTTTTTTTTTTTAATAACAAACCCTATTTGTGGTTGTCATTAACGTATAATGAGCTGTTAAAGTAAAAACTTTGGTGGTTTTTTCTTGAATAAAAATCATTGAATCCTGAAATGTTGTAGACAAAAAGTTGTTCCTTGAGATGGTCAGAATCACCGCCTTTTGTCTGGGTACACATATTATAATACACCCGGTGGAGGTGGAGATTAAAATAATAATCTCTATTATATCTATAATATACTGGCTCTCTGCCAGCGAGTTAATTCTGGGTATTCATAATAAAAATCGTTTAAAAGCTCTTGAACCAAGCGACAATCCAGTCTCTGGAATGGTAAATTGCATAGTTTGTTCACATAATTCCGGTGGTATTTTAACGCTGAATTCGCCCTGAACTGGAATAATCAGAACCGCTTAAGTTAAACTCATCATCATCACAGCCGTAAGACATCCACTGACGTAGGCCTCCCTTATGGACTAAGTTTATTCAAAGTTTAAAGTTTATTCAAATTCAAATAATCAATGTAACATTACATATTAACCAAAGCGTTACACGTTAAATCTTAAACTCATAATATACTAAGAGATTTAAGTACTGATTATGAGGGGTATTAAACTAGTTAGTAATTATATGTTTAATTTACATCTGACAATCTAAAATTAACATAAATACATTGGAAAATAATATCACAAACCGCACTTAGGTCAGCATTGTGTTAGCTGCGTGAACAACTGGCATTGCTCTCCGCCAGAACCGAGAGTGACGTCACGCATGTTGCCTCACAAACGAAATAAGGGTTCCAGTTTCGGAACCCTAAAAACTGAGACTATACTGAACAAGACACAGAAACGCACAAGCGCTCATATTCAGGGACCAGGGAGCCTGGAATTCAACCGACCGAAACTCTTAAAAAAACATTTATTCCGTGCGGGGTTGCAAGGGCCTTTTCCACTCTCCACCTCTATGTGATTTTAGGCTTTAAGGCAACTCTTACGAGGTCAATGACCCTGTCAAGAATTAGCTGGCCTAGTTTCAGTTGCCATTATCGTATAATCAGCTGATGAAGTTAAAACTTTCGTGGTCTTTTCTTGAACGTCGTAAACGTCCCTAAAAGTCGTATAATAAAAAATTGTTCCTTGGGGAGGTCAGAATCGCCCCCTTCGTCTTATTTTTTATTTTATTTTATTAGACACACAAAACACATCACAACGCCGAGTTCTCGATTAAATCATTTTTTGTGTTTTATTCTACTAAATGACGAGACAAGCCGAAGGCCCACCTGATGTTAAGCGGTAACATCTACCTATAACAATTTCAATGCCGCGGTGATCACGTTCACTAAGCACGTGACCAACGCTGCATTGCATTGCGCCCGTCACCCTAAGACAGAGCTTTAAGGTCCCATGTGCCCGTAATTTCACCGGCCCCCTTGCCCTTCAAACCGGACACCGCTCGGCGGCAGAAATAGGTATGGTGGTAGTACTTCCCCAGATGAACCCTTCACAAAAAGTTCTACTATCATACCTTAAAGTGGGTTTAAACTTTAAAATAGCTTATAAAATAATTGTTCTCTCCACAGGACTCGTTGTACCATCACCCAGTGCACAAGATCTCGTTCATAGCGCAGGACATGACGGATTCGCGCGCGTTCGGTTACATATTCGGGTCGCCCGACACCGGCCATCGCTTCTTCGGCATCAAGACTGATAAGGCAGCTAGTCAGGTGAGTACGAGGCGCCGTCAATTTTACCGGCTGAATGTCTAGGCAGACTAAATGTCTAGAGGGCTGGACACGTTTGGCGTATGCCGGAAGAACTATGGGCAAAAATGAATGCAACGTGGGTGCCAAATGGGCGACCACCGCGTGGTAGGCCCTGGCGCAGGTGGGTGGATGAACTGGACGCATACTTGGAGGAGTGGCCTCAACTAGCCAGCGACAGGGATAAATGGAAGGAGGGAAGGGGCAAAGGCCCCCCTTTGCCTTGCAGTGGGACATTGAAGGCTTATTATAATAAATAATAATAATAATAAATGTCTAGTGGCCCCAGTGGCGTGAGTATAGGGTGAAAGGGCTGGCAAAATGCCACGGGCCCCGGGCCCGAGAGTAGCCGAACGTTTTTAACAAAATATAGTAAAAATATAAATATCAAATTACTTAGTACTTGAAATCAATAAAAGTAAGGACAATTATTGCCATTGCCGTGGGGTGCCGGCAGTAGAATGTTACCCCTCCCCTCATGCCCGTGGATGCACTAAGAGCCTGCTAAGGGATACTGAAATATGAATACTGAATACTGAAATGATGATGATGATTATAATTGTTAGTAGAACAGTCTCGTTCATAGTAAAAGATACCAGTAAGACTTAGTGTTTACCTTAAGTATCCTTCTATGATAGCGTAAGCGCATTACTTATCCATAGCATAATATTAATAGTATCTTAAGAATCGTATGTATTCGGACAGAACACATCGCACCTTCCTACAATAAACACCTAACCACCATGAAGTTATATCACTCTGCGTCCACCAGTAGTACCAGTAAAATCATACTACTTATTGCAGTACCACGAAGTACCTACATTATTAAACGCATAAAATGGAACATCCTATGGAACATCAGTGCGCGCACACAGGTATAATGAGGGCTGTGCGTAGACGCAGCGTGCCGGCCAGCTTATTGTTATCGCTCGTACGCCTTGCACTCACACCAAGTGACAAAATAACTTTTACAATACAATACAAATACTCTTTATTGCACACCAAACAAATAATAAAAAGAAAACATTCAAAATATGAGGCACAATGGGCTAAAAGTGATCTATCTTTTATATTACTTAGTTTTTTTTTGTGGCGGAATCGCTGTTTCTGTGCCTTATCGCTAAAAGCGATCTATCTTTTATATTACTTAGTTTTTTTTGTGGCGGAATCGCTGTTTCTGTGTGTGCGCGCTGTAGGTACGCATATGTGCATAAGTTGTATTAGGTATATCTGTAACTTTCTCTTTATAATTCAAGTTGTTATTATATTTTGTTATCTTTTATTTTAATCTTGTATGACAACCAAGAACCTAGTGTCCTGGACAAACCTAATATAGGTTTTTTGGATACTAAAACCGAATAAAAATGTACCATTTATCCACTAATAAATAAATAAAAATAAAAAATATTGCTATAGTGGTCGAGCATTTCCCTTCCAGGTGGTAATAGCGATGCGAGACCTGTTCCAAGTGGTCTTCGAGCTGAAGAAGAAAGAGGTGGAGATGGCGAAGCAGCAGCTGGAAGCTGGCAAGGCGGTCGCCATCGCGCTGCACAAGCACTCCATGCCGCCCGCCATCGCGCTCTCTGACAAAATTAAGGTAATTCTACAATACGCACTGTTCTGAACCCTATAGTACTAAACACAGGGTGTAAATTAACTTGTCAGGGATCGAATGCCAAAAAGATTACAAGCCATAATTCCTAAAATGAACAACAGAGACGTTAAAGTTATTGTTCTCGGTCACCGTATTAAGCAAGGTCACGGTGTATTCTAAGATTTTCACATCACGCGATCTGGTTAAATTGTAAATAAAAATATTTAAAAAATATATAATAGATATAATTAATGGAATCAAGAAGAAAGAAGAAGAAATAAATTTATTAGACACACACACACACTAAACTTAAAAATAACTAGTTATAGTAAAAAACATCTGACTTACTTCTAATTTTAATCTAGGAGTACCTACCTACCCTGTTATATATTCTGCGACATAGTGACAAATAGATGGTAAGCAGCTCACTCAGCGGGTCAAAGCAGAATGAATACTATTTCAAGGAAGTACCTAATGAACAAACCAGTTCACAAAGTTGTGTGAGTCCAAAGGGGCCTGACTCAGCATTATGCTCCCACGCATAAGGAATGCTAGGAAGCGCTGGTTTTCAGTCAGTTTATCAGTCAGTCATGAATCAGGCGTTACTTTGCGGAAATCTATGACAATAAAATGCAATAAAAATATTTAAACGAAACACGTGTCGTCGTATAGGTTTGGGTATGCATGTGGCACTGACAACCTAGTTCTCCCTGCATGTGCATAATTAGCGGGCGGGAGGGCGGTGCTCCTGCATCTCAGCATAAGCGGAATTAAAACTAAATATTTTTATTGCATTTTATATAATAGATATTAATTCCCGTTTTTTTCCTTTCAAAACTACTTCTTTTCATGTGCTGTAACCTTCTTTACAGTTAGAAAAGGGGGATTTTTAGAAAAAACAAATGTTTTATAACATTAACCCTAGAGAGATTTATACAAGGTGTATTATGGTATGCGTACTAACCCCCTTTACTGTTAGTAAGTATTACAGTTAGTAAAGGGGGTGAGTACGCATATCATATCTTGCCGTGGGCTGCTGGCAGTAGAATGTTACACCTCCTTTCATGCCCGTTGATGCAGTAAGAGCCTGCTAAGGGATACCTCCAGAAGATGGGCAGCAGCGTCTTCCCGTGTATCAACATCCGTACTGCGCTCGCCAACCCGCCTGCCAAGCGTGGTGAGTATGGCAACTACCCCTCATGGAGATCCATGGGGGAGGCCTGCGTTCAGTAGTGGACGTATTACGGCCGAAATGATGATGTTGATGACTGTTATAAAACATTTTTTTTTTTAAATGTACACACCAATTACACATAAAAAAGTAAGGCCTTTGCATCTATTATAGATGATTTATACAGCGTCAGCAACTGGTAATCATGCTGTACGGGACGCTGCAGTGCCTGGGACATTGTTAGATGGATTAGGCTTGCCCAGCACCTATGCCATCCTCTCAGCTTAGTAAATTACACATATCCAGCTAGATAATTCCAGTAACAGAAAAGTGGTTCATATCAGATGTAATGATGGTGGCACATGTAGGTGACAGCTGCGAGTATGACCTCATAGCTCGGTCTCACTAATCGGTCAAACTAATTTCCGAGATGTTTGTATGATAATATCATCATACATCTTTTTAACGGTTCATACCGTTTAATTCCTAATTTGGTTCTTTTCAAATCTAGTTGCTAAACGATTCAAAGCAGTGGTAAAAACTTTTAAAAGTAATTTACTTAGCTTTCGTCCGTTTCACGCATACTCTATTCTCGAATGCATACTTTTTTTCGAGAGATTTTCCTAATACTTGCTAACATGAATGATTGATTCGATTATTCGTCATGACGGACACCCTATCACACGGTTATATCAACAAACAGGTCGATTGCGCAAATTCAGTAGTTATTAGAACATGTAGTTATACCATCGGTGTTTTTCAAATTTGCTTTTCTATCTTTGCATTAATTTCAACATAGATATTTCACTTTCAAAATTAACGTGAGATATACTATTCATTTTGTAAAAACGGGAATTACTCACGTAGTATTGTAACGTCGAAGATTATTCCGACACGTTTCGATTTTTCAAGAAAATCATCATCATGGGATTGAATGCCCGTCCGCGCGTGGGGCCGACACGACACTCAGTGTCGGGAATAATCTTCGACGTTACAATATACTACGTGAGTAATTCCCGTTTTTACAAAATGAATTCAACATAGATAGATAGAAAATGCTTTATTGCACACCTTAAACTAACATAATCGGAGGCCTATGCCTCTTGTGTACGATAACAACAATTTGCTTGCACTTTAAGTAAAAGAAGTAGGCTAATAAGTAAGTCTGTAATAAAATTAACCCTTATAATCTTAAAATGACTGCCTGCATCGCTCAGTTTGATTCCCGCTACGGAACAATTGTTTGTTATTGTCTGCAGATACCGTTCTGTGACCCAGACCCGGGAAGGTTTTCGGTTTAAAGAAATTTATTAATACTCATAAAGAACAATAGGTTCACTTAAAATGAGCATACAACTATACAAAAGTACGTATTACTAAGGCATTACGATCTTATAGTAGACAAACATTTACAAATACAAACTATTTAAAAGTAAAAAGTAGTGTTACAACAATGACAACAACCCAGAAAAGATGCGTTGATGCGGGTAGGCGGTTTTAAAAAATGTATTTAAGTATTCCGTATTGCCGTGGGGTGCCGGCAGTAGAATGTTACTCCTCCTCTCCTACCCGTGGATGCATTAAGAGCCTGCTAAGGGATACCTCCGGAAGATGGGCAGCAGCGTCTATCCGTGTATCAACATCCCATACTGCGCTGACCAACCCGCCTGCCAAGCGTGGTGAGAATGGCAACTACCCTCATGGAGATCCATGAGGGAGGCCTGTGTTCATCAGTGGACGTTTTATGGCTGAAATGATGATGATGATGATTTAAGTATTTTATCAATCATCTGGTTCCCATAGCTAGCTTTGCTTAGCTCGGGACCAGATGGTGTTGTTTGTCTAGCATTATTCATTTAATCCTTCCAGATTTACTAACACAGATACAATATAATCCCATCATCAGTTCCTAATCCACCAGAGCATGATGGCGTCCGATGCGGCGGCGGCGAGCAAGCAGCCGGACGCGGCCGAGGGCGGCGTGGCCGAGCTGGTGGACCTGGAGCAGGAGCTGTGCTCGCTGCGGAGGGGCCTCACGCAGGTGGAGGAGCTGACGCCGTCGGCCGACCCCTTCGGAGACTCCTTCATAGTGCCCACTTCACAATCACAGGTAACGGTCAAATAGAGATGCACTCAGAATGTTGCAAATAGCAGGAGTCAAGGTTGATATCATTCGACACAGGCCTTTCTTGGCGGGAGGTGGGCTCGCACAAACGTTGCACTCGGAATAAAAACTTGAGTGCTTGCGCAGGTGGAAGAGCTGACGCCGTCGGCCGGTCCCTTCGGAGACTCCTTCATAGTGCCCACTTCTCACTCGCGGTGAGAATGTTCTTCAAAGAACTGGAACTTAAAGCAAGAACTGTGCTCGCTGTGACGAGGCCTTGAGCAGCTGGTGTGACAGTGCCTACTTTAAAATTACAGATGAGAATATTCTAGAGATGCCTTCAAAGAGCTGATGGACTTTTCGCAAGAACTGTGTTTGCTGAGGCGAGTCGCACAACAACCGATTATATTGTTCAGGGTGTTCTGGGTGTTTTTCTATATATAATAAAAATATCTATATATGTAGTATAATGTATTAAGTATATCAGTCATCTAGTACCCATAACACAAGCTCTGCTTAGCTTGGGGCTAGATGATGCTGTGTGATTTGTCCAGCATTATTTATTTCATCATTTCAGCCATAAAACGTCCACTGATGAACACAGGCCTCCTTCATGGATCTCCATGAGGGGTAGTTGCCATTCTCACCACGCTTGGCAGGCGGGTTGGTGAGCGCAGTATGGGATGTTGATACACGGATAGACGCTGCTGCCCATCTTCCGGAGGTGTCCCTTAGCAGGCTCTTACTGCATCCACGGGTAGGAGAGGAGGGGTAACATTCTACTGCCGGCACCCCACGGCATTATTTATTTGTAGGCTTGTTCTAGTTCCTAGTCTCTCAGTCCCAGTTATCTGGGATATCCCTCAAATGCAGCTCTAAACATTGAACTCCCTCCACAGAAAGCTCTGCTCCCGCCCCCACCGTCCGGATCCTCCACACGTGGCCGGAACACGCCCGCGGCCGCGCGCACGGTCTTCAGTCCGAGCAAGCAGCCAGCCACGCTGCCCTTCGACCTGGCCCCGCCCAGCTCGGACTTCGAAACGCCGCCTACGTCGCTAGTCGACAACAACGTACCGAGCGACCCGCCGGTGAGTGGTGCAATCGTGTGTTATGTGTGTGCTAGCCGGAAAGGAATGCTGACTAAAAACATATAGTTGCATCAAATCGGTAATGACAGCAAGAGTGTATTATCTGTTACCTAGATGTAACTGCTTGTAATTGGGAAAACACTAGGCCAAGCTGTTTCATTGGTTAATTGTTTTGTAAGTTCTGTTTAAGACAATATACTGTTGGTGGCTTGAATAAATAAGTGTCAAATCTCTGATCCTGAATATGTCTGTTATGTGTATATAATGTCACAATCATCAATTACAATGTTATAGATTTAGTTTAACGACTTCAGGTAGCAACTGTTGTTTAATGATTTTCTCTTTGCTAGGAACGACTTTTACGAGTAATGCATTTAGTGGCTTAACACAATAAGCAATTGCAAAAACGTGTAGAAATTCTATTCAAAATTTCTGTTAACCGTAAATGAAATTGGGGGCCTTACACAAATAACGTCACACTTTTAAGGGGAGGTAGGGGTCCGACGCAGTGGGACAAGGTTCCGCGACATTCATGACGTCGAATTTTAAAATATAATCAAATGTAAATTATTTCGAATCTGCCGTTTTAATTTCGTTATTTTTTTTGTGTGTAATTGCAAAATATGTGACGTCATACTTTAGACATATACACATATTTTGCAATTTCACAAAAGGGATGTGATCTCCCCCGAATAACAAATGTCTAGCTCTGACAAGGAGGTGTGACGTAATTTACGGAAGGCCCATTAAATGATTATTGCGCAAGCCGATCTATTACTTCTTGCATGCGTTAAGATCCCTTTTCGGTAGTACACTTATTATTTGTACGTCCTATCGATAGTGTTGACCTGGTGGCTGATTGAACATTTCATAGTAACGTAACAAACGCGGCGAGCTTGATATAAATAAATAATATTAATTAGTTTCAAAATTATAGGATTTAATCGCTTCCCTTTTTCATTATTTTCCCGTTGATTCAAAAGCGGGACTACAGGAGCTCATAGAGTCATGCCGTTCTTCTACAACATCTGCATATCCATTGGGGATGCTCATGGAACGCTACCGGCGGCCTCGAATCCTTCTTCGGGATTCCAAGGAGAACAATACACATTACATCCCAATGCGGCTCAATGCAGATCTGGTATCCCCCGCCAGAATAAGAATTAGAATGTTTCTAAAGTGTACTCCCGTGGGGTGCTAGAATGTTGCCTCTACTCTCTTGCCCGTGGATGCATTAAGAATCTGCCAAGGCATACCTGCGGAAGATGGGCAGCAGTGTCTGTCCGTGTATCAACATCCAGAACTGCGCTCGCAACCCGCCTGCCAAGCGTGGTGAGTAGGTACCCATAATTATCTGTACTTGGCAATTCATGAGGGAGGCCTATGTCCAGCAGTGGACGTCCTACAGCTGAATCGAACGAAAGTGTACTGGCTTTAACAGATGCTCGCGTTGCGTTACTTTGAAATGATCTGGTCAGGCGTCTGCTTTATCTTTAATACTGTTACTGAGATAATAACACGTGAATAGATCGTGTTTTAAATAGCATAGCTACTTGTGAACAATACTGGCTTTTTGTTATTGTTTTGTGAATGCTTTATAAATTGTCGCATTGTTTCATGTTATTACAGTTATAAAAACACAATATCGTAACGGCTTATACCACCCAGAAGACTCACTCTTTCCGTAACTATGATAGTAGACAGAATGAATCATTTTGTCTTGCACGTCATTTTCCAAACATAGAAGATATCTTCAGAGATCTCATAATCCTGGTACGATTTAGTTGCACCTGTATCGCTTGTAAATAATTGACGGATTTAGAAAGTAAGAAAAAATCAAAAATCTTTCTTTATTTTCTTAGTTTTTTATCAAAACTAGGACAAGTCAAAAAATGTTAGACACAGAGATACAGTAGTCCAATGTGCAATTTAATTGCCTATTGTGAAATGAATTATTAGATGTGGCGTTTTCATTATAAAGAAAACGACCAAAATAGTTCCGCAGACCCTAATAGATGGCGTTAGTGATAGTTTATTGTTGGTAGAGCCTTCGCAAAACTTTATGACCCCTGTGAACGTTGCGGCAAATGCAAAGTCGCGCGTGTGGACATGTTAATTCAATATTGCCAACTAAGTTATAACTAAACCTATTTTGTGGTTTATTTATATTCATAATTGGGCTTCTTGCATTAAATAAAGCTTATATATGTTCTATTTTAAGTTTAAATTTATCAATTTTTCGTTAAAATATAACTTTATCTTAAAATAAATCAGTATTTTGATGAAAAATATAAAAATGTGTGCTAGACAAAACGGCAAAAATCTTGCTGGCAGCCCTAGTTTCACAGACGGAGCCCTTCTCCCTTTTATGACTTTCTTTCCCCTCAACGCCTTAAAAACGTCTGCGCAGCTGTTGAAAGCTCGAGCAGACCGGATGCGTATGCGTAGACGTGCACGTACCACTGAGTTGTAATGTATGGAATAGACATATGACGCGCACGTCTACGTTACGCAAGCGGTGTGTCCTGTCTCATACAGTTCCATACATTACAACTCAGTGGTACGTGCACGTCTACGCTTACGTCTACGCATACGCATCCGGTCTGCTCGAGCCTTTAAGCTAACCACACACAGCACTCATAAAGTTTTGCACGACCTTTAAAAACAATAGCCAATGACAGAACTATATTATTTAGTTTCAAAATTACAGGATTTTATCGTTTACCTTGTTTTTATTTTCCCGACGTTTCCAACACGTTTCAGCGTTTTTGGTCGCGGGAGGACTGAGTCCTCCTGACTCGAGACTCGATTTTCAAACTAAATAATATGTTAACATATCGCGAAAGTTTATCAAGTTCTATATAAGACAGAACTATAGTTAGCTCGCTAGCTAGAAATACTTTTTTCTTTTTTACTGAAGATTCATTGTAGCAGGCTTTATTGTGAGATACCTGGGCGCCGTAAGCCGTTGCGATATGTGGTCCTTACCCTGTGTCTTCCTGCCTCCCGCTGTGAGACTAATCGATGTACACGTGACTATCTCCTAGTTAGCATGTTAGCATCCCCCACATCACAACTCGCACCTGAAACTGCGACCTTTAAGTTTAGTTTTGCACAATTTTAAGTTTTTTAATCATGAATCGCTTTTGCGTATTTTTAATAGTTGATAATTTCA
The DNA here is from genome assembly GCA_963082625.1 of Pasiphila rectangulata. Lineage (NCBI taxonomy): Eukaryota > Metazoa > Arthropoda > Insecta > Lepidoptera > Geometridae > Pasiphila > Pasiphila rectangulata. The sequence continues at coordinate 17,790,577 of OY720252.1, read as the reverse complement.
CAGTTGACTTACGTTTTTGAAGTATTATGTATTTTATATGGTTCCGATGAAAATCATGCTGGTAATTTTACACGATCTACTCATCTAGTAGGTATCTGTTTTGCGATGATTGTACCTACGGTCAGTCTCAGATGAATGCATAGGTTATCCAGATCAGGCAATGAAAGGTTCCATAGCAGGTATCGAACCCCCAACCTGCGTCTTAGTTGACTTTCCACTTCGTCAATTTAATTTATTAATCGTTCAATTTAAATCGAAATCCTCCTGAATACACAACGACACTTTAATCTGTGGTTTTCAAAAGCAAAATATATAATCACAATACACAAGCAAATATCCATACATTTTCATTTCATAAATTATAAAGTTGACGAAGATTTTTATCAAGAGCCTGTACTGTCCTACAGCAGGGCAAAGGCTTCTTCTTAATTAAAAGATGATTACAATTTGTTTTTAAAATAAAATTATGAAGTTAAGTTTGAAATCGTCAAAACACAAAACCCACTCAGTACATTTCTGTTATTCATTAGCACTACAATACTGCAATATTTACAAATACGCTATAGATTCGGATTTCACCCGCTTTGATTAACCGAATTTACCTTCAAAAGTAAAAGGCAAAGACAAAAATGTGAACACAAAACCATATATTTCGGCAAAACATATAAAAAACATATACATACAGTCGCTTGGTTTGCAACAAAACTAGAACCTGTATACGACTCGTCATATCCGCTCCTGAGGCGTAATCGTATAGGCCCCTCAGGCCCAGTTATATCCGGCCTACAGACGTAGTCATATATGCCCCTCCAGGCTTCGTCATATCCGTCCCACAGGCGTAATCATATCTGCCCCTCAGGCCTTGTCATATTTTAGTCCCTTATGCCTCGTCATATTCGCCCCTCAGACGCTAAGTCATATCTGCCCCTCGTCATATTAGCACAACAGGGCAAGCCATGCCTGACCTCGTAATATCTACCCTTCAGGCGAAGTTATATCTGCCCCTCGGGCCTCGTCATATCCGCCCCACAGGTCAAGTCATGTCTGACCTCGTAATATCCGCCCTTCAGGCGAAGTTATATCTGCCCCTCGGGCCTCGTCATATCCGCCCCACAGGTCAAGTCATGTCTGACCTCGTAATATCCGCCCTTCAGGCGTCGCCACCTCTGCCCCGTACCCCGCGCCAGTCCGAGTACATAATTAGTCTTGCAATGTGGTTGCAGGTGCAGACAATCGCGGCATCATCATCATCACTCAGTTACGACGTCTTCACGGAGCTCGATCCCCTCGGCACCGGCAAGAGTAGACCATACGTTGACAAAAAACTCTTCTTTCAGGAGCTCAAAAACCCACCAAAGAAGGTGCTCAAAGATTTGCAATCGCTCGTAGCCGAGGAGGCGAAGGATCAGTACTTGCCCGCCACCACGATGACGTCACTGACGCGTCACTCTGGCGGGTCGGTGGCGGTCAAGACGTCCGGTGTATTCGGCGTGGGCTTTTTCTCGTCGGATCCATTCGCTGAGACGGATCCGTTCGATAACACGGACCCGTTCTCGGATTCGTTTAAGGACGACCCGTTTACGAGTATGCAGGAGTTCCCTAAGGGGCGGGAGGAGAGGGAGAGGGCGAGAGAGAGGGAGGACAAGGAGGAGGGGAAGAACGTGTTCAGTGGACCGCTGCAGGTGTCGCTGCCGCCGGAGCCGGCGCCGAGGTCGCCGAGGCTGCAGAGACAGGTCACTACTTGTTCCTTTACCTCCTTCTGAGAAGGTTTACCTTTGTGTAATAAAAGCGGGCAAGAGCGAGTCGGACTCGCGCACCGAGGGTTCCGTGCCGTCATACAATAACAAATGACAAAGGCGGTTTTGTAATTGTTGGAGAACCTTAACAGCGCCATCTCTTGTCTGATAGCGGAACTTATGTAGATTTTTTACACTTTCGTTGATTTCTAAAAAAGTATGCTAAGTAGAGAGTTTGTAATAAATTTCCTGTAATCTTTACATACTAATAGCAATAAAAGTTTCAGAGGTTTATCTCCGCAAACTTCGGAAATAAGGGGGAACGCAATGTTTTTTCAACATTTGTAAATAACTCAAAAACGATACGACTTAAAGGAAAACTAAAAACTGTTTAATAATGTGCAAATTAGTACTTTTCATATGATACCCCACACGGGCTAGTAACTTCACTTAAAAAAATTAAGTTCCCCGATCCCCCCTGCAATCAAAATAAGAATATTTTTTAACATTTTCATATATGTTATATTAGTAAAATTTTCATATTAGTAAAAAGTGTTGTCTTTTACCATTTCAAATTTCAAGTCGATAGCATCAGTAGTTCTCGAGATATCCATTTGTGACAGACAGACAGAGTGATTCTACAGTGTGTTAGTGTGAACACACTTATCACTTAAACCACGAATGTATAACCCTAAAATGAATTGATATAAGTAATAAATAAAAATAATAGTCAATTAGTTTCGTTACATTTTGATAATTCATTTCTAATCTAAGGAACGTGATTTTTTGGACACCCTAATAACAGTCGTACGTCGCCCGCCCAACCAAAAAGTTCATTAACAAACAAGTCTTATTTACATACGTAGCCTTTGTGTAGCCGCTAGGATAGTTTCCCGGCTTGGCACACGATGTCCTGGAAACCGCTCTGTGTACATCCTACGTGCCAAGGTCACCCACCAGCTATGGCATAAAGCCGCACCTTTTCAGTCCACTGTTCGCTTGTGTACGACATTGTCACAGCACAGATAAGTTACACAGTTAGTTTACATTTTACCGCGAATCGGCACACATAAGGGTCGCGATGTATCGACCTCACGAGATTGCACGCGACTGGCGAAGTGGCGGCGCGGGCGCTCGCGTGGGTCTGGCCGCGGGACCTTGGCGGGTGTTTTTGTCGGCGCTTCAAAGAAACGGCGAGTTGCCGAAAGGCGGCGGGCGGCTTGTTTGAGAGAAAGAGAAGGCGCATTGCACCTACGCACGTGTTTCGTAGCCTCAGAAATCGTAGTGTGTGTAGGGTGAAACGCATTCATGATCTATGAGGATTTTCTTTGCAAAAATTATGTAAAAATAAATTATTATTTTTTCATCGGTTTTGGACTCTGTTCCTGATACCTAGTCTGTGGTTTCAAGGATAAGACTGTTTACACTAACACCCGGTATAAGGGTTCCTTATTACCATTTTGGTCCGGAACCCTAAAAATGAATTTTATTTGTATCCGGGGTATATGCAGTGCATATGGCACATATGCGTGGTGCATAATATGTGCGTGGTGCATATTATGCACCACGCTTGGCAGCCATAAAACTATTCGCACAGTGCAGCTAACGCCAGCTCGGGGGTCAGGGCATACTCTGACTCCCGAGCTGGCGTTATCTGTGTACCCTGTCGTCTCTATACGTGGTGAGTATGGTAACAACTCCTTCATGATCAGTACCTGGAGGTGTAGACCCATGAGGGAAGCCTATGTCAGCAGTGGACAGCTGAGAAGATGTCGTCTTGTTATTGTTATGCCATGTTACAATACACATAAAAGCAACAACAAAATAACGAATTAGGAAAAAAAAAACAAAATGTATTTATTTATTTCTATAGTTTGCAATTTCAAAACATACACGTCCATCTAAATATATATAATCTTATGTTAACAGGAAATAAGGCACATGAATAAATATGTTTGCTTCCCTGTTTTAAGCACTGTGATAAGAAGCGATTAGAAAACACAGTTATTTTTATTAGTTTTTCTAGTTGTTTAGGAGTTGGAGCAAATTTAATTCCAGGCATTTTTGTCTTTTAGATAATCAGATGTTTTATAGTAATATGAAACATTTACAATAAAAATCGCAAAACGATAAATGAAATGTAATCCCCACAGAGCACGGACTCGGGCGGGTCCCGCCGCGGGCGCAGCGGCGAGCCGTCCCCCCCGCCGCCGCTGCCGCCCAAGAAGCCCCCCCTGGAGCAGGGCGCCGCGCGCGCGCCGCCGCGCCCGCGCGCCGAGCGCGACGCCGCCGCCGAGTCCGACCCCGCGCCGCCGCTGCCGCGACCTGCGAGGAAGAAGGAACCTATGGTGAGTCAACCTAATTCATTTTCTCATTTATTTTCTCTAAGTAGGCTACCGTCTTTTTAAACTATTTCCTGGCCAAGCAAAAAATGGTAGCCTGGAAGAGATCGCTCTTGTAATATATACCTACATTGTTGTACGATACCTATGTTATACAGCCCTAGAGGCATAGCGATAGTTTTAAGTATTAAGCATATGTGACGACCTTGTGTGACGCATCGGCCGAAGGTCCGCTTGTGATAAATGTTTGTACGATCTGCAGATATCTATTACATTCTCTGGATGTTTTTCTTTATAATAATAAAATATCTGTCTATGTAGTATTAAGTCTATCAGTCATCTATAAACCATAACACAAGCTCTGCTTAGCTTGGGGCTAGATGATGCTGAGTGAATTGTCCAGCATTATTTCTTTATTCGTAAGCGCTTTTGTATCTCATTGTAAGTGAACAATTGTTGTTTGTATGAGAACTGTGATAAATGTGTTTAAACGGAAGTTGAACGTGTCCCCTTGTGTGGCGGCAGGCGGACCGCAGCACCAAGCCGCGCCTGTCGTCCGCCGCCACCAACAGCAGCGAGGACGAGTACCTCAGCCCCGCGCCGCCGCCGCTGCCCGCCGCGCGCCGGTTCGACATCACGCTCAGCCAGCTGCTCACCTGCCCCATGGACGAGCTGGCCGCCAGGTAGCCCCCCCGACAGCAGCGAGGACGAGTACCTCAGCCCCGCGCCGCCGCCGCTGCCCGCCGCGCGCCGGTTCGACATCACGCTCAGCCAGCTGCTCACCTGCCCCATGGACGAGCTGGCCGCCAGGTAGCCCCCCCGACAGCAGCGAGGACGAGTACCTCAGCCCCGCGCCGCCGCCGCTGCCCGCCGCGCGCCGGTTCGACATCACGCTCAGCCAGCTGCTCACCTGCCCCATGGACGAGCTGGCCGCCAGGTAGCCCCCCCGACAGCAGCGAGGACGAGTACCTCAGCCCCGCGCCGCCGCCGCTGCCCGCCGCGCGCCGGTTCGACATCACGCTCAGCCAGCTGCTCACCTGCCCCATGGACGAGCTGGCCGCCAGGTAGCCCCCCCGACAGCAGCGAGGACGAGTACCTCAGCCCCGCGCCGCCGCCGCTGCCCGCCGCGCGCCGGTTCGACATCACGCTCAGCCAGCTGCTCACCTGCCCCATGGACGAGCTGGCCGCCAGGTAGCCCCCCCGACAGCAGCGAGGACGAGTACCTCAGCCCCGCGCCGCCGCCGCTGCCCGCCGCGCGCCGGTTCGACATCACGCTCAGCCAGCTGCTCACCTGCCCCATGGACGAGCTGGCCGCCAGGTAGCCCCCCCGACAGCAGCGAGGACGAGTACCTCAGCCCCGCGCCGCCGCCGCTGCCCGCCGCGCGCCGGTTCGACATCACGCTCAGCCAGCTGCTCACCTGCCCCATGGACGAGCTGGCCGCCAGGTAGCCCCCCCGACAGCAGCGAGGACGAGTACCTCAGCCCCGCGCCGCCGCCGCTGCCCGCCGCGCGCCGGTTCGACATCACGCTCAGCCAACTGCTCACCTGCCCCATGGACGAGCTGGCCGCCAGGTAGCCCCCCCAACAGCAGCGAGGACGAGTACCTCAGCCCCGCGCCGCCGCCGCTGCCCACCGCGCGCCGGTTCGACATCACGCTCAGCTAGCTGCTCACCTGCCCCATGGAGTAAGTGTGCATAATACACTTTAGGACCATGGGGGCCTTCCATTAATCACGTGATGTTTTTTAGCAACTGTTTTGAATCACCGAGTAGAATTTGGTTCTAGCACGAGCCCAGCGAGCACAGCGAATCTTCCCACTGTTGGAGATGTGCCATCACATGATGGTGCAACACAACCAGAACCAAACCTAGTTTTTTGTTCAGGAACAAATATATTAACATAGTTAAGTCTGGTCCAAGTCGAAATAAATAAAATAAAACAATTGCAGGCTCCGCGTGCCGGCGGCCACGCTGGCGTCGATGACGCTGCCGCAGCTCACGGACTACCTGCGCTCCTACCTGGCGGCCGACAACGACAGAGCTGTGAGTTCTTCTTCTGGTTCCTCTTTATGCCTTTTGTGTTTGCTTTTACACAATTCAGGGTTAATTATTAGTTAACGTATATTATTTCGTTTTTCAGGGTTATGTAGTATAATGTATTAAGTATATCAGTCATCTAGTACCCATAACACAAGCTCTGCTTAGCTTGGGGCTAGATGATGCTGTGTGATATGTCCAGCATTATTTATTTATTTATTATTTAATTTTAACATAATATAGGGGTCATTAACATACATATAACCGGGTATTTATAGCGTAAATTACCTTTATTATTTTCCGACGTTTCGCTTGGATTGCACCAAGCATGTCTTGCCGGGACCATGCTTGGTGCAATCCAAGCGAAACGTCGGGTTATCGACGTCGGTTATATGTACGTTAATAATGTGTTGTGATCGCGAAAGTTTAAAAAAGACAAATAATAGGGTTAATTTTATCGTTTTTATCACGAGTTACCATTACCCTTTTGGTCACTCGCTAAGTCATTTCGTTGCAAGTGTCCGCCCCTCACGTGGCATAGATGGTCAGTGCGCACGTGGGTTGGCTTTGGGGTTTGAGTTGTGAGTTATTTGTACAGTCGAACTTCTGACGTATTCACAGATTCTATTCTCAAGTAAATACTATCCGCGCCATCCCTTAAGAGCGTTTACGCCTTCCATGCGCAGTTTGGCTCAAAAACAGTACTTTTCAAACCCGTTAATATCATGAACCACTTATTTTACACTATATGTTAATTAATAATAATTTTAGGAAATTTAGTTGTCCAAATAGTTAGTAAAGAAAATATTTCGATTAATATAGTATGTACGCGTTCTATCAAGATAACTTGTTAGAGGTTTTCTTAATTTCCCTTTCAGCATCAGTTTCGAAGCTCAAAATATTATGAAAATACTGATATATCTAATTAACAAAAACTAATGACCAATCAATAAGATCCTTAGGAAAATAGTTGGTTAGTTAGATGTTTGATTTTGTTATCTTACTATGAGAAATTAAAATTCAAAAAATGTGAAATATTACGAAATTTAAATGATTTTTTCACCGATATACCTTATCTAATTTAATAAAATAATCGCTTACCAATAAAGTAGAGCATCTTCTTTAAAATCGTACATTTAAATTTTTTATTATTTTGTTGTTATTATTTTTCTGTAAATATTTTAAAACTACTTTAAAACGCTGCGCGCAAATCATTTACAAGTCAGTCCGCCGCAAGGCTTCCTAGAGTGTGGACATGTCGCTTGGCGCTCTGACTGACCTGTGTTGACCTTTGTCGTGCGTATAGGGCGAGCGGACAATTATAGCGTCATCGAATAATTTTGGTACTTTGGTGAGTAAAATATTTTATGATTATTTTTGATGGCAAACATATTTTTAGAAATTTATATTGTAACAAATCATATTTCAGACATAATGAGAAATAAAACAAAGTTATTTTTAGCGAAGAAACGAAAGCGCAAAAATGAAGAAAACATGGAAAATGCAAGAGCTAAAAGGTTGGTATATAAACAAGTTATTATGTTATACTAGCTTCAACCCACGGCTTCGCCAATGTTAGATACACATTTTCCTATCCTTATACATACATGTACTATACTGATATGTATGTTTATTCATATTATATAATAATATATTTTTTGTATATTGTAGGTCTATGTGGGCTTCTAAGCAAATGTGGCAAGTTTCGTAATATTTATTTATGTATGTTTGTCCGCGCATTTCTCTGAAACTATAAGGTAGATTTTTAATAATTTTGGGCTGGCTCCGACTTTAAAAAGAATCCAAGAATTTTTGCTTCTGAGCGTTTCTACGTCTTGAGGTCTGTTTAAATTTGTTTAGTTACTTTTTATAAACCTACGTATGTTTCATCAACATTATTTTCTTTTATTTATTTACTGCATTTTGCCGTGGGTGCCGGCAGTAGAATGATACCCCTTCTCTCATGCCCATGGATGTAGTAAGAGCCTGCTAAGGGATACCTCCGGAAGATGGGCAGCAGCGTCTATCCGTGTAACAACATCCCATACTGCGCTCACCAACCCGCCTGGCAAGCGTGGTGAGTATGGCAACTACCCCTTATGGAGATCCATGAGGGAGGCCTGTGTTCATCAGTGGACGTTTTATGGCTGAAATGATTTACTGAATAATGCTTGCTTTCAAATAACAAGGTGTGTGCTTATTGGTTGATAGTTTAACTTCAGGCAATATAAAAAAAACTCAAGTGAAGAAAATTAAAAAGTAGTTGAGTGTGAAAACCAAAATATGGAGGTAAATAGTATTAACGTTATTTTAAACTATTAAAATGTAAATTACTTTTTCTCCTTTCACGTCTTATTATGCCATCACCGATGATTTAATAATATACATATACTGTTTTTTTTCTACAATTCTAAAGTCAACAAACCATGTGTGTTACCTACCAGTGATGACATATGGAATCAAAACGTGGTCATTCACGATTGGCCTCATGAATAAACTCAGAGTCGCTCAACGAGCTATGGAGAGGGCTATGCTCGGGGTTTCTTTACGCGATCGAATCAGAAATGAGGAGATACGTAGCACGTTGAAGTGGCAATGGGCAGGCCATGTAGCTCGCAGAATAGATGGCCGATGGGGCTGAAAAGTTCTCGAGTGGAGGCAACGGCAACTGCGGCAAGCGCAGCGTAGGACGTCCACCAACAAGATGGGATGATGACCTGGTGAAGACCGCAGGTTGGTGCAGATCGCTTCCAACCACAATAACTGAAAATCCATGAGGGAGGCCTATGTCCAGCAGTGGACGTCCTACGGCTGAAATGATGATGATGACTGTATTTTTTTCAGAATTCTATATTAGTCAAAAAGAAAGGAAGGTTATCCATCCTCGTGCGCGCTCCATTCTACCCTAAGTATTTTATAACATTGTTGTTATCTTGTAAAATATTTTTATATTTTTTTTTTATTTTTTTTCCTTTTGCAAAATATTTGCCAAAAGAACGTAACGTACCATTTCTATCTTCTTCTTCTTATCGTATGGCTTTTGTGTTTGGTTTTTCATAATTCTGCCAGTGTCAAGTTCGTAATCTTTAGAAAGTTCAAATTATTGGATAAAAATTAACAAAAAAGGAAACAGTTCTTTTAACAATTTTAAGAGGAAATCTATTCTAAGGTCACAGATAATTTAGTTCACTAGTTGGTATATTTTTCTACGTTCAGCTTTACATTTCACGTTCCGTTGCTTTTGCATGCTTTATTCCTATTCATTTTATTTTTGTTTTAATAAGTATTTGTTATTGTTTAATTATTTATGTTTTATTTTTCAATTAGTTACAAAACCGCTGGCCACTGCTCGTGGTATCACTTACCTTTTAGGAGGGGTCTGAAAATCAGCGTTCCTTCGTGTTATGGTGCGAAGGAACACAAGCTGACATCCGTCCCTTCTGGTTTTACTGCAGCACATCTTTCACTACCTACTCTTAGGGTCAATGACTGGATTACCGGTAGGATAGTACCTAGATAAGTATATTTCTTGTGGTTGGGGCATACGGCAGCTTACTGCCTACTATGTATTTTTGTTTTAACTTTGTTTATAGGTTCGATTTATTGTTATTATTATTATTTTTTCATTGTTATCCTTTGCCTTATGTACCTAGAATTACCCAACCTGTTTAATTTTAATTTGGTACTTGCAATGTTATTGCTATTGGTGCTAGGTACTATGTTATATATTATTTTTCTTTGTGTCTTTTGTTCTATGCTTGTGCTGTAATGTAAACCAAATAAATATATTTCTATTCTATTCTATTCTAATAGTCTCACCATCTGAAAACATAGAACTGTCAAATTTGGTAAGTTATCTTAAGTAGTTAAAAAATCAGACCACTAGATTCTACACTACTTTATATTATAATCTTTTTACGATTTTATGCTTATGTTAACCTAAACATAAAAAAAATATGTTGTTTAAATTCTTATGTTTTAATTTGCAGGCAAAATTCCAATTCAAATAAACACGGTGTTTGAGGGCCGCAGAATAATTGAAAAAAAAAATCTAAGTCGATGCCGCTAAGAACCACATATTAATTTTATTTATTATTAATGTAAAACATTTAATAATAATGTAAAATAAACTCGACTTTATCTGTACCAAAGAGTTTTATTTGTACCTACTCGTAACTTAGTAATATGTTTAAGTTCAAATTTAAATTAAATAATTTCACTCGAATGGATCAAAGTGGTTAAGTATGACTATAACATAATAGAACGCGCCAGCGCTACTCACACTGTCACGCTCGCTTCTGTGTGGGTTTGAATTACCTAAACTTGACATCGCGCGCTAGGCGTAAACGCTCTTAAACTGAAATCTAACCAAGGAGATCTCGCTGCTCCTAATGGCTTTACAAATCCTACTTATATTATTTTATTTTATTTATTTATTAGGACAACCAACAGCTATAATAAACTATGTAGCATACAACAGTGTGAAAACATAAAGCAAGTAATAGGTTATCACGAATAGATATAAGAAAAATATAAAAATATTATAAAACGCGAAAGTTTGTATGTTTGTTACTCTTTTACGCAAAAACTAGCTTACGGATTGAGCTGAAATTGACCAGGATTAACACATAGGCTACATTTTATCCGGGTACCATCACGGTGAGCGTGATGTCGAACAAAGCGGTGGGCATAAGCAAGTGGCATGTATATAAGAACGTCCTTGTTATTTTAATATTGAATGTGTTATGGTACTGTTAGCGTTCCTTTAATAAATAAATTAATACAACATGTCTAGATCTAAAATAACTTTTAACATAACAAAAAGTCAGAAGTATTTAGAAGTATGCACCAACTAAAAAGGACAATCGTTACTTTCCAGCACATCCACATAGACTCGATATACGACAAGCAACCCAGGCTCACGCCCCACGCCACAGGCGGCCGCGCGGCCTCCCCGCCGGGCGCGCGGCCGGCCGAGCCGCCGAGCATACCCAGAACCAAACCGAAATGCACGCCCCTCGCGATAATCTGCACGGCAGAATTCAAGCCGCAGTTCGAGGACAACTTCACACCGCCGCCGGAAGCCGACGCGTTCGTGGCTAACTTCGACGACTTCGAGAAGAAAGCGAACACCTCGTACGACAGATACGCGGCCTTCAGAGAGATACAGGAGGAGGAGCTCAAGGCGATGACGATTCTAGACACGGCGGAGTCGAAACAGGACTCCGATGAGAAGGAAGAGCTGGCGGCTATAATAATCATGCGCGCGAATATGGACCTTGAGATGGAGAGCAAAGAGTCCAAGAGCCCCCTGAAGTCTCTGGACGAGCTGACGATAGATTCGTTCAAAATGTTCCGGAATTCCGTGAGCCCTAAGCCGTCGAACACTCCTATAGATGCGAAGATAGAGGATATCAAGTCCGTGATGAAGAATCTGCAGATTGAGAAGAGTCGGCGGAGTGTCTCGCCCCGGGATAACGGACATGTGGAGGCGAAACAGGAGGATAATAATGATAGGTAATTACAATTAGCCATAAGTGTCCTACTGCTGGGCAAAGGCCATGCTCACCACTGGCCAGTTTGGCAGGCGGGTTGGCGAGCGCAGTACGGGATGTTGATACACGGAAAGACCCTGCTGCCCATCTTCCGAAGGTATCCCTTAGCAGGCTCTTACTGCATCCGCGGGCATGGGAGGAGGAGTAACTTTCATAACGTTAACCTCGGCATTTCTTAATACAAATTATTTTGTATAACTGAATAAAGATTTATTTATTTCCGTATATCAACATCCTTGCTGAGCTGGCTAACCTGCCTGCCAACCGTGGCGAGTATGGCAACGGACCTCTCATGATCTTAGAGATCCGGACGCCCGTGTCCGGCAATGGACGTGCACGGCAGTCCTACGGATGGGATGATGGAGAACTCATTCTAGTTTTTGATGTAAAACAGCTTTTGCAGGTTCTACCTTAAACAGATCGGATGAGAGATGACGCGTGACGCTAGGAGATGTGCGAGTTAGTACTAGGGCGACTGCCCTTCGTCCATCGTCTTGACTGTGATGACTGTGGCTACTGTAGTGACTGTGGTGAAAACGTTCTGCATCTGCCAGGCGTCCCGTGACGGCTAAATTTTTTATGAATCCCCAGGTACGCAGCGCTCCGCGAAATCACAATAACAGAGCCGCAGGACGAGTTCGAGTCCCTGCCGCCGGAGCCGCCGAAGGAGCGCAAGAAATCAGACGAGAAATCGGACGGCTTCGACAACTCTGACTTCTTCGACTGCATCGACAATAGCTCCCTCTCTTTCACGCACGTGGACGACGCCTTCAGGAAAAGCCCGGTGGTGAAAGAGAGGGAAGAAGTTGTTAAAGAGGAGAGGAAGGAAGTAAGTGAAACGCATTCACGTGCAAAAGTCACCCCCACATTGAACTGGCAATTTAGATAAGAAAAACACATTTAAATAGCCGTATCATAATCACTCTCTTCGATTGCATCGACAACAGTTCCCTCTCTTTCACGCACGTGGACGGGATCAGGAAAAGCCCGATGGTGTTTTCTGAAGCGACCGAACTCAATTATGTGCTTTATTCAATTTATGTGTCTTGTTCTTCTTTTGTAAATGTATCATTCTATGTAGCGTTTTGCTCTATTGAATAAACACTTATGACTTTGACTTTGGGGAAAGAGAGGGAAGATGTTGAAGCGGAGAGGAAAGAATAATCTATACTTACGTATAGACACACATTCACATGCAAAAGTCAACACCACGTAGAATCGTCAATTTGCAAAATAAAAACAAAACAATCTTTAATGAGCCGCTTCCAGTAAAAAGTATTTACTACTGGACCAAATAGATGGAGCTAGCGCAAATGTTACGATGACGGGTAGTTCCCATCTGTTCTATGGAACATGACGTCTTTGGACAGAATAAGATATTTTTTTTGTTATTTTGTAGGTACTATGGAACATGTAATACTTTTATTCATCAATTTACATTTTTTGCGAACTGGTGGTACTAGGATGCTCTGAGACTGAGAATCCTCTATATTTTATTTTATTTTATTTGGGAAACAAACAGTACAATATTACAGTAAAATAGAACAATATATATTTATAATCTGAAGAGTCCTTTCGCCCGCGCCGCTTCACTACGAAAATATTCTTTCGATTTTTCTTAGGGGTTTCTGATATGGGATTATTTTACCCAGACAGATGCTTGATTAATGGTAGTTATGACAGTCACATAAAAATATAATAATAATAAATTCTTTATAGCGAGACACAAGATCCATTCATAATAAATTACAATAAACATATTAAAAACAAAAATAATTAGATACAAAATTGTTTAGAAAAACATTGAAAAAATAATTGTCATATAATGGTAATATCAGTGTCATCTAGCTTAGAACATATGGGCACTACCGTACGATGACGAATGGTATTTATTATTAGGTTAAAGTGGAGTTGCAGCCAGTGAGGGAAGCCCCGCCGACGGCGCCGATGAGGCTATCCACGGGGTCCATCAGCGATGTCGTTAGCGGGTCTTCGCCTGACACTAAAGGTAGGTAATGCTCGGTATGTAGGTAATCTTAACCCTTAACAGGAATCGTGGGTCCATTTTGACCCGACAACGACAAAAAAATCCGTTTAATTCCAAAACTCGCGCTACACTTTTGCGCGTCAATGTAATGTCATTACGTCGCAAGGTACGGCAGGTGCCGGACGCGTGGGGCTCTGAATTTACTGGAAGTGTACTAGGCGAGCCGTCGTCGGGTCCAAATGGACCCGCGATTCCAGTTACGTTTCTTTTTTTCAACGTAACCGGAATCGCGGAATAAGTTAAAACTGAAATAAACAATCACAGAAGTGTGACAGATGCTGCAAGTTTATATGTAAAGTACATGTACAAAACAGAAATATTATGTAGCAAGAAGTGCCTTGCATAAAATACGCCTATAAAATATGCCTCACGTAAAAGGCTGATAACGATTTTACGCTTTTAGTAGGCTGTCATTTTATTTATTTTTGATTGATCTCATAAAGACTTTATATTTTTGCTAACGGAAAGATACGTAAAACCCTGTAGACTGATTAGATTTTAAATTTTTATTTTTTATTTATTGTTGTTTGACATGTCAAAGGAGAATATAAAAATGTAAAAGTATACATAAATAATAAGTAGTACTTAATTTATAACTTAAACATATATACTAGAAAATAACTGAGATTTTAATTAAGGGTCCATTTGGACCCACTATTCCAGTAATGTTGAACGAATTAACGATTCGGATTAAGGGTTAAAACCCTATTTTCCATCCAGAAGAAAAAATATTCCAATACGAACTCGAAAGTCTGCGACTATACTGTATTGTGCGTAGTAAATAAATGTTTTCTTCTTCTCTATTGGTAACATGCCGTGTGTTCGTTAGAGCCGGCGGCGGCGACGGGCGGCGGCGGGCGCTGGGCCGTGCTGGGCGGGCCGCGCTCGCCCGCCTCCTCCGACTCCAGCCCGCGCGCGCGCCGCCCGCCCAGGCACTCCAGCACACGGAACAGTAACTATGCCCACCTTTGTGTCTACCATGTTCGTTAGAGCCGGCGGCGGCGGCGGGCGCTGGGCCGTGCTGGGCGGGCCGCGCTCGCCCGCCTCCTCCGACTCCAGCCCGCGCGCGCGCCGCCCGCCCAGGCACTCCAGCACACGGAACAGTAACTATGCCCACCTTTGTGTCTACCATGTTCGTTAGAGCCGGCGGCGGCGGCGGGCGCTGGGCCGTGCTGGGCGGGCCGCGCTCGCCCGCCTCCTCCGACTCCAGCCCGCGCGCGCGCCGCCCGCCCAGGCACTCCAGCACACGGAACAGTAACTATGCCCACCTTTGTGTCTACCATGTTCGTTAGAGCCGGCGGCGGCGGCGGGCGCTGGGCCGTGCTGGGCGGGCCGCGCTCGCCCGCCTCCTCCGACTCCAGCCCGCGCGCGCGCCGCCCGCCCAGGCACTCCAGCACACGGAACAGTAACTATGCCCACCTTTGTGTCTACCATGTTCGTTAGAGCCGGCGGCGGCGGCGGGCGCTGGGCCGTGCTGGGCGGGCCGCGCTCGCCCGCCTCCTCCGACTCCAGCCCGCGCGCGCGCCGCCCGCCCAGGCACTCCAGCACACGGAACAGTAACTATGCCCACCTTTGTGTCTACCATGTTCGTTAGAGCCGGCGGCGGCGGCGGGCGCTGGGCCGTGCTGGGCGGGCCGCGCTCGCCCGCCTCCTCCGACTCCAGCCCGCGCGCGCGCCGCCCGCCCAGGCACTCCAGCACACGGAACAGTAACTATGCCCACCTTTGTGTCTACCATGTTCGTTAGAGCCGGCGGCGGCGGCGGGCGCTGGGCCGTGCTGGGCGGGCCGCGCTCGCCCGCCTCCTCCGACTCCAGCCCGCGCGCGCGCCGCCCGCCCAGGCACTCCAGCACACGGAACAGTAACTATGCCCACCTTTGTGTCTACCATGTTCGTTAGAGCCGGCGGCGGCGGCGGGCGCTGGGCCGTGCTGGGCGGGCCGCGCTCGCCCGCCTCCTCCGACTCCAGCCCGCGCGCGCGCCGCCCGCCCAGGCACTCCAGCACACGGAACAGTAACTATGCCCACCTTTGTGTCTACCATGTTTGTTAGAGCCGGCGGCGGCGGCGGGCGCTGGGCCGTGCTGGGCGGGCCGCGCTCGCCCGCCTCCTCCGACTCCAGCCCGCGCGCGCGCCGCCCGCCCAGGCACTCCAGCACACGGAACAGTAACTATGCCCACCTTTGTGTCTACCATGTTCGTTAGAGCCGGCGGCGGCGGCGGGCGCTGGGCCGTGCTGGGCGGGCCGCGCTCGGGCGCAAAATATATTTTTGGCTCGGGCGACGTACTTTAAATCCCTCGCTACGCTCGGGATTTTACTCTAGAATCTCTCACTTCGCTCTGGATTCAAAAAAGCGCCATCGCAAAATATTATTTTGCTGCCTTATGAAACAGTCTACTATTTCGCGATTATTTTCCATTAATTGATTTTGTAATTTATGCTGGAAATGAAATTAAATAGATTGATTGATTGAATTGTGTTCCAGTTCAGACGTCGTCGTCGTCGCGCGACGCGTCCCCGTGGGACGAGGAGCCGCCGGCGCGCCTGCCGCGGCCGCCGCCCCGCGAGCGCGAGCGGGACTCCAGGTATCTCCGTCACTTTACAATGGTGTTCCAGTTCAGACGTCGTCGTCGTCGCGCGACGCGTCCCCGTGGGACGAGGAGCCGCCGGCGCGCCTGCCGCGGCCGCCGCCCCGCGAGCGCGAGCGGGACTCCAGGTATCTCCGTCACTTTACAATGGTGTTCCAGTTCAGACGTCGTCGTCGTCGCGCGACGCGTCCCCGTGGGACGAGGAGCCGCCGGCGCGCCTGCCGCGGCCGCCGCCCCGCGAGCGCGAGCGGGACTCCAGGTATCTCCGTCACTTTACAATGGTGTTCCAGTTCAGACGTCGTCGTCGTCGCGCGACGCGTCCCCGTGGGACGAGGAGCCGCCGGCGCGCCTGCCGCGGCCGCCGCCCCGCGAGCGCGAGCGGGACTCCAGGTATCTCCGTCACTTTACAATGGTGTTCCAGTTCAGACGTCGTCGTCGTCGCGCGACGCGTCCCCGTGGGACGAGGAGCCGCCGGCGCGCCTGCCGCGGCCGCCGCCCCGCGAGCGCGAGCGGGACTCCAGGTATCTCCGTCACTTTACAATGGTGTTCCAGTTCAGACGTCGTCGTCGTCGCGCGACGCGTCCCCGTGGGACGAGGAGCCGCCGGCGCGCCTGCCGCGGCCGCCGCCCCGCGAGCGCGAGCGGGACTCCAGGTATCTCCGTCACTTTACAATGGTGTTCCAGTTCAGACGTCGTCGTCGTCGCGCGACGCGTCCCCGTGGGACGAGGAGCCGCCGGCGCGCCTGCCGCGGCCGCCGCCCCGCGAGCGCGAGCGGGACTCCAGGTATCTCCGTCACTTTACAATGGTGTTCCAGTTCAGACGTCGTCGTCGTCGCGCGACGCGTCCCCGTGGGACGAGGAGCCGCCGGCGCGCCTGCCGCGGCCGCCGCCCCGCGAGCGCGAGCGGGACTCCAGGTATCCCCCGTCACTTTACAAAGAAAGAAAGAAAAGACTTTACAACTCTAATCATCATTTCAGCCGTAGAACGTCCACTATTGAACACAGGCCTCCCTCATGGACTTCCATGAGCGGTAGTTGCCATACTCACCACGCTTGGCGGGCGGGTTGGCGAGCGCTGTACGGGATGTTGATACACGGAAAAACGCTGCTGCCCATCTTCCTTGTCTATCCCTTAGCAGGCTCTTTTAGTGTTAAACCACACTTAGGTAGAACATTTCAAGGATATGAAAAATCTTAGCAATCATTTACGATTCCGATGACGTTCTAACCGGTGATCAACCGATATCAGACTATCAAGAATTTCGGCGTAACCCGACACGTCATTTATTATAACACCTTTGTACCATGTGGTAAATAAATGTTTTTCTTCTTCTTCTACCATACTTCTGGCAAATAAACTATTTGAAACATTTTAATTTCAAACGGGTTCGGCACCCCACGGCAACATTGTCTATATCTAATCGTCGTGTGTCCGCTGCAGGCGCGGGTCGTCCGGGTCGCGGGAATGCCTCGACTCGGGCAGCGGTCGCGAGAAGGACAAGCTGAAGCGCGACAAGCGGGAGCGCGACCTCAGCCGCGACAGCCGCGACTCCGCGCGCGACCGGCGCGACTCCGGCAGCGGCCGCGACCGGGACCCCAAGGAGCCGCTCCACAGGTACTGACCGCTTGTAAACGACTGTCGGTTCAAATACCAACTGTTGGTTTCATTGACCTCCTTTTAAGTATGCACACATTTTACTGCTGTATTAAAGAATTGCCGACGACTCATATAAGAAAAAAGCTTGGACTGTGGCTGCTTGAAATATGCTTTTATAATTTGAGTGAATGTTTGACATAATTTATATCTTATTTCAATTTTAAATGCCTATGTTAAAAAAACAACCTTAACCTACTTAACTTTCACACGCCTAAAGAGACTACACGTATAGCTAAAAATGTGTAGTCTATTTTCTGCGAATAAATTATTTCATTTCACTATTAAATACTTGTCTTAGGAGGCAACACTCTTCCATAACATTCCATAACAACAAAGCATAACCTAATTAATTAAAAAAAATTTAAAACGAAAAACATATTGTAAGTCAAAAGTTGAAACAAACAAATAAAATTAACGAAACATAAACAGAAAATTTTGACGGTAGACATGACAAAACCTCGCTTGACAAACAAATTGTGTTCTGAGACAGACCTTTTACGGGACAGGCAGCGGCTTCGGCCGCGACGCCACCAATAGATTTTTTGTCTTTAAAAATGTATGTGCTAATTTAACACGTGTTTTACTGAGGTGCCTCCGGGATATTCTTGGAGGCGAGGGTAAGCTTCTTTGACGCCATCCGAAGAAACCGTATTGCTAAATTCATGTCCAGGGTTGACATGAGTAAAAATACTATAATTGTTTGTCTATCAGATAGGCAATTCAAATCAAAACGTATAAACGCTGTATGGAATTAAGATCCGACTTAACATAAGAGTTATACATTCTTACAGTTACGTAGTTTAATATCATATTATTTTAATTATATTTCTTAATTTTGTTTGTGTTTAAGACTTTTTTATGGATCTGAAAAAATAATTATTATCGAGAAATCGAGGGGAGCAAAATCTAAAAATTAGTTTCCTGTTTGAAGTCGGAAATAATGATGCCTTGCATAGGTGTGATTTTGAAGTTGTGTTACGTCCCAGTGTGTATGTTTTACAGTGTGTTTATGTGTATGTTTGTGTTGTGTCCCAGGGAGCACAGACGCGACCGACGCAGCCGCGAGCGCGACGGCGACGCGTGGGAGCGCGACCGGCCGTACCGCAGCCGCGACCGCCGCGACTACCGCGACCCGGGCCGCGACCGGCACAGCAGGCCGCGCCATGCCTACGACGAGGAGGAGTGAGTGTTCTCTATACAGTACCCCGACGCAGCCGCGAGCGCGACGGCGACGCGTGGGAGCGCGACCGGCCGTACCGCAGCCGCGACCGCCGCGACTACCGCGACCCGGGCCGCGACCGGCACAGCAGGCCGCGCCATGCCTACGACGAGGAGGAGTGAGTGTTCTCTATACAGTACCCCGACGCAGCCGCGAGCGCGACGGCGACGCGTGGGAGCGCGACCGGCCGTACCGCAGCCGCGACCGCCGCGACTACCGCGACCCGGGCCGCGACCGGCACAGCAGGCCGCGCCATGCCTACGACGAGGAGGAGTGAGTGTTCTCTATACAGTACCCCGACGCAGCCGCGAGCGCGACGGCGACGCGTGGGAGCGCGACCGGCCGTACCGCAGCCGCGACCGCCGCGACTACCGCGACCCGGGCCGCGACCGGCACAGCAGGCCGCGCCATGCCTACGACGAGGAGGAGTGAGTGTTCTCTATACAGTACCCCGACGCAGCCGCGAGCGCGACGGCGACGCGTGGGAGCGCGACCGGCCGTACCGCAGCCGCGACCGCCGCGACTACCGCGACCCGGGCCGCGACCGGCACAGCAGGCCGCGCCATGCCTACGACGAGGAGGAGTGAGTGTTCTCTATACAGTACCCCGACGCAGCCGCGAGCGCGACGGCGACGCGTGGGAGCGCGACCGGCCGTACCGCAGCCGCGACCGCCGCGACTACCGCGACCCGGGCCGCGACCGGCACAGCAGGCCGCGCCATGCCTACGACGAGGAGGAGTGAGTGTTCTCTATACAGTACCCCGACGCAGCCGCGAGCGCGACGGCGACGCGTGGGAGCGCGACCGGCCGTACCGCAGCCGCGACCGCCGCGACTACCGCGACCCGGGCCGCGACCGGCACAGCAGGCCGCGCCATGCCTACGACGAGGAGGAGTGAGTGTTCTCTATACAGTACCCCGACGCAGCCGCGAGCGCGACGGCGACGCGTGGGAGCGCGACCGGCCGTACCGCAGCCGCGACCGCCGCGACTACCGCGACCCGGGCCGCGACCGGCACAGCAGGCCGCGCCATGCCTACGACGAGGAGGAGTGAGTGTTCTCTATACAGTACCCCGACGCAGCCGCGAGCGCGACGGCGACGCGTGGGAGCGCGACCGGCCGTACCGCAGCCGCGACCGCCGCGACTACCGCGACCCGGGCCGCGACCGGCACAGCAGGCCGCGCCATGCCTACGACGAGGAGGAGTGAGTGTTCTCTATACAGTACCCCGACGCAGCCGCGAGCGCGACGGCGACGCGTGGGAGCGCGACCGGCCGTACCGCAGCCGCGACCGCCGCGACTACCGCGACCCGGGCCGCGACCGGCACAGCAGGCCGCGCCATGCCTACGACGAGGAGGAGTGAGTGTTCTCTATACAGTACCCCGACGCAGCCGCGAGCGCGACGGCGACGCGTGGGAGCGCGACCGGCCGTACCGCAGCCGCGACCGCCGCGACTACCGCGACCCGGGCCGCGACCGGCACAGCAGGCCGCGCCATGCCTACGACGAGGAGGAGTGAGTGTTCTCTATACAGTACCCCGACGCAGCCGCGAGCGCGACGGCGACGCGTGGGAGCGCGACCGGCCGTACCGCAGCCGCGACCGCCGCGACTACCGCGACCCGGGCCGCGACCGGCACAGCAGGCCGCGCCATGCCTACGACGAGGAGGAGTGAGTGTTCTCTATACAGTACCCCGACGCAGCCGCGAGCGCGACGGCGACGCGTGGGAGCGCGACCGGCCGTACCGCAGCCGCGACCGCCGCGACTACCGCGACCCGGGCCGCGACCGGCACAGCAGGCCGCGCCATGCCTACGACGAGGAGGAGTGAGTGTTCTCTATACAGTACCCCGACGCAGCCGCGAGCGCGACGGCGACGCGTGGGAGCGCGACCGGCCGTACCGCAGCCGCGACCGCCGCGACTACCGCGACCCGGGCCGCGACCGGCACAGCAGGCCGCGCCATGCCTACGACGAGGAGGAGTGAGTGTTCTCTATACAGTACCCCGACGCAGCCGCGAGCGCGACGGCGACGCGTGGGAGCGCGACCGGCCGTACCGCAGCCGCGACCGCCGCGACTACCGCGACCCGGGCCGCGACCGGCACAGCAGGCCGCGCCATGCCTACGACGAGGAGGAGTGAGTGTTCTCTATACAGTACCCCGACGCAGCCGCGAGCGCGACGGCGACGCGTGGGAGCGCGACCGGCCGTACCGCAGCCGCGACCGCCGCGACTACCGCGACCCGGGCCGCGACCGGCACAGCAGGCCGCGCCATGCCTACGACGAGGAGGAGTGAGTGTTCTCTATACAGTATCTCTACATTGTGTGAAATGAAGTCGCTTCCCGCGTCTGTCTGTTTGTCTTTCTTCTACTACTAAACCACGCGGAGGAGGAGCGAGTGTTCTCTTTTCAGTATCTCTACATTGTGTAAACTGAAGTCGCTTCCCGCGTCTGTCTGTTTGTCTTTCTTCTACTCCTAAACCACGCGGAGAAGGAGCGAGTGTTCTCTATTCAGTATCTCTACATAGTGTAAAATGAAGTCGCTTCCCGCGTCTGTCTGTTTGTCTTTCTTCTACTATTAAACCACGCGGAGGAGGAGCGAGTGTTCTCTATTCAGTATCTCTACATAGTGTAAAATGAAGTCGCTTCCCGCGTCTGTCTGTTTGTCTTTCTTTTACTACTAAACCACGCGGAGGAGGAGCGAGTGTTCTCTATTTAGTATCTCTACATAGTGTAAAATGAAGTCGCTTCCCGCGTCTGTCTGTTTGTCTTTCTTCTACTCCTAAACCACGCAACGGATTTTGATGCTGTTTTCACCGATGAACAAAGTGTTTCAAGGGTATTTTTGAGGTTTAAAAGTGTTTATTGTCTCAATACCTCAATAACTATGATGATTGTTGAAGTTGTCGGAAAATTTCATGCAGATTGGGATTTATTTAGGATTTTTTATTTACTGTATAGAGAGGATTTATTTATTCAGTATATTATATTAGGATCTAAAAAACAAATAAATCAAATCATATCGCAAAACCCCAAAGTATATATAGGAAATGTCGACATAGTCCGAGAAACCGAGGTGCGCAATCTAGGTTTACTTATGGACGGGTCTATGAATTTTGAAGAACATGTTCTCCAAACAGTGCGTAACTGTTTTTACAGGTTGTCTGTTTTATACAAAGTGCGTGAATATCTAAAAACAGACCTACGCGTAACGCTATGTGACTCTTTGGTGTTATCAAAACTAAATTACTCAGATAACGTTTTTGGAGGTTGCCTACTTAGTCGTTCCAGAAAACTTATTCAGCGAGTGCAAAATGCATGTATTAGATTCTGTTTTCCCATTCCACGCAGATCGCATATCTCTTCCTACATTAACAGCCACAAACTCTTGAATATGACATCGAGACGTACTCTCCATTTTGCAACACTTCTTTTTGGTATAATTAAAAAAAAAACACCTATATATTTGTATGAAAAACTTCAATTCTCTTCTCGACAAGCACGTTTTGCAATAATACTAATCTGTCCGCACCACAGATCGACCGCCTTTCGTGGCAGCTTTCGTTACGCTGCCACGAAATGTTGGAACAATCTTCCACCTCCAATTAGAAATTCCAACACCATTTACTCGTTTAAAACTAATCTAAAAAAATATCTTTTAAACAATCAATATATTAATTTATAAATGGTCGATGTCTGTGCTTTTATACCTTTTATATTTAAATAATAATTAGTTCTGAAAAATGTGTGTTAATACCTACTTGTAATATTTAAGCTGTGTACCTATTCTAAATTTATATTTCTTGTGTCATAAATGTTAATATTTTCTATGTTTAACTTGCAACCCTTATAAGACTTTAAAATTATATAATGTGTGTGTCAAGTGCGCAGTGCGCTCTATACTACGGCGCCACAGAAAACCAGCGCAGTAACAGCTTGCTGAGCAATGTTATTCCTGCTTATGCTGAGTGGTGACCGATTTGTGCCAATGTAAACTTAAGATAATTATAATTTTATGTGTGTTATTAAGACTTTGGTGCAAATAAACGGTTTCTTTCTTTCTTTCTTTCTTCTTTCTTATTTAGAATTTCGCCTTGTGAACCATTTGTGAATTTATTGTGACAATTTTGCTAATGTCAATTTTGATTAAAAACAACATTATGTGCGAAGCCGTTTTAACGAACATGGTGTTAATATTATATCCTTATAACATCTTGAATAGTTCATATAGAACATATTGGCCCTGAAAATTATATAATCTACAGGTGAAGACTGTGTCATTTTACGAAATTTTAGTTAGATGTTGTGTCAACAGAATTGACCCCAGTGTATTGATCCGCGTGTTGCCTTTCAGCTACAGTGACGGCGGCGGCTCCGGGCGGTCGGCGTCACGCGACCGCTGGCCGGAGCGCTGGCGGCGAGACGGTAAGTGAACCCCACCTGTAGAGGTAGCCGCTCCATAGGTCTCATCCACGAGCAGGTCAACACGTTTGAAACCGAGCGTCGCGAGGAGCTCGATAAAAAGCGTGAAGGGCTCAAGGCCCGACCACCAGTGGCCATATCTTATAACTAGCTTTTGCCCGCGACTTCGTCCGCGTGGAAGTCATAAAACGTAAAATCCCCCTTTTCACGCAGTAAAATATAAATCCCATTTATTCCCTATCCCGTGGCAATTTCAAAAAATCTCTTAGTGCACCTCTAGGATACTTAAGGTATATGTGTGCCAAATTTCAAGACTTTAGGTCCAGTGGTTTAGGCTGTGCGTTGATATATCAATCAGTCAGTGAGTCAGTCAGGACTTTAAATTTTATATACATATATAGATTACATCGGCGGGGTATTAACATGTACAGTGCGCTCGTACCTTCACCAACAAACTTGGGTATGCAAGCCACCAGAGAGCGCACCAAAGGGTGGAACAATTACACCCCCATTCACCCTCATAACCCTCAAATAAGTCCTTATAGTTGAATATGTCCAGTAAAATACAGTCGCTGTGGTCGAAATCGGCCAAGACAGCTATATATTGTATGTATTTTTTTTAGCTTTGTTTGTTTACTATTGTTTTGTATTTTTATTAGGCTGACATAAGTAATCAAAGACTTAAAAAATCCCGTACAAAAAAAAACTATACTCCAGCCACTTCCGATGTAGAATGTTTGTAAACAAACTGTTAAACTTAAAATTTATTTGCTTCCTAAATTCTTCAGAAATTACTAGTGAATTAAGTAAAAACCATTATTATTCTTTTTTATAAACTTCCATCCCCTAATTTA
The DNA here is from genome assembly GCA_963082625.1 of Pasiphila rectangulata. NCBI lineage: Eukaryota > Metazoa > Arthropoda > Insecta > Lepidoptera > Geometridae > Pasiphila > Pasiphila rectangulata. The sequence continues at coordinate 17,766,132 of OY720252.1, read as the reverse complement.
CCACTTACCACTGGGGTGTGATTTTAAGGATAAGCAGAAAGACGTGCTGAATGATTCTGATATATTACAAATTGATGCGGTATTCCAATTTATTTGAATTAATTAATTCTGTATTTCAATCGCTTTTAGCGATAAGGCCGCCTATTGTACGTCTTATATTTTATATATTAAGTTAATCTTAAGGTTTTACTGTTGTGTACAATAAAGTGTTCATTCATTCATTCCAATTAAATCAAGTTCAAAAAAATATTCACCATACAAAATTTTATTCCCTATATTTTCACTCAGGAGATGATGTATGAGAAATGCTGAAACAGGTTACTTTAGTTTCGAATCCTCATATAATGTGGAAAATTTCAAGTACTGGTCAGGTAAAAATAACGATTTTCCATACAAAGTTTCACTCCTTTTTCCTCTTAATGATTAATTTTCGCAATGAAAAGTAGCCTATGTTCGTCTCCAAGGTTTAATATATGCCATTATGCATGTTTGAAATTAATTCATTATATTTCCATAGTTTGCAATTACAAAACATAGACAATATAGAAGAGAGATATAGAATACCTACAATACATTGTTTACACATAGTTTTGCTAAATAGTTGTTCTCATATACCTATGTGACTGTGTCTTTTTTGAGAATAAATATCCTTAAACCTAAACCTAATATACCTCTAGAAGAAATGTAATAGTCTTTTTTAAACTTTCGCGATCACGACACATATTTAACCGGGTATTTATCGCGTTATTTTCCTTTATTATTGCCCGACGTTTCGACAGGGAATCCATCGTGGTCCCGGGAAGTCTTCCCCCGGATAAATACCCGGTTAAAGGCTCGAGCAGACCGGATGCGTATGCGTAGACGTGCACGTACCACTGAGTTGTAATGTATGGAACTGTATGACGACGCGCACGTGTACGTTACGCAAGCGGTGTGCCCTGTCGCATACAGTTCCATACATTACAACTCAGTGGTACGTGCACGTCTGCGCATACGCATCCGGTCTGCTCGATCCTTAAATGTGTTGATAAGAAATGTAATGTTATTTCCAGAGAGAAACTACGGTTCGCTCGGCTGGCGCGACGGCCGGCGGAGAGCGGACGCGCGGCAGCGCGAGCCCGCGGACGAGGTTAGGTGTGTATCACATCTAATTATTCTAATAAAATCAAGACTAGTTACCACCTCTCAAGAAAACTGGGTTGGTTCTGGTTGCACGAGCCGAGCGAGCGCGCCTAGTTGATACAATATAAGTGATGTGGGCTTCTCCCACATAAACATACTTTATTTATATACAAAATTAGATATATATAGCTAAATTAGAGATATACTTGTTAAATAAATATAATTGTAAACGTAAAATTTTATCCTGGTTGCAGAATCTATCATATAACGACACAGAAGACCTATTAAAAGTAATTAAGTAATGAACTCTACAATTAAACATACATTAATTCATACACATATATTATACACTAACATACACAGAATATAATTATATTCTTACTTTAGCTTCACCCTTATTTTTAGTAAAAATCTTCCTTCAGAAGTAGATATTAATTTGTAGTACCTAAGCTGGAACATGTATACTTTCCTGTTGTACCAGGAGGTGGGCGTTGGTGACTGCGTCACAGTTTATAACTATTGCAGTCATCATCGTTTATCAAATTGTTTATTGTAACTATTACGTTTATTGTTCCAAAATAAATAATTTTTGATATTTTTTTTTTTGATTGATTTATATACAAATTATAATACAGGTTTCTAAATTTATCACTAACATGCAAACTTATTTACAATAATATATATATATATATATGTATATATACATTTAATATATTATTTACACGATACTTAATCAAACAGTAAATTACTCATTATAATCCTAACTACATACTAGTGAACCCGCTGGTCCGCCATCCGTCATCCCGTACAACCGTATGGAAACATTCCTCTCGCGCTCTAAACAATAGAAATGCAACCGCATCGATGCGCCGGCGCTCGGGCGCCCGCCGGTCAAGTCAATTAGTCAGAACCTTGCACTAACCCCGGAAGCACGTCGATTTTCTACTCGCGCCCCCGCGTGCTCATAGTACACATTTCGCTTATTTACTGGAGTATATAACGTTCTCGCGATATTGTTATTGTGTGTGCACGGACAGAACTGATATACTTAGGTGTGTGTGTAGATTACAGTGATACGTTTGTGAACATTATCGTGGACATTAAAACTAACCTACGTAAGTTGTTTGTTTCACTTCGAAGACTACCTACTATACTACGACACTACACTCACATCCCTAAAGTGACATAACTACATTTTTAGAAAGAATAGTTCACGCGGCTGAGATGCGTTTGTTAAGATGCATGTGTGGTGTCACCAGAATGGACAGGATTAGGAATTAATACATAAGAGGACCCCGCCGTGGGGTGCCGCCAGTAGAATGATACCCCTCCTCTCATGCCCGTGGATGCAGTAAGATCCTGCTAAGGGATACCTCCGGAAGATGGGCAGCAGAGTCTATCCGTGTATCAACATCCCATACTGCGCTCACCAACCCGCTTGCCAAGTGTGGTGAGAATGGCAACTACCCCTCATGGAGATCCATGAGAAAGCCTGTGTTCATCAGTGGACGTTTTATGGCTGAAATGAATGATGAGCTTGAAAGTTGCGCCTGTGGCAGAAAGATTGAAGAGTAATAGGTTGACGTGGTACGGACATGTTATGCGGAGGGATGAACCTCATGTTACGATACGAATGTGGACGGATATGTGGGCAGAGGTAGACCAAAGAAAAGATCGATGGATGCTGTGAAAGATGATATGAGCGGTAAAGTAAATATTGTATTAGACATTTTTTGTTGGAATTTAACTAAATTTAAGAAAACTGTGAAAGACATCCTCCATTTAAACAACGGGGGCTGCGATGCTCTCGGCAGTGTGGTAGCCTCTGTGTCAATTGATTAGGTAGGTAGGTATACTTTTTATTTTATTTTTTCTCATAAATGTATTATCTTTTTCTTTTTTATGTATACTCTTAATTTTTGTCAACTATTTATGTTCTTGAACTATTTAGCATATAATGTCCACTTTTTTGACACTGCCATGCTGTTTTTGCAGTGCGCACAAAAGTTATGCTACAAGCTAGGTCTAAACCTTATTTTTTATTACTTGTGTTGTTAATCTTGTATCGTGTATTGTGTGCCTTAATAAATAATTAAATAAAGGAGTGAATGTCGAGTTGACGTCTGATAGAGAAGAATGAAGAAGAGAACATGTTTTGCCGACCCCACGTAATGTGGGATAAGGGCAGGGAAATGATGATCTACATTTTAGAAACAAATATATTAAATAGGGCATTTCAGATAAGTGACAAATCTAAACTATGGTGACGGAAAACATAGTTTCCATTTTTAAACACTCCACTCCTAGCAGCCAAGGCAGCAAAGGGTGGCAAAATCGTGAGGAGTGGATAGACAAGTTTTTATTCAAGAAAGTTTACAAAGTTTATGAAACCTTAATTGGAGGGAATGGAAGGAGGCTTTTGCTCGAAAATGGGACGTGACTGGCTAACAGTAACAGTATTAGATGAGCGGGTTTATGCTATACTCGCCTCGCTCCTCAGTTTCACTCGCGTAGTTTCCGTTCCCGTGGGAATACGGGGATGAAATAGCCTATGTTACTCAGGGATAATGTAGCATCCTAATGGTGAAAGAATTTTGGAAATCGGTCCAGTAGTTTTTGAGTTTATTCGTTGCAAGCATATTAAATACAAATCTTTCTTCTTTATAATATTAGTATAGAATAGCCGCACTCCGCGATTTTACCCGCGTTGTTCCCGTTCCGTGGGAATGCGGGGCTAAAACGTAGCCCTTGTTACGCTGGGATAATGCACCAGAATTTTCGAAATCAGTCTAGTAGAGTTTATTCGTACACATCATATATCATAGGCCGCCAATTGTCACTTTGTTTTTCAGTGTTTCTTGTTATTATGTTTAGTTTTAAGATGCAATAAAGTATTATCTAACTATTTATCTATCATCATCATCCACAGCCTGTAGGTACCTATTGCTGGGTGTAGGCCCCCCTTTGTGTAGGCCACATTGCTGTGCTAAGCCAGGAATGTACACATACAAATCTCTCCTCTTTATAATACTAGTATAGCTGGATTCCCGCGAAGTGACGCCTGAACCAATGAACTAATCCCAGGTATTATAGCACGACGCTCGGCTGGCCCGCGCGCCGGCCGGCCCGCCGCGGCGAGCGCGAGCGGGACGGCGAGCGCGAGGCGCGCCGCCGCCCGCGCCGCGACGAACAGAGACGGAGAGACTACCGCTTCTCCAACGACTTCTCGCCGCGGGAGGACGACGACGACAAGAAGCGCCCGTACCCGCCGTTCGCTGAATGCCCTAGGTAACATATTATAGCACGACGCTCGGCTGGCCCGCGCGCCGGCCGGCCCGCCGCGGCGAGCGCGAGCGGGACGGCGAGCGCGAGGCGCGCCGCCGCCCGCGCCGCGACGAACAGAGACGGAGAGACTACCGCTTCTCCAACGACTTCTCGCCGCGGGAGGACGACGAAGACAAGAAGCGCCCGTACCCGCCGTTCGCTGAATGCCCTAGGTAACATATTATAGCACGACGCTCGGCTGGCCCGCGCGCCGGCCGGCCCGCCGCGGCGAGCGCGAGCGGGACGGCGAGCGCGAGGCGCGCCGCCGCCCGCGCCGCGACGAACAGAGACGGAGAGACTACCGCTTCTCCAACGACTTCTCGCCGCGGGAGGACGACGACGACAAGAAGCGCCCGTACCCGCCGTTCGCTGAATGCCCTAGGTAACATATTATAGCACGACGCTCGGCTGGCCCGCGCGCCGGCCGGCCCGCCGCGGCGAGCGCGAGCGGGACGGCGAGCGCGAGGCGCGCCGCCGCCCGCGCCGCGACGAACAGAGACGGAGAGACTACCGCTTCTCCAACGACTTCTCGCCGCGGGAGGACGACGACGACAAGAAGCGCCCGTACCCGCCGTTCGCTGAATGCCCTAGGTAACATATTATAGCACGACGCTCGGCTGGCCCGCGCGCCGGCCGGCCCGCCGCGGCGAGCGCGAGCGGGACGGCGAGCGCGAGGCGCGCCGCCGCCCGCGCCGCGACGAACAGAGACGGAGAGACTACCGCTTCTCCAACGACTTCTCGCCGCGGGAGGACGACGACGACAAGAAGCGCCCGTACCCGCCGTTCGCTGAATGCCCTAGGTAACATATTATAGCACGACGCTCGGCTGGCCCGCGCGCCGGCCGGCCCGCCGCGGCGAGCGCGAGCGGGACGGCGAGCGCGAGGCGCGCCGCCGCCCGCGCCGCGACGAACAGAGACGGAGAGACTACCGCTTCTCCAACGACTTCTCGCCGCGGGAGGACGACGACGACAAGAAGCGCCCGTACCCGCCGTTCGCTGAATGCCCTAGGTAACATATTATAGCACGACGCTCGGCTGGCCCGCGCGCCGGCCGGCCCGCCGCGGCGAGCGCGAGCGGGACGGCGAGCGCGAGGCGCGCCGCCGCCCGCGCCGCGACGAACAGAGACGGAGAGACTACCGCTTCTCCAACGACTTCTCGCCGCGGGAGGACGACGACGACAAGAAGCGCCCGTACCCGCCGTTCGCTGAATGCCCTAGGTAACATATTTCAGCATCATTGCAGTCGCAGGATTGCTGTCTACGTCCACTGCTGGGCATAAACGAAAAAGAACTTGTTAAACTTTTGTTGTTTGGTTTATAAAATACAGGATTTTATCGCGTACTTTTTTTATTATTTTCCCGACGTTTTAGGTGGATTCAGGTTTCTTAATAAAATAAAAACTATTTTATAAGGATCTCTCCTTATAAAATGGTGTTTATTTTATCCAGTCCAGACGGATTCAAAAAGCTTAGAAATTCTGTAGGAAAATCAACAGCTTCTTCCAAATCGAGAACAGTATCGACCGAGTTTTGACCGGCCCCCCGGCCTATACCGTCGCAACTGCTATGTCCCTGAATTTTAAATATGTAATATCTTCGAAAATATTCTATTAAATTAAATGCTGTAAAAGGCCATATGATGATGATCTATATTAAATGCACAAAGTATTAAAGGTACTTAATTGAATTAGAAATAATACACACTGCTGCGCTTTTGGTCCGTTCATAACTCAAAATCTATTAAACACAAACACGTGGAGCCAAATAAAACCGTAAGATTAAATTGATCCTGAGTTATCAGCAATATTCTATCAAATTAGTTTCAGGATTATCTACAGAACTTGAAATTCATATAGATTTCAATTATTTTGTGGGCGAAGTCAAAAACCACTTGTAACCTGGCTTCCATTTTCATTTATGTTTTTGATAGGATCCAAGGTTAGTAAAACTGTTAACTATCAGTTCCAGGTTCAGCATGTACCCGGCGGGCGCGGGCAGCGCCTTCGACTCGGACGTGCCCTCCGCGTCGCCGCAGTCGGGCGGCTCGCTCCGGCGCGGCGGCGACTCCCCCGCCGCCGCCGCGCGCTTCCGCTTCGACTCCGAGTCCGTGTCGCCGCGGGCCATGTTCGAGGACGACTTCGCCGCGCTCTCCACCCCCAGAGGTCAGTGTTACGTTCGACTCGGACGTGCCCTCCGCGTCGCCGCAGTCGGGCGGCTCGCTCCGGCGCGGCGGCGACTCCCCCGCCGCCGCCGCGCGCTTCCGCTTCGACTCCGAGTCCGTGTCGCCGCGGGCCATGTTCGAGGACGACTTCGCCGCGCTCTCCACCCCCAGAGGTCAGTGTTACGTTCGACTCGGACGTGCCCTCCGCGTCGCCGCAGTCGGGCGGCTCGCTCCGGCGCGGCGGCGACTCCCCCGCCGCCGCCGCGCGCTTCCGCTTCGACTCCGAGTCCGTGTCGCCGCGGGCCATGTTCGAGGACGACTTCGCCGCGCTCTCCACCCCCAGAGGTCAGTGTTACGTTCGACTCGGACGTGCCCTCCGCGTCGCCGCAGTCGGGCGGCTCGCTCCGGCGCGGCGGCGACTCCCCCGCCGCCGCCGCGCGCTTCCGCTTCGACTCCGAGTCCGTGTCGCCGCGGGCCATGTTCGAGGACGACTTCGCCGCGCTCTCCACCCCCAGAGGTCAGTGTTACGACTCTGCCTGTATATTCAAACACATACAAATTCACACAATCTCACCACCAGATATCATATGCTGAAATATTTTTGATATAACATAAAGAATGTTAATACCACTGTCACTTAGTTTAAGTTTTGTAACGCGCCACTCAAATGTTTTTTTATGTTACGTCACCATGTTAACGCGCACTCTGATTTCCAAGATACAAGCTCTTAGCTTAGTTTGGGTATCAACGATATAATTATATCTGATCTCTGCGCTTTCTGTACTTATACTCGTAATTTGTGTTTTATTTTTGCCCTGAAAGGATCTCCTCTCAGTGAGTTCTCTCAGGCCGAGGGACTACCGCTTTGACTCGGACTCCGTTTCGCCGCGGAATAAATTAACTTTACCTTAAAGTTCATTTATTTGCATGTGTTAAGTTAGATGACAAAATAGGTGTATTGTAACAATAATTTTGATTTCGCAGGCGTACAAATTTAAAAGTTACATGCTACAAACAAATGCCTTAATACAATACATTAATAACACATGTCACTGCATGATATATTTTTTTATGAAGACGCTGTTCGATGGCTGGATACGGCTCCAACTGCTGGTTCTTCTAGTATCCCGTGGCACAAATAGATGATGATATCACGGCAAATAAATATGACGATGATTGTTAAATAAGTTATAAAACGCAAGCCAACTGACCCTTTGAGATATAACATAAAAATGTAGAATAGGACTTATTCCCCTATTAATAGTTCTGCAGAAAAGTCTGCGATGGTACATGTTTACCTTTTCAGGATTGCTTACAAAAACTATTTCAATGTTAAATAAATTGTCAACAGCTAAAATTTATAAAAATTTATAGATTTACCCAGCGTGGGATCAGTTGGGCTCATAATAATAATAATAATATGCGCTGCAGGTAAATTCCGAAAAATATTTTATATCTGCCAGGCGTTCCGACTCTTTTTTCTACGATGGGAATTCACCAAGGCATTCGTCAACAGGTCGCACCGCATCCATAGCCGAGGAGGAAGAGAGCGACCTCCCGCCGCTCCGGAACAAGCCGGCGCAGCCGCACAGGGACATCAAGAAGTCAGAATCCGTAAACATATTCACGCGAGAATGCGACCCGTTCGAGAACGACGCCTTCTTCGCCTGCACGGGCTCCGACCGCGCGGCGCGCCGCGAGAACTGGCCGGGGGACTTCCAAGGGTTCGATAACGCGTGAGGCGGAACGTTTCACACGGAATGTTTTAAGGTGAATTTGTTAAAGTTAAAAAAAAGCGTCAATACGTTGTCAAAACATTCGCGGTCGCTACACTACATCTTATACTTGCTCGAGAAACAAATCGGTTCAAAAACGACGCGTTCTCCGCTTGCACGGGCTCGGCGCGGCGCGACGGGAGAACTGGCAAGACTTCCAAGGGAAGACTTCGGTAACGTGTGAGAATGAAACATTTCACACGGATATTTTCAAGAGCGATATATTTGTTTAAGTTTAAATAAGTTGGCCCTAAACTTTCGCGGTCACTACACATACAACTTACTCGAGAATCAGATCCGTTTCCGAGACCGTTCGCTTATTAAAGTTAAAACGAGTTGGTGTTGAAAGCGTCAATACGTTGTTATCTTAAACTTTCGCGGTCCCTACACATATAATATTATACTTACTCGAGAATCAGATCCGTTACACAGACCGGTCGGGGCTTATTATAGTTAAACCTAGTTGTGGTACACGTTATGTTATCTTAAAGTCAAGCGTTAACACGATATGTTATATAATAATATGTACCCTTGATATACCTACGTCGACACAAGTAGGTATATATAAATAACAAGCCAACTAGAACTGATCGGGGGGGTTTTAAGGGGATCACGGATGAGATGTTCAATTGTTCATGTTGTCAGTACAGTCAGTCTTCCCGCAACCAGGCTCAGCATCAACAGTTCGTCTCCATCCAGGGTATCCTGCGGGTCCGTGAGTGAGGGATAGTCACTGCCTTGGCATGCGAGCGGCGGGAGGGAGAGACGTTTCATCCCACCCAGTACACAGTACATCCCGCCACCTACGCCTGGGTCGACGTTTTTTTTAATTTATTTTTATTCGGGATAACAACCTGTACAATAACATAGACAATTTTAGTAAAGTAAGCGTAATACTTAAACCAGTGAAGTATCCACCATTACATACGAAAATAAACGTGAATACCTACCACAGTTAGCGAATCTATGTTAAGTTACTAAAACAAAAGAAAACATCAAACAATTTTAACTATAGAATGGGTAGGTAGTTATAAATACAATTATAATATACTAATAATAACAAATAACTAAAAACGGTAAAGTAAAAAATAATAAAAATATCTAGTTTTAATTCCGCTAATCATTTTTTTTTAATTGCATTTTTATTGTCATGGATTTCCGCAAAGTAACGCCTGATTCCATTAATTATAAAAAAATAATATTTCTAGACCAGCCGTTCAAGTAACCATGGAGGAAAAAGAGATTAAAAATTAAAATAAATGTGACGTTGATTTTCGGACCCTTCCCTGAACGTGTGACGAAATGATGAAATACAAGGGTGGCTCCTAGGAGTGCGCTGCTTGCCCCCATGACAGCAATTGTCCGCCCTCTCGCCTCTCGCGTACGTCAGTCGGTGACCACGCGACCAGCCCTCGCTCGCGGACCAACTAAATATCCGCACCCAGATTGTAAGAAAAAACATGAATTTGGCCCTTTATTGTTATCATCGACGTATAATTTGCAATGAACCGTTTTCAGTAAAAAAGAAAAAAGTGTTTCCTACTTAACCTAACAGATGGAGCTGGCAAGCGGAGAAAGTAAGTAATCACAATTGCTGTCATTGTCAGATTGTGTTTCCTACCAGTAAAATAAAACTAACGCCATCTATTAGGTTCGAGGGAAGTATTATTAAAGTTTTTACTTTTTAATGAAAACGTCTCATTGCATGCTCGCCAATTTGCAATTTTTAACTTTCCGTTCGGATTGATAGGTATTTTAAAGTATTGCAGTTATATTAATATTAACAATGACCAAAGCAATAGTCGTCTTTATCGCATTCGTACGTTTATACCACTGCGTTTTTGGGCAATTTTAAGGTAAGCATTCGTATTTCATTCCATAGGTTTAGATAACTATGGTCCAGTCACGTATTGTAGAAATGTCACCTAACTTCGTAAACGAATCATGATATTAAATTACATATCATTAAAAAGCTTCGAACAAAGTGTCAAGCTTTTTCAATGATATTAATATAAGTATATTAATTAATCGACTCGCCATTTTTGTAAGGAATAATTAACAGATCTCATACATTGATATTAAATAATCGCCCTGGGTATTTTGTAAGTCAATAATTATATAATCCGTAATGATATTGATAAATAAGTAATATTTTTGGTGTAGCTGACTTGTACGATTGTATTAAATTGAGAAGTTGCACGATGCTTTCCTGAAGTGCTGGTCACTGGAAACTCCCATTTTGCATTTTCACTTGTTTTTTAAACGCTTTGAAGAGCTTTGTAGACCTTGTCCAGAAGGAACGAAGAGGCCATAAATCGTCTTTGAGGTAGGTACTGGCTACCCAAACGTCAAAAGCGTCTACAAGTACAGAAAACGCGCCCTTCTAGACAATATGATAAGTTTACCTCCTCTCTTTATAAAATCAAGAAAATTTAATACAAGGTTGTATCAAAGGACAGTATAGTTCAATTGTTTTGTTTTACGATTTACGTGTTCGCTACTACTGTAGAACTACACGCCGCGCGACGTAAACTTCTAATCAAGTTTGAATGTAACCTGTGATAATGATTGACGCGCCTTTGTTAGATTTTATATTACCTGTTTAAATCTACCCACAACCTAACTTAACCCAAAGTAACTTTTGCTGTTAGAAACTGAATTTCATGCGTTAAGTTTTCAATTCAAGCGCAAATTTGAACAAAATTAATAATATTTATGCGTCTGAAAATTAATAATAAAATCTGAAACAAAATTAATAATATTTATGCGGGCACAAATCTGTATGCGTGTTGACAGTATTATATTGTACATATTTTGCTAATTATTTTTTAATGAATTGCTGTATCTACGGTACGAGTATGTATTAGTAAATAATTCTGCAATTTTCAACTCGGCACATGTAGTAACAAATACTAACACGGACCTCCGTTTCTTGTTTATTTATGTAACTGTGATTTGATTACCTACTCATTATCACAATTTAAGTTAAGATTTATTATTATTGTGAATTTAATTATAAAATCGCTGTGATATTTTATTATGTTAATGTGATCGTTTATACGTCTGATTTTGTTTACCCTAATTTAGCTCTAACGTTTATAACAGTTTTTGTTGTATTTCTATATTATTACGTCGCTTTTATTTCTGCCTGTATTTATTTTGCTTTGTTTTTTCACACAAGCCTTGCCTGTTATTTCTATGTAATATGTAACATAAAAAATATGTCGCATTCGTAATATTAAGCTATATTTAATAGTTAATAGACTGAACCATAAATGACTATGATATCTACATTTTTATTGTTCGGTTCTTTTTCCAGAATGCATAGGTTTGAATTTCTTGAGCACATATTTTGACAGGTGACCATGAAGATCTGTAAATGTTTCCACATAAGTATAGCTTGTGATCTTTACTTAGGTTTAGTAGTTTAGTCACCTAGTATTTTATACCTGCCTAGAGTGTTCTGGAAAAGGGACTTTTGAGAAAGCTGCACAGAAACGGCTTCAAATTTATTGTTACCAAAACTCTTTTAATGTTAATCAAGTCAGTTTTGTATTAATGTATTTTTTGTACATAAAGTAGCTAGAGGAATTAATGTGCAATTATTATACCACCTCTTATGCAATACCAAAGGTATTTTATGTTCTGTAACTGTTGTGTAAAATACTCTGAATTAATAAAATTGTAAATGAAATGATAAGAAAAGATGAATCCGTTATTTTCTTTCACTTTACCCTTTTAGATTGATTGTGTTGATGTTGCTGTAATATCGAATAGTTGTCTGTATAATTATACTGGAACAGATAAAAATAAACAAAGAATTATTAGTGAAACAAATATGAGTTGGTTACACAACACATACACAGCTAAACAGCTGAAATGGATCTCAGTGTGTCCATCGATATTTATTTGTTTATTATTGTTGTCACCTGTAGCATTACAGATAATTATAATAAAAGCCTTTACATACATGGTCTTAATCTCAACTCTTTAAGTTGAGATTAAGACCATGTATGTAAGATTTTATCTTAATAAAAACTTAAAATAAAAATGAGGGTGAATAACAGTTAAAAATAAGTTAAACGACGTCATAGGAGGCAGTAGGCTACGTGTATTCATTGTATATTTATTATTACTATATAGGGCATTATAATCAGTCCGAAGGAAACTGTGCCAACAAAACGCATCATTTTGTGGCTTACTAGTTACTGAAAAACATACAGCACTCAGTTAAAAAAAAAAACATATCCACCCTAGATGATTTGCTACAAATATGTTATATTATGTGTTTTCTACTAAAGTATGTCATGTAATTCGACGGACGAAACGTAATTTTTTAGTCAACAATTTGTAATAAACATTGACAGATTTAAAATTAGATTCTCTATAACTTCTTATCTGTTAAATTTTCGGTCATTATTTATTTTTCACGATTTGTTAGGTGCTAAACTACATGTAATGAAAGTCAAATAATATAAAAATGTATTCTAAGGTATGTTTTGAACATTTTTATGTACTGCTCTGAGAGCTCTAGTTGAGCCTCTATAACAGCGTTTTGTAGCAATTGAATTTTCGGTATAGCCTTTACATATTATTGACTAAATTTTAAAAAGAAAAATTAAAGAAATTGTCATACCTAGTAGTTTTTGAGATATACAATATGCCTATTTTTTAAGCGTGTGGATTGAGAGCTACACTCATTTGGCTATACCAGCTTTAATTTAAGTTTTACAAAATGGACCTTTGCTTCAGGTTTTACATATTTTTCACTAAATCTGAGATTTTTTTCAAATTCAATTCGAAAGGATTTCAAAAGTGAGCTCTCATCTCAATCCACACTTAACTAACTTACTTTCCCTCGATCGATCCTTAATAAAGAGAGTTTATATTATTGTCTTTGCTTACCTTGTTTATGGTCTTGTATTTGTGACGCGACGCTTTTGATAAGTGTCAGTTGTCAAATTTTGTCAATACAATACAGTAATGATAGTCAACAGCTGTTTTCTAATGAGTTAATAAATTTTATGAGTTAATAATTCTATGGGAAAAACAGGTATTTCCTAAACAGGTCATGGTAGATTTGACTAGAATTAGAGTATTTGAAAATGAAACAAAGGTGAGTGTAGGAGTAGTGCGAAGAGCGGCAGGTTAAATGTAAAACTTGTGATTGTTTACGTGTTACTGACAAAGGTGTTTCGTAGGAGTAGATCAATGCAGAACGGGGAAGAATTGGCGTATAATATGAGCAATGCTAAGAAAGATGATGGTGAAGGTTCGAGTGAGATGCCACTGCACAGAATAAAACCACCGGAGCATTTTATTGAAGCGCAAGTCCAAGAAGGAGACAGTTTACAGGCCATTGCACTGAGGTTCTATTGTTCTGTAAGTACATCTTCTCCTTTATTGTTATTCGTTTGATCATTTAAGATATCTGACCTAATTCCCTGATGTATTTTGCCGAAGCAGAGATCCCACATCTCTACTCACAAGTAATCATATAGTTAAAGCAAGGAGTTAATGCATTATCATAACACAGGTTTGGACAAGGTACCCAATACTATGTCATCTTAGCACCTACTTGTCAGGGATCAGGTGTGCCAAAAATATTACAAGCCATTATAATTCCCAAAATAAACAAAACATGTCATGTCATTATTGATCCTGGTCACAGGTGTCCGGTAGTTTAAACCTTAATACTTCTAAGTGATTATACCAGTATCAATAACAATAATATTAGTGATATTCAATCATCAAACCCTTTTGAAAATCATCATTTCAGTCATAAAACATCCACTACTAGACACAGGCCTCCCTCATGGATCTCCATGAGGGGTAGTTGCCATACTCACCACACTTGGCGGGCGGGTTGGTGGGCGCAGTATGGTATGTTGATTCACGGAAAGACGCTGCTGCCCATCTTCCGGAGGTATCCCTTAGCACGCTCTTACTGCATCCACGGGCAGGAGAGGAGGGGTTACATTCTACTGCCGGCACCTCTTGGCTTTTAAAAATAAATACCTTTTATTTTATTAATATTATAATCTGTGGCATGAATCATGCAATTTCTTTTCAACACCTACATTTCTGATTGGGATAAAATAACATACATCTTATTTAAGACCTTCACTTGTACTTGGCCTGGCCCACATGTTTAATAGTGACAATTAAACAATAAAAGTTTTTTTATCTTTGCTTCATGAAATGTAATGTACAATACAATGTATTTAGGAGATAAGATAAGGGCTTAGATAGTGTTAAAAGCATCTGCCCCACTTAATGTCTTCCTGTAATTTTATTTATTGTTTCTGCTCTTTCATCTTATAACTTTTTTCTCTTCTCATTTCAGATATCAGAGCTAAAACGAATCAACCAAATACACAAAGATAATGAGATATTTGCTAGAAGAACAATCAAGGTCCCTATCACCCCATACTCAGTACTCACTGAGATGATCCCCACTCAGCCAGTACCTTCCACTTCAAGCCAAATCAACAGTAGCCAAGAAACACATAATAATAATGTAACTGGCCTCACAACCAAGCCAGAAGTAAAAGAAGACTTTGCAATAGACTGTAATGAAATAGTTTTGAATAGCACTCTTGCCCCTGCCATTATCCCGTACACAGATACGGAGCCAGCCGAACTAGCCTCTGAAGATACTCAACTCTTACCAAACAAGGAGAAGATTCCTGTCGAAGCTGTTGTAGTAAAACAATTAACATCCCAAGGAGCTGATTTCGGGATAAAATGGTTCCATTTGCTTTGTATTGTGTTAGTATTAGGAGTTTTGGCACCACTCATATATGTGATGTTCTTCTTGGAAATACATGAAGCAGAGCATCCAGACCTTCCACCATTACATACAACTTGACAATCATTTAACATTGTCTGATCAGAAAGCTTTAATTCTGGTGTTATAATAATGTATTGTAAATCTTTTTCTTATTTGATTACCTAAGTATAGGGGACACAATGTGATTTTTAATAAATTGTATCATATTTTTCTATGAATTGTACTTAATTTTACAAGGATAATAATAATTTATTTTTAGCTCTGTTGGACTACTTAAGGAAAAAAGACCTGATTTAATTTCAGCAGCAATGCACACTTTGGTTTAATAGAATAAATATAATGGCATACACCAAATGTTAAACTGGGCCGACCAAGATCTTGTCTGACTGAGTAAAACATGATGTTGGTATTTCTTGATTTGGATGTCTAGATTTTTTATTTTCAACTTGATCTGAGTCGACATGCCGCTCCAGTAACGCACACCATATAATTCAAAGTGATTGACTTCATTTCCGGATCATCATCATCTCAGCTTTAGGACGTCCACTACGGGACATAGGCCTTCCTCATGTATCTGATGTATTATTTTTTATTCATATCTTTGATCATGAGGGGTTGTTGCCATACTCGCCACGCTTAGCAGGCGGGTTTTTATTAATTTTATTTATTTAGCAAACAGCTACAAAATAATATGCTAGGTAAGCAGAGATAATAAAATTAATTTGGCGGGTTGGCGAACGGAAGGATATTGAGACACGGAAAAACGCTGACGCGGATGGCTTTTCAATGATACAGTCGTAAAAAAAATACTGCTGGCACCCAACTGCTTAGGGAATTGATGCCCTGCGCATTGACATTATATTGGTCGTTACCTACATATGAAATTGGCGTTTCGTCGTACTGACCACTTTGGATCTCTGGTTAGGAATTCCAAATTCAAATTTATACAGCTATTCAACACCAGGCGGGGCAGGCGGTCGCGGTCTGGCTTATCTTTTGGTATACGTCCTAGGCCCCATCTTATCATTATTTATTTATTTATCATCATTTATTTTAGAGTTGATATTAGTACTCTCGCATTTGTGTTTCGAAAACCATAATTAATTTGTTTTTCCTCTTTTGTATTTTTTTTTCTTTGCGTCACTCAAATTACAAAATGGAAATCGCATATCGCGTTATTTACGAATACCAGTTCCACCGTGGCACCAGTGCTGCAGAAACGGCTCGAAGGATTAATGATGTGCATGGCGGCGGCGTCGCAAAAGAAAACACAGTGCGTTTTTGGTTCCAACGTTTTCGTTCTGGAAATTTCGACCTGCAGAACACGCCCCGTGGACGGCCGGAGACCAAAGATGTTAATCAAGAATTTAATGCTATTGTGGAAGCGGATCCATCGCAAACCACGTCCGAGTTAGTTGCAGGCTGCGGTGCTAGTGATAAAACTTTTTTTTATTTTGTTTATTTTTATACACTTGAAGCAAATTGGGAAGGTGAAATAGCTTGAAAGGTGGGTACCTCACGAATTGAGTGAAACAAATCGACAAACGTGCGTCGACTGCTGCGTTACATTACTCAACCGGCGCAATAATGAAGGGATTTTAAACCGAATACCTGTGGTGAAAAGTGGATCCTATACGATAATCGGAAGCGCTCATCGCAATGGCGAACCAGCCAAATCATGCCCCAAGCTAAAAACTTGATTAATTAAATATTATATATAAAAAAAATCGACTTTATGTCAGTGAGTTGTAAATAGTTAGAGTAGCTATACCAAACAAAAAACGTGTCGCAACTTGATGACAGCGGGGGTGCCTGCGCGGGGCGCGCTCGCCCCCGCACACAAGTATTCGCTGCAGCGCTACACGATTAGAATGTCGTCTATCCATACCATCAATACATGCAGCGCTAGATCGCTAATAGAGAATAGTTTTCTCGCGACCAAAACGTCGTAAGCGTAAGTGAATTTCGTGGCGCTTACACGTTTCGTTCAACATAGTGTAACAACATGTCGCTCTAATAGATTTACCGCAGAAGGGACACTTGAGACAGCTATTAATGCAGTAATGTTAATGCAGTAGGTACCTATGAATATTATATTTAAAAACGTGAAAATTATTTACATTAAATTAAAACGAATCGTTAAACGTTTAAAATCATTTTTTTTAAATAAATTGGTATTTTATCCAACAAGTACGTACATAGGTAGGTAGGTACTTACACTAACTAGACCCCACACTTTATTTCACTCTGCCCCTCCTCTCATGCCCGTGGATGCAGTAAGAGCCTGCTAAGGGATACCTCCGAAAGATGGGCAGCAGCGTCTTTCCATATACCAACATCCCGTACTGCGCTCGCCAACCCGCCTGCCAAGCGTGGTGAGTATGGCAACTACCCCTCATGGAGACCCATGAGAGAGGCCTTTGTTCATTAGTGGACGTTTTTTGGCTAAAATGATGATGATTATCTAGCCCAAAACTAAGCAGAGCTCTTGTTATGGCTACTAGATAACTGATATACATAATACAATACATAAATACCTATTTATTTATTATTATACGTAGAAAATGACCCCCAGAACAAATATCTGCAGCGATCACTAAACATTTGTCCTAAGGCGGGAATCGAACCCACCTCCTGCGTCGCAGACGGACCTTCGCCCACCACGCCACAGTGATCGTCTATCGATCTATTACAAATTTATAAACCTTAAGATATTTGTTCAGACAACAATATAGGTATAATACAGCTTCAGTTTATAAGTAATGACGATTGCAAAATATACCTACAGTAGGTACCTACTGTTACTGATCAGACAGACGGCATAGGGCGAGTAATATGAGTTAAAAATAATCAGTTAAACCTTTGTCGCCAACCCTTAGTAGGTACCTACACATCCCATCTGTACGAATCACTTTTCATAATCTATGATTTTCAAACAAAATGTCAGTACAACAGAAAATAATGTACAAAAATTAATTTTAGTTGGTTTTAGTTGATATTCTGTTTACTTACCGATGATAAGTCACGCCACTGTCTTTTTTCTTCGCAGCTGATTGATTTTTACACTTTTTTATCACGCAAGACGGCATTTTTAATTTGTGTTTATTCGCGTGCGGTCGCGATGAGCGTCGACGAACGACTAAATCACGACTAAATGAGTTGTTGCCGGCCGGCAACAACTCATGGCGCAAACTTGTTGTTCGCGGGTGTCAATTCTATACGCTAGTAATAATACTTCAATGCTTTATGTTCCTCTCATACAAAACGCCAATTTCATATGTAATGACGAATTTTTTACTATTTATCAATTTTATATTTTTCGAAGAGAAAAAACAGTGCTTTCGACAAGTTAGTAAGGTACCTGTGATGGTACGTAGGTACTTATTGGAAGTAGGGTTGTTGCGAATATCCGAATTGCGAGCATCCGCTGATGATCAGCATTGATTTAAACATCAGCATTGATCGATGCTGATTTTCAATGCTGGTCAGTGTTGGATTTTGTAGTATAATTATACTATTTGTACCATTATTTCCTTATGTGTAGTATGTAGTATCTTTAAGCCAGAATACTACGCGAAAATACCATAATTTTTCCTTCAAGCCGATTGACAACTTTTATTGGTTGAATCATTTTGCTTTTTATTATTTATCCTACAATTTCGGGAAGTTCTGTATGTATGGTAATATCGAATCAGCCAGCGATTAGTGGTGGCTAAAAGAACAAAGTATCCAAAGCCGTAAATAAGCGACAGCGACAAGCTTCGGAGAATCCCCGCGTAGTGTTGTACTTTATCGGTCGTTCTAACAGATGGGTGTGATGGTCGGTGCTGAGATAAACATCCACTTGCCTCAATTTGATTGATTTGTACATTAACAATTACTAAATAAAGAAAATTTCACTTACATAAATGCATTTTAATAGTGAAATCCACGAAAAACGAAACGTAGTATAATTTTCGACAAGTAGTATATTTTTAATTTCCAAAGACAATAATTTTTTAAGGGTCTGAATCCAACCCTGATGCTGGTGTTCGAGTCGCGACATGACCCGAAGATGTGCGTGTGGATTGAGAGCTCACTTTTGAAATCCTTTCAAATTGAATTGAAAAAAATCACAGATTTTGTGAAGAATTTCTAAATGCTGAAGCAAAGGTCCATAATTTTGTAAAACCATAATTAAAGCTGGTATAGCCAAATGAGTGGAGCTCTCAATCCACACGCTTGAAAAGTAGGTATATTGCATATCTCAGAAACTACTATGCATTATTTTAATTTTTGTTTTAAAATTTAGATACGATTTTCTAAAGGCTATACCGAAAATTTCAACTTGCTAGAAAACGCTGTTACCGAGTTATAGAGGTTTAACTAGAGCTCTCAGATCAGTACTTAAAAATGTTCAAAACATACATACCTTATAACATTTTTTTATTAAATTTGACTTTCATTATTATGTAGTTTACCACGTAACAAACATCGTGAAAAAGAAATAATGACCAAAAATTTAACGGTTAAGAAGTTATAGAGAATCTAATCTTAAATCTGAGAGCTCCATGTTTTCGGCTATATTGCCTAGGTTCAACCTCCAAGAATAAAACAAGTTAGGTCAATCTTTCTTAGAAATTCTTCACAAAAAAATTACGTATCGTCCGTCGTTTAAAATGACATACTTTATGAGAAAACACATATTACATGTTTGTATAGAAGCAAATCATGTAGGGTGGATATGATTTTTAGTTTTTTCGGACTTAGGTACCGTATATTTTGCAGTGGCACAGTGCCCTATATAGTAATAATAAGTATATAAAATAAAAATAAAGAGCTGCCATATCATTAATAACAGCACCTAGTCAAATGTCTAGGTATATCAATCATCTAAGATAGGTATCAATAGATACTAGTACCTATTTTTAGTGTCGAATTTAATGTCAAGCAGAGCCCTGAGAACGATAGTATGGAGACAAGCATTGGTAGGTACGGGGGTACCTACCATAAAAGAGAGCGAAGGCCTCAAAAGGTAATCAAAGGTCAAAAATTGCATTTTTGGGTTTTTGGACGTTTTCGGCCATTTGAAGACTTATTTTTTTGGTGACCTTTGAGGTCATATAACTCCGGTCCCTGTGACTCTACGGTCACAAAAATCAATATCTTATAAAGACGGTGCTAACAAAAAAGGTTTTATGTGCCTAAATCGGTCAACGCGTTCGGTTGTAATCGTCCCATACACAGACAGACTAGCGCTATGCATCTCATTTTGTGTAGGATTTGCGTAGTTCTCTGTCCCGACGAAAGAGGCGCTGTTTTACCAAATCTTATGGAAAAGGGAGACGTAGGTATTTAGGTATTAGACGCAGACGTAATTTGAGCGATGCTTGTACTAGCAGTGCATATAATAAACCCTAATAGAAACGACTTCTTGAGTAGGTAGGAAGGCGACCTGCCTAACCTTATGTTACTAAAGTTAGTTATATAATAGTCATTAGATCATCAATAGTCATTAGTTCCAATACGAACAAGATTTTATCGATGAACGTAGTGAGTTCATTCGTTTCATCTAGAATCCAGATCAACCAGAAAAAAAGGTAAAATATACCTACCCATAATAAAAAGTCTAAAACATCATTTATTTAAAATTTAAATGCTTTGTTTTGGAGATCTGACAAGCTATAAACTTCTTTCATAGATTTCTAAGTAGATGTCGCGCGCGACGTGTGTGCGCTCTGGCGTTGACGGGACAATCACTTTGTCTCTGTCTTTTTGTTTGTGTGAAAGCGAGATGGAAGTATATGGTATGGCAAGTCCACGGAACAATTACTACTCTACGGGCAAGTTGCTCTCAAAAACTTTTTCCGTTTCCATAATTTGCAAGCCTGTCCAGCCTGTCAGTAGGTGCCTTTTGACTGTTGAAGTTTCCAGACCATGTAAATAGTTTTTAACTAAAAACTTATTAAGGTAAAAGGTAAAATGAATTTTCAAACCATGACATGCTAAGAAAATAGGTAGTAAACTCGGTACCTAGTAAATGTATTCAACAAGCAGTCAATCAATCACTCAGTTGCTTCTGACGAGGTGCAGTGTTGCCACCTTAGCCCTTTTGGCGCTAGATCTTGCAATTATTACTGTAGGTGAACTTTAGCCCGGAAAGGGCTATCCGTTTTCATTTTCTTATAAATATTGCACCAAAATCTGAAATATGCGTCATGCTATCTATCATCACAAATATCACGATAACATCGAACTTTCGCGATTTGTGTCATATCTGTGACACAAACTGTGTCAGTATATTGATTTACATTTTTGTGGTAGATGCCATTTCTTCGATTATGGTAATATACCACATCTCTACGCCGTGCTGATTCGGGTATTCCCCGTAGTCTGCGCCACACTATCCGTGCTCTATCCGTGCTATCCGTGCACTATGCGTGCACTATCCGTGTACTATCCGTGCACTCCGTGCACTATCCTTGCACTATCCGTGCACTCCGTGCTCTATCCGTGCACTCCGTGCACTATCCGTGCACTATCCTGGCACTATCCGTACTATCCTTGCACTGTCCGTGCTATCCGTCTATCTATCTATCTCCGTGCACTATCCGTGCTATCCGTGCACTATCCGTGCTATCCATGATATCCGTGCACTATCCGTGTACTATCCGTGCACTCCGTGCACTATCCGTGCTATCCGTGCACTATCCGTGCCACTATCCTTGCACTATCCGTGCACTATCCTTGCACTATCCGTGTACTATCCGTGCACTGTCCGTGCACTATCCGTGCTATCCGTGCACTATCCGTGCTATCTATCTATCTATCTCCGTGCACTATCCTTGCACTATCCGTGCAATCCGTGCACTATCCGTCTATCTATCTATCTATCTCCGTGCACTATCCGTGTACTATCCGTGCACTATCCGTGCTATCCATACTATACGTCTATCCATCTATCTATCTAATAAACTATAAATCTTTATATCATATTAACCTGTTTCAGGGAAAGGAGTAGCTACTTACTATTAATAATTCAAATACCTACCTGCTTGCTTACCTAGGTAAATATGTATATAATGTGTATTTGAATTTTAATAGTAAGTAGGTAGTACCTACTCAAAGGAGTAGGTACTACCTACTTCGGGGAAAGCCCCGAAACAGGTTAATATTATAATGATATAAAGGTTTATAATATAGGAGAGCGCCACGTTCCACGGCCAGCTCGCGGCGTTGTAAGGACGATCAGTGCTGCCAACTATAAAACTGCGTTGGGCACTAATACTTCGCAAAAAGCGCTAGATTCGTCTAAATTTTGGAGACCAAAAAGCTCTAGATTCAGCACTAAGTTTACATCAAATAAATAAAAAACAGATAATAGAAACACGCATTTTAATTAAAGAAACAGACATGAAATAACAGTATTTTAATATAAACATTAATCTTCATCTATAAATATGCCATGTTGGATTTAGAGTGATGTCATTTAATTTTTCGTGTAACTCACAGCAAGGCTCCTACATTTGGTACCCATATTGTAGGAGTGCATTAAGAATAACTAGTCCGCCATCTTGGATTCAGAGTACCGTCATTTCATTTGCGAATTATTCTCAGCAAGCCCTTTAATTTGATACCCATATTGTAGGAGTCCCTTAAAATAACTAGTCCGCCATGTTGCATGCAGAGTGACGTCACATACATAGCTGACCATGTATTGTCATCCAAAGAAAACATGTACTTATACAAAATTTCAGCTAAATTAGTTGAAAATATCTGCTTCAAAATTGAGTTGCAAGATTCCACACGAACAAACATAGTTACATACATACCATGTATACATACAGGGCAAGCTAAATAAAAGCTTGTAAAAAGGGCTAGATCGGGCTAGCCGCTAGATGGGGCAAAAATTACTAAGAAAAGACTTTTAATAAAGGCTGTAAAAAAAGGCAAAACAACCCTTTTGCTAATGATTTATTTATTTATTTATTTCTTAGCTTGAATCACAATAACATTTTTCAAAATTAAACTGAATTAGAAGATTTTTTTTACATTGCACAAAACAGTTGACAGGTCAACTTATGGAAAAATAGTGTTTTGGTACACATCTTTATTTAGTCGGTTCATAAAAAGTATACGCTCCGGGTATTCCCTGTCGCCGCCGTGGCGCAGACTACGGGGAATACCCGAATCAGCACGGCGTAGAGATGCGGTATATTACCATAATCGAAGAAATGGCATCTACCACAAAAATGTAAATCAATATATTGACACAGTTTGTGTCACAGATATGACACAAATCGCGAAAGTTCGATGTTATCGTGATATTTGTGATGATAGCATGACGCATATTTCAGATTTTGGTGCAATATTTATAAGAAAATGAAAACGGATAGCCCTTTCCGGGCTAAAGTTCACCTACAGTAATAATTGCAAGATCTAGCCCCAAAAGGGCTAAGGTGGCAACACTGCACCTCGTCAGAAGCAACTAAGTGATTGATTGACTGCTTGTTGAATACATTAGTTTACTACCTATTTTCTTAGCATGTCATGGTTTGAAAATTCATTTTACCGTTTACCTTAATAACTTTTTAGTTAAAATCTATTTACATGGTCTGGAAACTTCAACAGTCAAATGGCACCTACTGACAGGCTGGACAGGCTTGCAAATTATGGAAACGGAAAAAGTTTTTGAGAGCAACTTGCCCGTAGAGTAGTAATTGTTCCGTGGACTTGCCATATCATACACTTCCATCTCGCTTTCACATAAACAAAAAGACAGAGACACAGTGATTGTGCCGTCAACGCCAGAGCGCACACACGTCGCGCGCGACATCTACTCAGAAATCTATGATAGAAGTGACTAGCTTGTCAGATCTCCAAAACAAAGCATTTAAATTTTAAATAAATGATGTTTTAGACTTTTTATTATGGGTAGGTATATTTTACCTTTTTTTCTGGTTGATCTGGATTCTAGATGAAACGAATGAACTCACTACGTTCATCGATAAAATCTTGTTCGTATTGAAACTAATGACTATTGATGATATAATGACTAATAAATAACTAACTTTAGTAACATAAGGTTAGGCAGGTCGCCTACCTACCTATAGAATAGAATAGAAAATATTTATTGAAAATTGTTGTACATAAAGATCTTAAAATTAGTTTGTACTGTTTTTAACAATTTGTCCTTATCAAGACGTACAATATAAGCAATTTTACTCAATCATAACTCTAAAAATATCTAAGTACAGAGATGTGCACCTATTTCTAAAATATAAAGAGTTTAAATCTTAAATAATACTTTGAACTACCTAGAACAGTCATCGTTCAAAGTATTCCCCGAGACTATAGAAGGAACCAGCAATTAACCATTTCCTTAATTGGTTTTTGAATATTTTACCTTCTAATATTTTTAAATCATTGGGTAGGCTATTATAAATTTTAATTGCTGTAATATACATACATATGTATGTACTTTTATAGTACATCGTATTGTTCACCTGGGGTATACAAATATTATGTTTATGTTTAGTTCGTAAGGAGGAAGAGCGACATGATATTTTTCATCGAAATATTTTTTATTGTCTTTTATAAAAATGCAAATTTCTAAAATGTATATACAAGTTAAATACAAATGTATATACTTTTTAAGTTATACCTCTATATGCATCTCAATGTTCTTTTTTGCATTAAAAAGGTTGTTTGGACATCTACAGAGTTTCCCCAGAATATGATCCCATAACTTAATTGAGAATAAACTAAACCATAATATGCCTGTTTTGAAATAGTTTTTGATGATATTGAGCTAAGAGTGGATAGTGCGTAACAGTATTCAAGAAGTCGTTTCTATTAGGGTTTATTATATGCACTGCTAGTACAAGCATCGCTCAAATTACGTCTGCGTCTACGTCTAGTCTAATACCTAAATACCTACGTCTCCCTTTTCCATAAGATTTGGTACAACAGCGACTCTTTCGTCGGGACAGAGAACTACGCAAATCCTACACAAAATGAGATGCATAGCGCTAGTCTGTCTGTGTATGGGACGATTACAACCGAACGCGTTGACCGATTTAGGCACATAAAACCTTTTTTGTTAGCACCGTCTTTATAAGAGATTGATTTTTGTGACCGTAGAGTCACAGGGACCGGAGTTATATGACCTCAAAGGTCACCAAAAAAATAAGTCTTCAAACGGCCGAAAACGTCCAAAAACCCAAAAATGCAATTTTTGACCTTTGGTGACCTTTTGAGGCCTTCGCTCTCTTTTATGGTAGGTACCCCCGTACCTACCAATGCTTGTCTCCATACTATCGTTCTCAGGGCTCAATCAAGAATCAAGAATCAAAAAATACTTTATTCAGTGCGGCCGCATGGACCTTATTCAATTCAATTCAATTCGTTTATTTCAGACATCAATAAATATTATAACACAAGAGAAAAAATAATTTAGAGTGTCCATATTCGAGTTATACATATATTGACATATATTGACGCGTCACAAATTACAAAATAAAACAACACAAATAAATAGAATAAAGCACATAATTGAATCTGTTCACTTCAGATGACACGCGAGTTAGGAAAAGAAGTGAACAGAAGAACCTACCTAACTCGGTCGTTATAGTCATCATTTAACAATTTTATTTTGTCTTATGTTACGTTTGACGGAGTTGGAGCAGATTCCGTCCCAAGTGGTTTTGTCCTCTAGGTAATCTGATATTTTATAATAAGCTTTATTGCACAGATTGCGTTTAATAATGTTTTTGAATTTATTCAATGATAACTTCTGCAACTCACTTGGGAGTTTGTTGTAGAAGCGTATACCTATATTGCCCTTTAAAAGATATTTTCACCTTATGGAGCCTAGTAGTGGGCACAGCGAGTTTATTCTTATTTCTTGTATTTACATTGTGATTGTCGCTGTTTTTCTTAAACGAAGCAATATTTTTATGGGTGTACAACAGGTTCTCATAAATATATTGACAAGCTACTGTCATTATATTTATTTCTTTAAATTTAGTGCGAAGTGATTCTCTGGGACCCATATTGTAGATAGAACGAATAGCCCTCTTCTGCAGCACAAATACGGTGTCTATATCTGCAGCACATCCCCACAGTAGTAAGCCATAAGACATAATGCTGTGGAAATAGCTGAAGTAAACAAGTCTAGCGGTATCAACGTCTGTAAGAAGGCGGATTTTTTTGACTGCATATGCTGCAGAACTAAGCCTACCCGATAGTTGTTCTATGTGTGGGCCCCATTGAAGCTTATTGTCTAAAGTTATGCCTAAAAATACAGTTTTTTCTACAAGGTTTAAACTTTCACCTTTTAATTTAATCTTGGCATCAGCCTGTTTTACATTAGGAAGAGTAAATCTAATGCATTTTGTTTTATTTTTATTAAGTAATAGGTTATTGACATTAAACCAATTAACAACCTCTGAGATTGCATTATTCACCTCGTCATAATCGGTGGTACGTCGTTTCATTTTGAACAAAAGTGAAGTGTCATCAGCAAACAATACAATCTCATGATTGTTTTTGACAAGATGAGTTAGATCATTAATGTAAATTAAAAATAGAAAAGGCCCAAGAATTGATCCCTGCGGTACACCCATTGTGACTACAGATCCCGAAGAACGTTTTCCATTAACATCAACTCTTTGTATCCTGTTACTGAGATAAGAAATAAGTAGATCCAAAGAGATATCTCTAACGCCATAGTGGCGCAATTTTCCGATTAATGTTTCATGGTGTACACAGTCAAATGCTTTTGAAAGGTCGCAAAAAACGCCTAAAGCGTCTTGCGACCTCTCCCAAGCATCATAGATATGCGAGACTAACTCTATACCAGCATCAGTAGTGGAACGGCCGCGAGTAAAGCCAAATTGCTTGCAGTGAAGCAATTTGTTGTCGGCAAAGTGCTTAGATAGCTGATTTAAAATAAGCTTTTCAAAAATTTTACTAAATGTCGGCAGTACTGATATCGGCCTAAAGTTAGTGGGGTCCGACTTAGAACCTGATTTAAATAAAGGTATTATTTTACTGTGTTTCATTAGATCAGGAAATACGCCACAGTCAATGCATTCATTATATATAAGAGCTAGCTCAGGTGCGATTGTGTCTACCAATGGTTTTACAATGTTTACAGAAATACCCCAGAGATCTGCAGTTTTCTTAACATTTAACATTTTAAAGGCTTTAACTATATCGCTGCTGTCCACATATTGGAAATTACATGCTCTGCTTGACATTAAATTCGACACTAAAAATAGGTACTAGTATCTATTGATACCTATCTTAGACGATTGATATACCTAGACATTTGACTAGGTGCTGTTATTAATGATATGGCAGCTCTTTATTTTTATTTCATATACTTATTATTACTTTATAGGGCACTGTGCCACTGCAAAATATACGGTAGGTACCTAAGTCCGAAAAAACTAAAAATCATATCCACCCTACATGATTTGCTTCTATACAAACATGTAATATGTGTTTTCTCATAAAGTATGTCATGTTATACGACGGACGATACGTAATTTTTTTGTGAAGAATTTCTAAGAAAGATTGACCTAACTTGTTTTATTCTTGGAGGTTGAACCTAGGCAATATAGCCGAAAACATGGAGCTCTCAGATTTAAGATTAGATTCTCTATAACTTCTTAACCGTTAGATTTTTGGTCATTATTTCTTTTTCACGATGTTTGTTACGTGGTAAACTACATAATAATGAAAGTCAAATTTAATAAAAAAATGTTATAAGGTATGTTTTGAACATTTTTAAGTACTGATCTGAGAGCTCTAGTTAAACCTCTATAACTCGGTAACAGCGTTTTCTAGCAAGTTGAAATTTTCGGTATAGCCTTTAGAAAATCGTATCTAAATTTTAAAACAAAAATTAAAAAAAATTGGCATAGTAGTTTCTGAGATATGCAATATACCTACTTTTCAAGCGTGTGGATTGAGAGCTCCACTCATTTGGCTATACCAGCTTTAATTATGGTTTTACAAAATTATGGACCTTTGCTTCAGCATTTAGAAATTCTTCACAAAATATGTGATTTTTTTCAATTCAATTTGAAAGGATTTCAAAAGTGAGCTCTCAATCCACACGCACATGTTTTGTAGAATATTAATCAAGGTTTTGTTACGTTTAATATAAATAGCAGTAAGGTGACGTAAGTCTACGAGAGAAATTGTGGTCGACCGTTTGAAGCTGGCTGGAGACCTCTCCGGCATATTCAACTAAATTTCTATACCTACTGCTAGTATTTGCATGTAGTGTTTTGTGTCATGTTATGTTTTTAACGACTTTAGAAATGTGACTGGCTATGCGCCGCAGGGTGTCGGTAGTAGCATGTTGCCCTCCTCTCTTGCCCGTGGGTGCAGTAGGAATCTGCCAAGGGATACCTCCGGAAGATGGGTGGCCAGCATCTTTCCGTGTCAACATCCTCTACTGCGCTCACCAACCTGCATGCCGAGCGTGGTGAGCACGGCAACAACCCCTCTCATGGACACTTGGCCTTACTGGCCTTGGTCCAGCAGTAGACGTCTACGACTGAGGTGATAATGATGATAGGCTATTATTTACCCGGGCAACAAATAGTTAATAATATTTTGTTTTAGTATGCACTCGTTGCTTACGAAGCACCTTATTCTTAGAGTGTGTTTCCACTGACGCGGAGCATGAATTGACCAATCACAACGCCTATTGAATTGAACCCAAGCACATCCCCGCTTGGCTTCGGTTCAATATTCAGGAAAGGAATGTTGAACACATAAATGATAAAGAATGTCCAGAAAATAAAGTATTTATTCCATCACTTAAATATACATTGATGTTAAAAATAATTCAGTAAATTAATGACACAATCTTAGTTACCTTCCTCCTAAATTATTACAAATAATGATAAATGCGTTGATATTTTAGTTTAACGTACTCTTTAAGGAAACTACAAGGGAAGATTACCACTAGCGCAGCAAATACGATGAACATTTCCTAATGATAATTGGTATATTTATTTTCCTGTTACCAATACGATTACTTTGAAATAATGTGTAAACTAAGAGCCTCTCATAATATTAACTGTACAAAATGTTGTGAACTTCAGAGGCCAATACAGAGCCTACAGAGGACTGACACATTAGTGCAATTGTCTGAATTAATTACGATCAGAAGTTGTTGCGGCCGCCGCCGCCTCCGCCGAGGTTGGGGTTACTTTCGTGAACGCTGTAAAAGAGAATAAACATTAAAATCTCTGTAGTCACATACTGGTGTTGATTCAATTGGTGCAATTACTAAAGCTAATTATAATAACATATTTGACTTTTTCAAATGAAGAACGTACCTAATTAAGGATACGCCAGATTGCTTCGACTTAATTGTAGAACGGCATACACAACGACTGAAAAGCTAAATGTCGTTTCTAGTCATATACGTTATTTTAATTAGCTTTAGCTAGTTAGTACAACGACTGATAGCCACTGTCGTCTTTATAATATGATATTTAGTAACAAGATTCACAAAAAATAACACAAAATAGTTAGTTACAAGACAGATGTGATGGTATCTTCGCCCGATGTGCGCACCAACGCATTGTAGGGAGATTAATGATTTTTTGTTATACAAATAAAACAACAAAATCACTAGTCTTCCATACAAGACGAGGCGTCGACGCCCGATGTTAGTTGATGTGGTGACACCTAGAAATGTGTTAGAGACCAAGGTTATGTTAGTCACAAATGATCACAAAATATAAAAGAATGAAACGGATGAATTCAATGAAAAGTCTACAAAAGGATGTACAACAATAGATTACTTGGAGCAATCACACCATCTCTGGGGTAATGTTACCTGGCTAATAAAAGATATTGCCTTGCTATTCAAACTATTGGAGTAAATAAAGAGGATTTTTTATTGTAACATTCATTCAAAGATGGCGGCTCTTATACATTCTAACAAAATGCCCATCAGGTTTTATTGAGGGAACTACATCCTCTACAAACAATTGCATATATGTTTACCTGGTCGTCAACCGACTTCACATTTCATACTACATGTTAGTTTGTTTTGTTGCCAAATCGGGGAATTCTTCAAACATTCTATTGTCAAAATAATAACGTGTTAGTGAACGAGATCTACATATGAACGAGATCTATGTACGATTGGCAGACTATGGTTATATTTATATATTTACAAAATTAACCAATATCTGAACTGTTTACAGTCAAATTAAATTCTAAAATTCTAAATATTTGGATTAATTAAAATAATCATTTTTATAACTATATTATAAAGTAAAAACAGTTATTTGAACAGCGAGAATCGAACCCGCGTCACCTTGAGGTCATAAAGCAGAACAAATCCCCGCGTTTGTTTGTTTCTATGTACCAATAAATCAGATTTTGAGCCGAGAGTTTTGGTCGAGTCCGTAAGGTACTCCGGTTTTTGATGAGACTGGATAGAAATTCATTCAAGACCAAAACCTATTTTAGTCGGCTATTTTTGCCTATGGATAATTGCATTTTTATAAATATTTTATGGAATATATTAGCGAACTATCGCTCTGGAGCGAGACGAATGGAGAAAGGAAAGGGACGTCTTTGCCCAGCAGTGGGATACGATGGGCTATTTAGATTTGATTAGATTATATGAAATAAATTTTCTCTTCTGCTGTTGTGAAATAATATCAGAGATATCATGTTTCTAAATTTAGAGCTGTCAACGTAAAATTAGGTAAAATTCTTCCGTTTTGCTTTCCGAATAGCCGAATGTTTCATGAAGTCAATTTTATGAAATTACAATTAGCTTCTTTTAGGAAACGAGCCAATAGAATTGACAGCAACATCTTTGGGATATAGGTTTTGGGCGTTTGAGTACATGGAGGGTGTAATTAATGAGCCGTTTTCAGTAATAAAGAAAAAAGTGTTTTCTACTAAATCAAACAGATGCAGCCGGCAAGCGGAGAAAGCAAGCTTGTGATAAATCACAATTGCTGTCATCGTCAAAATGTGCTTCCTACCAGTAAAAGAAATCTAATACCATCTATATTTTTATTTATTAAGTAGTTTATAGTTTTATGATTTATATTAGTCATTATATGTTGTGTATATCTCATAGTAGTATTGTGAATTTTTATATTACTTTTAATTATTTATTTCATTTAAATGTAAGTTAGATGGTCTTGATTTATTAAAAAAAGTGTATAAAGGTCGTAAGCGGTAGTTAAGTACTATTTACCAATTAATGTAAATCCATAATTGGCTGTAAGTTATGACTACAAGTGCTATAATTTCGGTCAATCGTTGTATACAATCTTACAGCAATCTTGTAAAAGAGTCTCGTGACGTTGACATTAACATGTATTCTGACCACTTCTGGGACCGAATAAAATGTTTAATAAAATGTTTATTTTCGTAATTTTTCTTTTTATTGTATAATTTGTAGTTAGGTAATTTTGATTTTAATTTTAGTTTTGTAAGATTATGTATGAGCAATATTGTTTTTAGTTTTTTTATCGAGTGCTGTACACTCCTGTAAAGGTGTCTCACACGGGACCAGTATTGTTAATGTACTTTGTGAATGTAATTTGAAGATGTCGTAGGAGTGTCTTAATAAATAAATAAATAAATAATTTTATCTACACTCGATGTCATTTAGCGTGGCAATACAGATCATTCACCTACCTACACTACGCTATCATAAAATGCAATGAAAGTGTCGCTAATTCTGTCGCTTACCATACAAACCTATCGAAAACGTGCTATGTGGTTTGTATGGTAAGCGACTGAATTAGCGACACTTTCATTGCATTTTATGATAGCGTAGTGTAGGTAGGTGAATGACCTGTATTGCCACGCTAAATGGCATCGAGTATATAGGTAATGGGGGGGGGTGGGGGGTTAGCTACCTCTGCTGCAACAGGTACTGCGCCAGCTGGATGCGCTGCGCCGTGCCGGTGATGGTGATGATGCGGTCGCTGGCGCCGGGCAGCGCCTCCGCGATCTCGATGCCGGCGCCCGACTCGGCGCGGATCTTGCGGATGCGCGACCCCGCCTTGCCGATGATGGCGCCGGCGAGCTGCGCACAAGGGTACGTTTAAGTTAAAGCCGGAAGTGTTTTACCCCAATGAGCTACGGAACCCGTGTAGGGTTACTTCCAAATACTTGAGAAGGTCATATTAACAGAGCACCGATTAGACCGCCATCTAAAATTACTCCTGTTCATTGTCTGAAGTTGCACTCAGTGTGTTACCATGAGTTGTCACTGTTAGATCGCCTGCCGTTATTACAGTAATTAATAGTACCTACGTTACTATGACATTGTAAGATTTGTAACTCATGGTACCAAATTCTAAGCAAATGAAGCCCAAACTACAGTCTCTGTACAAGTTTTCATACATTTTTTAACTACAGTCGCTAGCGAGTAGGTATAGATTGTGAAAACTCATGGAGTACCTACTGTAGTACCTAAGTGTAGTTTAACTCCATAACAAAAGTAATGTTAAAGGTATCGAAGGGCACTCACGTCTTCAGGAATGGTGACTTGTGTGGAGCTGCGCTGGCCGCCCGGCGCGCCGTTGGGCCCGCCGAAGGGCGCGGGCGGCGGCGCGCCGAACCCGCCGCCGAATCCGCCTGCAAACGACACTGCACTTCAGACATCACGATCAAAACACATATTCACATTGACTGATTAAATTGCACTAGGAAAACGTCAAATTTGCAATTGTAAGACTAATATTGTAAATCCGAAAGATGTTTTCTTTTAGTTTGATTTTTTTGTTAGTACCCATTTGACAAGGCATGAACGGCTGTTCAAAGTAAAGTGTTCATTATTGTTCCTAAGGTGAATATATATATCTGAATTTGAATGTTTACTCTGTTTACGCAGAAACAATCAGATGGTAATAATCAGAGATTTAGACAAGGATTAACATTATATAGGCTACTTTCTATCCGGGTAGAAACGAGTGAATGCTACCTCCAAATCCTCCTCTCGGCGGTCCACCCGAACCGAAGTTCCTCGGCGGCGGTCCGGCCGGCGGGCCGCCGTAGTCGGCGAAGGCCGGCGGGCGCGGCGGCGGCGGGCCGCGGCCCATGGGCGGGCGCGGCGGCGGGCCGCGGCTGGGCGCGCCCAGGGCGCCGGGCGGCGCGCGCGGCGGCGTGCGCGGAGGCCCGCGCGGCCCGCGCCCGCCGCCGCTCGCGCCGGCGCCGAAGCCGCCGTACTCCTCGGCGTAGAACTCGTCGTAGTTGTGAGGGTCGTAGGGCTGCACGCCGCCCTTGATCGGGACCTGCAGGCCATGCAATCTTTTGTTTATGGTTCAAGGACAAATACGGCCACGTGGCAACTATATGTCTCAGGGTGGCAGCGTTGATCACGTGCTATGTGAACGTGATCACCGCGGTTTTGCAGTTGTAATAGGTAGAGGTTACCGCCTCACACCAACAGCCATTCGCCTTGTCTCGACACTAGTCATATTAAAAAAAAACCTGCTAGATGACCGAACTAGCAGGTGGTCTGCGATCATGTCGTCAAGGACATGATGCAACACCAGAAGTTTTACTAATTATTAATTTATAATATATTTATAATTAGTAAATATGGGTGATGACAATGATCTGATGGCGCCAGCAGTCAGTCATAACAGCCGCTGTCTCCGCCCACGGCTGGCCATAGGCCTCCCTCTCTAAGATCACAGTCGCAAGATGACGCCATGTGGGACAAATTAGTGACCAACACACAGCAGTGGATAAATATAGCTGGAAATGGTTGCAACAGATCAATGAACTCCCTGCTTCCAGGCTGCCTGGTCCACTCCGGTGGATATCTGTCGGGACGTACCTGTCTGACCAGGTCGACGACCTCGCGCACGCCGGCGGCCACGGCCTCCGCCTTGCCGACGAGCTGCACGACGCGCTCCGTGCTCTGCGGCGCGGGGGTCGAGAATATCTTCAGGCGGGCGCCCGTTTTCTGCAGCAACAGACAACGTATCATGTAAAACACGGACGGCATCTTAGTAAAACAACCGTCGGTGTCACTCCACTGCCTTAAAAGGGGCAGCTATCAATTACGTCACACGGTAAGGGGGAGGGAGAATGTCGATGAAGATGACAAGGGGTGGAAAGGGTCCTTAAATTCGTGACATCACATTTTGTGACGTCATAAATTACGATGACCATTTAATACGCTACCAGATTTAGTAACAAAATATATAGATACACAACCCAAATTATCTGTTACTAGCTTATGCCCGCCGCTTCGCGTGCGTTGTACCCGGAAAAAATTATCGTCTATGCGTTAATCCTGGTCAACATCTATACGTGTGCAACATTCCAGCTCAATCCGTAGGCTAGTTTTTGCGTGAAAGAGTAACAAACATCCATACCTACATATTCACAAACTTTCGCGTTTATAATATTAGTAGGATTGGATTATTAGTTTGGAGTGAGGGTAAAAATACGCTATAAATAAGTCGCAATATAAAAAAAACCGGCCTAGTTATTTTTATTATATGCTGTAACTAAATATTTACGGTTTTCGCAATTTTTCCTTTATCTGTGCTATAAGACATTGCTATGTAAATTTCAAGATTCTGAGTTCACGGGACCCTATAGGTTTTGATTCCCTTGCGAGTGTCGAAAATGTGCGGCATAAACGACTGTATCTTTTGACTGCATTGGCTTAGAAGTTTGATTTTTTCACAGCTCCAAGGGACAGTAGACTTGAGTATTTGATATAAATTCCAACCTGATACCTCCACGCATTCCTGAGAAAAATGGTCTTGACAGACAGACGGACGGACAACAAAGTGATCCTATAAGGGTTCCATTTTTCCTTTCGAGGTACGGAACCCTAACATTGAAGTTGTGGATGTTATAAAGACAACTTTGAATTTGTTCGCTTCAAAAGAAACACCGGCCAGGAAAAGTAGGAAACAAGAAACCACACTATACTTTGACGACACGTTTAAAATTGGTCGTGAAAATCTTTCGAAATTATTAACAATAATTTTACAAATTTTAAAGTCGTTTATAAACTGATTTGATTTACAAAATTCACGTGTGACGAAATCGGAAGACGGCTAACATAAATATATCCACTAATCATCAGGGTTATTGGAATGAATGAGCGTCCGTCACTCGCTCAATGCCACGCGTCAAATGATAGGCATTTAACGCGTGGCTTGGTGTAACGTCGGTGTTACGCCGGCAGCAGGCTGCCACACGCCCGCTTGAGCGCACGCGCGTTAAACGCGTTCCTTTAGATGCCGAAACCGCGTAACTATTGTGCAGTGGATGGATGCCAAAGTCATATTTTCAGCACTATTTTAAGATTTTATCATTGAAGTCGGTTGTTTTAAATAATTATTCGCGAAACTAGTTGTTTAAATCGATTATAAATGGATACCTACGGTTGAAATGATGATGATGATGATGATGAAATGGATCCCTACTACTTTTATAAATACTCACCATATTTTCCACTTAGAACAAAGGAAGCTGGGGTTCGGAATTAAATAACGTAGTCCAATTAGAACAAAATTAACTCTTTATATCGGAAAGCACACCAATAAGAATCTCACAGCAGATTCACACTAGAACACTCCTTCACAGAACACTGATACCACTATTGCATCCGCTTTGCTCCTGTTTTCTTCATGCGTACGTATTAAAATTATTGACGCGATTTAGCACATTTTCAACGTTAAAATTTAGTACCTAACCATGATTAACCAACTCAATCATATTTGATCAACCAATTAAAATGAACTGTTTTTTTCACCACATTCGTTTTCAAAATCATCGTAGAAGCACCATAGTACAAGCTTTGCTTAGTTTGGGACTGAATCGTAATGTGCCAGCATTTTTTTAAATCACATTGTCGCGCTGCTGGGTTCTCCTTTTTCTCTCCACACATCCCGAGTCCATTGCAACCACCGGCCACGCGGACTCAAAAGCATCCAGGTTATCTCGCCATTATAAATATTATCCTTTTATTAATATCGTACAGATTGCTTACTTGGTTTTGGGCAAGCCGGCAGATGGCACGACATATATTTCAGCCTCACTTCTCAAGGGGACACTACTCGCTTTTGTCTGAGATTATGGCGGTATACATGAGGTTTTGGGAGATTGAGGAGTTAATGTGTGGTTTTTCATCTGAATTTGTTATTTAAATATTATCTTGGATTTTTTTTATTAATGTGTTTTGTTTTTATTGCATTTGTTATTTTTTATCTTATTTGTAAATATTTTTCCAAAACTTTGAATTAATTAAAGTGGATACATTATTGAAATAGTAAAATCATTATCTCAATAATTAGTGTAATCGATTTATGATTGAAGTCGTGGTAATTATTAAAATATTTATATAAGTAAATGTCAACTGTCCCATTTTCTGCAATTCGTCTTAGGTCGTCTTTTCTAAGGATATTGTGGAAAATCTGCAGTTAATCAAATCGTTCGAATATATTATCACGAGCAATTTTTTATGGCCTATTTGCTAGACTATTATTTTTGATAATCAATTAATATATCTGGAAAAAAACCCACTAATATTATACATTCTCTATAAAACAACCTACGAGTAAGAAACAAAGTAAAGTTTCGTATAGTCAAAAGATTTGAAGGAATGATATGAGTCAGCTTATAAATCTTTTAGAATAATGTTTTATCGTTTCTTGTTACGCTATAAAAGGAGCTCCTGATTTAAGTTTAGAGCAAAAAGTTTTCTAGGGTGGTCCTGGCGGTGTTAAAGTTGTAAGTCAATATTGAACCTCCTATTCCTCATCAAAAATGTTCGGAGCTTTAAAAAAAAAATCATAAGCTTTACCTTAGCCCCTAGACTTCACCCTCAAATACCGAAAGCAATCAACGCCACATTCACGGCATTCGACCTACATACTCTTTCGTTCAGCGGGTGATCAATCGTATGTCCCACAGATAATAGCCGTGTCCGTTGACAGCGCGGTAGCGCGCACGCGCGGCGAGATCGACCGAGCACGTGTCCCAAAGCCCGATAACAGGTGACATGGTTACACCTTCACTGCACAATCACGAAATATACCCGAAATAAGAGCACTGGCACTTGGAACTGGGGGCTAGGACACGTCCGCCCCGAACGGCGATCGGTGGCGGAATGAACGCGTTCAGTCTCACGGTGTGCAACACCTGCCTCGGGGTGGAAGTGCACTTGTAGGGTTCCGCGCCAAGCCTACTTAACTTTGTCGGAGTTCCGTAGGAAAAGTTAGCCACGGAACTTGGGATTAGGACTCGTAAAACTTAAATCTGGAAAGGACGAAGCTCTACTTAAAACTCTGTTGAACTTTGATGGTGCTACGGCAACTTTCAGGCATTGTTAATATTTGTTTTATTTGCTCTTTTTCGGTTGATTTGCATGTTTTTATGGATTTGTTTTTGTGGAGCGTGTTTGTCAACGTCGTGAAGCGGAAAATATGACAAATAACATCCATCTTCGGCTCCAGTTTCGGCGTGTTAAATTACCGAACGTCTTTTGTTGAGCATTGAGTTAAATAACGATTAAATTAAGAAAAATTACTAACATCAAATCGAATTTTCTTTAAATAGGGGTAATCAATAGTGACAAATTCTTAGGGGTATTCCTCAAGGATGTTATAACGTACATTTCGTAGATAAATCACATTTACGCCAGTTTCAGTTTCAGAAGGTCCACAATCAATCATAAAAGTTTATTCGCGTGTGACCTCACCGGGGATCTGGGGGACTGTAGTGTCGTGACAAAAAGTGCGCTTCTATCAGATTACAAAAAATGTCCTTTCAATTCTATTATAAGTCATTTATACAGCGTCAGCACATGGTATCCATGCCATATGCCACGCCGCAGTGCCTAGGATATTTTTAGGTGTATAAGCTAGCCTAGCATCTATACCTTCCTCTCAGCTTAGTCGGCTATGTTCAGAGGAAGGAAAACGGGCCTTATTCTAAACCCTTATTACAAGGCAAGAATTCTTGTCACTTCAGCCTGTCAGCGATAATTTTCTATTGGTAATTTTTGAGTGGGTCACAACTTTGATACTTTCAATCCATTGTTAGCTGTAAAATCGGCACCAATGGAGAGATAAAGGATGGATTCACTTCCTTCATAATACAAAATAGAAGCAGGCCAGTTTACTTGGAACCTTCGTGGTTTGTGTAAGGTCAATTACAGAAACCCATCAGGTCAATACGTCTACAGATGTCCAAGCCTAGGAGAATGCACCGACGTGAAAAAGCGTGAGCTTGTTTCAGAAATAGCAATATTCCTCGGGAAGATAGCTAATTAAACCGCAGGCGTATTCTCCTAAATAGCGGAGAAGCGTACGTTCAGTGTACTTAATCCATTAAAAGAGGCACTCCAACCGCGTCGCTATGCCCGGGGGCGGGACCGAAATAAATCAGCGCCCAATTAAGTTAACGTTTTAATTTTACGAATTTCCGCAACAAATTGTAAACTTGCTAGGAAGTTTTTGAAGAAATCACGTTGATTCTGTGATTTTTTTAATAAGGAAAATGCGGCGTAACGTGGCTCGGCTGGAGATTAATGTCCAAGTGTGTTTTGCAATAATTCGAAACATTAATTTACTGAGAAGTTAGGGGCACAAAAGTAAACATAAGCGGGCAACGTGACGCGGGAGGGGCGCGACGCGAATAAAACTCACCCCGAGGTAGACCCATGTCCTGGGTTGAAACTGATTGTGCCTACGTCAACATAACCGGATAAAATCGTGATAAAATCCCGTTTTGCATAATGAATCAAATGAGAAGTTTTTTTCGTGTAATATTTATGGTACGTCAAATACAGGGAAAACATTATCTAAGCGGGACCAACATTTTGATAGGCGTATTCTCTAAAAGCGGTAAAGAGCTTTTTGAGAATACGCGTATCAAAATGCCAAGAGACAGCCGTGGAACGTCCACTGCTGGACAAAGGCCTCATAGATCTCTAAGACTGATCATGAGGTGGTTGTTTCCATACTCACCACGCTTGGTGGCAGGCAGGTTGGTAAGCGCAACACGGGATGTTAAGACACGGAAAGACGCCGCTGCCCATCTTCCCTCGAGGTATCCCTAGGCAGATTCTTAATTATCTTAGCTCTACCGCCGGCACAGACTTTGCATCCTTTTTATTTCACTAAGTTTTCAACTAAAGCTAGCGGTGCAAAGTGCATCCTTTCGAAACCAGCGTGGCAAGGTGCATCGAAACCTATCGTGTGAAACCACGAAGCCCAATTCCAGTTGCGGTCAGATAGGAAACGGAAGTAGTCGCGTGCGTCGTCGCGGCGGCGCGGCGGGCCACCAACCTAATTGTCGTTGTCACCGTAATTACGGCCACGACATATGCCGCGCCTAAGGCACAGATCACACTGAGCGTATGCCACTCACGCGACGCGAAATTTGGACAGGGCAGTTTGTAACATCATGAATAACACATTTCACATATCCACCGACAAATTCCGTGGCTTAGTTGACTGAAACGCATGAGGTCGCTTTCGATTCCCGTCAGGGCACAAATGTTTGCTTTTCTGCGAATATTTATCTTGGGTCTGGGTATTTTTCTATTATGTAAAAAGTATGTATTTACAAATAAATATTTTTTAACTATTTTATCAATCATCTGGTACCCATACCACAAGTGTTGCCGCTGCTTACTTTGGGGCTAGATATGGTGCAGTATGAAATGTCATTATTTGTTATAATTCTTAAGCCGCGTATCCATTACGCGCTCCAAGAGGTTAAGCATTGGCACGCGTTCCAGACGCGCGACATGGATACCGCTTTGGAACGCGCGCCAAGGGAGCACATTCGATCATGGTATACGATGTAATAATTCAATATTAAGTTTATCTTGTGAAGATCGCAATCAGTCGACGGGTTGCAACAATAAAATAAAAAAATATAGGAACGCTTTTCAATACGCGGCTTTAGGCACTGCAGCGTTCCGTACAACATGATGCATTAGCGGTTGCCGACCCTATACAAATCAACTATATTTCTATCAGATAGACCTTTGTTTGGCCACAATCTCGCCTAGCCGTGGGGTGCCGGCAGTAGAATATTACCCCTCCTCCCATGCCCATGGATGCAGTAAGAGCCTGCTAAGGGATACCTCCGAAAGATGTGCAGCAGCGTCTTTCCGCATATCGACTTCCCGTACTGCATTCGCGAACCCGGCTGCCAAGCGTGGTAAGTATGGCTACCCCTCATGGAGGGAGGCCCGTGTTCAGTTGTTGACGTTTTACGGCTGAAATTATGAATCTCACCTAATGGTAAGCGGAGATGTGGCCGACAATATATCACAAAATAAGACACTCATATATTATAAAATAAGAGCCGATTTATGCTATAGGTCGCGTGTACCTATAGTTTGTTTCTCAGTATGTTTTGGCCTAAGCAGACAACGAAGAACATACAAGTTGATTACACGTCGAACTGAGAAGGGGCGGCTCACGCGCGATCCTTATCACAATTGATTGCAGCTAAACGTATTGGAAAAGGACAACGGACAGCTGAGGGAATATACACTTTGTAAGGAAGCAAATGGCTTTAAAGAACACCACAAATGGTTAATGGAGACTTGAGTCATAACCACAGCCATACTAACCCTTTATCACTACAGGTAGTATTTAAATTGCTTTTGTATTTTTAGTTGA
Source organism: Pasiphila rectangulata (assembly GCA_963082625.1). Lineage (NCBI taxonomy): Eukaryota > Metazoa > Arthropoda > Insecta > Lepidoptera > Geometridae > Pasiphila > Pasiphila rectangulata. The sequence goes on along the minus strand of OY720252.1, from coordinate 17,725,293 downwards.
CATTATCTTACATATTTTGTACTGGTAATTACTTGAATTTAATTTATGCAGTTTCTACTTTAACATTACAGTATTTTCCAGAATATGTGCTATGTAATTATATATCATAATCACGTAACAGACGATGAAGTTCCCGGCAAGTGCTAAATATTAGATGGTTTACAGCCCAATTTATGACAAATAATAATATTCCATCCAAGTCTAATTTTTGGCTGCAACGAAGTCATGGACGTTGCCTCTCAGAAAACTTACGTACCCGATCCTAAGTGCTTCTAACAGAAGAAGCGTTGACATACAAAACACATGACAGGCAAGCGCCGCAGCGCTCGCACCGCCGTCAAGCCCGGTATATCCGCTCCACCCCCCCTATAGGATGTGGAGGGTGCACAAAAAAGCTTCCTGCTCACGTGGTACCCGGTAACACGAGCGGCCATTTCCGACCACGTGAACATTTGTGCCCTTTGGGTAAATTGTAAATTAAACCTTTGGAAACAGAAGACGGACGAAGCCACACTCCGCCCTTTGTCGCGGCGGGAGGGGGTGTTTTAATGAGTAATGAGTTTGCTTAGTGACGTTTTCTTACTTTAGGAACCGAGGGGAGGAGTGGGGCGAAGTCATAAGCAGCCTTTGGACAAACTGCACAATAGAACCCACTACTATTATTGAAATGCTGAGTAGCGACCTAATTTGTAGTCACATTGTGACTTTATTACCGCATAATATGTGTAATTGTGACTCGAAATAAACGTTTTGTATCTACCTAAACTAAAAACTATTTAAATTTTAACGAATCTAATTTCAGTTTTTGGGATAAAATATATGTATAATAGATAGACATTTGTCCCGGGTCTGGGTATTTTTCAACGTATGATAACTTGATAAGTATGCATTTTCATGAATAAATGTATTTAAGTATTCTCTCAATTACCTGGTTCCCAAGCTATGTTTAAATTGGGACTAGATGGTGTTGTGTTATGTCCACCATTATTTATATTAACTTTCGATATCATTTTAAAACTGATTAACGGGACTCTATCGTGTAATTAACGTAAAGTATATATATAATTATATACACATATAGTCCCTCCTCGTCGATTTCGATGACGGGGACCCTTTTCTGAGTTACTTGTTTTTATTTCTAACATGAGCCCTGATGTGGCTCGCCAGACCCAACTTGGTCTTACATGGAAACATTTCTAATGCAAAGTCGCGAAAGATTACAAAGAACTTTCGATATATGTATGTATGTATTTTTGATTTATCTTTCAAGGGTTAGTCTTAGCCGTCTCAAGTCCTCCTTTCGGCTGCGAAGGGGCCTGCATATGTCGGGAATTTCTATTTTTACCGCGGCCATTGTGCAAGTAAAGGCGCGGTCCAGGTGCGCGCGCGCTTTTTGTCGGCTTCCGGCGGCTGCGCGCGCACCTGCCGCGCCAGCTGCCGCGCCGCCCGCCGCCCGCCGGCACGCGCCCAACAAAGGACCTCGAGGAACGCCATCCGCTTGAGGAGCGCCAGCGAACCGTGTTTTTTATACGACTAAATGACGAAACAAGCCGAAGGCCCGAGTGATGTTAGTGCCTCTACCTATTAAAACTGCAATACCGCGGTGATTCCGTTCACTAAGCTCGTGACCAATGCTGCATTGCATTTCGCTCGTCACGTCACGAATTGTCAATTTACATACAAGAATAAGCAGAAAAGCGTGATCAAAACTTCCCTAGTCTAAAATCAGCCTTCGTTAAATATACCGGAATCATTATCACGCACACGAGCAGAGGTCGCCAACCTCACTAGTGCCTACCTAAGGATCCCTTCAGTAACTGCGAAATATTTGTATCGCAAAAAACATCACGCAATCTATTCAGTGTGATTTAAAATATAAATTATACGCGCCCTTTGTGCTACCCGCTACAGGTAACTCAGATTCTGAAGACGAACAGCTGATCGTTAAAAAAATATAACCGGGAATTTCGAGGAGCATTTCAAGTAAATCGACGAGTTTTTGAAAAGGGAATTTACATTGGGACGGTCTTAATGTAGGACCGGAGATGGGACCGTTTCCATCAAAGAAATGTCAACTTGTCAATTCTAGCTGGCAAACTTGCTGGAAGTTGTATTTTAAGAAATTATGTCACATTGTATTATCCTAACTCAGAATAATTTTATTACTCAATAGAAGGTACTAAGTAGCAAACAAAATTCTGTTATTCTGTACTCTTTATACCTATTGAATTATAAAAGAGTTTTTTAAGTTAAGAACCCTTATAGAATCACTCTCTGTCTGTCTGTCACAAGTGGATATCTCGAGAACTATTGATGTTAACGACTTGAAATTTGAAATGGTTAAAGATAACACTTTTTTACTTATAGCATATATGAAAATGCTAAATTATATTCTTATTATGATTGCAGGGGGCCGGATAGGGAATCTCAAATTTTTTTAAGTTACTAGGTCATGTGGGGTCATTGGGGGTGTTATCATACGAAAGGTATTCATTTGCATATTAATAAACAGTTTTTAGTTTTCCTTTAAGCTGTATCGTTTTTGAGTTATTAACAAAAATGTTGAAAAAACGACCGTTTTATAGCTCATAGAAGTGTATGTAAAGTTTATAGAAAATTATAGCGAACTCTCTAATTTGCATAGTTTTTTAGACAAGGGGGAAGAAGGAAGGGGGTTTTTAAAAAAATATGGAGTTACTAGGTCATGTGGGGTATCATATGAAAGGTTATTTGCATATTAATAAACAGTTTTTAGTTTTGCTGTAAGCCGTATAGTTTTTTCGACTTATTCACAAAAACGTTGAAAAAAGTACCGCGTTCCCCCCCTTATCTCCGAAGTATGCGGAGATAAACCTCTGAAACATTTATTGCTATTAGAAGTGTATGTAAAGATTACAGGAAAATTATAACGAACTCCCTAATTAGCATACTTTTGTAAAAATCATCGAAAGTGTAAAAAATCTACATAAGTTCCGCTATCAGACAACAGATGGCGCTGTCAAGGTTCTCCAACAAATATAAACCGCCTTTATCATATATTGTATTGTATGATGGCACGGAACCCTCGGTGCGCAAGTCCGACTCGCTCTTGCCCGGTTTTATTTTTATTTTGTAAATTAGCATTACTGGTCAACTGGTGGCCCAAATAAAAAAAACATTATTTGACTTTATAAGGCAACACTGACCCGAGATTGGCAAGTTACAACTTCAGGGACGAAGTTGGGGTAATCGATCCGGCATGCACTCTGCAGTTGTGCAGGCTGTTAACGCTGTTTGTTCCTCTCGCAATATCCATATTCCACATTGAAAACTTCGTCTTTGAAAGCTTTTAAGCCCCTTATGTTATAACTAGTTATAAGCGTTTGTTCCGAGCTATCAACGTAGCAAAACACATTAGGATGATCGAGTTTACTTGGGTGTGTTCGGTGAGGGCCGAAGTCAGGCGAGCGTATATTTTATGTAATAAGAATCCTTAGAGATTTTACTTTCATTTATGAAGTCAAATTAAACTTTGAAGATTAAAAATATTATCTTAGTAACGGAGTTTCATTTTCAATCCGAATAATGTATAACTTAATAGATTTTAGAAAACCAGTATGCTTAGTTAATAAATAAATAATGCTGGAAACTACATACAACACCAAACAGTTCAAAATAAGCAAAGCTTGGTACTATGGGAACCAAATGATTGATAGAGTACTTATTTTTTTTTTTAATACATATTTATCATACAAAGAAACGACGACCTCTGTGGCGCAGCGGGCGAAGGTCCACCTGCGACGCTAGAGGTTGCGGGTTCGATTCCCGCCTCGGGACAAATGTCTGTACGATCTGCAGATATTTGTTCTGGGTGTTTTTCTATATATAATAAAAATATCTATCTATGTAGTATAATGTATTAAGTATATCAGTCATCTAGTACCCATAACACAAGCTCTGCTTAGCTTGGGGATAGATGATGCTGTGTTTTTATAAAAAAAAAAAAAAAAAATACCCAGACCACTAAACCGATTAAAAAAATACCTACAGCAATGTAAAGCTACAGTATCAGGGAAACCATAGACTATATTTTATCCCCGCATTCCCACGGGAACCGAAACTACGCGGGTGAAACCGCGAGACGCTGCTAGTAATTTATACATTGAATGGTGATTTTGAAGTCGTACCTCCCTTGCCTCTGCACTGACACCTTACATGAGTTAATTACGTCATGTGATGATTTCGACTACCCTAGACAAAAAACTGCCACTGTAAGCGCAGGTAAGCCTTTACGAAACGAAAGCGTCCAGGGATACGAAAGGCCGATCAAACTGAGTGTAGTGTATCTCGTGGAAACATCAGCCGTAGTAAATAAAGTGCGATCCAAAGCGCCAGCTGCCTTCACATCTGCCCGTGAGCCCGCACCACGTGGCCGCGATACCTTCACGTAAAAAATCTATAACTGTCGAACAGACAGATGATGCTCGCATCTGCTGCGCACCTTCGGTAATGACCACGTATGTTGTAGTGGCTGCCACAGTTCGTTACTTCGGTATAAAAGCCGTGGAGAAGTCAACTTTGTCACTACTCCTTACCTATCTATATTATATGTAGTCAAAGCCGTGGAGAAGTCAACTTTGTCACTACTCCTTACCTATCTATATTATATGTAGTCCTCCTCATCGATTTCGATGACGGCGACCTTTACTATCTGTAATGAGCTCTAATATGGCTAATTATTACCTATCTATACTAATATAATAAAGAGGGAAGAAGATTTGTATTTCGTATGTTTGTATTGAATAAACTCAAAAACTACTGGACCGATTTTCAAAATTCTTTCACCATTAGAACATTATCCCTGAATAACATAGGCTATATTTTATCCTCGTCCAGAGGATTATCGATGCACCTATACTTAGGTAGGCGCTTTTGGTTCTCGGTACAGTAAGCCACGAGGCCAGCTTGAAAAAAACTGTAATTATCGTATACCCACTGTATTTCCGTAAAAAATGTAAGTATTGGAAAAGTTTTTCGCAATTTCTGACATTTCTAGTACTCAAACCTAAGTCGGTCCAGTAGAGACTTTTGATCCTAATAAGAAAGAGGATCGATTGGCATCAAAAAAAGTTTTTGTGTAAAATGACCATTTTCTTGCTGACTGTACATTTTTTCGAAAATCTGTAAATGCAGTTCAGAATATCTTAAAAATGTATGGATAGTCTTCTATAAACGTTTTCCTGTAACTATAACGGTTAAGGTACCTGCCCTTACTGTCCCGTCTCAAAAATTCACCCTGTATATTAGTACAGATAGGCTTGAGTTTGACCACATCTTGCCTGATGTTAAGCAATGATCGCGTAATTACCTCTATGTATTATGTGTGGTGATCGCGAAAGTTTAAAAAATACTACTAGGACTCACCTCACGCAGCTCCTTGATCTTGGCGCCGCCCTTGCCGATGACGCAGCCGGCGCGGCTCTGGTGGATCAGCAGACGCACGCCCAGCTCATCATTGACTCACCTCACGCAGCTCCTTGATCTTGGCGCCGCCCTTGCCGATGACGCAGCCGGCGCGGCTCTGGTGGATCAGCAGACGCACGCCCAGCTCATCATTGACTCACCTCACGCAGCTCCTTGATCTTGGCGCCGCCCTTGCCGATGACGCAGCCGGCGCGGCTCTGGTGGATCAGCAGACGCACGCCCAGCTCATCATTGACTCACCTCACGCAGCTCCTTGATCTTGGCGCCGCCCTTGCCGATGACGCAGCCGGCGCGGCTCTGGTGGATCAGCAGACGCACGCCCAGCTCATCATTGACTCACCTCACGCAGCTCCTTGATCTTGGCGCCGCCCTTGCCGATGACGCAGCCGGCGCGGCTCTGGTGGATCAGCAGACGCACGCCCAGCTCATCATTGACTCACCTCACGCAGCTCCTTGATCTTGGCGCCGCCCTTGCCGATGACGCAGCCGGCGCGGCTCTGGTGGATCAGCAGACGCACGCCCAGGTCATCATTGCCGGAGGAACTGTTGCCTCTGTTGAGTCCACTACCACCTCCCTGCGATAATTATGACTGAGTAAATTTTTGCTGATAAACATGCAAAAGGCAATGCTCAAGTGACTACGGCGAGGAGGTTCAGTATGACACAGTTGTTGAACATCTACGAAATATATCTTAAAAAAACTTGATTCTTTAACTTTCCAAAAACCAAGATAGGCCATAAAACTTGTCAGTCCGAAAACCTTGAATATATTTTATTTAATTAATCACTTGACTACTACTAAGGTAATAAATCAAACAAACGTCAAATAGAAAGAAACTATTTTAAATACACCCTTTTTTCTTTCAGGTCTATTTTATTGAAAATATTTCATGTAACCAAAGAGGATATCATACAAAAATACAACCTAGGTACCGTTGCTTGCGTCTAAGAATACGAATACAAGACTCAATGTTAATTTTTCATATTTTTGTCTGAGAAGTTTTAATGAGATTTCATGATTGTATAAAATTCTTATAATTAAAAATAATAATTTTAATGTTGTTCAACTGAAGTTTTGGTGATCTTAAGAATGGACATCCGCCTTTACACTCAAATTGTATGTTGGGGGTAGTTTCTGACTTTCGAAATAGGCTTCTTCGGTTTCATCTATAGTAGAACTCCAAGCATTAGTCGGAACCAAGTAGATTATAGAGATGATACTTACATCAGCCAAATTTGGAAGGATCTCTTTGACGATGTTCAAAATAGTGTCTAAATCGTCCGCAGCAATCGACAGAACTCTGAAAAATGTGTGCACGTTATAAATAGGCCGCTACAGGGAGGTGACAAGTAAAAGAAATATAAAAATAACAGTAATAATCATAATCAACGGTCAGGGAAGTTTGCCGTACTATGTAAATAGTAAAGAAGCATGATAATGAGAAAAATACTGTAGAATTTGTATTCTGTTTTAAATAAGAGCCTTCCAGTGCGGAGAGAAGTGACTCGAGTGATGGGAGCGATCCTCAGGAGTAGAAGTAGCGGTAGAATCTAATGAGCGGAGGGCGGCGCCAGGGCCGGAAGCAAACGGAAGGCGTGACTCGAGTGCAGCGGTCGCATGTCGCGGTGACCGGTGAATCGGAGCGGCCCGACTTCTGACTGTTGACGAGCGTAAACTCGATTATATTAAGTTCGAGAGTAGATGTTTGCGATATAGTTTACCGTTCGGGGCCGGGGCAATCTGGGACTGTTATAGAGGCTTTGTACTGCGTGGCGTGGCGGGTGCGGGGCGGCGGCGTCCGTGGGGCGGGACCGGCAACCAAGATATGCTGTAGCGGCGCGCCACGGGGCCGCACGCGCGGGCGCAGGGCCGGGACCGCGCGGGCCCGGCCCGGCGCCCGCGGCGCGGACCCGCGGCGCGCAGGCCCTCAACCGGGGGCTGGCTGCCGGGGGGTATTCTGTCAAGGACGGGACGCCAAACCTCGATAGCGGTGGCGATTGCGTTCTTCTTCGAAACGATTCTCTTGGTATCTCTACAAGAACTGATATTAATCATCAAAGCTTTAACATAAGAGGGCATTTTCAGAGACATAACAGTACCGACACGAAGTGGAATAACGAGATTGGTGGACGTACCTGTGGCGAAAATATTTAAAAGACAGCATTATTAATATGAGGTTTACAATAAAATAGATGAATGATAACCAACTTACGCAAAGAGTATCTGGTGAGAGTAAACTACTATAAATCAATAAAAGTTTTACTTCTTGAAATTACCGAAATACCTTTGCTACATACATATGTCATTAAATAGCCAATTAGAACAGTTCCCGGGAGCGGGCGTTCTAAAGCACGAATAGAAAACTATGATTATTACGAATACCACATAGTTAAATGTACTCTGTGAACGATAATTAGCTAAGCTGCCTAACTGTTATAATATTGAATACTGACCTGATTCCTTAGCTTGGAAATATTTGCTCCGCCCTTCCCGATGATGGAGCCGGCGACCTGGCGTCGAATAATTTCATTAATTACGACGAATTTGTAACATAATACAAGCCATACAGATATATTCCTATAAACAGTTGCTATGTTTGTTCACTTGCTTTGGTATTGCGTTAGTAACCCAGCACCGGGATTTCATGTTGTTAATCAATTCTATTTCCCCAAAGTTAGTTATAATTAGAATTTCAGGTATAATATTGAATATAAATAAATTAAAGTATAAACTTACATAGGTTGTTTAATAGTTAGGGGACTTGTTGAAACGTATAGTTTCAGAAATATCTACGTGACTACAGAACTAAGTACGTGTTTAAAAACAATTGAATTGCTTTTACTTCTAACCTTAAACTTTATCACATGAATTAGTAGGAAGACTTTATGGGAATGGTGAAATGATATAATTACTAACAATTTTATCATAAATATTAAATTTTCATTTGTTATTAAGACATAGGTACCCAAACTAGGTTTAACGTCATTGTTTTTCTTTTACTAAAGGTAATACGGTAAATATAATTATGTTATTATTATTATTTTTCAATTTTAAATTCCTATTATATAATTTATGATCACATGTTACTTAAATTTAATTTATAATATGATGTGTAATTTGTAGATCTCTATGGTATGTACGTAGGCGGAAGGTAGGTATAGATATGCCAAAATAAAGGTAAAACCTAGTTTGGGTTCCTTTGGGTTCCTATGTCTTTCTAACATGCAGCATGTGATCATCATTAATTAATTAACTCTAATTATGTAACTGGATAACTTATTTGTAACGTTTGTTTTAACGTAATAAATTTATCTTTATCATTTAAGAACACTCAAATACCTAATTCTACCTCTAGATGATGTTATAGCAAATTTGCTATAACATCATCTAGAATGTCTACAATCGTAATCATCAACATCATCATCAACGTCATTCCCTTGTCCCTTATTAAACGGAGTCCGCACAATATGATTTCTTCCTCCAAGTTAGGAACATCTTGTCTTATGTTAGTACAACCACGAGCCGCGCGCCGGTGAGGTTGGTTTGGGCGCCTAAATGCCATGTTGGCGCCTTTGTCCCGCGATATCTACGCATCACGTTGTTTAACACTGTCAACTGACTTTAAAAACTCTTGACATTTCCTAGTGTCTTATATTAGTGTCGTGTGCTGAATTCTTCCTTCATCTGTCATTGGGTTATTCGCGTATTTTTCTTCTTCTTCGGTAACCAATTTTCCCACCTATCGGCCCGGTTACCGGTTGTGTTATGTTTGTACATAACCACAAAAGCCGGCGCGGTTGGTTTGGGCGGCTAACTGCCGGCGTAGCTGGCTCCCCTTTCCCCCGCGATATCTACATTATATCATGATGAACTGGAAGACTTACCTTGCTTGGTATTAGGAGGGTGACTTCATCATCGGACTGCCGCTGCCTCTTCTGCATGGGCCCATCGTCTCCGTAAGCGTCGCGCTTCATTGTGCCTAAGGAAAAGAGAAACTGTTTGAACACATGACCAACTTTTAATGAGGTGGACACATTCAGACATTTTTGATTTCAGAGCGTATGTCCTATACGATCGAAAATGAAAATGTCTATATAATTATTTTTTTCACGAAAGTACGTGCAATACGATGTGCATAATAAATGGTAACAATAAGTTTGGTTTGTTGGCAAAACCACTATTTTTAACTACTGTGTGCGTGCGACGGCATTACTGTTAACATAAATATAAAGTCACCAGTTTTTGGTGTCAGGGCACATCTAACTATTCTAATCTTTGGCTACGAACCTTAACGCTACACCTCCGTTCTATTTGTTGATTTAAATATAAGGATTTCCTTTTTTAACTCAATGCTTTTATTATCAACTGTAATTATAGTGACGGTTTCGTTACAGTGTCTCTCGTGTTACATTTAAATTTAAGCAGCATCTTAAATTTAAATGTTAGATTTATCGAGAACATGTTTTAGAAACTAGTCAACAACATGTACAGGGAAACTCTAGAAACACTATACCTGTGGAGGTGCGCAAGATAAACAAAAAACATCAAAAACAGTGGCCATAACATTTTACCCTGTTAAACATTAAACACAGAATTTACTATTATGATTTTATAATCAAATGAATGTATTAAAAAAGTTTAATCGCTAAAGTGACAAATGATAATAAAAAGCTCTAATAATCGTAAATACAAGCGCACGGATGGAAATCTACTCAGTCGAAAGCTATACACAAATCGAGTAATACGAGGAATATCGCCAGCGGGGAAAACCAAACAATTTAGAAGTATACCATCAATATTCTAGAGCTTTGTTGTTTGCTTTGTGTTATTTCAGATCCCCTCTTCCAAGATTAATTTACAGAATAGGTAACTCGGATGAATTTGTGGGCCTTAAAGGCTGAGCTCAAAGTTTAGATAGCTATTCCGTACCGTTATACAAACATAAACATTTCGGGATTATAGGATTCAACCAATATTAAATTCGGAAATGATTGCATGTCGAGAGCCAGAGACAATATTTTATATTTGGGAACAGTTGCTCGTGTTAGGAAATATGTGGTTAAAAGCGACGAGGTATCGGGGTAGCAGAGACACCTGCAGTCAGGTGCATTTACAAATTATGCACCACTTTTATATGGACTATTAAACAAAATTTATGGAAATAAGGGATTGAGAAGATACGTAAAAGCTTATTGATGCAACTTTCTTTGCTGCAACATTTATTTCATCATCATCCACAGCTCGACTTCACATGGATTTGAGTATTTGAGATTTGATTATAAATAACACTATTTATACCTTTGTAGTTTACAAATCCTCTAAGTCTTTATCATCATTTCAGCCATAAAACGTCCACTGATGAACACAGGCCTCCCTCATGGATCTCCATGAGGGGTAGTTGCCATTCTCACCACGCCTGGCAGGCGGGTTGGTGAGCGCAGTATGGGATGTTGATACACGGATAGACGCTGCTGCCCATCTTCCGGAGGTGTCCCTTAGCAGGCTCTTACTGCATCCACGGGTAGGAGAGGAGGGGTAACATTCTACTGCCGGCACCCCACGGCAGTCTTTATACCTCTGTATAATATAAATATTGTTAATGTTATCTGTAAATATTGCAAGCCTTAGGTATCTAACAATTTCCCAGGCGCTACAGCGTACCGTTAAGCAATATATACCCTAAGATTTAAATTCTTTGAATATAATTGCTGTAGGTGTCTATATTTAAATGATTTATATTTGTATGATATTCCAAAAAACTAAATCCAAAAAATTAAGTTTAAATTAGTTTATCAATCATTGCTAACCTACAAATCCAACTTAGTAGTATGGCTGGTCTTTTATTTCTTGTTGATAAGGCCAACTAAGACAATGGTATCAGTGCATTGTCCACCCTGTGCGGTGAGAATAACTTACAAAAGAACGCGTTTGCCAGTGAATAATTAATTCATATAACCTGGCTTATTCACAAATATATTTACTAGCAAAGCACAGCATCCCGTACATCATGTTGTTAACGCTGTATAAACCGATAAATCGTCTACACAGCTCTGCATACAAAGCTGCCGGTACTTTTCATCGAACTCCTTAGTTAGGGCAATGGGCGAAAATAGTAGACGATCGTGCCATAGTTGCGAGTTCAATCCCGGTACGTAACAAATTTTCAGTGCAGATTCGGATTTACGTGATTATCTGATGGTACCCAAAGAAAGTACTTACTTATGTTTTCATTTCTAAAAATGCCGCTTTTACTTTTATCTACAATCAACGGTAAAAGCAATCAGAAAACTGGGGCGATCCCAACTCCCACGTCGTGGTACCCTTGACAATCAGTAAGAAACAGCCCCCCACATATGCTAATTCCTGCCGTCTGCTGAGCAGGTGAATAAGGTCACTGACACAGCAGGTGCCGCCTCCATCCAAGTTCGCGGATCGCGATTATATCCGCGCTCCCGACTCGAGCTAATGCCAAAACTTTACTAATTTCCTGTAGTCTCAAAATTAAAGCATTAAATATATTTAGATAGATTTTCAGAAAGCGCACGGTTAATCCACGTGTTCAAAACCACGGCGTGCTTTTCCAATTCTGCATTGATATCATCAGTTTTTCCAGGGCGAGGTTTATTTTCTGTTATTCCGCACGTTTTGACCGAATAAAAAGGCCTTCCAGCAATAATTATTAACGAACAAATACAAGTCTGAGCGGTCGCTTTATGTAAAGATCTTGAAAGGATATTGATATTAATTTCCATTGCGATGCTATTATTAGAATGGGAATCAGGTTAAGGACGACTCAGTGTTATAGAGTTATACAGTGTGTGTGAATAGAACAGGCGCGACTGGTTGGAGCCGGCGGCGGCAGGTGTTCGGAGCACAAAGACGGACTACCAAAAGCAACCATCGCTCGCAAAAAACGCACAAAAAACTCGAGCATTCGACGTTCAAAATGTCACGACCAGCTGTCTCATCTGCGTTCCGTTTCTTTACCTAGCACCACACGGCCTCTTTTCGGCTCGCGAAACACAAGGGGGTTTTTATCACAAATTCAGCACTAATAAACTTTCAAATTCTAATAATTCAGGATCGAAATGTTTCTTTTCATAAGATTAGGCATGTATCCTTATTCCTAAAAGTTCTCCGTCCCTGTGAAAAAACATTTGAAAGTTGTAACACTCACCGTTTTCAATAACCAGGATCGGTAAGGCCGACAGGCCAAGGCGGTTCACACCTAAAACAAGAGAGATGCCAATCAGATAACTTACAGGAACAAACATAGCACTGTCTAAAAATTTTGCCTTATTAATGGGACCTACATTATAGAGGGATGAGCGCGATATTAGCGTTCCTAGGAATAGCTCGTGTTGCCTGGATGAGGTTCGCGGATGTACTGGCTGCGTTGGGGCTGTGCACGATTTAAGTACGACACCCCCGAGACTCCGGGGCGCCGGTGTCGCACATGCGCAGTTCTCGCCGCCCCGTCAATACCACCCTTCCTCTCTCATTGTGCCCCGGAAACGAGGACTTAACGAGTCGCCGCAAGACTACACCCTATGTCTCAGCCAACCTAGATATCTCCGCTGTACAAATTAGGAGGAGTAGCCAGGCGCCTCTTGAGTTCCAGTACAGACGGAAATATCACTTGTACGCCTTCTAGCTACTTCAGTCCGCAAAGGATTCACTGTATGCCAAATCTTTGCTAGAAAATCGCTAAGTGTGCATGAATGCAGACTTCGCTATTTCAACAAACAAAGAATATTAATCTATTAGATTATTTCAACTAGTTGTACATTATCTCACTAATATTATAAAGCCGAAAGTTTGTTTGTATGGAGGTTTATTACCGCTTCACGCAAAAACTAGCGTACGTATCGAGATGAAATTTTGCAAACGATATAGATGTTGACTGGGATTAACACATGGGCTACTTTTTATCCGGGTACACCGCATGCGAAGCGACGGGCACAAGATATCATCATGTATAACATACAAATAAATAAAATTGAACCATTGTAGTTTTTTAATAAATGCATATGAAAGTTTATATGTATACATATACTAAATTGTTTTTTCGTGTCGTTTAAACGACAACAATAACGAAAAAACAATTTATTTTTGTTACGGCATATCTCAAAAAGGTCTAGACCGATTTTGACGGGACTTTCATTGGCAGACAGCTGATGTTAGTTATAAAAATATTGAGGGTTCCACGCAAACAATTTTATACGCAGGCAGAGTCGCAGGCAGTGGCTTGTTCTAGAGTATAAAATGTTGTTATTAAACTGAGTAGGTACAATTGAAATTAAAAACCATATTCAACCAATGGTTCTCCATTTTAGTTTTCCAAAATTACGAAAGGGCACTTTCATTAATTGAGGTAATTGTTTGATGAAAAGAGATTATTGAATCTTTTAAGTCATGCTGAGTTAAAGGCAAAAACAAATATTATAATTATCTCATTCAGTACAAACAAGAAATATAACTCTAGATAACTAAAGTGACAAAATAAAAGATTATTAAGTGTCGTTATTAGATTACGAAACTAGATTATATCGCTAAAATCAGTCTAATATAAATACGTTCCGGGCCTATTGAATTTTCTTACTTTTTTGGGCGGAAAAATCGGAAGGTAAGTAATTTCCTTTTCTGGTATACTCCTAGCTATATTTAGCACATCTAAGTATTCGTTCAGTAGATGTCAATCTCGAAATTGGTATTTCAAACCAATTACGTTTGTATTTTGATTTTGTATATCATTGAGAAATTATGGCATGTTTACTCTTGGACTAGTATCTAAATCATTAACATCTGAGGTAGAGGGCATAGCATGCAACTCAGTCGTTAGGAGCTGTTAATGCCCACCTACAACTTCACTTAACAAATTGACCACCCGAGCCACACTGGCCACATAAGGCCCACAACATGTTATATGTTTCATATCAGGCTATTATGATTATTTATGATAGATCAAACTTTTGCTGGACAAGTTTTCTGCCGTTTATTATGTAACCAAATATTATTTTATAACATCTTTTGTTCGACATTTCTAACAAAAAGCTTTTCTGAATCTGAACAAAGGAAGAGCTTTCAACGCTTACTAAACTAAACGTCCTAGAAAGGTAATTATTTGAAGAAGCAAACACATCTGCATATTCTTCGAGGACCCATGAGCACCCTAGAGTATAGTTAGTGTCGTAATGCTCTACCCAGCGACCCAGAGTCAGAATTTCAAGGAGTTGGGCTGGCTAGGGTCGGGGAGTGTCACGGGGATAATGTCCAAGTAGTATTCTCGACTCTGCTTTGCTTTCTCGAGTGCAGTTGTAGATGGGAAAAACGTTCAAGATATTTAGTTGGACTAACTTGCAAATTACGAAACTTTTACGTTCAATCGGAGAAAAACGAAAATAACTTTCAAAAGAGATCTGAAAACTAGTTACATCAAGCAAATTCTAGTAAAGCCAACTAGAATTCAAAATAAAAAGTCAGGAAAAATTCAGAAACAATCATTGAAATTGAAACCGAACGGGCAAGGACACCACAAAACAAACTAGGCCTAGCGAGACCAACAAAACAGGACAATACAGATAGCAAAAAAGGTTTCGATTGTCATCAAATAGAGTTAATTATTTCCTCGCTTCATCAGCCTACTATCACGATATTCAAAGCGACATATGTACAGGTACGCAATCAGTGAAGGAAACCAGAGGGTGTATTTCCAGATGAATATTCCATTTTCGACTTTTACGTGTAAATACGTCCGGTTTTTTGTGAGGCTCGAAACGCAGAAGTGAAGATCTATTTCGATGATTTTGACTTGCTCAGCGCTAAAACCAATCACTTGGTTATAAATTATAATGCAAGTATAATGTGGGCCGTGCGTAGACGCAGCGCGCCGGTCAGCATATTGTTATCGTTCGCCTTACAGGTGTGAGTGACATAATAACTTTAGATTACTGTTTTAGAACAGTGGCGGAATCGTTGTTCCTGTGTGTACGCACTGTGCGCGCTTGTGCATACGTAGTGTGTTTTAAGGTATAAGTAACTTTTTACCGACTGCCAAGGAAGGGTGTTATTTATACTTCTAGTTGTTTTTATGTTGTGTTATCTATCTTCTTGTATGTTAACCGAGAACCTCTAGTGACCTGGACAAACCTAATAAATAAAAAAATATAATGCAATTCTTATAATACAGGTTTTTTGGATACTAAAATCGAATTCCAATGTACCATTTACCTTATATCATATTATTGAACAGAATAAAATTCGGCGATGGGTACTAGGTACTTAACTTACAAGAGCGAGATACCAAATTCTGGTCCGTCCGCACTAGAGCCCGTGAGAGGTGTTAAAACTAATGACACTGCCACTTCTGCAGACCGAGACAGTCTCGTCTTGACTTCTCTAGATGTGTGTACTCTCCAGTGTAATAAATAATGCAGTTGGGATTTTGTAAATAAGCAATATGTGTTCTACTTTCGGATAAGATGAACAGGCTAGTCAACTAAACTTTAACTTTTAGTGCGTCAAGTAAATGTCAAAAAAAAATATTGTAACAGTTAAAAGCAAATGGCGACGTCACGAGCCTCTTTTCCTAACTTAAATGCTTAAGTATTTTTACCTTGCCAATTAAATCCCGTAGGTAACGGATAATCAAAATAAATGTGGTCGATGATGATATTGAGTGCAATACCGGAGTTTTAGTTATTATCTTATGAAGAAACGCAGTGCACGAAAACATTCCTAAATAAAATGCGAAAGCTTTCTAAATTAGTCAATTTTGAACTGAGCTGATCCTTTGTTGATTTACAAGATCCTCGACATTTAAGTTTCCTTTCAAAACATCGTAAACTAGTAAAAATATGAGAAAACAAAAAATAGAAAACTGCAAAGATGGCGGGCATAATTCGCTAGGATGACGGGCTAATCACAAATTGGCGTTGATCATAAGCAGTCAAACAAAACCACTGAAATCTAAATGCTAACGTCGAGTCCCTGGAAGCGATGCGATCAAATGAGCGATACGACTGTTTCATAAGGCATTTCATATGTGCACACGTGACTTTTAATGTTTGAGGGTATTTGTCAATCGCTAATAGCCTTTGAGCGACGTCAAAGACAATCGTTGTCACGGCAACTAGAAAACATCACAAATGCACTATTATTTGTCTTTGAGGCATAATAAGGATCTTGAATATTTTAAACGGTTAAGCTTAGTTTAATGGTGTAATACTGCCTGAAAAGGCTAAGCCTTGCTTACTTACTTTTGAGAATAGAAGTTACCAAAGTATCAAAAACTTAAGGAATTCAAATTAATTATCAAAGTGCTTAGCCTAATGCCACGATTACGTTCTTGTGTTGTCCTTACGTTCTTGTCGTTGTAAGCGTTTAATGGTGTCGGTGGAGTAATTATTAAATTCAAATTATGGGTTCTCTATTTTGTCTCCGAAATTTTATTTTCATAAAATATAATAATCCATAAAATTTATTTTCATAATCATCGATTGCCCGAATAATCACAATCTATAAGGATCCCTAATATAGTTTCCACTAATATCGGTATCCATAACGATTACAATCCATAAAGTGATTGGCAATAAGTAAAGAAATCCATAACATTATTCGCATAATTATATATTTGTATAATTTTCATGTTCCATAATATTTTGTTGGCGGCCGCTGCAGCTGTCGCGTAGTTTTTTACTAGCCTTACTTATTTATTAACTAACCTACTGTCTTTCTATCTCGCTTCTGTCCCAGGCAGTGTTTTTCGATGGTTATAAGAAAAAACCTAATAACCTACTGTCTCTCCATCTCGATTCTGTCACGGGAAGTGTTTTCCAACGGTTATAAAAAACCTAATAACCTATACTGTCTCTCCATCTCGGTTCTGTCACAGGCAGGGTTTTCAGATGGTTATAAAAAATAACCTAATAACCTACTGTCTATCCATCTCGGTTCTGTCCCAGGTAGTGTTTTACGATGGTTTAAAAAAAAACCTAAGAGCCTACTGTCTCTCCATCTCGGTTCTGTCACAGGCGGGGTTTTCGGATAGTCATAAAAAAGAACCTAATGTCTCTCCATCTCGGTTCTGTCCCCCCCACTTCAATCAACGAAAGCAAATCTTTTATTTCCCTTGATTACTCAACAGGCAGTCACTTCTAGAATGTTCGTCTAAGGTATAATAAACAAATCTTTTCATTTCTCTTGAATACTCAACAAGCAGTCTCTTCGAGAATTTTCGCCTAAGGTTATTTTGCCGATAAATTTTATATTAGTTTCTTTATAATAAATCTCGTTATAAAAAAATACCAAAGACTGCAGAAGCCTTAGCCTGTTGATTGCTAACAGGCTTCAGCAGTCGTGAGTTTTTTTTTTATGACGAGATTTATTATAAAGAAAATAATATAAAATTAGGCAAATATAATAATTTAGGCAAAATAATATTTCTGTCAGCTAGCTTTGGACAGGAGGGTCATGCATGAGTCATGACAGTGACCTGATTAAATATCTTGGAAATAATTTTAAGGAAAAGTCGGTATTGAGGAGTCGGGAGTATACAAGAATCCAACTGCGCAAGGCCGTGGAGGCGTCAGGTGCCTCAGGGGCCATGGGAAATAGACAAATGCTGACAATCATGCAGCGCTGACCTAATTGCAGCACTTGCTTTTCTTTCCACGGAATATTATATCAAACGAAGTAATTGCGGTAGGCCGGAGGAGTTGACAAGAAGTCTATAATTTTCTAGGGGGGCTGGCTACTGAAATATTCAGAGAACTGTGAGAGTCCGACGGGTGACGGCCCCGTAAGACACGCTAGCGGACAAGGGGGTCCAGGTCTGCGACTGACCGGCGCCTAGGAGGTGCATTGTGAACGGGCAGATGTCTTCATGATAATTTTCTACTTATCCGCAATTAGAGAAATATATTCCTTTGCTCCTACCAAATTACCTTTAAATACCATAAGGCCTGTTATTTTGAAGATTCGAAATTATTGTTTCACAAAAAAGATCCAGATTTAAAATCTTTTGTATAAGTTCCATGCCAAGTAAGCGATACTTAGTTTATCCAACATTGTACCACCATAAATATCGTGAAATACGCAAGGTTGGTACTGTAGGCGAGGAGTAGAGTACTTTCGAGATATGTACGTAGAGGTGCTTAAGGAACCGTACATCATTTTATTTTTTTCTAAGACGCATCTTACGGGATAAATTTGGAAACATTTAGAAGACGAGGTATGCGCAAAGGTTGGGAAGGGCCTAATCTATTATTGATAGGAGCTTTTTTGGAAGCTCTTTTGCGAAAGGAAAAATTCGATTATGGATCCTGTCGAGAAACACCTTGTTGTTTCAAACAGCATCGATTTGTAACACCTCTGATCAAAGTGGCCGAGAATACGACTCGTACCAAATTGAAAAGGTAATATTACATAATACTTAATTATTTCGTCAAACAATTCTAATGAATTACTTGCGTATTCTGATCATTGCTACAAAACATATTATTAAAAATACGCTACATAAAGGCCGATCATAAAGAAGATCCAAATTTGTCTATTCCACGTCGTTCTCAACAATTGGGATTATCCAAAACCACCACATGGCGAATTTTGCGTAAGGACTTGGCTTTGAAGCCTTACAAGGATCAACTGGTGCAGGAATTGAAGCCGACCGACCATTCACATTGCTGTAAATTTGCTCAATTCATTCAGGAACAACCCGTTGGTTTCTCTGAAAAAAACATTTTTTCAGACGAAGCCCATTTTCACTTGTCAAGGTACGTCAACAAGCCGCATTTGGGCTTCTGAAAATCCAAGAGCAATTATTGAGAAGCCTTTGTCTGCTCAATGTGTCACTGTATGGTGCGCTATGTGGTCTGGAGGCGTGATTAGGCCGTTTTTTTTCGAAGATAAGGCTGGAAATGCGGTAACGGTCAATAGATCACGCTATCGCGAGATGTTAATAACTCAATTTTGACCTATTATTGATGACGTGGATATCACTGACATGTGGTTTCAACAGGACGGTGCCACATGTCACACAGACAATGAAACGATAAATTTATTGCAAACGAAATTTCCCGATCGCATAATTTCACGAAATTCAGCGGTTAAGTGGCCAGCCAGATCGTGTGATTTAACACCACTGGATTATTTTTTGTGGGGCTATGTAAGTATATCTAAGGACAGAGTCTATACGGAGCCAATCGAATCGATTGCAGGCTTAAAATTCATCCGTGATGTGATTAACGAAATAGACCCGCCATTTTGCCAAAAAGTGATTAAAAACTTTGATGAAAGAATCACATCTGTCAGTGTGCTCGTGGTGGACATTTGTCAATATCATTTTTCATTCATAATTGCCAAACTTTTCTCTTCGTAATACAATTAAAATTTAAATCATCTTCATCTAAATTCTTTGTTTTATAAAACAAAGTTCTTGTTGAAAAACCCGTTATTTTTGTTATGAAAATACGAGTGCAAGACATCAACTACAAAAAAAATCTGGTCTTCGCGAGATGCAAATCTATTCTAACATTATAAAGAGGAAAGATTTGTGTGTTGTATTTTGTAACGAATAAACTTAAAACTACTGGACCGATTTTGAAAATGCTTTCACCACTAGAATGCTAAATTATCCCTGAGTAACATATTCCCACGGGAACGGGAACTACGCGGGTGAAACCGCGGAGTGCGGCTAGTTTAATGAATAAAATGGATGGTGGCTATTTATGTCTTGTCTGTGGCCTAAAAGGTCGAATGTTTACAATACATATTTATTTATCGCACATATTTTTCTACTAGCATGTTCCGAGCCCGTTAACCGACAGAAGATAGAGTGAGAGAAATAGTGATTAAATGGTCCTGGCTTCACTTAGGTTAACTGTTGAAACAATTTACTTCCCTTTTAATTGATAAACACAATTTATTATTTGTTGGATACAGACCTCTGAGATAAAAATGGGCGCGTAACAAAAATATTTAAAATAACGAGTATCCATGAAATATTCACATCCACATCTTAGCCTGATCAATCTTTTAAGAATGACCAGCAGATAAATAGCGGATAAAAATGAGCGGAGGAAAGGTGTACCTTTTTTCCTCCACTCATTTTTACCCGCCATTTTACACAGGCAATCTTCAATGTCATGGTCTTGATTGCCTCCAGATACAGAGCAATTGCTACGCACTTATTTCACGCATCAAGGCATACTCACATGTCCCTACTTCAGACAGGATAATGCTCAGCGAAGCATAAAATCATTACGTGACGCCTTTGTCTAACTTCTTCCTCAACCAATTTCCAAGACACTTGAGTTTCATCAGATTACAAATGTGTCTATCGCTTAAGTTTAAACGTATTGCATGTCAGTTCAAATGGCTTATTACAGCGAATGTATAATTAGGGATAGGGGGAATTCGAAAAGGCACAACCCCCCCTTGTGGCCTTTCAGACAACTGTTATCCATTCCGTTTCCTCGTGAGCCACCCGGCTGTCTGAATATTTGATGCTCTTATCGATCATCATAACTTCTTTGCGCCACTTCGGTAGCAATAGGCCTAAGTATTGCTTAGGGTCGTAATTCTTTTATCAGGATACCGTTACCTTATTCATGTGAATTGAAATGATGGAGATCGGGTGTCCATTGAGAGAATATTATTATAAATTACAACCATTCGCTACACGACTTCCAACTCAAAATGGCAGAGGGATCTGAATTAACAGACTATTTTAAAACTGACCGAAACATCGAGTGCGCTGTAAAATATAAAATACAGGGCTCAATTCAGTCGCGTGCTCCCATGCAATGGGAATGTACAATGACGCATTTAACGTTGTAATGAGTCTGTCTCATGACTTATGAAGACGATGGCGGTCAGGAAGAAGTCTAGAATAGTAAGGTAGGTATCGGTGATTGTAATTGGAGGGCCACGGCGGCAGGCGTGCCGCACGCTAGGCCGGAGACGTCTTGTATGTATTTGCCTCTCCGGTAATTCCCCCGTCCTTGTATATTTAGGCGCGCGGCGTCCGTGCCGCTCTCATGCATATGTCATGAGCAGTTGCCGTGCGACGGTTTGTTGACGGTCCGAGCGCGGGAACCTCCAACTGCCCCCTAGTGCCACCGCTACCACCGATAATTATTGCGTTCTACTTTCGATTGCGGTGGGTATCGATACCGCCCACGTCCCTCCACGGAGGGATGAGGCGACGATTAGATTCACGTATCTTCAATACACGTATGGCATGTACGGTTAAATTAAATGGTGTACCGTAAAAGTATATAAGTCCGGTGGAAGCACGCGAAGCAATAAATGACATGCCTTCAATTTAATGGTCCCCGTAGACCCGGCCGATAGGATATTGACGAAACTAATTAAGGCCGCTGCTGGTCTAAATAAACAGCGCTATGTAGTGCCGGGAATCAATAATTGTATGCCTGACTGAACAAACAAAATCAAGTAGGTTAGGGTATTGGTGGTTTTTTCCAGTTTCGCCTTAATAGGAGCAGATTATGACCACTGGCGCAGCGGGCGAAGGTCCGCCTGCGACGCGAGAGGTTGCGGGTTTGATTCCCGCCTCCGGACAAATCTGTTTAATGAACAGATATTGATCAGGGTGTTCTGGGTGTGTTTTTATATATAATAAAAAATATCTATACATGTATTGAGTATATCAATCATCACACCATAACACAAGCTCTGCATAGCTTAGGGCTAGATGATGCTGTGTGAATCATCCAGTATTATTTATTCATTTTTATTTTCTACATAACTTTACTGGCCCCGTGGCTCAGTTAGTCTAATAGCCGATTGATGCGCAGGAAGTGGCGGGTTCGATACCCGCCGCCGGTCAAATGTGTGTAATTGTTCTGCAGATAAATGTCCCGGGTCTCATTTTTTATGAGTGTTAACGATAAGTATGTCTTTAAATAATACATGTAATTATTCTATCATTCATCTGGTACCCATAACACAAGCTCTCCTTACTTTGGCGCTAGGTGGTGCGGTGGGAATTACTGTCCAGGATAATGTATATAACTGTATTTTTCTTACAAAGGTTTTTAGACCTTTTGCTATAGTCACATTGTGATGCGATCAACTCAAATCATTTACTTATGAAAACCTTTACAACATATTACATATTTACCGCAATTATCAAGACATTACCTCCCGTGCTAGTTATAAACTGTGTTACAGCAAGGTAAGGACTATCAAACTACGTTTACATATCAAAATACATCACAAGGTTGTAGATACATATATACATAATAAATAATATTGTACGGTGCAGCGCAACCGTGCATACCGTACTACTAATGTTAGTTAAATGATAAGATCCAAATGATTTAGTGAAAAGTGGGAAAAACTCTAGTTGGTGTTGTTGCACTATCGATCATTTCAACTTTACTGTCTTTGTATAGCACTGAAACGACCCGCGGTTTTTCAGTTACACCACGCGATTTTTTTAAATGATTTAGGATAAAAGTTAGCACTTTCACTAGTCGTAGCGATGTCGCCGAGGGACTATCTATCTATAAAGATATCTACATTCTGTGTTTGGGATTTTAATATAATATTTAAGTGCTTTTGTACGCGACAGACGGGAGACATTTGACGCGCCACAGTACGCGATGTGCTTACAGCAAATATCGGCACTCGACCAGGACGGAATCTCGTCCTATTCTCAGGTACATTAGTCTACTGACTTCACATAATAGTTCTGGGCAGTCAAGAGTACTCCTCAGAATACGACAGATAGTAAGAATTTGATCAGATTGTCTACGCGTTTCCAACGAATTATAGTCCAATGTGCCCTGAAGGAATTTAGTTGGATAAAGGAAATAATAATATCCAAATACTTTGTGATATAAATATCTCAAAAATCGTTTCTGAACCTTTTCGATCATAAGTGTGTATGTGGTTTCATGGGGATTCCATACACAAGAGCACACTTCCAACTTAGACCTGACTAGCGCGGTATATACAGCGTTCTTATGGCCATAATGTTAGAAAAATCTTGACAGGTACGACTGACAAAACCAAGTCTTTTAAAACAATCAATAAAATTAGCCGTTTTTTCATGGACCTACTATTTTCTCCTATTAGTAGGACCACGAGGGAGACCTATTTCTGTCTTTCCTATTCTAGGGTGAATCAAAAATCTACCTCCTGTATAAGTTTCTCGTTACTCCTATGATAATAATATAGAACATTCAAGTAGTACCTACATAAATGCTCTAAGGATAAGAAGTTTAATATAAGTGGCCACTTTAACCTCTTTTCCATTTAAAGGCTGATGTCAGTCAATAATGTCATCCTTCATATTTTGTGTTTCAAGTGCATTCATTAGCGCAGTTCATTTATTTCTATATTTGACTTTCCATTATTTCTTTGGCTTTCTTCGAAAATAATGTCTGAGGAAGCAGTGGCGTAGCTACCCAGGGGCTAGGCGGGGCAGTGCCCCGGGGCCCTCAAGCTCAGAGGGCCCTCCAATCCTTACCAGAAATCTCGATCGAACTGAACTTTTGGAAATTTCTCCCATTTTTAAAATAAATATGACAGGCAACCCCACTTTAATCATGACAACTCAGTTGAGAGAAATTCAAAAGTTATGTATGCCTAGGGAATTCCCCTAAATTCTTTCTGTAGGTTGGCAGTGTTGCAAAGACATTTTCCACTGGACGCGTTACTCGGCCGATCTCGCCCTATACCCCGCTGTCACTCAGTCAGCCTTTTAGCCTAACTGACCGAAATTGTCTTGTCAGTGCGTTGGTGGTTGTCGAGGACAAACATTAGATAAAAAATTGACTAGGTGTATTGTTTTGTAAAAATTATAGTGACTGATCCGCCAATATTTCTTTTCATAGGTAAGTACAATTTTATCCCATAAAAGCAGCTATTTTTTCGTAAAATTAAATAAATGTGATGTAATTATTTCATTCATACCGCCATTTTAAAAAGTACTCAAATTTTAATGCAATTTAACTAAACTTGTGACCTACCGAAACTAGTCTGGATTATACCGTTCATTTTCCATTCGTTCATTACAAAGATATTCATAAATGTTAATAATAAATATGTATGTCTAAGAAAAGAAAACTATAGGTACATACCAAAACTGTATTTTCGTCAAACGTAATTATTTTCCAGTGGGGAAGTAAAATAAATAAACCTTTGTAGCGAGTTCACTATTTTTTTCTGTTTATTTAATTACTATCTGATCCGACAGACGTTGTGTCGATTGTTTTATCCAGTTCTAGCTATGTGGTACAATAAAGTATTTATCCAGTTCTAGTCATGTAATACATACATATAATTATTTATTTTATAATTTAAATAAATAATTTTATTTATTTATTGTTTGTACCTCTGGAGGACAACAAACGAACTCACTCCTGCTCCTATACTGGCCTGCAAACATTGTACCTTCTCTTAATTGGTTTCTGTGTATCAGTGTGTCGTACGTAATGCCGGGACTGCACCTCAGCGTAATCTTATTAATTAGTGTTCTATTTGTCGGAATTCATAAAGAAAATCTGTAATTTTGAGCGCTAATTAAAGGCGTTAGGTGCACGCAATTGAAGCCTCGGGATGAGGGTGAACAGTGAAATCACTATTAAAATATTTTTTTCACGAAGTACAGGCAAACGATCGTATTTAGGTACTATAATTTCAAATCGAAATGTAAGTAATCAAACTCCTACATTTTTCGTCATTCATTCATTTTGATTCATGAATTTCATCGATTGCGTCGATCACTATAGAACATCTTATAGAATTGTGAAACAGTGCGCTATATGCGTAACTAAGACAGCAAAACATCACTCCCCACGTACCCCGCAATGTTGTGTATGCATAGACAATAAGTACCAGTGTCAAACCAGTCTCCAAATAAACGGGTTACAGAGCGCACGTCGTCTATTATTTAGCAGTGGCGAACGAAGATAAAAACTCAGTGGTGTATTTCGGATAGTTTTGTGGACAATAGCATTTATAATGTCAGTGGGAATAATGAAAGAATTTGTGGTAAAGACTGGAAATTGGTCGTGTTATGTGGAAAGATTGGAAATGTACTTTTTAGTGAACAAAGTTACAGATGAGTTAAAGTTACCCACATTAATTTCGGTAATGGGTGAAGATGCCTACGACTTATTATCGACGTTAGCGAGTCCAACACAACCATCGCAATTATCATATAATCGGGCTATAGAATTGTTAGCGGCACACCTCCAACCAAAACCATCAATCTTGGCGGAACGTTATAAATTTCGTCAACGTCGGCAAGTTAATGAAACAATAGCGGAATATGTGTCGGAATTAAAAAAACTTTCCAAGTATTGTGATTTTGGAAGAACATTAGACGAAAATATTCGCGACCAACTGGTATGTGGACTGAAAAGTGAAGTAATACGGCAAAGATTATTTTCTGAAGAAAATTTGAATTATAATCGGGCAGTCACACTAGCATTGTCTTTGGAAGCTGCTGAGCGGGACGCGGGGGTGGTGCAGGCTGGCGCAGCGTGCTCAGTGGAGGAAGGGTTGCATAAGCTGAGCGTCAGCTGTTCAAGATGCGGACACCAAAGGCATCAGGATGTGAATTGTTCATATAAAAGTTTTCAATGTAGCTGGTGTAAAGAAATCGGTCACCTAAGACGAATGTGCCCAAAAAGGAACTATATTCCTAATCAATACCCAGGGAGACGGGGAGGACTAGAGGAACACTCAGGTCAACGTGGGACGCGCGGAGGGCGCGGTTTCGGACGCGGCGGGAGCGGCCGTGGCGCAAGCAGCAACGCCGGGCGAGCGTGGCGCGGACGGCGCGGAGCGGCGACTTGGCGGGGCGGCCACGACCCCACTTCCGTACACTTGATGGACGAGGAAGTTAACGAACATTACGAGGGTGGACAGTATTTGCACAATTATAGGGAACAGGACGAGTCGACGGAGGAGTCGACGGAGGAGCCTATGTATCAAATGTCATTACGGAACTATAAACCGGTGTGTGTTTCAATAAGAGTCGATCATTGTTTACTTCGTATGGAAGTTGATACGGGGTCTGCCTTATCTTGCATAAACAAATCTGTGTACGAAAACTACTTTAGTCATTTGAAATTAAACCCTTGTTTATTACAATTGAGATTCTATGACGGGTCGGTGATTCAGCCTTTAGGTTTTGTAGAAACTGTTGTTGATTATAGAGGAGTTAGCAAAACTTTGGATTTGTATGTTATGAATAGAGGTACAACTAATTTAATAGGCAGACAGTGGTTAGCAGAGTTAAATATTCCTGTTAAAATACCTACTAACTACATGAATGTTTCTCATAGTGAAATAAAAAATGTAACAAATGAAATAATTTCCAGGCATAGATCGCTGTTTGATGGTTCATTGGGAAAGTACAGCGGCGGTCAGGCGGAGCTCTGTGTGCGAGAGGGCGCGGAACCGATATTTAGCCGCGCGCGGCCGCTGCCCTTCGCGCTGCGCGGGCGCGTGGACGAGGAGCTGGACGCGATGCTGCGCGCCGGCGTCATCCAGCCGGTCGCACACTCGGACTGGGCCACGCCTCTGGTGGTAGTGCGTAAAGCGGATGGGGGGTTGAGAATATGCGCCGACTACAAGGTAACCCTTAACAAGGTCTTAGCGATCGATAGATATCCGGTTCCGAAAATGGAGGATTTATTTAGCGATATTAGTGGGAATATATATTTTACGAAATTAGACTTATCTCAAGCCTATAATTAAATAGAGTTAACGGATAGTTCCCGCAAGTATACGGTTATAAATACGCGTAGGGGTTTATTTAAATATTCACGTCTTGTTTACGGATTAGCTTCGAGCCCTGGAATTTTTCAAAAAATTATGGTGGATTTATTTAAAAATGTTCCTAATGTTGTAGTTTTCTATGATGATATTTTAATTAAAAATAAAAGTTTCGAAGCCCATGTAAAATCGATCAAACAAGTTTTAAGTATTTTAGAGAAAAATGGACTAAAAATAAAAGAAAACAAATGTGATTTTTTTGCCAAGGAAATAAAATACTTAGGCTACATAATAAATAGAAACGGGGTTCAGGCCGACCCGGAGAAAGTCAAGGCCATCACAATCATGCCTCCTCCTACTAATGTGACAGAATTAAAATCTTTTATAGGCATGGTTAACTTTTATGGCAAGTTCATTGGTAATCTAAGCGTATATTTGACACCTCTGTATGATCTCTTAAAGAAAGGGAAACATTGGAGGTGGGGTAAGGAACATGCGAAATCTTTTTGTGAGGTGAAACGTTTGCTGAGTAACACTGAGAGCTTAGCGCATTTTGACATGGCTTGCGAATCTGTGCTGACGGTGGATGCGAGCTCGCGCGGGCTGGGCGCGGTGCTGGCGCAGCGGCCGCGCGGCGCCGCGGAGGGCTCCCAGGACGGCGACGAGCGCGTCGTGGCGTACGCCTCGCGCGCCTTATCCTCTCACGAGTTGCATTACAGTCAAATACATAAAGAAGCCTTAGCGATAATATTTGCGGTTGAAAAATTTCATAAATACCTGTATGGTAGAAGATTTGTACTACGAACAGATCACAAACCTTTAGTTAGCATTTTCGGGCCGAATATAGGAATTCCTACCGCTGCGGCTAGTCGACTACAACGTTGGGCTATAAAACTAGCAGCTTATGACTTTGATATAGAATACGTTAGAACAGATAAAAATACGGCAGACGCATTGTCACGCTTAATCAATTTACAGAAAAATGATGTTGCTAAAGATGAAGTAGAATTACCTGAGCAAACATATTTGCATTTTTCAACAGAAGCGTTAATGATAGATTATAATGTACTAAAAAAAGAAACGAGTCGTGATCCTATCCTTAGCAGGATATTAAGCTTTCTCATGGACGGATGGCCCAAAGAAATTGATATTAAGGAATTAAAACCATATTTTAATAGAAAAAATTAAATATACACGGAGTTAGGATGTCTAATGTGGGGTCATCGCGTAATAATACCAGCCTCATGTAGAAATAAAATTATTGCAGAACTCCATGACGCACACATGGGAATGGTTAAAACGAAGGCATTGGCCCGCAGCTACGTGTGGTGGCCGGGGATCGACGAGGCCGTGGAGGCGCGGTGCCGCGCGTGCGCCGTGTGCGCCGCGGTGGCCGACGCGCCGCCCGCGCACGTGCCCACTTCCTGGCCTTGGCCTTCGCAGCCCTGGTCCAGACTTCATTTAGATTTTTTGGGGCCAATAGGGGGATTAACGTATCTGGTGATAGTCGATTCATGTTCTAAATGGATTGAAGCCATTCGAATGGAACGAACAACTGCACACGCTGTTATATCTGTCCTCCGTGATTTATGGTCTAAATTTGGTCTACCCAAGCAAACGGTTAGCGATAACGGACCACCCTTCTCAAGTTCAGAATTTCAAAACTTTTTGGACCATAATGGTGTAAAACATATATTTTCGGCTCCGTATCATCCAGCTTCAAACGGCGCCGCTGAGAATGCTGTAAAAATATGCAAACGCGTGATAAAAAAGGCATTCAAACAAAATCTTAATGTAGATACCGCCCTTTGTCGTTTCCTTTTAGCATACAGAAACACAAGCCATGCTACAACCGGGGATAGTCCTGCCAATATTTTACAAGGCCGCAATCTTCGCATGAGATTAGACAACCTTAAACCAGACAGAGAAGCTCGTGTAATCAGCAGGCAAGCACGCAGTGAACAGCTCTCGGGCGGTTCGCAACGCCATCTGCAGCCGGGCGCGCACGTCTGGTACAGGGCCTATAGCGGCGCGAGCAGAGATAGGTGGCTTCCGGGAACTATTCTTAAACAGCTAGGAACTACGGATTATCTAATACACTCTAACGAGAAAACCGATATTCATAGGCATATCGATCAGCTAAGACCAAAGGGTACAAAAGAGATTGTTAACTCGTCTAAAGATATTCCTGCAACAAGTGTAGGGGTAGATTCAGTAGCACAAACATTGCAGTTAAATAAACATTCCCGGAAATCTTTAGCCGTACCTATGGCCGGAGACGTAGACCCAGTCCGCAGTGTGCAAAGTTTGGGAGAGGGTAGTATAGGGGTAGATTCAGCACCAGAGCCGACCACTCGAATAGTTACAGAGGCTCAAGAAACAGAATCCTTTTCCGTGCTACCGCCTTCCAATGAGTCATCAAGCAAAGCAGCAATAAGAAGTGAACCCTCACACCCTAAGAGAGATCGTAGACCACCCATCCGGTTTGGTTTCGAAATAGATTAACATTAAATATGTAGGTACTTATCGGTTTTTTAGTTTAGTTTTAATTTCTTTAGCATATTGATGATATTTTATAAGTTCATAGTTTAAGATTGTCAGTCCATGACTTATTATATACATTTAACTTAGTTTATATATTTTTTCATTGCTAATAGTACATAGTTAAATAGAGGTGGAGGTGTTGTGTATTGCATAGACAATAAGTCCAATTGTCAAACCAGTCTCTTAATAAACGGGTTACAGAGCGCACGTCGTCTATTATTTAGCAGTTTCGAAATAGATTAACATTAAATATGTAGGTACTTATCGGTTTTTTAGTTTAGTTTTAATTTCTTTAGCATATTGATGATATTTTATAAGTTAGTAAAGTTCATAGTTTAAGATTGTCCATGATATAATATATATGTACATTTAACTTAGTTTATATATGTTTTCATTGTTAATAGTACATAGTTAAATAGAGGTGGAGGTATTGTGTATGCATAGACAATAAGTACCAGTGTCAAACCAGTCTCCAAATAAACGGGTTACAGAGCGCACGTCGTCTATTATTTAGCACGCAACAATTGGTTGAACGTGATTGCATTCATTTTGCAAGCATAACGTGTCCAGTGGAAAATGTCTTTGCATTGCAGTGTTGTCAATTTGACGGATAGTGAACGCTAACGGCCTAACGGTGATAATTTTTTTTAGATAGAGAAACACAATGATACGCTACAAGTGTCGTTGGGGAATCCCCGGAAAAAAAATTATTACCGTTAGTGTTACCACATTTAACGATGGAGACCATGAACGAACTCCTGTCCGCGGACCTGAATTAATGTACCTACAGTCACCTGACTTGCAATTTTTCACGATATTTCGCGTTATACAATGAGCCGTGGGGTGCCGGCAGTAGAATGTTACCCCTCCTCTCCTACCCGTGGATGCAGTAAGAGCCTGCTAAGGGACACCTCCGGAAGATGGGCAGCAGCGTCTTTCCGTATATCAACGTCCCGTACTGCGCTCACCAACCCGCCTGCCAAGCGTGGTGAGTATGGTAACTACCCCTCATGGAGATCCACGAGGGAGGCTTTAGTTCAGTAGTGGATGATGATGAATCAGTTTACATAGCAGTGGGGCCCCATTTTTTAATTTGCCCCAGGGCCCTTGGTTACCTAGCTACGCCACTGTGAGGAAGTATCTTTTATAAAGAGAAAAGGTGGGACAGTACTGTTATATGCAGGACGGCAGTACTACAAGCAAAGAGAGTATAAAACAAGTGGTGTTATATGGAACTGTAGATGGTCTAAAAAAGAAAAATGCCGGGGATCAGTGACTCTAAAGGTTAGTAATGTATTATTGTTTACCTATTTTTTATTTGAGTCTCATAACCCACTGCATTCGAAATAGTGAGACGGACGGATTAATGGATTCGGATGAACATAATACATAATATATACACCATGACTCGGACTAGAACATATGGCTAATTTTTACCCCCAGGATAATCATATCTATTCAATTTGTTTCTCTGCAGGGAAGACAAGTTATTAAAGGAAAAGATCATTCCTGTCAAGTCAGTTATGCCAAAAACCAAATCGACGAAGCGATAAATAAAATGAAGAAACAAGCTTCTTCTACTGATACTCCAATTACGCAAATATATGGAAAAGAAAAGAAGAAATTGGAAGATAAAGGTATACATTTCGTACTTCCGGTGCCACCCCTTAAAAATATACAAACTGCTTTGTATACAAGTCGCAAAAGGACAAATTTCAAGAATGTAGAGTCTGTGGAAATACCAGAACAGTTGTCGAGTTATCTTTTAGCAGAATACCTAAATGGAAGTTATCGCATTTCTGTTTTTTGCTCGAATGAAGGCAGAAAGCTTTTAGGAGAAGCTGAGGAGTTCTTCGTCGATGGAACTTTTCAGAGTTGTCCTCAACCGTTTGAGCAACTATTTACAATTCACGGAGACCTTGGTGCTTCGTCATCAGAAACGAAAGTAGTACCACTTGTTTATGCCCTCATGTCTGATAAAAAGCAAGAGTCGTATGCTGCTCTTTTCGCTATGATAAAATCACAAATACCTGATTGGACTCCAAAAAAAATCCATTTGGACTTCGAAATCGCTATTGCCAATGCTTTGATGAACATTTTCCCGGAAGTGATATTAAAAAAATGTTTTGCTCATTTATCGAAAGCCATTTGGAAAAATTCCAAAGTCAAACTTAAAATTAAGGAAAAAATAGAAAAAAGAATTGTCGGATTATGTAAGGGTTTAGCTCTACTACCTGAAAATCTCATAGAAAATGGTATTGATTATATCAAGAATGAAAGCACCAGTTCCCTAAAAATTACAAAATTTTTGAAATATATGGAAAGAACATGGTGGAAGAACAAAGATTACAAATCTTCATGGTGCGTATATGGTGAACGTCACCGTACAAATAATGTCGTTGAAAGCTGGCACTCTCAACTAAACAAGAATGTTAAAAAGCGTTCACCAGTTTCGATCCTGCGGTTGATAAATGCAATAATGGATATGGAAAGCGAAAGAACAAGTGATGCATCACGACGTCGAAAAGAAGAATTAGATCGCGATGATTTCATATTAAAATGCCAGTTACAATTAATTCAAGGTGATATAACAGTAGGCCATTTTTTAGATAAACTAAGATAGGACTGGCCACCTTTTTTTAATATACAGGGTGTATAAATTATTGGTTGTTTCTATTTATAGTATATAATAGGAAAGACAGAAATAGGTCTCCCTCGTGGTCCTACTAATAGGAGAAAATAGTAGGTCCATGAAAAAACGGCTATAAAATTGTGATGCTATGCATGTGATTGTGGAAGGTAAGTTCAGGATCAAAAAGGACTCCTAGGTCTTTTACAGAATTACATCTAATAAGTGGTTCGCCATCAATATTATATTGAAAATGAATAGGTCTTGCTGATTGAGTGAAACTCATTACTTTGCATTTTTTTATGTTCAGATTAAGTTTATTAATTTAGCACCAGCTTTTTACTGCATCTAAATCCTTTTGCAACTCAAAACAATCTTGAGATGATTTTATATTCAGGTATAACTTGACGTCATCGGCATAGACAAGGCATTTAACTAAAGATAAATTCTTTGTAAGGTCGTCAATCATCATTGTGAAAAGCAAGGGTGCTAAAGAAGATCCCTGACTTATTCCAGATCTTGTATGATAAGATAGTGAGTCGAACTTTCGGTGATTTATATTTACTTCTTTTTCAATACATATTTTATATTCATGGTAAGCATAAGATATACCTGTTTTAATGGCTGCTCGGATAGCTTTAAAGAATGAGTATAAATAAATATCGCTTGTGTTTTTCCAAATTTTATGCAACTGCCCTTTCAGTTTAAGGTTTACAATAATTTGTTTAGTATACCAGGTTGGGTATCTACGGGAACACTTTTTACTGCGGACTTTTTTAGGTATACACTTATTGAAATTGTTGTAGAACAAGGAATACAATGATGTTACAGCGTTGTTTACATTACTTTCTTGCAGAACTGTATCCCAGGAAGTAGTGCACAAAAGTTCGTACAGTGAGATGAAATCGGCTTTTTGAAAGTTCCAATCAGTTGTGGGTTCAATGTTGCTAGATTCGAGCATTAGTTCCTTACCTGCGTTCATAACACTTATAGTTACTTCTAGTGGCGGATGGTATCTATCCGTATTATTCACTAATCCATCGTCACACGCGTTGACACTCACGTCTCCAATGTTATTCGTTAAAACTATATCTAACTTACTACCCATTACATTAAAAATAGCATTTTGCTCTGTTAAGGCACAATGGTTTAGAAAATAGTTCAGGTAATTATTGTTGTTCAGACTAGTACTATTTAAATCTCCCACTATTATCACACGACATTTTTTTGTTAATGCATTCACGTTTTCTTCTACTTTACAGAACCAGTTCATGTAGTCTTCATCTTTAGCTGATGGCTTTATATAGACCACGCCCACATAAAACTCCAAATCACAGTACCTGAAAGATGCCCACAAGTCTTCACCTCACTCAGTTTCTAGATGTTGGTGTCGGGCAAGTTGTAGACCTGGTCTAGTAATTAAGTCTAGCAAGGCCCAGACTAGAGCAATTTTAGGTGGTATGGAGCAGTTCCTACTAGTTGGTATATAAAAAAAGACAAGAAGAACTCTGTTAGGCCAAGTTAGAGGATAAAACATGTTAGTTAAAATAAAGCCAAGGTAAAATGCAACTAATAACTAAGTATCTAAGTTTATTATTATTATTTGTTTATAGACAAGCAGCTCGCGCTGATATGTCTATGTCAGTGTTGAAAAGCCTTGTTTTATGTTTGCATTTACACTTGATAGTTTCATGTTGTTAGCAGTTCATTATTTCGCAACCAGTTGTCAAGTCTGTTATTGAAATTGTTTGTTGAGGAGGCTGTAAATGATGCGAAAAAAAGAGTAAATGATGCGCAGTGTTTGAGGTGGATGGTGCACAAGCAATTCTGTAGCTATGCCCTCGCGATGACTTTATACTGACTTTCATTTCAATATCATGAAGGTCTGGCAAGTTGTATATGTTATTCTTAAGGATCTTGAAAGACTCAATAAGGTCGCCACGAAGGCGTCTTTCCTCTCGGGTAGTGAGGTGTAGTGCGCATAGTCTATCTGGGTAGGACATATGATGAAGGGCTTGTGGAATCCTCAAGGCTTTTCTCTGTGCACTCTAAAGCATGTCTATATCTTTCTGGAAGTAGGGGCTCCAGACTTGGAACCCGTACTCCAGCAGAGGTCTTATGTAGGTTTTATAATTTTTTTTTTTAGAAATACATCTACCTACTGTTAAGTTTTGGAAGGATCTCCAAATGACATTTAATTCTAATTCTTGGGGTCCCAGATCTGCACTGACGTCCCGAATAGGGGTGGATTGTGCATTGTCATAGGATCATCATTTCAGCCATAAAACGTCCACTGATGAACACAGGCCTCCCTCATGGATCTCCATGAGGGGTAGTTACCATACTCACCACGCTTGGCAAGCGGGTTGGTGAGCACAGTATGGGATGTTGATACACGGATAGACACTGCTGCCCATCTTCCAGAGGTATCCCTTAGCAGGCTCTTACTGCATCCATGGGCATGAGAGGAGGGGTATCATTCTACTGCCGGCACCCCACGGCCTTATCCATACAGGATAGCAGGTTAGTAATTGATGATCTCTTTTCTACAAATCCGTGCTGCTTGGAGTATGTGCATACATTCTGAATTGAGAAATTGAGTCAGTTGTTTGCTAATAATCTTTTCCATAATTTTCACAATGACACTACTACATGGCTGTGTTTTATCTCCTTTTATAAAGATAGGTGTGACGATTGCATGTTTCCAGTCTTGTGGTATGTACCCACTATCAAAGGATTTGTTCATAAGTAGTTAGTGGAGGAACAAGTGTCTGAGCGTTTACTAGGTTATATTGATTTTATTTCTATCGGAGAAAACAAAATGATACGCATCGAATTTACAAAAACTTGGTCTATTCTATAGCGTATCAAGCTATTATGGCCTTCAATGTAAGTGCCAACATTTTTCGTAGTTACGACGATTTCAAAAAGTGATAACAGATAGTATTGAGTCCTATTTCATGTACAGTACAACTGTATTCCAATTAACTAGCACACGCCGGCTCGTGGAGGAAATCGATAGTAAGTCGAGAAATGCGATCAGTCAGTTGAAACTAGATTTTGAGTATATTATTAAACCAAGGAGCTGGTCTTACCTGGTAATGATGCAGTAATAAATTACACTCAATTACTCTTCTGAAACGAACTGGAAAACTTGTTTACCGCGTAGGTATTGAATAAACTATTTCCGAATGTTACAAAAACGAATAAAAATGGCGGCCGGCCAATGAATGACAAATTTTCAGTGTTTGGTAGTTTTTGAAAAGGTGACCAACTCACTCAAATATTACCTATTTCTACCATAGACCGTCACTGTCACTGACGAGTCCGGCCGGATAGCGTCGTAAAAAATGTATGCTAAACGGAGTGTTACATAATCTTTGATGTATGCTACAAAAATTTTTCATTGACACTGATGGATTGGATACGTTACTTACTGATCGGCACGTGGCGGTATTGTTGTGTGCGGATAGGCCTAGTTTCCGAACGGAATGACCTGCGTCAAAATTGACATTGACAATGACAGCAGTGTCGGCAAGGCAACCATGTCATCCTAGACTGCCTGCACTGCATTGTTGTGTGATTTTTACAAGTTTTTGTCGAATGCCAAGTTATTTCGTTCCTAGTAAATTTACCGATTATTTTTGAAAAAATGATTTTTTAGCCTTTGAATCCTACACATACATCAGTATAGTTGCAATAAACTGGCAAGTGTTCGTAGAATATGTTTCAGAAACGAATACAGTGAAGTTACAGTGTTTCCGATAAATTCTCAAAGAAATGAAAAATGAATAACAGTTCCGACTATTATTTCAACTGGTCGGAGCCCCATTGCTCTAAGGATGCCCTTACCGACACATATGGATGGTTTATGCAGTTTCTCCTGGCAGTTTTAGCATTCACTTGCTTAGTAGGTAAGATGAACAAAATAATTGCGACACATCAATCAAGGTGAAGGCAAAGAGAAATACCTACCTTCTCTTACAGTGGTTGCCAAACTATCTACGAACGCATGAACATATACCTAAGTTAATACAAGTATGACCTTGTCTGAATGACTAAGCTTCCACACTAAAATTAAATTATAACAATATGATAAAAGAGAAATGTAAATAATAATATGAAATCTATACCTTACTACTTTATATTGCACCTCCAGTCGTAGACTGACTCAATTCAAAATTTGGGTGAATTAAGTTAAGTATACAGAGCGACTCAAAAAAGTGCGCTCTATCGCCTAGTAAATCAGAAACAGAGTAAATCATAAATAAACTGTAATAGCTCTCTGTTTCATGAAGTTATAGTGTGATTTATCAAAAACTGTCAAGGACCGAAACACATTTTCTTCATTTCCCAAAAAACATGAATTTTGGATTGAGTCAGTCTACGACTGGAGGTGCGATATGATTCATCACATCACTGCTTGGTTAAACCAATAGTTATCTTGGTTAAAAAATACTATAAAAAATTTTTCTTTCATTTGAAAACTTTCAGGAAAAAGATTTTGTGAACCTCGCTTTGCTCGAAGGCCATGGTTGATCTGGTTCTATGATACCTCTAAGCAGGGACTTGGAGCTCTCATCATACATGCAGCAAATGTGTGGCTGTCACCACATCTTACAGGAAATCCATGCACTTGGTAAGTTTAACTTGTTTAAATTATGTTCTTATACTAACTGTATAATTCTAATGAAGGGAAACACTCAAGTGTAATAGGCATACATAAAGCAGTTTAGGTATTTCATGTTGCTGAAAATACCTAAACTCCTACATGTATGCCTATTACACTTGAGTATTTCGCTTGATTTATCATGGATCCCATCATGAACTTTCAATTAGGTCCCTTTTTTTTAATAATTTTTTTACAAAGCAAATCGAAATTCGCTTGTTCCTTTTTGGCCTTTATATGATCACGCCAGGTGAGTCTCCTATCGAGATGTATACCTAAGTATTTCACTGTTGTGTGTTGTGGTAAGACCAATCCATCAAGTATCACAGGTGAGCAATCCCCTCTCTTAAGTGTGAACGTTATGTGGACCGATTTGGCTGGGCTTGCTCGGATTCTCCACTTCAGCCATAATCCAATTTTGTTCAGGCATTGTTGCAGTTTCATGGACGCTATGTTTGGATCTTTTTTACAAGATAGGACTGCAGTGTCATCTGCGTAGGTTCCAATCACCACTTCTTCAGAGATGGGTAGGTCTGCGGCCCAAAACCGACCCTGAGGCACTCCTGATTCTATTTGATAGATGGATGAGAGAGAGAGAATGAATTTAATTATGTGCTTTATTAAATTTAAATCTGTTTTGTTCTTATTTCATAAACTGACTATTCTAATTAGCATTTTGCTCTATTAATTATTAAATAAACACTTATTGACTTTGATTGTTGTACAGGTACATAGTAAACTTCATGTTGGATTCTACCCTGGGTCTTCTGATCATATGGGCAGGCATCAGATGGGCACAGTACTGTGCCCGGACTTATGACATACCACTCATCAACTTTGGAGAGTATGGTAAGTTATTTAGCGTGGCTGGGGGGTTACTGAATTGTGACGCTTAGTAAATGAATAATGCTGGACATGTTACAGCATCATCTAGCCCCAAATAAAAATTAAAAACATTTGTCGCACACCAAGAATCGAACCTGAAACCTCCTGCGTCTGAGCTGGCTATTAAATAAGTCTTAGAACACTATTGGTGGCGTTTGTATTGTTGCACTAACTAGGCAAAGGTAATTAAATTGACGTAAAACGAACTAAACTGACAATATAGCTCTCATTTTTTTCAAATCGGTCCAGTAGTTACGGAGCCTATTCAATGCATCATCATTTCAGCCGTAAGACGTCCACTACTGAACACAGGCCTCCCTCATGGATCTTCGTGAGGGGTAACAAAATCAAAACCAAACAATTAATCAAATCTTTCCTCTTTATTATTAGTTTTGTATTCCGTGGGGTGCCGGCAGTAGAATGTTACCCCTCCTCTCCTACCCGTGGATGCAGTAAGAGCCTGCTAAGGGATACCTCCGGAAGATAGGCAGCAGCGTCTATCCGTGTATCAACATCCCATACTGCGCTCACCAACCCGCCTGCCAAGCGTGGTGAGAATGGCAACTACCCCTCATGGAGATCCATGAGGGAGGCCTGTGTTCATCAGTGGACGTTTTATGGCTGAAATAATGATGATGATGATTATTAGTTTAAATAAATAATGCTGGTCAATTCACACAGCATCAATCGTCTAGCCCCAAGCTAAGCAGAGCTTGGGGCTAGACGATGCTGTGTGAAGTGTCCAGCATTATTATATTTTTATTACTTTATTTATTTAGCTTGTGTTATGGGTACCTACTCAAAATTCATTTATTATTCACTACAGGTTGTCGTAAATATATCGTGGGACTCTTTTTTTAAGTTTGAAAAACTTGTATTAGAAGAGACCCCTCTATTACTGTGACACTATACAAATATACGATTACTCCTGTTACGATTGTTCCTGGTTCGAACTCCTAGCTAGCAAGAGAACACTGCGACATGAACGTGCTGCAAACCCTACAACACCTACAGGGAATTTTAAATGTCGATGGTGTGACCGTAGCTGTCGCTCCAGAATAGGCCTGTATAGTCACGAACGCAGGTGCCTACATGCTCGTATTACGACTGGCATCACTTAAATCATCTTACTATAGATGGAAATAGGCCATTGATGATACAAATATACCTACTAGATGACTGATGTACTTAATTAATATACATAGATATTTTTTGATATTTGTTCCGAGGCGGGAATCGAGCCCGCAACCTCATGCGTCGCAGGCGGACCTTCGCTCGCTGCGCCGCAAAGGTCGTCAAACGGACACCATTATGTTGCTAACTAACAGATATGACGCGTAAAGTGAATAGGTTCAATGATCTTTGCCCTTCGACATTCCATTATTATTTCAAACAATGGGTTTCTTGTAACTGCTAAGAGTAGAATTTATAAATAAATGTAGAATTTGTATTATGTCTAGAAATTATTACATTATGATAGGTGTGTTATAATTTGAATACACATGAGTAGTTGTTTGATAACTATCGATAAACGATAAATATTTATATTATCATTTTAAATATTAAAACGGGGAAACGTTGAATATAATCGAAGGTATTCCCGTGTCGTTGGTATTTCATATTTTTTTCATTCAATGAAATTTAATATTATTTCGATTATAATAATGAGTAGTAGCAAAGTATTTTAAAAATTAATTAAATCAGTCAGTAGAACGCTTGGACTAGTAATCATTATGTATGATATTTATTAGTATTACTAATCGAATAACTGACGAGATCCAAGAGAAGAGATCCAAGAAATTTGACGAGCTCTGTGGCGCAGCGGGCGAAGGTCCGCCTGTGCGACGCAAGGGGTTGCGGGTTCGATTCCCGCCTCGGGACAAATGTCTGTACGATCTGCAGATATTTGTTCAGGGTGTTCTGGGTGTTTTTCTATATATAAATAAAAATATCTATCTATGTAGTATAAAGTATTAAGTATATCAGTCATCTAGTACCCATAACACAAGCTCTGCTTAGCTTGGGGCTAGATGATGCTGTGTGATTTGTCCAGCATTATTATTATTAATAACTTTAAATTAGTTGATACACGTTCGGTAATAATCTAAAAGGAACATAGAAATTTAACAATTAAGTAAATCAGTCAGCAGAATGCTTGGGACTGTGGGAGTAATTATTATCTAAATATATCGATTGTGTTACTAATTGCCTCGTCAATATGGAATCCTACCTACGAAGTACATACATATTGACCGCACAGAGAGTTTCCAGCTTAATTTAACTGCTTACCCTGCATTTAAATCTAGAATTGTTCCTAGGGAACTAACGTATCCAGATCGTCTAACTTGTTTTAATATCGACTCGCTACAATCACGAAGGATTTTACTAGACCTTACAAATTTGTACAAAATAAAAAATGGTCAGTTTAACGTGCCTGATATACCACTTATTGTTTATCGGCGCAACTTTAGATTCCATACAAGAAAAATATTAAAATATAGACCTTGGACTCACAAGACGAACTTGGGCTTACATTCATACATCGACCTGATACCCAATTCATATCTCAACCGTTTGATTAAGAGTTACAACTCCTTGTACAACATCAATAATGATCTTGACATTTTTAGGCACAGCCTACGTGCTTGTAAAGTTGAGGCTCGTCGTTCCATTTCTTTCTTACTATCGCGTCCTAGGTAGCTGATATATTTTGTTTTTTCTTAACCTTTTATCTTGTTTTAGCAGTTAGGTAGGTACCTACATCTTAAATATGTAGGTACATTAATTGCTTTTATTGTTATTAATAACGCTGTACACTCCTGTTAGTGACGGCGCATTTAATTTTTAATTATATAATATGTGTTTACTTTTTATATGTTTAATGTATCTGTTGTTGGTGTGTCAAATAAATAAATAAATAATCGAGATACTATTAACCGACATTATACCGTGTTTTTGATATTTAAAAATATTATATATAAATATATCGTTTATACACCGCCGTGGGGTGCCGGCAGTAGAATGATACTTCCGGAAGATGGACAGCAGCGTCTATCCGTGTATCAACATCCCATACTGCGCTCACCAACCCGCCTGCCAAGCGTGGTGAGAATGGCAACTACCCCTCATGGAGATCCATGAGGGAGGCCTGTGTTTATCAGTGGACGTTTTATGGCTGAAATGATGATGATGATATCGTTTATCGATATTAATCGAGATTTTTTATCGATATTATAAACTTTTAAGTACGTTACCTACTTTATATTATGTAAGTGCCTTGCCAACTTAATTTTGATTTTTTTTTGTATTCAATTAAACTATATTTTTGATAAAATAATGAGTTTTTCATTTAATTAATGGAATCAGGCGTTACTTTGCGGAAATCCATGACAATAAAAAGCAATAAAAAATATCTAGTTTTAATTCCGCTTATGCTGAGATGCAGGAGCACCGCCCTCCCGCCCGCTAATTATGCACATGCAGGGAGAACTAGCTTGTCCATAATTAGCGGGCGGGAGGGCGGTGCTCCTGCATCTCAGCATAAGCGGAATTAAAACTAGATATTTTTTATTGCTTTTTAGAGTTTTTCATTTTCAATCACGAAGTAATAATGTAAATTTCAATAACTTTACACAATATGAAATGGCCTTTTATATTAAGAAAAGTACAAACCCTTTAAACAAAATGTAAAAGACCAAAAGCTATTAGACAAAATTAATTTAACGACACCTAAAGTTAGATAATAGTAGGTTAGGTATATGTAAATCTTCTTGTTGCGTGAAATAAGCCAGGTAAAGCAGATAAAAAAGAAACCAAAACATGAAGCGATTATCGGGTTTCGGTGAAGAAAAATATTTTTTTACCAAAAACAGATATTTATCGAAAAACAGAGCGATAAATATGGGATTATCGATTATCGAAAAGTTTCGATAATTGCATGTCCACTACACACAGCACCATGGTAGTCCTTAACCAAACTTAGCAGAGCTTGGTGGACTACATTTGTAAATAAGATAAGATAAACTTTATTTCGTGTCAAAACTTTACAAATAAACAGAAGATAAAACAAAATTAAAAGGACATTACAATAAAGAAAATACAAATATAAACAAATTATTTGACAACGAACCACTCAGCTTGTGCAATATTATCTGAAAGTTAATATTATAACGCTGATCTTCCGTGGCACCAGCAGTGCATGTGTGCGCAGCACACTGTCTACACAACGCTAAAATTAAAGATTAAAGACCAAAATAAATGGAATATAATATGTGTCCAGTTCAAATAAAATCAGCAAAGTACTACATAAGATCAATCATACATTCTACTAATTTGTTAAAAATTTAAACCACCTGGACGGTATTTAGTATTAAAACTAAGTCAAAGATAAAGCCCAAAACGACTACTTATTTATGATTTTTTTTTGTGTGTAAAAGGTACTTCTTAAGTGAATTTTTGAAGAGTTTCTGATTGGTGGTGGCAAGTTATTCCAACATTTCGTGGCAGCGTACTTGAAGCTGCCACGAAAAGCAGTCGTTTTGTGCTGGGTTTCGCAAGCAGTCGTTTCGTTTTGTAGATACATGCTTACCATACATAATAAACAAAACACATTATCTATATTGTCCAGTTATTATAATAATATTGGAACTGCAAGTGAACCGAACAAGCTAGATTTTGGATATTTTCGACCAAAATTTCCTATAGGTATGAGTTTTCCGCCATCTTAAAAAAGTGTTAAATTCAGTTTTTTAATAAAACCGAACCTGCTGACTCGTGCGTATCAGTCGGCTATTTGATCAACTGACGCGGTACGGGATGTTGATACACGGTAAGACGCTGTTGCCCATCTTCCAGAGGTATCCCTTGGCAGATTCTTGCTGCGTCCACAGGCAAAAGAGGAGGGGCAAAATTCTACCGCCGGGACCCCACGGCATTAACGTGCATGTTTAAGTATAATTCAAGAAAAGTCCAGGAATCGAACAAAGTCATCGAGCTAAAATCCTATAGGTATTTTAGCTCGAGTAACCACATAAGATTTTTGTTATTTGCGCAGGTAAACCGCCTATGTGCTCCGCATGGATATGCCAGTGCATATTATACGCGGCGCTGGCGACGTTCGCCAAGTCCCTGCTCGCGCTGGTGCTGCGCCTGCCGGTGGTGGTGGGCGTGCTGTCCGCGCTGCGGCTGTCGCCCGTGTCCGACCCGCGGCTGGAGCTGGCCGTCGTCATGCTGATCATTCCCTTCTTTGTTAATGTGAGTATGTAGGTAGAAGAAGTCTTCAACGTCTGCCCTTGTCAGTCAGAATAGCCAATGAGCTCGACTTCAGCTTTCCTCCTCTAATCCTTGCCCTCCACCTAGCTCTCTGCGGCTGGAGCTGGCCGTCGTCATGCTGATCATACCCTTCTTTGTTAACGAGAGTATCTAATACTAATTCTGATCTGCACTGGCGTCCCACATATATGGTGTATTGTGCATTGTCCCCCGCGATACATCCAAGACCCAGCCAGCGCAGCTCCTTAAAATAATGGACAAGGACTCTGGGTCCTCGGCAGCATTCCATGAGAATCCCTGAAGAAGGTGCAGGTGTTGTTGATGTGGATGGGCTTGGTTCCATTAGCTCTCGTAATCCCGTTTCTATTCTGACGTCGCTTGTAGCCGTACAGTGCATTACATGATCCACTGTCTCCTCTGCCTCAAGACAACCGCGACACAGTCCAATGTCTGTGGCCTCCATCTATAGAAGATGGTGGTTAAGATCAGTGTCCCGTGATGATACCCACCATAATCCGCAGGTCTTGTCTTGTCATCATAACGTGAGTATGTAGACAAAAGAAGCTTCACCGTCTGCCCGTGTCAGTCCAGATAGCCACTCAGTTCGCCTTCAGTTCTCCTCTAATCCTTGCCCCACCTAGCTGCATACACTACGTTTGCCGACACGTGGTCTCAAGAATCAGTCTGCCCCAACGGCAATCGGTTCTGCGGCTTAAGTGACCTGCTTACTGCCACTTGCTAATTCGATGTCGCATTTCAAAGAATGAGCTATGAAGAAGAAGACTTGACGGAGGGACTAGAGGGGTGTAGGTAGAGAAATCTTCATCGTCAGCCCGTGCCAGTTCACTGTTGGACGCAGCCACTGACCACTATTTCCTCCTCGAATCCTTGCCCGCTACGTTACGAATATCATCGCCCCATCTAGCTACAGTGAGACATCATCATCAGCCCGTGTCAGTCCACTGCTGGACATAGCCGCTGAGCTAGATATTCAGCTTTCCTTCTCGAATCCTCGTGTATTAGCATCAGTGGAAGATGCCATAAAAGATGAAAATGCAGGTGACACTAAATCTGTCAGGTATACATATGTATACCAGAGACCACAGATTCAACCGGCTCAAAACGGACAAACCCTATGCCAAAAATTCCAATAATAATGTCTGAAATTCCCTGTGTATTAATAGGGTTTGTCCGTTCTGACGTCACCTTCGTTCTATGGCGCAAACATCACCTCTTGTAGGAGAAGATCTTGATTAGTTCGACTCCCATCAGAATCTAACCAAAACA
Organism: Pasiphila rectangulata; assembly: GCA_963082625.1. Classification (NCBI taxonomy): domain Eukaryota; kingdom Metazoa; phylum Arthropoda; class Insecta; order Lepidoptera; family Geometridae; genus Pasiphila; species Pasiphila rectangulata. The sequence continues at coordinate 17,680,788 of OY720252.1, read as the reverse complement.
TTGAAGAAACTTAAACATCGTTCAACAAACTAACATTATCCGAAACACTCAAGTCGACTAATAATAATTAGAAACGCTCGTTAATATGAGCTCTTATCAGCTCGAGATAACCTTACACAGAGAACTTAAAATAAACTAAATATACTACTTCATCATCTCAGCCGTAGGACGGCTGTCCACGTTTACCTACTGCTGCACATAGGCCTCCTTTGTGATCTCTAAGATCACGAGTGAGTCCCTTTTGACTCCGTGGGATACGGACTGCGCATATTTGTACCAGTTTGACCTATCTACAAGGTGTTATAATACACATGTGTGTGGGTGTGGGTGTTATCTACGGGGTGTTATAATACACCCTGTAGATATGTAGGTCAAATGTGTACTAACCCGAAAGGAGGGGTGGGGGTTTCAGCACTTGCGGGGCGAAGGCCTCCAAAGGTCACCAAAGGTCAAAACTCGCATTTTTGGGTTTTGGGACGTTTTCGGCCATTTGAAGACTTATTTTTTTGGTGACCTTTTGAGGTCACAATAACTCCGGTCTCTGTGACCCAAGGGTCCCTAGGTTCACCAAAATCAATCAGTACCCTTCATTAAGACGGTGCTACCAAAAAGGTTTCATGTAAATCGGTCAACGCGTTCGGTTGTAATCGTCCAATATACAGACAGACAGACAGCGCTATGCATATTAGGGGGCTTTGCCCCCTAAATAAAAGAATATGAGTTGGTATATTCATTTATAATAAACTACCTGGGCCGTGGGGTGCCGGCAGTAGAATGTTGCTCCTTCTGTTTTGCCCATGGATGCAGTAAGAATCTGCCATATTGTATTTAGATGTTAATGAATATGTATCTGAATTGTTTATAATTAAATATCTGAAATATAATATTTCCTTCGAAAGAAAAATAAATAATGCTGGACAATTCACCCAGCATCATCTAGCCCCAAGCTAAGCAGAGCTTGTATTATGGGTACTAGATGACTGATATATTTAATATACATTATACTACATAGATAAATATTTTTTCATTATATAATGTAGAAAAACATCCATAACACCCTGAACGAACGTACAGATATTTGTTCCGAGGCGGGAATCGAACCCGCAAACTCATCGTACACTCACAAAAACTCTCATAAAAAGAATCGCGTAAGATTCTTTTTATTCTTATTATTCTTAATAACGAAAGAACACTTTTTTAGAGAGAATCTTCTCTAAAGTAAACAAGGTCTTGTTTACTTAGGAGTATCTTCTTCTTTCTGATATGGCTTTGATTTGAGGGATTGTAATGCCTCATTGCTCACATTTCACGCAGAATTATTGTATAGACTATAGATTATTCTGACAATTAAACAATTTTGATTTGATTAGATTAGAATGTTGTTTTTTGTTGCAGATTTTAATATTCTGGGTGACAGACAACTTCCTAATGTATCACCCAAGAGGTGTCAGCTCGAAACTTAAAACTAAGGTAAGTACCCGTTTTCATCATCATCCTCTCAGCCGTCCACTGTTGGGCATAGGCCTCTCACATGGATCGCTAAGTACTGATCATGCGGGGATGTTACCATACTCGCCATGCTTAGCAGGCGGGATACTGCTGCCCATCTTTCGGAGGTCTTCTAAAAACGCTAATGTCTTTAATATTTAAGGAATTCTCTCAATTCCTCGTGGATCCCTTCTGGGGTTTAATTGGGACACAAAGGACTCATCTGGCTTTTTGTGTATCCTTTCAAATCCAAAAATAATTTTGAAATAGAAGATTATAAAAGGCATGATTTTATCAATAACCTAAAAAATATATTTTTTCATAAAATTAGTAATCTGTCACCAACATTGTATGAACAAGTAGAATTTGGTTCTGCCCCTGTATTTGCACAACAACCGACCAGTCAACACCTCGGCGTCTCACCTGAAGATGCCTCGCGGAGAGGCGAAACACGTGTCCAGTCGTGTGGGTTTGGGTATGCATGTTGCACTGACAACCTAGTTCTCCCTGCATGTGCATAATTAGCGGGCGGGAGGGCGATGCTCCTGCATCTCAGCATAAGCGGAATTAAAACTAGATATTTTCATTGCATTTTATTGTCATGGATTTCCGCAAAGTAACGCCTGATTCCATTAATTATTTGATCATATGTTTTTAATTATATGTTGTATTTTTTATGTTTTACCAATGATCTTCATTGCAGGTAAGATACCAGTCTATAAAGAAAGACAAGTCAGGATCTGAAGAGGAGCGCGACTCTGCTGACGAGAAACTTCTCGGCGCCAGCGTATGACCCTACAGGAAGCCCACCATATCTCGGGCGTAATATTAAGGAGCAAGGGTAACTTAAATCACGGTAAAATTCCCGTTAATATTGCATATGTACTTCGACGAAGAACGCTGAAACGTTGTTCGAAACGTCGGTAAAAATATTAATATTTCACGCGTCTACTTGTTGCCGTTATTCATTTCGAGCAAATAACGATAAAATGACGTTTATGGTATGGGAGCCCCCTTAAATATTTTCTTAATTCTATTTTTGTATTTACTGTTATAGCAGCAACAGAAATACGTCATCTGTGAACATTTCAACTAGTCTTTTTTAAACTTTCGCGATCACAACACATTATAACTATATTGGATTATCGGGTATTTATCGCGTAATTACCTTTATTTTATTTTATTCCCGACGTTTCGACCGGCATGCACCTGGTCGTGGTCGCGGGGAGACTGGCGTGCTGACGTCGGGAACGTCGGGAATAAAATAAAATAAAGGTAATTACGCGATAAATACCCGATAATCCAATATAGTAAAAACATTTCAGCTGTCTAGCTATCACAGCCTGGTCACAGCGGAGACTTGTAATAGGGTCCCGTTTACCCTTTTGGGTACGGAACCTAAAAAAGGACGCGATAAAATCCTGTATATTAAAAACTAACAATATTGCATTAATGTTCACAACCGTGATATTTTCAAAAGTTATATTTATGGTAATTTGTTCTGGCGTATCGAATGTTCTTGTACTTTTAAATCTGATGCCATACACCAGCAAATACCTAAGGGTGCGTTGCTGGGCGTGTTATATAAATTACAGGTCGCGCGATAGTTAAAGATCGCTCGGCAAAAGTAGAAGGGGTGTGCGCAGTATTCAATTGTAAGGTCTCTTTGGTGATGTGCGGGGTGAGGGGGGCGGGGGTGCGCTGACGGCGGCACGTCATTGGTAGATCAGTCGCTCTCAAGGTCTCAAGGGCACCTCCCGCGTTGCGTTCACGCGTCTCGATTCGTGCGCGATTGGACACATGCGCCGATTGCCCCCACTAGATTCATCGAGCGATCTTAAACCACCGCGCGACCTATACTGTTTTTTATAGCAAATGTTATTTGGACCATGAATTTAATCTAAATCTGTTTTTTTGTGTAATTGTTTATCCATTTGGCCACATAGAAATGTCAATTTACGAAATAATAACTAAACACATTTAAATTAATATAGCACGCAATAAACTTCGCTCTTTTTTTCCCAAGTGTGGAAAAGAAACGAAAAAGAAACCTCACTATTTCATTTCTATTTATTAGTACGATTTGTCCTAATTTAATGTCCGCAAGGATAACGGATAGTTGGGATTATGCAAGATGCCATCATTTCTAATCGCAGATGAACCGAGAACTTTCAAATTTAAAATATGTTCATACCCTCAAATTGCTCTGTAAAACATTAAAATGAATCATAAAATACGAGTAAACATTATTATCGTCATGGCTTTTATTAACAACACCCTAAATATCTCAATTTGACAATTATTTTATTTTATTATTAAAAATAACTAATTCATACCAAATCTGAACAAACGTTTGTTATAAGAAAACTGTGGATTTAAATTTTACGGTACAAGACGATACTATATTGGTCGTAATTGTAGCAGTTTTTTAACTAGCACGGGAGGTAAGGTCTTGACAATTGCGGTAAATAGGTGTGTAATCGTTGATAAGGTTTAAATAAATAAATGATTTAATTTGAACTGTACAAATATGTATACCTATTATCTACTGCATATATTTATAGGGCATTTATAGGTTAGATTAGATATTTTCAAAATATATAATGTGAATGTAAATTACAATTATTCGTAAGTACTAAAAATTGGCACATCACCAACTACTATTATAATAAAAACTTTACAAAAGTAACATGTAAATTATCTAACATTAAGTCACTCGTTAATGTAATTGCTTTACACATTACATGCTATAAATTATTGTAACTAAATGTATGTTTTACGGTATATTATGAAAATTTAGAGGCTCATTTTTGATGTGTAATGTATATACAATTGTCATTTAGTTTATACTTAATATTTTTAGTTTACGGAATCCCAAATCAAAATCGTTTTGAACGGAAGAATAACTGGAAGAGTATGGGAGAGGCTTTTGCCCAGCAGTGGGACGAGATAGAAAATAAATTGCACTGTTTTATACGTCATTATAAACGAATAAGAAAATAGTTTAAAAATAAAAACCACACCGAATTATTCAGTCGGATGTCTTAAAGTGTCTGATGTGTTAAAATGACGTTCAAATACATATGACGTTACAGTAACATATGTAGATACAGGTGAAGCTTATAAAAGCATGTTGAAAACATCGCGAGGAAATCCACGGCTTAGTCAAGTACAGACGTATTGACCTGTTCTTTCCTCTAACGAACAGACGACTAAGCTGGCAGGATGGTTCTAGGCAAGCCTAATCCATCTTACAATGCCCCGGGCACTGCAGCGTCTCATACAGCATGCATGCCAGTTGCTGACGCTGTATAAATCATCCATTAGATGTGAAAGGCATTAAAAAAACTATTTTTGTACGTGTTAGGTGAAATCATTGAATATCCTCAGTAGTGCCATTATTTTGGTTAAATTCGAACTGAAATGTTAAAACTATTGACATCGAAATAAGACTGACCAAGTCGATTTTTTGTTGTTTTTTAAATTAACTTTTATTTGATTGAGCCATCATTTGTGATAATAGATAGCCTATAAATTAAAACTTAGAATGCTTAACGAGTAAAATGAACGAAAAATGTTGCCATTTTGTAACTTTTCGTCGGCATGTACTGTGGCGGTAACTAAAATAAAGTGTGTAAGTATACAGGGTGTATTGAAATATCACTTACCCGTGACCACTAGGAGGGCGGCAACGCACTCGCTACGTCGGGAAATAGTGATATAAGGTAATTACGCGATGAAGTCTCGATAAACAGTTTATGATTATGTCTGTAGACCGCGAAAGTTTACAAAGTAATATTTTAGTAATAGTAAACACCCTGTATACTAAGAACAACAGTTAATCAGTTACAATTATTTATTATAATATGTATATAAACCCAAAAGACTTTCCAGGATTTGATGATTTTCATTCAAGAAAAGACCACGATAGTTTTACATTTAAGAGCTGATTATTGCGATTCTGAAAACCTAAAGACCAGCCGACATTTTATTTATGAAAAATAAATTTATTTATGAATAAAATGCAAAAAAAAATCCGATTAAGATCTCAGGTTTTTTATTATACCCTGTATATTAGTTATCTTGTTCCTTTATTCAGTCTGTTTAAGGCTAGGTGGCGCTGTTTGAAAAGTCAAATTTTGACGTTTAACGTTACGTGAGTAAACCCCGTATTTTACAAAATGAATAGTATTTATCTCACTTTAATTTTGAAAGTGAAATAAGAATGGTATCTAGTACTTAATGTGAATCTCCAGAATCCTTTCCCGAACAGTCTCGAAAAACATTAGTTTATTAAATAAGAAAGTGTGATTGAATAATTTGCTGTAGAGGCTTTTTTTCTATTGTCACGGAAAGTCGAAAAGTCCGATACATCTCGATTTTCAAGAAAATCTTCATCAGGGCTTTTTTGTGCACCCTCACGACCCTTACCTGCGCTTTGTACAGTGTAGCCGTGACGATTTATTTAAAAACCCTAATATATCGGCATTAGATTCAATTTTAAATTATGACGTGAGCCCATATTTATATTCATTGGTACGGGGGTACCAGAAAAGGGGGCGAAGGCCTCAAAAAGTCACCAAAGGTCAAGAATTACATTTTTGGGTTTTTTGAACTTTTTCGGCCATTTGAAGACTTATTTTTTTGGTGACCCTTTGAGGTCACAATAACTCCGGTCCCTGTGACCACCAAAATCAAGCAGTACCCTTCTCTCATTAAGACGGTGCAAACAAAAAAGGTTTCATGTAAATCGGTCAACGCGTTCGGTTGTAATCGTCTCATGCACAGACAGACAGCGCTATGCCAAATAGGGGGCTTCGCCCCCCTAAAAATGTACACTCGTGTGTTCATAGTAAATTATTATTGGTAACTGTTGGTCGCCTGACACTAGTGTGACACCGCGCATACGTCATCACATCGGCGACGCGACGTGTCTAGTCTGACGGCCTAAGTGTATTAAGGAGTTGTTGTATTCCATTTTTGTATCTGTTTTATATATTAGTCTTATGGATATGTAATGAATGTATCTACGACTTAGTGATGTATTTTTGTATGTGCACGCAGTTTGAAAGACATTACCTTGCCGTAACACAGTTGTTAACTGGCACGGCAGGTAAGGTCTTGATAATTTGATTTGATACATCTCACGGTATATTAGGTTGGGTTACAATGGAATGGAAATTTTGTAATTTTGGGAATTATGTATATTCATTTTAATTATTGAAAATGTTTCTCTCTTAAAAAACATCATAGGTTAAAAAATGTATTATCTTTATTCCTTATTCGTTTTACCTACACTCATACAAACCATGATACTTAAATTATACCTATTACCTACATGTGTACCTATGTATATAAATTATTATAAGGACAAGTTTTGTGAAAACTGAAGTGTAAATATCGGTGCGGTACCTACGTGTATGTGTGCGTTATGTTCATAATTGTGCGAATATAATTCATTTAATAATGGCGGTGTTTCATTTTGTACCTTGGTTTTGGAAAGGCTGCAGGAGGAGGGCTAGGTCGGGGTAGTCACTGGGGACAATGTATACTCAAAAGCGAGACGTCGTCGGTGCAGATTTGGTCACCTCCACCTAGGCTTGACGTTATTTAAATTTTTAGTTTGTCATGTAGGTTAGTAAAAGCTATTAGACACGTATTTTTAATTTTTGACGTAATCCTAAAATAACAGCGATACATTTTGTCTAAATGTAGTGTGACGTCACCAGCTTCATTCAATGCGCTTTATTAAGCACTATTTTGTTACAAATAAAAAAATACGTGTCTATCGTTTTTGTGTTAACTAATAAACTAAAAAAAATATTTTATAACCGGTTAAGTAGCCTATTAAAACCCTGCACGTACTTATATGCCACTTGGAGTAGCATATAATCAAAGCGGTGCCGGCAGTAGAATCTGCCAAAGGATATCTCCGAAAGATGGGCAGTAGCGTCTTTCCGTATATCAACATCCCGTACCTACAGCGCTCACCAACCCGCCTGCCGCCCGCCTTTATAGAAATCCATGAGGGAAGCCTGTGTTCAGTAGTGGACCTTTCACGGCTGAAATTAATAATTACGAAAATGATTATGAATGTGAAAATTATTAATTAAAATCGTGGCAATTCTTTTGGCACACTACCTAACTATAGCTAATTAAAATGGACTAAAATGACAAAGCTATTCGTTCTAAAATTAAAACGGCTCAATTTCACAGTTTTACGCTGACAGCTCTTAATTTAGAAACGTCTTATTACTAATTATAATTAGTTTTAGGAAGTGTAAAACAGAATCGACACCGATGTCTAAATGTTACAGTCGCATTAAGAAGTATAATTTTATTCTTTAATTAATTCTTTATTATTTTTATCACCATGTAGCATTACAGATAATTATAATCCAAGGCGTGGTCTTAATCTTAACTTAAGATACAAACTTAAAAAAAAACAAGGACGGGTAACAGTACAAATGAAGAAGGTAATTATGTATTTTCGCGTAAAAATGTGTTTTCAATATACCTAATAACGCAACCGGAACACGGGAATTGTCTTGTCTTTTTATTTTATGGCTTTTTGTGTTTCATCATCATTTCAGCCGTAAAACGTCCACTACAGAACTAAGGCCTCCCTCATGGATCTCCATGAGGGGCAGTTGCCATACTCACCACGCTTGGCAGGCGGGTTGGTGAGCGCAGTACATGTTGATATACGGAAAGACGCTGCTGCCCATCTTCCGGAGGTGTCCCTTAGCAGGCTCTTACTGCATCCACGGGTAGAAAAGGAGGGGTAACATTCTACTGCCGGCACCCCACGGCTATGGTTTTGTGTTTGGTTTAACACAATTCCGCCCGTGTCAAGTTAATTTATAAATTCGTAAGTTATTTGGCTAGCCATGTTGGCCACACGGGATACGGGAATTAAAAAGGCTGCGCAACATATTACAAAAGTCTCTAAAATCTGCTAAAATCTAATGACGCGATGACGGTTCTCTTTCCGCACAGACTCTATATACCTTTGCAGTGATACCGTAAATATATCATAAATCTATACCTAGGTAGGTATTGACAAACAACGCATGCCATGGTTGCCAGGGAAACTGACTTTATTGACACGCCGTCACACAAACAATGATTGTGTTTATTTATTGATCTCTAGTTTGGCTAAAAGGCTGTAAGATGAACGAGAGTGAACTGCGGAAGCTCCTGCGGACCAAGAATGGGTGCCGGGTGCCGCCCATGCTCCCGATACCTGATGTGCATCGGATGGACAGGTTGCCCTTCACACCTCTTCCACCCTATAACAGGATCAAGGTATGATCCACTTGAAATATTTCTATCTACTTGCAAAGCAATCAATGTCACGTAGACCAAGAATGGGTGCCGGGTGCCGCCCATGCTCCCGATACCTGATGTGCATCGGATGGACAGGTTGCCCTTCACACCGCTTCCACCCTATAACAGGATCAAGGTATGATCCACTTGAAATATTTATATCTACTTGCAAAGCAATCAATGTCACGTAGACCAAGAATGGGCGCCGGGTGCCGCCCATGCTCCCGATACCTGATGTGCATCGGATGGACAGGTTGCCCTTCACACCTCTTCCACCCTATAACAGGATCAAGGTATGATCCACTTGAAATATTTCTATCTACTTGCAAAGCAATCAATGTCACGTAGACCAAGAATGGGTGCCGGGTGCCGCCCATGCTCCCGATACCTGATGTGCATCGGATGGACAGGTTGCCCTTCACACCGCTTCCACCCTATAACAGGATCAAGGTATGATCCACTTGAAATATTTCTATCTACTTGCAAAGCAATCAATGTCACGTAGACCAAGAATGGGCGCCGGGTGCCGCCCATGCTCCCGATACCTGATGTGCATCGGATGGACAGGTTGCCCTTCACACCGCTTCCACCCTATAACAGGATCAAGGTATGATCCACTTGAAATATTTATATCTACTTGCAAAGCAATCAATGTCACGTAGACCAAGAATGGGCGCCGGGTGCCGCCCATGCTTCCGATACCTGATGAGCATCGGATGGACAGGTTGCCCTTCACACCTCTTCCACCCTATAACAGGATCAAGGTATGTTCTACTAAACACAGGCCACCCTCATGGATCTCCATGAGGGGTAGTTGCCATACTCACCACGCTTGGCAGGCGGGTTGGCGAAGCGCAGTGCGGGATGTTGACACTCGGAATGAAGGTATGTTCCACTTAAAATATTTTGATCGACTTGCACAGCAATCACTTAATGTTTCACGTAGACCAAGATTGGGTGCCGGTTGTCGCCCATGCTCCCGATATCTGGTGCGTTCGTGCTATGGGGCAGAAGAATGTTGCCTCTCCTCTCTTGTCCGTGTATGCAATAAGAATCTGCCAAGGGATTTCTCCGGAAGATAGGCTGCAGCGTCTTTCCGAGTATCAACATCCCATACTGCGCTCGTCAACCCGCCTGCTAAGCGTGACGGCAACACCCCCCCAAGATCCTGGAGATGCATGAGGGAGGCCTATGTCCAGTAGTGGACGTGGACAGTAGGCCTACGGCTGTAATTATGATGAAGTAGTCTGCCTACCAATAACTCAAGCTCTGCTTACTTTGGTGCTAGATATGAAATGTCCAGCATTATTTATTTACGTCAACGCAAGTTACGTTACGCAAGTCAATTCGGTGAAATAATAGAATTCCTGGCTTAGCTAAGTAAAGGACCAGCTGTTGCGTATTTACAGGGATGCCTACACCCAGCAGTTTAGATCAGGCTTGCCCAGCTCTTATCACATTATCTCAGCCTTGTCGGCTTTAAGTTGCTTTGGTTTTTAGGAACCTAAGTCGCGGGTTGCCTCACTATGTCTTCCTTCAGCGTTAACATTAAGTGCACGTACATTTTCAAGAAAGAAAAACACTTTGGGGTTACAACCTTCGTATAAAAGTCTAAGTACTAACTTATGTTTAAATTACCTACCTAGATATGTATAAATATATCATTTGATTAGTTCAAAAGCATTGGGGCATTAAACAAACATAGATGTTCTTTTCACTACTACTATGTTATGTGTATGTGTTTGCTACTTAATAGCAATAATGCTTGTACAATTTCGTAGGACAAACAAGCAAAGTTTCGACAAGTTCTCGAGGAGAAGGCTACGGAAAGAAAAGTGAAAATAGCTCGACCACCCCTCCCTCGATGCGAGCGCGACTTTTTGGAAATATCGCAAGAACGACACATCAACGTTTTACGAGAATGCGCCAACAAAGTTCAACCACCACCTATGCTGAAGTCTTGGGAACGGAAAATAAGCAGTCTGGTGCCCGCAAAACTTCGCAGTGCATTCCCCGCCGCGACCGAAGAACTCATTAATGAAACAAAGGAAGAGTGGAACCGGAATTTGCACGATCAGGCCGTGAAGATCGTCATCAGGGACGAGCCTGGTGTCCCCCGCATACGATACCAGGAGCCTTTCTTCAAGTTCAACGGCGTGACAGAAAACTTTTACAAAATGGTCAAGAATCGAAAGAAACTACAAGATGGATCGCTCCTCCTACATCCGTTCATACGTTTGATTTTGGAATCTTCAGAGAAAGTGTTTCCTCCCTATTTGATAAACTTGAAAAAGTTAAGGGAACGGGGCCCGATGACCTTGAAAACATTCGAAACAAAGGTTTTGGAACAAATAAAAAAAGCCGACCACCTTGTCTCCAGTACTTGGTATTCGATACTCGTGAATTGGTTGAAGAACCCCAGGTGCCTTAAAGGTATGCGCACAAAAAAGGTTCCTGAATTTGTAAAATGTGCAACCAAAATGATATCTATGGCTATACAAGAACTAATGCGTAGATCACTTGATGCCATCATCGACTTCCTCAAAGACCCCAATACAGTGCCGATTCAGAAAATCGATTTAGACTTCGACGGTGAATTTTTGTACGATCCTTCTCTTCAAACTGTGTACCAAACGTTTCACAACATCGCAGATGCCATATTTCATATTTCGCAAAGGCTTATGCCAATCGAACAGTATCTCAAATTACCGTACGATTTCGATGTCTTGCCCGTGCAGTACAACGAATGGTTGCACGACGATGGTCATGCAAGACTGCAGCAGCAATTGGAGGAAGTCTTTGAACGTCTTGTCCAATACTTAGATAAGTTGAGAGCCCAATACTTTATGTTATATGGAACTCCCGCCATAGAAGCCCTGAATACATTTATCGCAGAAGCTAAAGGCTTCGAAGAAAGCCGGGATAAGATTTTGTATTTCAAAGAAATTGATAGTGAAATAACGGCAGTATTAGAAAATGAATATTTTAACTGCGCGGTTGTTTGTCAATTACGTATGGTAGACGGATTGAAAGCAAAAGCTCTGGAATTTGTGAATGACATAATTGATGGTATAGTGAAAACGCATATGGCTGAAAATTATAACATATGCAGAGAATTCGAAATAATAGCCGCCAGGGCAAAGAAAGAACCGGAAAATGCAGCGGAATTGATCGAGCAAGGAGTTTACATATTACATGCGAAAACTGTTCTTGTTGAAGTTTTGAAAGAGAGAATATTGGCACAGATTAACATTATATCTGCCCTTCTAGAGATGACAGTGCTGACCCCTGAACATGTGGCCTCCAATACCAGAACCGTTAATTGGCTCACAGACATTAAACCTATATTTGAAAAAAATGCGTCTGCCTTTGAAGCCTTTAAAGCTGATATGGAAGAAAACCTCCAAACCAAAATTGCATATCTTAACGATCAAGTGACTGAAATGATACCATTTTTAGATACCTTAAATGATATGGATGACATAGATCATACCCTCGAATATCTAGAATACTTAAGGAAGTTAGTTCATCGTTTGGCGGGTTGTGATGAGCTGGTAGCGTGGATTAACAACGAAGAAGTAACATTCAAATTCCCTGTGACAACCTATCCAGATTTAGAGGAACTAAAAGACTTCGTTCTTCCATTTCACAATCTTCAATACTTAGCACATAAATGGAAACGCAGTTTTTACACATGGATGGACGGGCCATTCGAGTACATGGATCATAACCAAATTGAACTAGATCACGACTTCTATTACAAGGAATTTCTCAAGTTGTCCAAAAATTATAAAAACAAAATAAAGCAACAAATATCTGAAGGAAACGAAAAGCGTTTCCAGGGAATGATCGACGACGTGGATATAAACAATCTGCCTGCGCCGATGAAATTATGCGCTCAAGCCATTGCCGAACTGAAAGCATGGAGACCGAATGTACAAATGGCTCACATCATGTGCAACCCTGCACTCGTTCAGAGACATTGGGATGAAATGTCCACTATCGCCGGCTTCGACCTAACACCCACTGCTGGGACAACATTGCGAAAAATTATTAATTTTAATCTATGGGAGGATATTGATGAGTATGAAATCATCAGTGTAGCAGCCACTAAAGAATTGGCACTAATTACTAATTTAAACAAAATGATAGCAGAATGGACTGATATATGCTTTAAAACTAGTCCGTTTAAAGACACAGGAATCTACATCCTGTCAGGGCTGGACGACGTTCAGAGCGTTTTGGATGATCATATTGTTAAAACAATTGGAATGCGAGGTTCTGCTTTTGTTAAACCATTTGAATCACAAGTAAAAGCTTGGTATGAGAAAATAGTACGAGTGAACGCTACTATAGACGAATGGGGGAAAGTGCAAAGCCAATGGTTGTATCTATTGCCAATATTTTCTTCAAAAGATATCGTTGCCCAAATGCCTGAAGAGGGTGTGATGTTTCAAGAAGTCAACAATATTTACCGTCGTTACATGATCGGTGTTGAAAAGGATCCTCATGTGCTTGATATAGCTGGAGGTTTTGGCGTCCTTGAATCATTAAAAGCGGCTTCTGTTTTCTTAGAGAAAATCAACGATGGTGTAAATAATTACTTAGAAAAGAAACGTCTGTACTTCCCCAGATTCTTCTTTTTATCTAACGATGAAATGTTAGAGATTCTGTCTGAAACTAAAAATCCATTAAAAGTGCAACCTCATTTGAAGAAATGTTTTGAAGGCATTAATAGATTAGTATTCGACGAAGAATTCAATATCTCATCGATGATCTCTATGGAAGGTGAATCGGTTGATTTCCTAGAAATTATAAGTGTATCTGCTGCAAGAGGATCTGTGGAAAAATGGTTGGTTCAAGTTGAGGAACAAATGCTAAAAGCAGTGAAAATGGAAACAGAATTGTCTTATTATGATTATGCAAATATCGACCGTGTGGACTGGATTTTGTCATGGGAAGGAATGGTCGTATTAGGTGTGTCACAAATTTATTGGGCTGTAGATGTTCATGAAGCTCTGAATACGCATAAAATAAGTGAACTAGAAGCATTTCATAAAGGATTAACTAAACAACTTAATGAAACCGTCGCTGTTATACGAAGAACTGATCTTACAAAACTAAACAGCATCACTGTCAAGGCTCTGATTGTCATCGATGTCCACGCAAAAGATGTAATTTATGATCTCCTTGAGAAAAACGTGACTGAAGTGACTGATTTTCAATGGCTAGCCCAACTTAGATATTATTGGGAAGAAGAAAGCGTACATGTTAAAATAATTAATGCTGTCGTTAAATATGCTTACGAATATTTAGGTAATTCAGACAGGTTAGTAATTACTCCATTGACTGATAGATGCTATCGTACACTTATAGGTGCTTACTATCTACATTTGAATGGCGCCCCCGAAGGCCCAGCCGGCACCGGGAAAACTGAAACAACAAAAGATTTGGCCAAAGCATTAGCGGTACAGTGTGTGGTATTTAATTGCTCCGATGGCTTAGATTACAAAGCTATGGGTAAATTTTTCAAAGGATTGGCATCTTGTGGGGCTTGGGTGTGTTTTGATGAATTCAATCGAATTGAAGTAGAGGTGTTGTCTGTGATTGCACAGCAAATTTTGTGCATAGTCCAGGCTGTTAGGCAACACTTGGAAACTTTTGATTTTGAAGGTACTGTCTTGACTTTGAATCCAGCTTGCTATGTGTGCATCACAATGAATCCCGGTTACGCAGGTCGATCAGAACTGCCTGACAATTTAAAGGTGTTATTTCGGACAGTAGCTATGATGGTGCCAGATTACGCGATGATAGGAGAAATTTCGCTTTATTCGTTCGGATTCATTGATGCCAGAACATTATCTGTTAAAATCGTTACAACGTACAGACTGTGTTCAGAGCAGTTGTCCTCTCAAAATCATTACGACTACGGCATGCGAGCCGTAAAGACAGTCTTGTCCGCTGCTGGCAATCTTAAGAGAAGTTTTCCAGATGAAGAAGAAAATATTTTATTATTAAGATCAATAACGGATGTCAATTTGCCCAAATTTTTATCATTTGATGTACCTCTTTTTGAAGGTATAATATGCGATCTATTTCCTGGCATAACCCTACCCAAACCAGATTATGAATATTTTTTGAAAGCTTGCCGCGATTGTTGTGAAAAAAACAATCTTCAGCCAGAAGAATGTTTCTTGTTAAAAATAATTCAAACTTACGAAATGATGATCGTTAGACATGGTTTTATGTTAGTCGGAGATCCATTCTCTGGTAAATCGGTCACTTTACAAATATTAGCCGAGGCTCTTACTTTGATGGAAGAACGAAAACAACCAGGAGGATGTGCTAGTACATACAAAGTGTTAAACCCTAAAGCTGTCACCATGGGACAGCTTTATGGCGCATTTGATCCTATTTCGTACGAATGGACCGATGGCATTGTGGCTACAATGTTTCGAGATTTCGCTTCTGAGGACACACCAGTACGTAAGTGGATCGTATTCGATGGTCCCGTAGATGCTGTGTGGATTGAAAACATGAATACTGTTTTAGACGATAACAAAAAGTTATGTCTTACTTCAGGGGAAGTAATGGCTATGACTAATGTAATGTCAATGATATTTGAAGTGATGGATCTAACTCAAGCTTCACCCGCAACTGTATCAAGATGCGGCATGATATACATGGAGTCTGCTTCTCTTGGATTTAAACCATTTTATACTTCATGGCTAAATACATTAAACCCCTATTGGTATGAAGAAAACGAGGAGTACATTCACGATATGTGCGAGTGGTTATTTGATCCCCTAATTTATTACGTTAGGAAGTTTTGTGGGCAGCTCGTAACGGCTGGTGAAGTGAATTTAGTAATCAGCACATTACGATTAGTAGAAATGCTTATGGATAAAGCGATTGAAGGTGAAGAAGACACAAGATATTCGAGGACTTGGTTTGTAGCCTCTTTTATGACAGCTTTAGTTTGGGGAGTTGGCGGAATACTCAACACCAAATCACGTGCAAAATTTGATGACTTAATCAAAGAATACTTTAGAGGCGACAAGGGTATTCCAGCCAATATTGAACGTATTGATGTGTCCATACCAACAGACGGAGATATCATAGATCATTATTACTTGTATAAGGGTAAAGGTTGTTGGAAAGCATGGCCCGAAGCTGTAAAAGGTGTTATCGTAAAAGAACAAATAAATCTTTTACAAACTGTTATTCCGACCTTAGAAAGTGAAAAATATGTATATCTCTTAGAACTACATACAAAATTTCGTAAACCACTTTTATTAATAGGACCTACTGGTACAGGTAAAAGTTTTTATATTCAGAATTACCTAATGAACAATATTGACCTGGACAAAATGACTCCGGGGTTCATAACATTCACTACTACCACTTCAGCAAATCAAACTCAAGATTTGGTCCTTTCAAAATTGAATAAGAGAAGAAAAAATCAATATGGACCCAGCAAAGGAAAAGTAGCTGTCATTTTCATAGACGATATGAACATGCCGGCCAAAGAGGTTTACGGAGCACAGCCGGCCATAGAATTGCTAAGATTATTTTTTGATCAGAAGCATTGGTATGATCTTACAACTACTGACAAACTGTTCATCTATGACACATTTTTTTATGGAGCCATCGGACCTGTTGGTGGAAGCCGACAATTGATATATCCAAGAATGTTACGTCATTTCAACATCTACTCCATAAATGAATTTTCCAAAGAAAGTATGTCCAAAATATTTGTTTCTCTTCTTCAACTCGGCTGGAGACGTAATGGCTTTGGCCAAGATACCCAATCAGTTATAGTAAGTATTGTTGCTGCCACTATGGAAATATATGATGAAGCAACAAAAGGTCTACGGCCTACTCCTGCGAAATCACATTACATTTTTAACCTGAGAGATTTCTCAAGAGTCATCCAAGGTTGTGCACTTTTACGTAAAGAATCAGCAGATAATAAAAAAACCTTCACTAGAATATGGGTCCATGAAATCATGCGAGTATTTTACGATAGACTTGTGGATTTGGATGATCGAACATGGTTTTTCGGCGTGTTGAAAAAAACTACACGCGACTTCATGAAAGATACTTTTGAATCGGCTTTAGATCCGTATCTTGATGAAAAAGAAGAAGTGACTCAAGAAACCATAAAACGAATGATGTTTGGATGTTATCTGGATACAGATAGTGTTGAAGGAGAGAGACGCTACGAAGAAATGCCTTCTAAAGAAGCTGTTTTGAATATAGCAACTGCAATGCTTGCAGAATATAATTCTATGCACAAAGCCAAAATGAATATCGTGTTATTCGATTACGCCTTAGAGCATCTCTCCAAAATTTGCAGACTTCTCGCTATGCCGTCTGGTAATGCTTTATTGGTAGGAGTTGGCGGTTCAGGTCGGCAATCGCTCACTCGCTTAGCCAGCACCACTTTAGGGCAAAGCGTCTTTCAACCAGAAATCACTAAAACCTATAGTGTGAAAGATTGGAGCGATGATATTAAATTGGTGTTACGCGAATCTGGAGGACTTAATAAAGACACAACTTTTTTGTTCACTGAAAGCCAAATTAAGTTGGAAACCTTCATACAAAATTTAGACAGTCTATTGAATTCTGGAGAGGTACCCAATCTATACGGTTTGGATGAAAAGCAAGAAATTCTTGAATTGGTTCGGTTGGCTGCCCAAGGCGGGAATAGGAACCTCGACATAAGCCCTTTGCAGATTCTTGCTTTCTTTATAGCTCGGTGCAAGGTAAAACTACACATTGTTTTATGCTTCAGTCCGATAGGAAGTTCTTTTAGAACAAGGCTCAGATTGTATCCATCTCTTGTTAATTGCTGCACAATAGATTGGTATGATAATTGGCCTGAAGATGCCTTGGAAATGGTAGCAAATTACTACATGGTTAAGGTTAACGTACCAGATAAAGTTAAAGCTGCAGCAGTTGTAGCTTGTAAACAATTTCATGTTGATGCGAGAATTGTATCAGCCAACTTTTTTGCGAACTTTGGTAGAAAAACTTACATAACATCGGCTTCATACTTAGATTTGATTAAATCATTTACTTCCTTGACTAACAAAAAACAAAGAGAACTCAGAGGTGCAAAACTCAGATATACTAATGGATTAGACAAACTTAACCAAGCTGCAGAAGCTGTATCTATTATGCAGGCGGATTTAAGTGCTTTAAAACCGCAACTTATTATTATGGCTGAGAAATCTGCAAAAATGATGGAAGAGATTGAAGCAGAAACGGCAATTGCTGATAAAGCAGCTGCTCAGGTAAAAGAGGATCAAAAAGTTGCAAATGTGCAAGCAGCCGCTGCTCAAGAACTGAAAAAAGATTGTGAAGCTGACTTAGCTCTTGCTTTACCGATCTTAGAAGATGCGATATCAGCATTGAACACACTGAAACCTGCCGATATTACCATTGTAAAATCTATGAAAAATCCCCCTCAAACTGTTAAGTTGGTCATGGCTGCCGTATGTGTGATAAAAGGTGTTCCACCTGATAGAATACCTGACCCTAACAGTCCCGGGAAAAAAATGTTAGACTATTGGGGACCAAGTAAAAGGATTTTAGGAGACATGGGATTCTTAGAGGGACTAAAAAACTTCGATAAAGACAACATCCCTATTGCTACAATGCAAAAAATCAGAAAAGAATACCTTGTACACAAGGATTTTAAACCACACATAATTGCCAAAGCTTCAACAGCCGCAGAAGGTTTATGTAAATGGATCATCGCTATGGATATGTATGACGCAGTTGCTAAAGTTGTAGCACCAAAAAAAGCTAAACTAAATGCAGCAGAAAAAGAGTTTGCTCAAACTATGGCAATTTTAGAGGAAAAAAAAGCGATGGTTGCTCGTTTGGAAGCTCGGCTGGCAGAATTGAACGAAGCTTTAGAAGAAGCAAATGTTAAAAAGAAAGCCCTTGAAGATGAAGTGCAACTTTGTATTGATAAACTTTATAGAGCTGAAAAGTTGATTGGTGGCTTAGGTGGTGAAAAAGTACGCTGGACTCTTGCCGCTGAGAATTTACAAACTTTGTACGATAACTTAGCGGGAGATATTCTCGTATCTTGTGGTATTATTGCTTACTTGGCTCCTTATACGTTACCTATTAGAATAGATAATATTGATAACTGGCGTGAGTTAGTAATAAAACTAAAAATGCCTCACTCTGATGTTTTTGCATTTAAAGACGTTTTGGGTACTGACATTAAAAATCAAAATTGGTATATTGCTGGTTTGCCCCGAGATTCATTTTCCACTGATAATGGTATCATACAAGATAACTCTATGAGGTGGTCTTTGCTGGTTGATCCTCAAGGTCAAGCAAACAAATGGATAAAAACCATGGAAAAATCTAATGATTTACAAGTTCTTAAGTTCACTGATGGTAACTACATGAAAGTCATGGAAACATGTCTTGAATATGGAAAGCCTGCATTAATCGAATGCATACTTGAAGATGTAGAAGCCCCCTTGGATCCAATTTTAACGAAAAATACCTACATGCAAGGTGGCAGAGAATATATTGCACTCGGGGAAAATGTTATAGAATATCACCCTAATTTTAGACTTTACATGACTACAAAGCTAAGAAACCCTCATTATTTACCGGAAGTTTTTAACAAAGTTACTTTGATAAACTTTGCTCTAACTAAGGATGGTCTCGAAGATCAATTGCTTGGCATAGTAGTCGCAAAGGAGAGGCCAGATTTACAAGAAAAGCGGGAAAAGCTAATTGTACAAAGTGCAGCTAATAAAACAGCCTTGAAGGGAGTGGAAGATGACATTTTACGTACATTACAAGAATCCAAAGGTGACATACTTGAAGATGAATCCGCAATAGAAGTGCTGGACTCATCTAAAACATTAGCAATAGACATAATGAAGAAGCAAGAAGCCAGTGTAGAAACGGAAAAAATTATCGAGGAATTCCGACACGGGTACAGGCCGATTGCATCTCATTCAGCGGTTTTGTATTATTGTGTTACGGAACTACCTAATGTAGATCCTATGTACCAATATTCACTTACTTGGTTCATCAATTTATACATAATGTCAATTGAAAACGCCAATAAGTCAAAAGATTTGGACAAACGACTTAAATTTCTAAGAGATACGTTTACCTACAATTTATATAGTAATGTATGTAGATCACTTTTCGACAAAGACAAACTTATGTTCTCTTTTATCATGTGTGCGAAAATGTTGATGTCAACCGGAGAAATGGCAGAAGACGAACACACATTTCTTATAACTGGCGGAATTGCTGTTGAAAACCCTTTGAAAAAGCCTGTTGAATGGCTACCTGATAGAGGTTGGGATGAAATATGTCGTCTATCTCATCTGAGTGTGTTTGATGGATTCAAAGATGATTTCGAGAAGATGATTACAAAATGGCAAGAAGTCTACGATGACATGGACCCGCACAATAAACCATTACCAGGTGTTTGGAATGACAAACTATCGCAATTTCAAAAACTAATTATTGTTAGGGTTTTAAGACCTGACAAACTTACGATTGCCTTATCTGATTTTGTGGAAAAGCAATTAGGTCGTAAGTACATCACGCCACCCCCATTTGATATTGGAAAATCATTCGGAGATTCTAATTGTCTCGCACCTTTAATATTTATATTATCTCCGGGATCGGATCCTATGGGTGCTTTAATAAAGTACTGTGAAAAAATGGGATATTCCAATAGATTCAGCTCTATTTCGCTAGGTCAAGGTCAAGGTCCAATTGCGAGTGCAATGATAGAACGCGCTCAGAATGAAGGCGGGTGGGTATGTCTACAGAACTGTCATTTAGCTGTATCCTGGATGCCGACACTGGAAAAAACTATAGAGAGTTTTGACCTCACAAACACCGATTTAAGCTTTAGGTTGTGGCTAACTAGTTATCCCAGTGATAAATTCCCACAGGCTGTTCTTCAAGTAGGGGTAAAAATGACTAACGAACCTCCCACTGGTTTACAGCACAATTTGCATCGTTCGTACATATCTGAGCCATTAAAAGAACCAGAATTCTTCGAAGGATGTCCTGGTAAAGATAAAATTTTCAGTAAACTTCTCTACGGTATAAGCTTTTTCCATGCTGTAGTCCAAGAAAGAAAGAAGTTTGGACCATTAGGGTGGAATATCCAGTATGGTTTCAACGACTCGGACTTTCAAATTTCTGTAATGCAATTACAAATGTTTTTAAACCAATATGAAGAGATTCAGTATGTTGCAATTAAATATTTAACTGGCGAATGTAATTATGGTGGACGTGTTACAGATGATTGGGACCGGCGATTAATTGTTACGCTTTTGGATAAATATGTAAATCCTGGAGTCGTAAACGATCCTAATAATGTGTTTTGCGACATAGGGCCTCAATATGGGCTACCACGCAGGTGCGAGTACCAAGATTATCTGAAGCACATAGAAACCGTTCCTGTGAATCCGCCCCCTGATGTATACGGACTGCATATGAATGCGGGTATTACACGTGACTATAGTATTTCTATGGATCTGATGGCAGCTCTAGTTTTGGTAGAAGGTGCAGGTACCGGTGGCGAAAGCGGCAATACTGAAGTGTTGCTACTCCAAATGGCTGCGGAAATCCTCTCCAAGATTCCAGACTATTATGATGTTGAGGAATCGCAGAAAAAATACCCTGTCGATTACAATGAATCCATGAATACAGTACTTATTCAAGAAATGGAGAGGTTCAACAAATTACTTACTGAAATCAAAACCTCTTTGACGGACCTGCAGAAGGCAGTTAAAGGCCTCATTGTCATGTCACCTGCTTTAGACAATCAAGCGAATGCAATGCTTCTCGGGAGGATACCAGACAACTGGCAAAAAGTATCATACCCTAGTTTGAAGCCGTTACCAAGTTACGTTATCGATTTCGTGGAACGTTTGGCAATGTTACAGAATTGGTATGTTAATGGAAAGCCACCGACGTTTTGGCTATCGGGTTTCTTTTTTACTCAGGCTTTCTTAACTGGTTCAGTACAGAACTATGCTAGATCAAAGAGAATACCGATAGATTTGTTGGTATTTGATTTTGAGGTTCGAGGTGTTGATCATGAAGATGTGCCTCCCGCCTGGGGAGTGTATGTGCATGGCTTATTCATGGATGGAGGGCGATGGGATAGAAAGGAACACGCAATAGCCGAGCAGTTTCCAAAAATATTGAATGATATAATGCCCGTTCTTTGGTTATATCCAAAGCTCAAATCAGAATTCGAGGAAAAGAATCGATATAAGTGTCCACTTTACAAGACTTTGGAGAGGAAGGGGGTGCTTGCGACTACTGGCCATTCTTCCAATTTTGTCTTGGCTTTCTATTTGCCTTCTGATAAACCATCTGCACACTGGATTAAAAGAAGTGTAGCCTTACTACTTCAATTAGACAACTAGGTAATTGGTTAATCTTACCAACACACACCTCACTGTGTACACAAAAAAGCAACAAACTGTTTATTGTTTAAGTTGCTAATTTTGTTTTTGTAAAGCTTTTAATTATATTTTTATGCCCACCTTCTATTTTGCGTCCCGTTATGGACAAACTGTCAGACAAAGAACACCATTACCCTATTTAACACCTATATTAGTAGGTACAATAAAAGCAATATTCTGCATTCTGTATTATTTTAATTTGTAGAACACGTGTAACTATTACCTACCTTCACTTTTATTTATTGTGTGTGTGTACAGTCTTTAATCGTGCATTTTAATTATCATTACATTGTGAACATTATATGCAATTTAAACGGGATGCTTACCATTATTTAAGTCTATTAGTAGTTCAAAGATTTAGAAAGAGGGTGGTGGTGGGTAGTCATTGGCGGTCAACAGCCAAATGATTTCAGTTTTTCCGTGATCATGGCGTGTGTAACTGCGTCGAAATATCGGGAAACACAAAAATTCTCAAATCGTGGTATATTCCGCATTGCATATAATCTATTGTAAAATTTGTGAATTTAGTATACTATTTACTTGCTAATACAATGTTGTTTAACCATTTTACTGTTTTATTCAATGTTTTCATTTAAGTCGGTATTCCTTTTCATCAGCTCGCGTCGGGTGCTTTCAGTTTCCAGTAACTTTCGTCTTAGTTTTAGCATGATTGCGTTATTTCTTTTCTGAAACACAGATTCCAGATTATATTTCGTGTTATTTCACTTCTAAAGTGGTTTAACGGACTCGGCCACGATTTCCGCTTCTTATCTAGTTCTCTCTACTATTAGCGTCTGTTCCATGTTTTATCATCATGTTATATTTAAAGAACAAAATGGATGTTAATTCTGATAAATAAATGATTGATTGATATATTTCAGGTACCTACCGCCACCGTCTAGGCTAGGAGATGGTCCTTTTACTACGCACTTATTGTCCCCCAACCGGTAGTCACTGTCCTAGCTTATTTTTTAATTCTATTTTTAGTATCCTAGGAGTCAAATTGTCAGACCGGATAAAAAATAGTAAACTGCGCTCCAAAACACAGATCGCAGACGTCGCCCAAAAATCGGGCCAATTGAAGTGGGATTGGGCGGGTCACGTCTGCCGCAGGCCGGATAAGTCATGGGCTAAATCCACTACCGAATGGATCCCACAAGACAGGAAACGACCTCGCGGCAGACCGAGACGTCGATGGAGAGACGAACTCGACGCATACTTGGAAGACTGGACCACAGTAGCTCAAGATAGAGAAAAGTGGAAGGAAGGAAGGGAGGCCTTTGCCCTGCAGTGGGACAGTACAGGCTCTTAATAATAATAATAATAATTTTTAACACTTATCTATTTCATCATCATCAGCTCTTTACGGCACATTGCTAGGTATAGGCTCGTCATTTTTGCATTCACCCGGTCATTAAGCCCGCTGTACTGGTGCTGGTCTTCTCAATACCGTTGATCTATCGCGATTCTATATCTTTCCTTTGCTAAACTGAAACTTAGGTACTTTACCTTGAGCACAGCACATTCTTGTACGAGAGCGTCACATCTTGCCTGAATGGCTGCCGCTTCTCTAGCTTCCTGCTCATTCTTTTCCGCGTGCTCCTTTTCTTTTTGTCGCATTACTTCTACCTCTGCAGCTTCCTTCTCTTCTAATTCCCTCATCCGTTGTTCATGTTGGATTTGCTCTGAATATTTTTTTTCTGATATAGTAGGTACATAGTAGAAAATAGTAACTTGACTATAATAGCGTGCGACTATAGCAGCACACGCTGCATACGGCCGCTGTACCTATGTCGATTTAGGTCTGTTATCTCCCCTGTTGAATCCCCTAAGGGAGATATCATGTTGTATGCAGCGTGACTCACGTGGGTTGCTGTGGACAGACGCCATTAGTAGTCTACCTACCTTTGTCAAAAATTATTTGAAATCCTTTTCTGTGACGCTCCAAATTTTTGCCATGCGCTTCTATTTTGGCCTTCTCTGAGGCCGAGCATATTTCAATCATTGATATTTGGTGCCTCATCTGTGCGATTTGAGTCTTTAATTCCTTGAATTGACAATTAATTATCATTTGGTTAAATTGTGCTAGGTAGTTGTATAATATTCAACCAATTTTGAAGAAGAAAACCGGGATTCCAGTTATACTTAAAATTAGTTATTATTACTAGTAAAAGTAATAAGTCGCAAGGCCAAAAGGTACCAAGGTACACATATTGGACCAGACTATTCAAAACGAACTATGTTGATCAAAATGCTAAGGTCTAGTTACTTTCTCTACCAACTTAATTTTAATTAGGTTATTTTTGATTTAATCGAATTACCTCGAGCTGCGCTCCCAAAAATTCGTTTTCAGCTTTGATGACAGAAAGTTCTTTGTTCATAGATCGCTCTTTGTCGCGAATTTTACACAGTTCTCTTTCTCTTGTAAATTTTAATTTCGTGACTGCAACATGTAGGTTACGAATCTATGTATGTAGTTATTAGAGAGCTATACCTATGTATACTTATATACGGGGTGTATTATAATGTTTATTACGTTTATAAGGTTTTAACAGCCGTTCTACAAGTTGGGTTAACAGATTGTTCTAAATAAAGTCAAAGTCAAATAGTTTATTGTAACCATGTTAAAAGAAAAAGAAACACAATCTACATTACGTAATGTGTTAAGAACCACATAGATGGTTGGATATGGGTAGGTCTACACCTAAGTGCCAATGCACTACTCTACCTACCTGACTTTAGTTTCAGCTTGATAGCGTCTGTTGTATCGGTGTTAGCCATATTATGCTGCTTGTTTGAATTTTAGTACCTGAAATAACGTAGGTATTAACTTATATTTAAGTGCTCTTTATTTTACCTATATATTTTCTTGTTTTTTAGGAAGTTGTACGTCTCTAATGAAAAGGCGCCAATTTTGATGAGATTCTTCTTCTTTTAGAAACGGATGTTGTTCTACCGAGATTCAACCTCCTTGTAAATAGTTTCAATGAAATGTATTTTTCCCATGTTTTTGATATATGGCTACTACTTATTCTAAAATTTGAGGGGTTTATTTACTTGTAGGTTCATAGGATCTACCTATCTACCTACTATAAAATTCAATTAACTAGTTTTCCCACCCAACAAAACTACCAAAATAGAAGGAGTATTTTCATTTGCTACACTGTCTAGTGTTGTGCTAAATATTACATTTTTGAATTATCATTCAAACATTGTTTATTCGTCAGATTGTACGAAATATTTATTGTAAAAAAGGTCTTCCTGCCACAAAAAAATATTTACTCTTTCAAAATGAATCTACATGTATTGCATAGCTAGCCCATGAAACATTGGCCCTAAGCCAATGTACAGTATTTTAATTTAATGTAATTTTATGTTTTTATCCATAATTTTATTATGACTATGTCTGAAAATTACAAAATTTATTTTGTATTTTATAAGATGCAGAGGATCGTTTTGTTTTTTAGGCATTTGATGAATATATTTACGCTCGACGCACGATTTTATCTCGGCTTTATTGATAATCGATTGTTAAACTGAACATACAGAACATATACATTCCATTCCATTTCCTTAACTGTGTGTGAGTGTGAGTGATCCATACACATCATGGATGATCTGACATGACATCACTATTTATAATGACAAGTTGAATGTAGCGTGTTGGTTTCAAGAAAGTTCTTTTTCAGTATTTGCTAAATATTGCAAAATGTAGAGGAAATAACATAGGACAATCCTCATTTACAACCTAATTTGAGTATGTTGTAAAGTACAACCGCCGCAAATGTGTAAATCTTCAAAAATGGTGTCCGGCAGCACGAGGGTGATTCAAGTCACCAACATCGCGCCTCAAGCGACTAAGGATCAGATGCAAACCCTCTTCGGATATCTAGGAAAAATAGATGACATTCGATTGTACCCAACGATCAGAGACGTATCCTGCCCCGTGCAGTCCCGAATATGCTACGTAAAATACTACGACTCTGCGACAGTGAGTGTCGCTCAACACATGACCAACACAGTGTTCATAGACCGTGCGTTGATAGTTATTCCGATGCAATCTGGAGACATACCGGACGAGCACAGGGCTCTAGAAATGTCCAACAATGGCACATTGGTCCCAGGATTCAACTCCGGAGAGCCTAGACTTCCCGCGCATATTATAAACTCCTTGGAAGGCGTCCCGCCTAACCAGATTATAAATTCCCACGATCCGAAGATGGTTGGATTAGGGTTGCCTCCATACCCAGCCTTGCCAGCAACCTTAGAGTCTCGAATAATAGAAGAGATACGGAGGACTGTGTTGGTGTCTGAAGTGGGTAATCTTGGTTCTCAGCAGTTGATTGATCACTTTGGACAAGTTGGTGAGGTCAAGTACATGAGGTTCTGTGAGATGGGAGAGGAGAAGACCAGGTTTGCCCTTGTGGAATTGACAGAACAGGGTCATGTGATTCAGGCGCTTCAGTTGAATGGATCCTCAGTTGATGGGCAAATTATCAAGGTGTGTATGTAATAAACAATAACTAACAGTTACAAAATACTCCATAAGTACAAAATAAAAAATTGTAGAACAGCACTACAGAATCTCAGCATAGAAGGGAGCTTTCTGACCTATTATTACTTTTGCTGAGGGGTGAATGAATTTATAACATTTTTAGTTTAAAGTAGTTTAATTTTTTTAATTATTGTTATTTTTAATTTGGCACAAATAACTAAACTAGCCATGTTTTCTCATCTCTTGCCTGTGGATGCGCCACTGGATACCTCTGGAAGATGGGCAGCAGCATCTTTCCATGTATCAATTTCCAGTACTGCACTCTTCAACCCGCCTGCCAAGCGTGGTGAGTATATGGCAACTACCCCTCATGGAGATCCATATGGAGGCCTGTGTTCAGTAGTGGATGTTTTACGGCTGAAATGATGAATGATAGTTCCATTTCCAAAAACTATTGTGTAATTGCTCCAACAATCTCAAGATTGAGCTTAGTGGAAAGGGAGGCCTTGGCCCAGCAAGGCTTTATTTATAGAGGCATATGTGGATCGCACGTTGTTCCTGTGACCTGTCGCCGTTTCATCCATCCAGCATTTATTCTGTTTTTCACATCCCGGTCAATATTGCTATAGTTCTGGAATAATGAACCAAGGTACCGGAAGTCGGAGCAAACTGGCAGGGATACACTGTCTTAGGCAATAGGGGAGAAATTGGTTGGACCACCGAAGTCGCAGAACAAGTGCTCGGTTTTCGTTCTGCTGATCTTCAGTCCGACACTCTCCAGTCTCTCTTGCCATTTTGCCAGCCTGCTCTGGACCCCAGTCCAAAACCATGTTGTACGAAGTTGTTGGCTATAGTTTTACGACCGGCCGCCTGCCTGACGTCAACCCTCTTTGGGAATGCTTGTTTTTTGGTTGTCGACGCTT
This sequence comes from Pasiphila rectangulata, assembly GCA_963082625.1. NCBI lineage: Eukaryota > Metazoa > Arthropoda > Insecta > Lepidoptera > Geometridae > Pasiphila > Pasiphila rectangulata. The sequence continues at coordinate 17,653,066 of OY720252.1, read as the reverse complement.
AAGACCCTGTTGTCGACTTGCCTCGCCACCGCGGGTGGATTGACAAAGGCCGAGGTTCATGCACTAGACGGGGGTAAAATCTAAGTATTGTTTCATTCATTTGAAAAACCCAAAAATACAAGTCTATTATTTTTGTATTATATAACTGAGGACTCAACTCTCTGAACAAACCTGCTTAAAGTTATAAGACTGATCACAGATAAAAACACAAAAAAAAAATATAACTAAATATAACTTTGATTTAAATATCCTGTCAACATGCATATTGGTATCTAATTAGCAAATGATCACTTCCAGGTGCACCATTCAACTCAAGCAATAGTGAAACCGCAGACGAAGAGCAATGAAGCAGCGCAGCGGGAGATCGAGGAAGCCATGTGCCGCGTCAAGGAAGCACAAAACCTCATCTCTGCGGCCATTGACCCAGTCATTGGCCTACTATCTAAAGACAAAAGAAGGTATTTAATCAAGCTTTTGTATGGGTGACAGGCCTTTGATGCTTGTATATTAACATTTGAGTAATGGTCGTAGCAGACATATCAACTCTCAAAGAGATTGTCATCATATCGCCTTTTTGGTCTCGCCGTCATACAGAGGTCAACCTAACGCAAGCTTGTAACCAGAGCGGACCTCAGTAGCTCCGAATCGACGCCTCTGTTACGGCTGGGTGACGCCGCGCTGACGTCAACAGAAGTGCGAGGGGTGAGAGAGGCAATAGGCTAGTTGAAAAAATTGTAATTTTTATTGTCATGTAGATTTACAAAAACTTTTGATGAAATAACGGCGATATATAAATATGTTGCGTGACGTCACACGCTGGTAGGTACGCGCCGGCGTGCCTCGGTCGGGTTATGACGTCACGAGTACCCACTCCTAAAATATACGCCTGTTAAATAATACGCCTGTTGCTAGATACGTAATCAGCCTGCCGGTCGTGATCGCGGTAGACTTCCTTCAGTAAATACAAGGCAGAGCAGTGTGGGCTTGCATGTGGTGTAACTAGTGGTCGCAAGGAGAGTAACCCGGGCTACTTTACTATAGTAACTTTCGTGACTTATTACATTCATATTAAATAGCGGGAATGTTCACGTACTTGTTATTGTTGGTGGAGGCACCAACTGTTTCGACCCTGCCCTGCATAGGCAGTGCACGACGGGTCGCGGAGGTGGCGGGTCGCGAGCCGAGTTCACCCTGACGAAGGCCCTCGATAAGGGTGTAAGTACGTGAACACTCCCGCTATTTACTATGCACCCGAGCTACATTCCAGAACTCGCTCCCGCATCTCGCGATCATCGCTGTCAAACGTCCATTTTGTTCTTCATTTGTTGATGGAGTTTGTATTAGCTAACTACAAGGAATTGACGTTTGACAGCAATACTTATACGCGAGATTTGCTTCTGCAAGATACGTAATCAGTCTGCCATCGTTAACCTTTGCTTGCAGTGTCATAGCAGATGATTCGAGGGCTTCCCCTATATGTAACTAGCCGCACTCCGCGGTTTCACCCGGGTAGTGCCCGTCCCGTGGGAATACGGGGATAAAATATAGTCTATGTTACTCAGGGATAATGTAGCTTTCTAATGGTGAAAGAATTTTGAAAATCGGTTTAGTAGTTTTTGAGTTAATGACATACAACACACAAAATACAAATCATTCCTTTTTATAATATTAATGGTTACTATTCCTAAGGGACCGTCTCCATGAGCGAGGGAATCGCGACGATGCTATCGTCCGTGCCACGTATCTATACACTATACTCTCTTAGCGGCCATCTCCACGAGCGAGAGAATCGCCGCGATTCCGTCGATCCTGAGGCTGTGTCGGCTTGCGTGTGGTGTAACTAGTGTTCGCAAGGACAGTAACCCTCACTACATTCCAGAACTCGTTCACGTTCTCGGTCCCGCTCCCGGCGCTCTCGCTCGCGCTACAGCAAGCGCTCCCGCTCGCGCAGCCGGCATCGCAGCCGCCGCTCGCGCTCCCGGCATCGCCATCGCTCCAGGTGAGTCCTACCCATATCCGTTAAAGCCTTCTTATGCTCAGCGCAGACAGAACGGAGCGCAGCGGAGAGGATTTTACTAACGCACTTGAAAATAAACTTTAAAATTATTACAATAAATTGCATAAATGCTTGAACCTGACAAAAACATGCTCGCGCGTCCTCGAAGATACGCGGGAGTCCCCGCGCGGCGTTTTATTTTAATAATTTTATAGTTAATTTTCAAGTGCGTCAATAAAATCCTCTCCGTTGCGCTCCGTTCTGTCTGCGCTGACCCTTATCAAATAGAAATGCAACTTAGTACTGAGTCTGCCGCCTTTTTGTAACTGTTTTTTTTTCTTAGATTCATTTGTTATTTTTTTACTTTCTCTCTCCTGTTGTGTCTTTTATTTTTTCATGTGTTTTGTTATGAGTGTTACTAATAAATGTTTTATCTATATCTATCTAAATGGAAACTTCAAGGATCGCGGTGTGGAGGGGGCTGGCGATTTTTACGACTTTTAAGCCCAATCACTGAAATTTATGCATATTTAGAATGCATATAATTTCTCTTTATCAACATATATTTAAGTATATTTTTGTATCAACATATATTTAAGTATATTAAAATTCCTTTTGTTTTGTGTACACGTACCCAGCTCACGTTATCAGCTTTTCCTATCCTTAAGGGTTTGCTGGAAGGAAACTCTTGTTAGGGTTAAGTACATGCCATGCTATTTATGTAAACTTGTGTCTGTGTATTTACAATGTGTTTGTCAAATTCTATAAAAAATCGGTATTTTTACAATAATTTTAATTTGGTTTTCAGAAAAACTATCCGTTGAATAATTTATTTATTTAAATAGGACATCCAACACAGGGTTACACATAATGCACATAATACTAAGGTCTAAATGTTAATAGCCTGGTGCTCCCGTAATTACAGGACGTCACAGCATGTACAAAGTTAGAGCGACAAAAAGTGTTATTTTTTAAACAGTATTTAGAGCATATAAGAAAAATTGTAACATAAACTTTAGGTTAATAAAATTTTAAACAGTATATAAAGCAAGTATGAAAAATTATAACATAAACTTTAGGTAAATTAAGATCAATATTATTGAAGTTAGTAGGTTAGAAAAGAAAACATTTTAACTAAAATTAATAGTAAAGAAAGAAACACAATGACAATATGTTCGAGTTTGTACGTAAATATTTAAAAAATAAGTAAATTTAAATGTAATTTAAATGTCATCTTTGATAGTTGTTTTTTGAAGTTATGCACTGAATCTGTGATGTCTAGATCACTAGGTTTTGACAACATATTGTATTGCCTACAAAGCCGCGACATGACAGCATGTTGACCAAGATTCGTTCTAGAGTAGGGTACGTTAAAAAAGTTGTAAGCCCGTATTCTTGGTAGTCTAGCTGGTGCAGAAATAAGAATTAAGTTGGTGAGTTCCATGCAGTCTATATTTCCATTGAAAACCTTATGTAGAAATATTTGATCGTTAAGTTTTCTTCTCTTGTCAAGCGTAGTCATCCTGTAGTTTTTGAGTCTTAAATTATAGCGAGAAAGTTTCTTAGCTTTATTATCCTTGTATGCTAAATGATACAAAAATATACTCTGGATGCTTTCTATTCTTTTCGAGTAAACTTCGTACTGAGGGTTCCATATAACAGAACAGTACTCAGTCAAAGGCCGGACCAAGCTATTAAAAAGTTTGATTCTTGTAGAGCTGTATTTAAAATCCTTGCTGTTACGTAAAACCTAAGACTTTAAAGCATTTAGTAACTAAATTTAAGATGTGTGAGTCAAAGCTAAGTTTTGGGTCGATAGTTACTCCTAAATCTTTTACATTTTCTACGTTTTGTAACTCCTGTCCATTTATATAATAACTATTCAATGTTTGACTTTTATTGCGAGAGAAGTTGGTGTGATGACATTTTTTGATATTCAAAAACTTATTCAAATCTTCTTGTAGAAGTTTTACATCAGACGGAAATGCTACGGGTCTCATTATTTTAAATCATCTGCGTATAAGTATACTTTGGAATAGTTAAAGCAGTCTGGAATGTCATTAATAAATATATTAAATAGTATTGGACCTAAATCGGACCCTTGAGGAACTCCTGAGGCAGATAAAAAAGATCTGGAAAAATGTCCACTTACGGCAACCTTAGATGACCTGTTTAACAAATAAGAAGAAAACCAGCTTAACAATGAACCAGAAATACCTAGACATGAAAGTTTGTGCAAAAGTATGGAGTGATCCACCTTATCAAAAGCATTACTAAAGTCTGTGTATATGGAGTCTACAGGTATTCTATTATCAAGAGATTTTATAATCTCAGAAGTATAAACAGCAAGATTTGAAACAGTTGATCGTGACTTTAATAATCTTCTAAACGTCGCTGTCTATTTTAAGTCCTCCTTACACAATTGTGTTGAAGTGTTAAAACAAATAAATAAAGTGAAAAATATCGTGTTTTGAACCGGTGCTTATAATAACGTTTATTCAACTACAAGGGATATTTGATCATTTCAAATTGTCTTTTTTAAACTTTCGCGATCACAACACATGATAAATACCCGATAATCCCATATTTTATTAACATTTAAAATTGAATCGAAAATTGGCTAATTTGCGATATCGTGGCCTTAAAAGTAAAATATTTCCTTCCATATTTCCATATAACTTAAACTAACTTATACATAACTTTATACTTCCAGGTCTCGGTCCCGTCGCCGCAGCTCTCGCCGGTCTCGCTCGCGCGACCACCGCAGCTCCCGCTCCCGCCGCGACCGCTCGCGAGACAAGGAAGACCGCTCGCGAGACAAGGAGGACCGCTCGCGAGACAAGGAAGACCGCTCGCGAGACAAGGAAGACCGCTCGCGAGACAAGGAGGACCGCAAACGAGACAAGAAGGAACCAACACCAGACGTCAAGAATGTTAAGTCTAAATCACCCCCCAAGGAAGAAAAACCCGAAGAAAGGAAAGAAGAGACAAAAGTCGAGACAACTGAAACGACGGCCGCATCGCTGCCGACAAATGGCAACGACGAGAATGGCAAGTCTAAACCTCCGTCTCCTGAAAAGGAGAAGGAAGTGAAGAAACGGGACAGATCGCGTTCCCGCGATCGCAAGCGCGACAGGTCTCGTTCCAGGCGCAGATCGCGCTCGCGGTCGAGAAGGAAGCGCTCCCGATCGAGGAAGAAATCCCGCTCGCGCGATAGGAAGAAGTCGAGGTCACGGGATAGGAAGCGGTCGAGATCGCGCGATAGGAAGCGGTCGCGGTCTCGCAAGCGGACCCGTTCTCGCGACAGGAAGCGCTCTCGTTCGCGGGATAAGAAGCATTCCCGGTCTCGGGATCGGAAGCGCTCCCGCTCGCGGAGCCGCCAGTCGAAAAGCCGCTCGCATCGAGACTCCAAAGCGAAGGATATGAAATCGCGCGACCGCTCGCCGAACATTTCTGTTATCGAGGAGAAGGATATCTCTATCGACAATAAAGTCATAGAGCTGAATGACGATAAACATTCTCCAGATAACATGGACATTTCGAATTCGCCGTAGGTGTCTGAGTCGCTAGTGAGTTATTGAAACGTTTTCGTAGGCATTTTTTAATGATTTCCAGCTTTGTTGTAAACATTTAGAGTATGTATTTGTATGTAAAGAAGACCAAGATCAATTTATTAGTACTGTATATAGTAAAGCTTCACTTATCGGTAATCTCAAACTAAACCAATATGATTTGATGTTAAGTATTGGTGGAATATATACATAATTTAAATGTAGTATGAAGAGGATTACAGGATGTGTTGCAAGAAATGTAACTTATTATTTTTATTAAAATATGGGATTATCGGGTATTTATCGCGTAATTACCTTTATTATTATTTTTAAACGACTGCAAAAAGGAGATTTCTATTCGACTGTATTTTTTTTATAGGTAATGGAACTAGGGTGCAACAAGAATACCCCAACTTGTCAATAATTAACTATTTTAAAATATCTTGGTCTTTGATTTACTAGTGCATGTCCAACTGATGATTTCGTCACATTGTATGTTTTATGTTGTATTGACTTTTTCTTAGCCTTCCGAACAGTTAAGTGAAGAATAAAATAATTGTAAGAAATAAATTGACTTCAAATACTTGAAGAGCAGTTTTCTTTTCTCGTTAGTTCAATTCAATCAAACATTACTACCATTGCACTGAAAGTAGCGGGTGCAACGAATTTATTTCTTGGCGTCCAAGCCAACCTCTACCTCCAACCGCGCTAACAGAGGCTAAAATAAACTCCCGAAGTAGGTTGAGGTCAGGAAGGTCATATACACGGTAACTACTACATACAAAAATGATAAGAGGCATTCAAGATTTTGATGATAAAGGCAACCTGCGTTAAAGGTTTCGCCTGAATTACGGGTTCGAGCCCCGTCAGACAACATTTTGTGTTTCAGTGTAGGTACGTAATCTTGGAACTCCTCTCTCTAGATAAACAAACCGTTCATGGTCGAGGTGGCCCTAATCAAAACAAACAAACGTTACACAATGTTACAAAATATTGCGCAATAAGTACCTATGTATCTATATTCCTGATGGGTTGCCTGGAAGAAATTGCTGTCAGCAATAAGGCCGCCTATTTGTACGTGTTTACCTATTTATATTTTATTTTTAAGTTTATCTGTGTACAATAAAGTGTTAATTCATTCATTCATTCTATGTAGGCAATTGCGCAAATCGTGCAACTATTGTCTATTTCACTTTATGTGCAATCCGCAGCATTTAATAGTAACAGGTCCCGGCGAAACTGTCATTCATACTAGATACCTCCAGACCGGTGCTGCAGTGAAGTGATTCTTATCAAGATGGACGCAATCGTGATTGAAATAAATCCAAGGAGCTCCAAAAACGTTAACAATTTGAGAGGTAGGTCTACAGAATCCCAGAAAAAGTCTAGAGAAAGGTCTCCTGTAACTTCTAGAAGCAGGTCTCGGAGACACTCGAGGGATAGGTCCCGAGGACGTTCTAGGGACAAGTTTTGGGGACAGTCCAGGGATCGGTCTCGAGGACATTCAAGGGGAAAAACGTGTGGACATTTGCGGAGCGAATCCCCTGGACATTCGAGAGTCGTGTCGAATGGTCTTCAAAGAAGCAGATCTCGATCCCGTGACTATGCTAAGGGAAGAACGAGCGACCAGTTGAGGGGCGGATCTCGTAGACATTCGAGGGGTAGGTCCCGTAGACATTCGAGACGTAAGTCCCGTGGACATTCAATAAGAAAATCTCGCGGTCATTCGAGGGACAGATCCCGTGGATATTCGAGAGGTAGATCCCGATCTTGTCTCAATTGTAACGGCGGAAACAGCAACCAATTGGAAGGTGAATGTAGTTATTCGAGAGGGAGGTCCCGTGGACACTCAAGGGACAGGTCTCGTGATATTGCAACAAGTAAATCTAATGGCAGAACCCGCAAGGAAGTTACAAGATCCCGTGATCATTCAAGGGGTAGGTCCCGTGGTCATTCAAGAGGTCGGTCCCGTGGACATTCAAGGGGTAGGTCCCGTGGTCATTCAAGAGGTCGGTCCCGTGGACATTTGAGGGGTAAATCGTGTGAACTTTCGAATCGTAAAGCCCGAGGACATTCGAGAATGATGTCTCATGGACACTATCGAGAAATGCTGTGGACATTCGAGGATCATAGGAAATAATTTCATGGTGATTCTAGGTTCTGATTTTGTTCAAGCGCAAAGCCTCATGATAGAACTCGTTAATTAGATCTTGGAAGAGAAAATTTTATTCGTACATTTTTTAATAATTTATTTTAAGAATAATATGTGTAAAATCTATTTAATTCTACAATAAATTATTAGCCGTAATACGTTACTAAGATAGTGTACATTTATTAGTGGCATAATGGCATTAATTAAAGCTATCGTATTTTTAGAATCTAAAAGAGTACATGTTAACAAACACTAATTATTAATATTAGTTATCATTACAAACTTCAGAATTAGAACGGAGTCAATAAAATGACTCCGTTCTAATTCTGAAGTTTTTACAAATGTTTTGCATTGATATATGTATTTAGGTACCTAACAGCCAGCAATCCAGTTAAGTTACGCTCGCCGTGCAGTTTATTTAGGTATATAATAGAGATAAACCTATGTATAGGTCGTAGGTAGGTACAGTTTCACTTTGATACAGCTGTGGTTTGAAGTGTTTTAGCTGATAAGATATTAATTAAAATGCTAACATTTCCTGTTCAATTCGAACTTGTTAGTTTTAATGTAAGCGGATCTTTCATTAAAAATACTTGTATTTGCTATGCATAATAATTATACGTTTAAGATCACGTAGGCCCTGTATTCACCTTGACTGATGTTTTAAAATGTAGTATTTACTTACTTAAAGAAAAGTATTTTATAGCATGTATGTTAATTCTTACTGCAATTTGTGAATTCTTTATAATTAGTCGTAACATACCTTTAGAACACTATATTGTAAGCACTGAATTGTTTAGGTGTTTATAAATAATATCTTTACCTTAAGTTAAGGTTGATTTTGTTCCTTCTTCCAGAGCTACATGGCAGTTGCGGTTTACATACATTACTTCACTCCCGGGAGCCTCAAACTCAGAACAAAAACACAGATTCTGAATTTGGATGAATTCGACAGCAAATTCGGCGAAGATGCTACGGACATGAATACTAGAAGATGGCTCGAACCGAAGGAAATGCCCTACCCAGGATATTGTAGGGCCCCCGGTTCAGGACAATGTGTGCCTACGTTATGTAACTGTGATGCGTTAGTGATATTGTGGGATCAAATCCAGAAGAAGAAAGTAAACGTGACTGAAAGAGTAGCGTAACCTAACTCGGTTACCACTGACTACAGTTATATTTTCACAAGCATGTGAACGGAAATAAATAAATTACTTGAATAAACTATAGACATCACATTGTTTGTAATTGTTCAAATGATTACAACTAATATAAAATATTTTCACCTACATCAGTCTTTCTCAAAGTGCGAAGTGTAGATGCTAGGGACTTTTAGGAAGTCGGCAGAAGGTTTGCAGAAATTTGAGACTATTAACGATTAAGGGTGAGCGCCTTGGGGTGCCGGCACTAGAATGTTTCCCCTTCTCTCATGCCCGTGGATGCAAAATCCCTGCTAAGGGATACCTCCGAAAGATGGGCAGAAGCTTCTTTCTGTGTAACAACATCCCCAGCTGCGCTCGCCAACCCGCCTGGCAAGCGTGGTGAGTATGGCAACTACCCCTCATAGAGATCCTGTGTTTAGTAGTGGAGGTTTTACAGCTGAAATGATGAAGGGTGATCAAAAGAAAACCTGTAATAACAGCGAAAATACAAGTACCATGCTTTTATTCTGTCAAACCCCTAAACATTATAAGGCTAAGATTAGGATTTCCCATATTTTTTCTAAGAGAGGTTCTAGTAAAATAAAATAATACATCAAAAGTAATTTTTAGGTTCTACGTTTTAAACTGCAGTGATAGGTATAGAACCGTAGAGAATGTAAAATGCTGATAAGAAATTGATTGCTCCGATAAGAATCCCCATTACACGTCCAAGCTGGAAAATCAAACTTCAGACAACATAGAACAACACAGACACACCAGACAGAGGACAGAAAACAAAATAATTAGGCCAGGTGCGCTATGTAGGCTTCCGTAACCGTAGGCCTGTTGTTAGAAGTTTGAAACATATTAATTTTGGTTTAAAGTATTTCGGTATGTTTGATAAACCGTATCACTTATTCGAGCTACATTCACTTAACCGTTATAGTTTTCCTAGAAACTTAATGGTTAAAACTACATTTATGATTTGTAAAGCTAGTAGTTTAGTTTTGAGAGGCGGATATATCGCAAACGGAACCCTTCATCGTAAAATTGCCCTCGCGTAAGCCTAAGTGGTTTTGACATAGGTACCTATTCAACGATACACGAACACACGATGGGAAAATAAAAAAAAAATAGATTGTTATATTCCGTGTATACCCCAATTAAATAAAAAATTTCATAATTTTCCTAGTGTTCGGTATCGAGAAAATCCTCGATAGTTATCGAGAAAGTGCACGAAAGATGTCTTCAATCTAGATTCTCATGATTCATCTCTGCTGGTTTATTCTCATTTAGGCCTACTTCCTAATAAGGTTCTCATGTTTATTATTTATGATGGACGCTTGGACAGATTCAAGTACCTTGCAATCTTAAAAGATCTTTTAGAGGTCCTAGGAGAAGTAGAACGTCAGCAGAAGTAGAACTTCGTAGTCCCATTTGTTCCATTAAAATATCCATTAAAAAAGAAATGGTACTTACAATATCAAGAAAATATAATAAATAAATAAATGTACTAGTTTTACCATTAAAAAACATACAAGACTTGCACCTGGCTTCAGGGGTAATTTTAAGAATCACCGCCTGAGTCGTATTCGATAATACGAGGGTTTATTTTCAACCGGACGGAGCAGCGGCTCACAGTAGTCACACAGGTAGACTTTAAAAGAGAACTTTCCCCAAGAATGGATTGTTACGGATGGCCCTGTCAAATGCCCCGGGAGGTCGCCCGATTTAACTTCTGTACAAAATCTCAACTGATTTAAAGGTGTTCAATAAAACAACCGTATTTTGTAGAAGCAGTCTCTCTTTCAAGCTCTCAATTTAGTTTAATTGATCCAATGACTATGTAAAAACCTAAAACGCTTCGATAGCGCGATCTAGAATTAGACTTAAATTAAGGACGTCATCTGTTGAATTTAACTAGAAACTTTTACTTGAACTGTTGAACTTTACTTATAGTTTATACATTAAACATCTTCTTTTGTAAATTGACTAAGTATTCTATTCAGCGTTTTGCTCTAATATATATATATATAAACACTTACTGACTTTGACTTAAACCCCACTAGACTATTTCTTGTGGGGTTACCTACGTTAAGGATGAAGTGTACAAAACAAGCTACGACACCATTGAAGAACTAAAAGCAGCCATAGAAACAATTTTAACGCAAATTCACCTGAAGATACAAAACACAAATGATACAAATCGTAAGATCGATCTTTTTCACAAAATTATGCCTTAGTGGGGGATAACGCATAAAAACAAAATAGCTTAGAGATTAATAATGTTTTATTGATTACGTTTATCACATTCTGTCCCTTATTCAATAAGAAAATATATACTAGTAAACGAAAATGCGTGAATAGCTATACATTCTTTGATGGTAGTGCTGTAGTATGCCAATTCCGTGTCTACTTCCAAATAAAGACTTATTCATAATCATCACAGCCATGCTGTCCACGCCTGCCCACCGTGGTGAGTGTGGCAACAACCCTCATGACCTGTACATGGAGCTCCATGAGGGAGGCCGTGCACGTTCTAGGGCTGAGATGATGTACTGAATACACCGGCTTCGTTTGTAGTTTACATGCAGTACTTTAGTGGCACAAAAAGGCGGAGGCCCACACCCAGCAGTGGGGGCAGCCTGGCTGTGGATGATAATGATTATATGGGACACGTGGTCTGTACTAGGGTTGTTGCGAATATCAGCATCCGCTGATGATCAGCATTGATTTAAACATCAGCATCCGCATTGATCGATGTTGATTTTCAATGCTGATGTTCGAGTCGCGACATGACCCGAAGAGGCGGGGCTTAAAGCGTATTTTTGTACAAATTAGGTAAACAAGTACAAACAACATACAAAGGGTGTTCCCTGTGCTACCCTTTGTGTACTAAACCTTTAAAAAATGCAGGATTTTTCGAGACCCGGTTTCTATTTGAAGAACCACCTACATTAAGTAAGTGTGGAACACTAAGTTTGCGGGCCCGACACGCACTTGGCCAAAATCAGCATCAGCAGATGTCAAGATTAAAAATCAGCATCAGCGTCCGCTGATGTGTCAAAAAACCGCATCCGCAACAACCCTGGTCTGTACTTAGAGATCTGTGGGGGAGGCCTATGCCCAGCAGTGGACGGCCCACGGCTGCGATGATGAATACGTCGTTCCCTGTGATTTCGTCAGTAGGCTATATGGAATACATATCGTGCATGGCGTACCGCCAGGTCCAGCGCCGAGCGATGCGCTCGAAGCGGGCTCGCTCGTTCACGTACATCTCTCCTACTTCTGGCTCCATACACACCTGCAACAAAAGAATACAATATTAATGAATGAATAAACATTTATTTGTGACACAATACAAAAATAAAACAGGACAAGTGCGAGCTGGACTCGCCCACCGAGGGTTCCGTAGGTATCATCATTTCAGCCATAAAACGTCCACTGATGAACACAGGCATCCCTCATGGATCTCCATGAGGGATAGTTGCCATACTCACCACGCTTGGCAGGCGGGCTGGTGAGCGCAGGATGGTATCCCTTAGCAGGCTCTTACTGCATCCATGGGCATAAGAGGAGGGGTATCATTCTACTGCCGGCACCCCACGGCGAGTGGAGGCTCCGTAGGTATGGAGGAACATAATAAATATTAGTAAAAGTTTTTAAGATGCACAAAAATAATCGGTCTCCCATTCAATGTATGACCGTGCGTAAGGTTACTTAACCTCGATGATTGATTTCGTAAGGAATTTATGATTTCATTGCAAATGTATAGTTATCGGATTTTTCTCTGCATCTACAGTATAAGACGATATACCTTGCCAAATTTCATAGTTCTACGTCTACGAGAAGTACCCTATGAATTTGGATTACTTTGAGAAATAAATAATAATAATATTTTAATTTTTTTAAGGAGGGGAGGGAGGGAGGCCTTTGTCACTGCCGTGGGACACTACAGGCTCTTAATAATAATAATAATTGAGAATGTCGAAACATGCGTTTTTTGCGGCATAAACGACCGTATCTTTTTTTCAGGTTAACTTAGAATATTGATTAGATTATTTTTCACAGCTTAAAGAGGTGTCAAGTGCGTGTCAGGCCACTATATTAGGTTTCCGTAGTTACCCGTAGACCTGGTTGGTTGGTGTGTTTTTTACCAAAACATATTAACAGGTATTTATTTAGTTTTCGGTGCAAGTTATTCCGGTATGTTTGGTAAACCGTATCACTTATTTGAGCGACAATTTCACCGAAACTAAAAAAGCTATGCTAGGTTGCCGTTACGGTATGCCATCGTTAAGTCGATGCCGACGTCGCGTCGCCGGGGGGGCACGTCGCGGGCACATGCAAGTCAGTCGTGGTGTCTCACCGCAGTGTAAGGGTCCGTGAGCAGGCTCTGTATGGATATGAGCAGCTTGCTGATGGTGAGCGCGAGGGACCAGTTGTGGTGCACGGAGTCGATGCCGACGTCGCCGGGGGGGCACGTCGCCGGGGGGCACGTCGCGGGCACATGCGAGTCAGCCGTGGTGTCTCACCGCAGTGTAAGGGTCCGTGAGCAGGCTCTGTATGGATATGAGCAGCTTGCTGATGGTGAGCGCGAGGGACCAGTTGTGGTGCACGGAGTCGATGCCGACGTCGCCGGGGGGGCACGTCGCCGGGGGGCACGTCGCGGGCACATGCGAGTCAGCCGTGGTGTCTCACCGCAGTGTAAGGGTCCGTGAGCAGGCTCTGTATGGATATGAGCAGCTTGCTGATGGTGAGCGCGAGGGACCAGTTGTGGTGCACGGAGTCGATGCCGACGTCGCCGGGGGGGCACGTCGCCGGGGGGCACGTCGCGGGCACATGCGAGTCAGTCGTGGTGTCTCACCGCAGTGTAAGGGTCCGTGAGCAGGCTCTGTATGGATATGAGCAGCTTGCTGATGGTGAGCGCGAGGGACCAGTTGTGGTGCACGGAGTCGATGCCGACGTCGCCGGGGGGGCACGTCGCCGGGGGGCACGTCGCGGGCACATGCGAGTCAGTCGTGGTGTCTCACCGCAGTGTAAGGGTCCGTGAGCAGGCTCTGTATGGATATGAGCAGCTTGCTGATGGTGAGCGCGAGGGACCAGTTGTGGTGCACGGAGTCGATGCCGACGTCGCCGTGGCGGGACACGTTGGGGTGCAGCACGCGCGTGAGGAAGCGCACCACGGGCGGACTCATCGGGTACCTGCGGGGATGACATTTCCAAATTGAAAAACGCCATCAAACGCAATAAAGCTTATAATAAAATATCAGATTACCTAGAGGGCAAAACCACTTGGGACGGAATCCGCTCCAACTCAGTTGGACGTTATGGCGGATCCGTAACATACAACAAAAGACAAAAGAAAGTTCCCGTATTTGACGTAGGACTGTTTCCAGATCTTATGAAGTATATCAATTAGTTCCGTTTTTTAATAACAGACCCATTTCTATACCACCCACGATGAGTAAAATTTTCGAAAAAAATATTTTGAACCAACTGACTTCTTATTTCAGTCTTCATACTTCATGATAATTAAATCGGGATTCACTAAAGGTAGATCAACAACCGATGCTGGAACAGTACTCTTAATACATATATTTGGGGCCTGGGATAGTCCGAAAAATGTAATAGGCGCTTTTGTGATCTGTCCAAGGCCTTCCATTGTGTTTGTCACAACATCCTTTTAAGAAAACTTAATGTAACGGCATTGAAAGCATGGCACTTGATCTCCTTGTGTCATGTTTATCTGACAACACAAAGTACACAAGATTGAGGTATGCGGCTAGAGATCAGAGGGATCAAGAATTGAATTAGGCGTGCCACAAGGATCTATTTCAGGACCTTTTTTGTTTTTTAATTATGTAAATGACCTCCCGTTTTTTGCAAAAAAATTGTGTGTTATTGGTTCATTTGCAGACGATACTTCGATAATTTTTAGAGTTTATAGGAATAAGGTTAATTACGACGACGTAAATAATTCACTGTCACAAGTGCACTTTTGGTTTACTGCGAACAACCTAGTGCTTAATACTAATAAGATAAAATGTATTAAATTTTCTTTACCAAATGTATATACAGTATTAGTATTTTGGGTGGGAAATTGCTCAGTGCCGTCATCCCCACAGTAGTTTTAAGGCGCATTTTTGGATGAATGGCTGTGTTTACAAGCAAAATTGCCGTATAGGGGACGATACCAACCCACGCGACGTTCACCGCATTCGACTGATACCCTAAAGGTGAACATAACAGAAGCCATCGCTCAAATTGGGCCGGATCTATGCGAAAGAGTAATTGAAAATTGGAACACTCGGATCCGTGCTGCCGTAAGAAGACAAGGCGGGTATTTGCGCGATGTCATATTTCACACGTAATGGCACATAACAGGGCTTTCAAATAAAACAAGAATTATGTTAATAGCTCACACACAGGTTGTTTTATTTCATTTCGACATCTACCCGCCCTTATTGAAAAACCCTTTATATGATAAAGGCGGTTTATATTTGTTGGAGAACCTTGACAGCGCCATCTCTTGTCTGAAAGCAGAACTTATCTAGCTTTTTTTTTTACTTTTGATGATTTCTAAAATCTACGCTAATTAGAGAGTTTGTTATAATTTTCCTGTATTCTTTACATACACTTCTATTAGCAATCAAAGTTTCAGGGATTTATCTCGTTATTCAGCGTTATCTTATACCACTTCAAGTTGATAGCATCAGTATTTCTCAAGATATCCATTTGTGACAGACATACAGACAAAGTCACAACATAAGGGTTCGTTTTTACCATTTTGGTCCGGAACCCTAAAAAGGGCGATACATATTTGCAGAATGAAACCAGGCGATTCATTTAGAGAACGATTTAAAAAAAAAAACCTTTTAACTATTATGTCGCAATACATTTATGAAAACTTACTGTATGTCGAAATGAAATCTACGCTCCGACCCACTCGTGCACATATCCAAAACCTCGAGAACTTTCAAATCGCTTTGATTGTCTGGGTCTCGAAGAACATGCATCAGTGGACGAGATCAATAACAGGTTCGTAGAAACTGTCCATACGGTGGGGTCTCAGTTCTTTAAGACGCCCCGTACAAATAGACCTCAGAAACTCTCTGATGACACTCTTAACCTTATGGCTGAACGACGCTCATTACGACTGCAGTCTCCCGATGATGCTAAGTCACATAGGCAGCTCAATAGACAAGTTTGGAAATCCTTGCGGCACGATATTCGTACCTTTAATACAGCTCGTATTAAAGATACGATAGAGCGGAACAAAGGCTCCAAAGTGTTCGCGAGAGATATGTCTATTGGGCAAAGCCAGATGACGAAGCTGAAGAGGGAAGATGGCAGTATAGCGTCAAGTAAAGCAGAAGTGTTAAGGGAAGTCGAAAGGTTCTATGGACAGCTCTACGATTCGGTCACTAAACCTGTTTGCAGTGTGGCAGAAGACCCTAGAGCCAAGCTGACCCGACATTATACCGAAGATATCCCGGACATCAGCCTGTACGAGATCAGGATGGCCCTGAAACAGCTTAAGAACGACAAGGCGCCGGGGGAGGACGGAATCACTTCAGAGCTTCTGAAAGCGAGTGGATCACCGATACTTAAAGTCCTTCAGAAGCTCTTCAACTCCGTCTTGCTCGAAAGTATTACGCCAAAAACATGGAACAAAAGCGTCGTGGTACTGTTCTTTAAGAAAGGTGACAACACCTTGCTTAAGAACTACAGACCGATCTCGCTTTTGAGCCATGTTTATAAGCTGTTTTCAAGGGTCATCACAAATCGTCTCGATCGCAGGTTTGATGACTTCCAGCGTCCCGAACAAGCCGGGTTTCGAAAAGGCTACAGTACCATAGACCACATTCATACGCTGCGGCAAGTGATACAGAAGACCGAAGAGTATTACTTGCCGCTATGTCTCGCGTTTGTGGACTATGAGAAAGCCTTCGATTCGATCGAAACATGGGCGGTGCTCGAGTCTCTCCAACGATGCCGAATTGACTATCGGTATATCGAAGTGTTGAAGTCTTTGTATAGGTTTCTATAGCCACTATGTCAGTCCGAGTACAGGAACAGAGTTCGAAGGATATTCCCTTAAAAAGAGGCGTAAGACAGGGAGACGTTATTTCTCCGAAACTGTTTACGACCGCTTTGGAAGATGCCTTTAAGCTCTTGGAATGGAAAGGACTAGGCATCAACATTAACGGCGAATACATGACTCACCTTCGGTTTGCTGATGATATTGTGGTCATGGCAAAGTCGATGGAGGAACTTGGCACGATGCTCGAAGGCCTCAACCGAGTCTCCCAACGGGTAGGTCTTAAAATGAACATGGACAAGACGAAGATTATGTCGAATGTCCATGTTGCGCCTGCCCCAGTTACGGTTGAGAACTCGGCTCTCGAAGTTGTCGACGCGTATGTATACCTAGGACAAACAGTCCAATTAGGTATGTAGGTCCAACTTCGAGAAAGAGGTAAATCGACGAATCCAACTCGGATGGGCAGCGTTTGGGAAACTACGCAACGTCTTTTCGTCCAAAATTCCTCAGTGCCTTAAGACGAAAGTCTACAATCAGTGTGTGTTACCAGTGATGACATATGGAACCGAGACGTGGTCATTCACGATTGGCCTCATGAATAAGCTCAGAGTCGCTCAACGAGCTATGGAGAGGGCTATGCCCTATGGGTATATAGGGAGATACGTAGAAGAACTCGGGTCACCGACATAGCCAAACGGATTAGCACGTTGAAGTGGCAATGGGCAGGCCATGTAGCTCGCAGAACAGATGGCCGATGGGGCCGAAAAGTTCTCGAGTGGAGGCCACGGACCGGCAAGCGCAGCGTAGGACGTCCACCAACAAGATGGGATGATGACCTGGTGAAGACCGCAGGTCGACGGTGGATGCAGATCGCTTCCAACCGCAATAACTGGATATCCATAAGGGAGGCCTATGTCCAGCAGTGGACGTCCTACGGCTGAAATGATGATGATGACTGTATGCACACAAAAATAGAAATAATATTATCAAGAGATGTGATTTGCGTCATGTGTTATCTAAAAATAAATGAATTACCTAATATTATTATAGTGTATTCCCCTTAAATAGAGACAGTAAAAAAGTGCCTTTGGACATAATCTTCGATATAATTTATTTTAATATAATGCTCATTAAAATGCTCATAAAATGGCTCTAATTTCACTGCAATTAGGCACATAATGACACCTGTAATCAAACTGTGACTTTTTCATTGCTCAAGTGAGTTATAGGGTTTTTTTATTTTATTGGTTGTTACTTTGTTCTTAAAATAGTTTCGATACAAAAAATAATAATGAACCAAAAATAGTTAATTATAACTTTATTTAGATACATATAAACGGGTATTTATCGCGTAAATTACCTTTATTATTTCCCGACATTTCGCTTGGATTGCACCAAGCATGGTCCCGGGAAGACTGATGTGATGGAGGTACCGCAGCAAAGCGAAGGCGTTTGTTGAACTACCCTCACTTGATCTTCATAAAAATTATTAGGGCCGGTTCCCACTGGGACAGCACACTACACTGACTGTATCCACATACTGAGTTGATTTTTCACGCCGAGTACACTTTGCTATCACTGGATTCCATGAGGCAGAGAGTCTGAAACCGTCTTCACGATTTAAATTAGGATGCTTCTTAATCTCAATCGCTTCCCGAACCATTCTCTTATAGTAGTGCCTCTCGTTGGCTAGGATTTTCGGATTGTGTAATTCAATCCAGTGATTAGGTCCTGAGTCTACTATATTGTCGATTTTTCACCGCAGCTATGTGCTCCTTAACACGTTCGGCGACAGTGCGCTTCGTTTGGCCTATGTAGGAGCCGCCCACAGCTGCAATCGATCATGCTTGGTGCAATCCAAGCGAAACGTCGGGAAATAATAAAGGTAATTTACGCGATAAATACCCGTTTATATGTATCTAAATAATGTGTTGTGATCGCGAAAGTTTAAAAAATACAATTATAACTTTACTAACTACACATTTACTAATTGTCTCTCTAAATAACTTTTTATCTACTAAATAATTTGATTTTTATGTCGATTTTTCACCGCAGCTATGTGCTCCTTAACACGTTCGGCGACAGTGCGCTTCGTTTGGCCTATGTAGGAGCGCCCACAGCTGCAATCGATCATGCTTGGTGCAATCCAAGCGAAACGTCGGGAAATAATAAAGGTAATTTACGCGATAAATACCCGTTTATATGTATCTAAATAATGTGTTGTGATCGCGAAAGTTTAAAAAATACAATTATAACTTTACTAACTACACATTTACTAATTGTCTCTCTAAATAACTTTTTATCTACTAAATAATTTGATTTTTAAGTATTATTTTCTTCATAAGTGTGTTGAAAAACGTCGTATGATAAACGTGCGTATTGATGATTACCGTCCTCGGCTCTCATAAGGTCCAACTAGTCGCGGAGGCAAAGTCTTCAGTGAGCGCGGCCTAAATGTATGCTATATCACCTGACATAGCGTGTTTACCCGCGCGCTAGAATGAAATGCACAATGATTCATTCCTAAACCAATCGCGCAAAAATATGTGGATAGACTTTTAGCACAAGGGTTAATATAGAAAAACTTTAGTGTAATCTTTTCAAAATAACATTTATTTCAACTTTTGAATAATTAAACTATGTCGGAACGGCATTTATTTTTGAGTTTTCTTTCTCCTTATATTATTTAGTTTCGTCCAAAGTTGGGCTAAAATCAGTGTTGAAATACGAAAGTTTAGAAGCTTGTATTTTTGAAATAAATACTTTTTTACGGTTTGGTGTGTATACAAACATAGATTATGACGAGATAAATTGATATAATCCTTAGTGTTGTATGGTTAACGTCAAACAGTGGAGTAGTTACCCTTCCACGTTTGTATGGAAAGATGAGCGACTCGTTCATCCTTAAGACCCTCAGCTAACGGCTCGGGTCTCAATGGCGCCTCAGCGGTAATCACCAACATTACACACTTGTACCATAATGTACTATTATAAAATTATGTCAAATTAAATTAGTTAAATCGCTCATTCAACTTGGCCTGAAACTGCGTTAAATCGCGAGGAGTGGAAGGGGAAGCCTTTGCCCAGCAGTGGGACAGTAAGGGCTGAAAAAAAATTGCTCGTTGGCCTTCTTTGCTAGATTGTAATACTACATATTAGGGTACTGTATTTTCTGTACACTAATCAATAATAAAAAAACCCCATGGCCCGGTAGTACAGTTAAGAGTAAACTTACGAGTAGGGCACTTGTATGTAGAGATAGAAGACGCCGCCTTCGTAGGGCGAGCCCACCGGCCCCGTGACCACGGCCTGCCAGTGGCAGCACTTGGGGTCCAGCGGCGTGGCGGCGCAGCCCTCCGGCGGCGTGTTGCGCAGCATCTGCGTGAACATTACGAGTAGGGCACTTGTATGTAGAGATAGAAGACGCCGCCTTCGTAGGGCGAGCCCACCGGCCCCGTGACCACGGCAAGTTTTTCATTCTTCAATCCATTCTTCGTAAACATTCTCAACTCGTCTATAACAAGGACTCTGCTGTTTCTAAGAGAAGATCAGACAAGGTCTGTAAAGTCGAACGTCGCACTACGACCACAGCGAGCCGTCACTTCTTTTACTGCACTCCTTCATTGTACAACCGTATAAATAGCAAATTAAATATATTTCCCCTATCTAATTATAATTGCAAAAGCAAATGCCTCAAGTGGCTACTGACTCTTTCCTACGAAGAAACTGAAAATATATTATGCTTTTCAACTTAAGAAAAAACAATAAGAACAATATATGTATTGCAACTTACTGGCCAATTTGTATTTGTTTTTGATTGATTCGCATTCACACACCCACACACTCACACACACCGACACTCACACACTCACTCACAATCAGTTGTAAAAATGTTATTTTTAATCACTATCTTAGTTTGTATTATATAAATATCTCTACGCTGACGATACTAGTCTTTTTTACTTTGGGAGTTCACTTTCTGATGTAATGCAACAGGCTCAACAAGATTTGAACTTGCTGTTTGAGTGGTTCCAAGCTAATTTGCTAACAATAAATACTTCTAAAACGTGTTATGTAATTTTCTCCGCCAAAAATAAAAAGATATTAAAAACTACAGACTTATACATACACTGCCGGCCAAAAGTTTGAGACCACTTGTAAAAATCTTTGTAACCACCAAAATATTTCAAAAGTACACATGATAAAGAGCTAATTTGAACACCTGCGTATTCTATTGTTATCAAAGAATTTCTGAGAGTAATTTTTATTGTATATTTTTAAGTTATCATCCTTTAAAGGTCTATTGTTTCAAAACATAAATGAGTACCGCGCGCTTACCAGGTGATAGAGTCATTGTTATATTTTTTATGGCCTGCTCATTTCTAATTATTTTGGTTTTGTTTTGCGGTAACCGTACTTCCGGATTATTTTAGCTTCCTTGAACATATTTTTTACCTGAGTTTTGATGGAGTAAATTTTTCATTATCTTAACTAGTCTGAGCTCGTCGTTGTTACAGTAAAGACATCTTAAAATGGGAAAAGTGCGCGAAATTAGCACTGAAACTCGTTCTGCCATAGTTGTTTTACACGGCGAAGGCAAATCTGAACGTGCGATTGCCTCTCAACTTAAGTTGTCGAAGACTTGTGTTCATAACGCAATAACCCGATACAAGGAGACTGGCAGTAATCAAGATCGTTCGCGATCGGGGAGACCGAGAGCTACCACTTCTAGCGAGGATAATTTCATCGTCGTTACCAGCAAGCGGAATAGACGCCTAACCGCACCAGAAATCCGCGCAGAAGTGAACAAATCCCGATCAGAACCTGTGTCATTGACTACAGTAAAAAGACGATTGAGAGATGCTAAGTTATTTGGTCGCGTCGCCGTTCGAAAACCACTACTAAGGCCACAAAACAAAAAGAAACGGATGCAGTGGGCCCTTACCCATCGAGACTGGACTGAAGAAGACTTTAAAGAAGTTCTTTGGACAGATGAATCCAAGTTTGAAATATTTGGTTCAAAACGACGAATTTTTGTTCGACGTACCGCCGAGGAAAAGATGATGCCAGATTGTGTGGTGCCAACAGTTAAGCATGGTGGTGGTTCCATTATGGTCTGGGGATGCTTCTCGGGCCATGGAACCGGAGATTTGGTACGAGTCGAAGGAATCATGAAAAAGGAGCATTATAAACGAATACTACAGCAAAATGCCGTTCCGTCTGGTTTAAGATTAATTGGAAATGGATTTTTTCTCCAACAAGATAATGATCCTAAACATAGTTCAAAATTATGCAGGGGTTATTTAGAACATAAAGAAACAGAAAGGGTGTTAAAAAACATGGTGTGGCCCCCTCAGAGTCCGGATCTCAACCCCATTGAGCTATTGTGGGAAGAGCTTGACAGAAATGTGCGCAGTTGTTGTCCCTCCTCACAAGAAGACATGTGGAAGGCTTTACAAGAAAGCTGGAACAATATCTCACAAGATACAATTGATAAATTGATTGCTCGTATGCCGAGACTAGTGAAAAAAGTTATAAAATGCAAGGGAGGCTTTTTTGACGAAAAATCCGTTTAATGATTTTATTAAATATGAACGTCATTTTTAACGTAAATGGTTGATATTTCTTGATTTTTTTTTTCTTCTTGATGAATAAGTATTAGTAAATAAGCATTTTAATTAATATCTAAACCTCTTGATTTATATTTTGAGTTTTATTTCATTTTGCTACTTAGATGTAGGTGGTCTCAAACTTTTGGCCGGCAGTGTATGTAAACGGAAAAACTTTAGAACAAAAAAGTCATGAAAAGTATTTGGGATTGATTCTGGACAGTAAACTGACGTGGAAAAAACATATAGATTGTATAAAACCAAAAATAACATCTCTGACAGGAGCCCTTCGTAATATAATACATTTTCTACCAAAACAAGTCCGCTTCTATATTTACAACTGTCTCGTCAAACCACATCTCGACTACCTAATAGAGGTATGGGGTAATGCTGCAATGACCAACCTGAAAGACCTTCAAATTGCTCAGAACAAAGTTATCAAAGTACTATTCCACTACGATTATTTAACACCAACAAAAAATCTTTACAAGGAAACAAAATTTATGAACTTAAAGCAATTATATAATTTTAAAACTTACATACTAATACGAAAAATAATAAATGGCGATTTACATACAGAAATATCATTTACTAGAAATTACCAACTTGAAAAGATAAAATTAAGAAATGCTGAAAATATTTGCTTTCCTTTTCCACATACCCAATATGGAACGAAGAATGTAATGTACGAAGGAGCTAAATTATTTAATAAATTACCTAAACTAATTAAGGACATTGAGTCTATTAATTTGTTTAAAAAGGCTTGTAAAAATTATGTCATCAATAATTTCATATACATAAGTTTGTATCACTTATTAAAATCTCCGCCTGAACGAGGCCCTGGACCGGTGTGTGCACCTACCCCCAAGCTGCCGCAAGTCGGCCGTGCGACCGTACTGAGCATGCAGGCCGCTCCGTTCGACATCTTATCATTTTTATTTTATATTTCACAACTTGTCATTCGTATGCTAGTTTAAATGTTATGGATTTTTTTTTTGTAACTATTGCTTGCTCGCTGTATCTTACTTGTTAAATAGCATAATATTAGTAATAAGTTTCTCTTATAACTTATAAGTGAAATGTTAATTTCTTAAGGGAAATAAATATTCTTTAAACCGAAATATAAATCTAAAAAGGGAACTACACCTGTACTTGCACAGAAGAGGGCGTTGATTATCGCGACACAGTATTATTTACTTCTGCGATTATCATTGTTTATAGTATTTTGTTATATTTTACGTTTGTTCCCAATAAATAAATTTTTATTTATTTATTCATTTTGCCGTGGGGTGCCGGCAGTAGAATGTTACCCCTCCTTTCATGCCCGTGGATGCAGTAAGAGCCTGCTAAGGGATACCTCCAGAAGATGGGCAGCAGCGTCTTCCCGTGTATCAACATCCGTACTGCGCTCGCCAACCCGCCTGCCAAGTGTGGTGAGTATGGCAACTACCCCTCATGGAGATCATGGGGGAGGCCTGTGTTCAGTAGTGGACGTATTACGGCCGAAATGATGATTCATTTTGACCAGTCACCTAATAAACGCCAGCAGGATCGCGAACACGGGTTACCTTAATTTCGTTCCGAAGTCGGTTGCGGCGCCAGGCGTTCTCTTCGAACGGGGGCTGGGACTGCATGCACATCTGCACGACGCAGTTACGGCAGAAACAGGACTCCACTAGTGCTTCGTATTTCTGAAATATAACACAGTGGAATGTACCTTTATCTTTAGCGACAAGACAATGAAGATGAATCTCTTGCAGAAATGAATAACCTTGTCAAGAATTTTACGGTTCCGGTGAGATTCGAACCCACGTCCGTCAAATCGATACTTGACGCTTCCTTAAGTTGGAAGTGCTTTGATCGCTAAGCTACATAACCCATGTCGGGACCCGCTGAAATTCTTGTCGGTTCGAGCAACCGAAGAGCGCCATCTACAGGTAACTATTAGAGTTCTCCTGTTCATTGTCTGAAGTTGCATTCAGTATCATTGACTAGAGATGTCGCTATCGCTTATTCTATAGTTTGTTATTTTTATAGTGTTTAACCACACTTAGGTAGAACATTTTCAAAGAAATGAATAACCTTATTAAAATTTTACGGTTCCGGTGGGATTGGAACCCATGTCCGTCAAATCGATACTTGACGCTTCCTTAAAAAAATTTGATAAGGTTATTCATTTCTTTGAAAATGTTCTACCTAAGTGTGGTTAAACACTATAAAAATAACAAACTATAAATCTCTTGCATTCATGACATGCGCAGTACAGCCGGGGCGAGAAGCCTTTGAGAGAGAGAAAGAGATTGCAACTTGCGAATATTTAGGTGGTAAAAACTGACGAATGAACTATGTCGTGGGGTGCAGTGCCGGCAGTAGAATGTTGCCCCTCTCGCCCAGTAAGAATCTCCAAAGGGATACCTCCGGAAGATGGGCAGCAGCCTCTTTCCGTTTATCAACATCCTATACTACGCTCGCCAACCCTCCTAGCCTAAGCGTGAGGAGTATGGCAACAACCCCTCATGATCAGTACTTTTTGATCAATGAGATACTTTTTGATGCAATACGCTCAGAGACAGGGCTGTATATAGAGAGGAGTGTAGGTACCTTGTGCCAGTCGCGGATGTAGAAGAGCGGGTGGAACAGCGGCCAGCGCCGCATGGTGCAGGCGGCCCAGCGCGGCGGCGGCACGCGCGCGCGCACGAGGCGCGCCCAGCGCACGCAGACCCGCGCGCACGCGCTCAGAGACAGGGCTGTATATAGAGAGGAGTGTACCTTGTGCCAGTCGCGGATGTAGAAGAGCGGGTGGAACAGCGGCCAGCGCCGCATGGTGCAGGCGGCCCAGCGCGGCGGCGGCACGCGCGCGCGCACGAGGCGCGCCCAGCGCACGCAGACCCGCGCGCACGCGCTCAGAGACAGGGCTGTATATAGAGAGGAGTGTACCTTGTGCCAGTCGCGGATGTAGAAGAGCGGGTGGAACAGCGGCCAGCGCCGCATGGTGCAGGCGGCCCAGCGCGGCGGCGGCACGCGCGCGCGCACGAGGCGCGCCCAGCGCACGCAGCCCCGCGCGCACGCGCTCAGAGACAGGGCTGTATATAGAGAGGAGTGTACCTTGTGCCAGTCGCGGATGTAGAAGAGCGGGTGGAACAGCGGCCAGCGCCGCATGGTGCAGGCGGCCCAGCGCGGCGGCGGCACGCGCGCGCGCACGAGGCGCGCCCAGCGCACGCAGCCCCGCGCGCACGCGCTCAGAGACAGGGCTGTATATAGAGAGGAGTGTACCTTGTGCCAGTCGCGGATGTAGAAGAGCGGGTGGAACAGCGGCCAGCGCCGCATGGTGCAGGCGGCCCAGCGCGGCGGCGGCACGCGCGCGCGCACGAGGCGCGCCCAGCGCACGCAGACCCGCGCGCACGCGCTCAGAGACAGGGCTGTATATAGAGAGGAGTGTACCTTGTGCCAGTCGCGGATGTAGAAGAGCGGGTGGAACAGCGGCCAGCGCCGCATGGTGCAGGCGGCCCAGCGCGGCGGCGGCACGCGCGCGCGCACGAGGCGCGCCCAGCGCACGCAGCCCCGCGCGCACGCGCTCAGAGACAGGGCTGTATATAGAGAGGAGTGTACCTTGTGCCAGTCGCGGATGTAGAAGAGCGGGTGGAACAGCGGCCAGCGCCGCATGGTGCAGGCGGCCCAGCGCGGCGGCGGCACGCGCGCGCGCACGAGGCGCGCCCAGCGCACGCAGACCCGCGCGCACGCGCTCAGAGACAGGGCTGTATATAGAGAGGAGTGTACCTTGTGCCAGTCGCGGATGTAGAAGAGCGGGTGGAACAGCGGCCAGCGCCGCATGGTGCAGGCGGCCCAGCGCGGCGGCGGCACGCGCGCGCGCACGAGGCGCGCCCAGCGCACGCAGACCCGCGCGCACGCGCTCAGAGACAGGGCTGTATATAGAGAGGAGTGTACCTTGTGCCAGTCGCGGATGTAGAAGAGCGGGTGGAACAGCGGCCAGCGCCGCATGGTGCAGGCGGCCCAGCGCGGCGGCGGCACGCGCGCGCGCACGAGGCGCGCCCAGCGCACGCAGACCCGCGCGCACGCGCTCAGAGACAGGGCTGTATACAGCATGTAACAAAAACCCTGTCCGATCCTTAAGAGTATTATTCGGCATCGTACCGCGTACACATATACGTAAGCATTTAATGGATTTGAGATGATTATTTTACCCCAGTGAATTTAATTAAATTAAAATAAAAAATAAAAACTGATCAACGGCAACACTGATCGCTGACCTTAAAGTGAAAGTTCACGTGTACTACCTACTTACAGTTAGTTACCTACAGATTTTTGTCAAAGAAGCCGCCTGAGCACTGGTGTCATGAACCCGCTTTGTCGCGTGCCGCCAAACAAACTTTATAACGAAAGAGAAGAGAAAGAAGTAGGTAGTAGGTAGGTATGACGTAGCGTAGGTTAAGCTACGTCATACCTATGCGTAGGTATCAGCTGATATTGTTTTGTAGGCAGTGATCCGGATTTCAGACACACTGTATTTTGTGTTTCAGAAATAATTCTGTTTATCAAGAAACAATTATTAATCGAATTAAATGTAGCCCTCATAAGGGCTTTTTTTTAAATGTGATGTGCTTTTGGCAATGTACTTACCGACTGCAGGTACCTATCAGTTTATTAAAACGTTCACTTGCTGTTGCTGCATACTTCCGCGATCGTGCTCCACATGTCCACCTCCAACACTAATACACATTCGACACCTTTTCATTAAATTTGCACGTACTCTTTGCAGCGCACTTGTGTCCGATTTAAGTGAGTCGAAAGCTGCCACAATCCGAGTTCTGACTTCGATTTCTGAATCGCACTCTCTTTTATAAACTATTTGTTTAACATGAACATAAAATATTCCTGATTGGAATACGACATTGTTCGCGAAACGATAGCGCGTGATATGTACGGACGTCCGATCGAAAGCTATCTCCACGAAAGACTGCCAACAAAGTAAACAACCAGTCGGCGACATCAAAGAGTCGGCGGCGAGTTGAAAGAGTACCTACAACGCGGTAGTGTAGGGCGGTGTTCTTTGAAATAAAAATAGGTAAAAATAAAAAGATATTGCCGCCGGGTGGAGTGTTGCCAACTTATAAAAATTTGCCATATTCTGTGTTAAATTTTGCATGGATTATAAAAATAAAAAATCAATAACTTTAGATTTTTATGAGTTACATTTTTAAAACATTTTTTTCCAGTACGTATGTTGAACCAGGACTACGCCTTTATTGGATCGGACAGGGTTTTTGTTACTAATTGTATAGAGAGGAGTGTACCTTGTGCCAGTCGCGGATGTAGAAGAGCGGGTGGAACAGCGGCCAGCGCCGCATGGTGCAGGCGGCCCAGCGCGGCGGCGGCACGCGCGCGCGCACGAGGCGCGCCCAGCGCACGCAGCCCCGCGCGCACGCGCTCAGAGACAGGGCTGTATATAGAGAGGAGTGTACCTTGTGCCAGTCGCGGATGTAGAAGAGCGGGTGGAACAGCGGCCAGCGCCGCATGGTGCAGGCGGCCCAGCGCGGCGGCGGCACGCGCGCGCGCACGAGGCGCGCCCAGCGCACGCAGACCCGCGCGCACGCGCTCAGAGACAGGGCTGTATATAGAGAGGAGTGTACCTTGTGCCAGTCGCGGATGTAGAAGAGCGGGTGGAACAGCGGCCAGCGCCGCATGGTGCAGGCGGCCCAGCGCGGCGGCGGCACGCGCGCGCGCACGAGGCGCGCCCAGCGCACGCAGACCCGCGCGCACGCGCTCAGAGACAGGGCTGTATATAGAGAGGAGTGTACCTTGTGCCAGTCGCGGATGTAGAAGAGCGGGTGGAACAGCGGCCAGCGCCGCATGGTGCAGGCGGCCCAGCGCGGCGGCGGCACGCGCGCGCGCACGAGGCGCGCCCAGCGCACGCAGACCCGCGCGCACGCGCTCAGAGACAGGGCTGTATATAGAGAGGAGTGTACCTTGTGCCAGTCGCGGATGTAGAAGAGCGGGTGGAACAGCGGCCAGCGCCGCATGGTGCAGGCGGCCCAGCGCGGCGGCGGCACGCGCGCGCGCACGAGGCGCGCCCAGCGCACGCAGACCCGCGCGCACGCGCTCAGAGACAGGGCTGTATATAGAGAGGAGTGTACCTTGTGCCAGTCGCGGATGTAGAAGAGCGGGTGGAACAGCGGCCAGCGCCGCATGGTGCAGGCGGCCCAGCGCGGCGGCGGCACGCGCGCGCGCACGAGGCGCGCCCAGCGCACGCAGACCCGCGCGCACGCGCTCAGAGACAGGGCTGTATATAGAGAGGAGTGTACCTTGTGCCAGTCGCGGATGTAGAAGAGCGGGTGGAACAGCGGCCAGCGCCGCATGGTGCAGGCGGCCCAGCGCGGCGGCGGCACGCGCGCGCGCACGAGGCGCGCCCAGCGCACGCAGACCCGCGCGCACGCGCTCAGAGACAGGGCTGTATATAGAGAGGAGTGTACCTTGTGCCAGTCGCGGATGTAGAAGAGCGGGTGGAACAGCGGCCAGCGCCGCATGGTGCAGGCGGCCCAGCGCGGCGGCGGCACGCGCGCGCGCACGAGGCGCGCCCAGCGCACGCAGACCCGCGCGCACGCGCTCAGAGACAGGGCTGTATATAGAGAGGAGTGTACCTTGTGCCAGTCGCGGATGTAGAAGAGCGGGTGGAACAGCGGCCAGCGCCGCATGGTGCAGGCGGCCCAGCGCGGCGGCGGCACGCGCGCGCGCACGAGGCGCGCCCAGCGCACGCAGACCCGCGCGTACGCGCTCAGAGACAGGGCTGTATATAGAGAGGAGTGTACCTTGTGCCAGTCGCGGATGTAGAAGAGCGGGTGGAACAGCGGCCAGCGCCGCATGGTGCAGGCGGCCCAGCGCGGCGGCGGCACGCGCGCGCGCACGAGGCGCGCCCAGCGCACGCAGACCCGCGCGCACGCGCTCAGAGACAGGGCTGTATATAGAGAGGAGTGTACCTTGTGCCAGTCGCGGATGTAGAAGAGCGGGTGGAACAGCGGCCAGCGCCGCATGGTGCAGGCGGCCCAGCGCGGCGGCGGCACGCGCGCGCGCACGAGGCGCGCCCAGCGCACGCAGCCCCGCGCGCACGCGCTCAGAGACAGGGCTGTATATAGAGAGGAGTGTACCTTGTGCCAGTCGCGGATGTAGAAGAGCGGGTGGAACAGCGGCCAGCGCCGCATGGTGCAGGCGGCCCAGCGCGGCGGCGGCACGCGCGCGCGCACGAGGCGCGCCCAGCGCACGCAGCCCCGCGCGCACGCGCTCAGAGACAGGGCTGTATATAGAGAGGAGTGTACCTTGTGCCAGTCGCGGATGTAGAAGAGCGGGTGGAACAGCGGCCAGCGCCGCATGGTGCAGGCGGCCCAGCGCGGCGGCGGCACGCGCGCGCGCACGAGGCGCGCCCAGCGCACGCAGACCCGCGCGCACGCGCAGCCCCGCGCGCACGCGCTCAGAGACAGGGCTGTATATAGAGAGGAGTGTACCTTGTGCCAGTCGCGGATGTAGAAGAGCGGGTGGAACAGCGGCCAGCGCCGCATGGTGCAGGCGGCCCAGCGCGGCGGCGGCACGCGCGCGCGCACGAGGCGCGCCCAGCGCACGCAGACCCGCGCGCACGCGCTCAGAGACAGGGCTGTATATAGAGAGGAGTGTACCTTGTGCCAGTCGCGGATGTAGAAGAGCGGGTGGAACAGCGGCCAGCGCCGCATGGTGCAGGCGGCCCAGCGCGGCGGCGGCACGCGCGCGCGCACGAGGCGCGCCCAGCGCACGCAGACCCGCGCGCACGCGCTCAGAGACAGGGCTGTATATAGAGAGGAGTGTACCTTGTGCCAGTCGCGGATGTAGAAGAGCGGGTGGAACAGCGGCCAGCGCCGCATGGTGCAGGCGGCCCAGCGCGGCGGCGGCACGCGCGCGCGCACGAGGCGCGCCCAGCGCACGCAGACCCGCGCGCACGCGCTCAGAGACAGGGCTGTATATAGAGAGGAGTGTACCTTGTGCCAGTCGCGGATGTAGAAGAGCGGGTGGAACAGCGGCCAGCGCCGCATGGTGCAGGCGGCCCAGCGCGGCGGCGGCACGCGCGCGCGCACGAGGCGCGCCCAGCGCACGCAGACCCGCGCGCACGCGCTCAGAGACAGGGCTGTATATAGAGAGGAGTGTACCTTGTGCCAGTCGCGGATGTAGAAGAGCGGGTGGAACAGCGGCCAGCGCCGCATGGTGCAGGCGGCCCAGCGCGGCGGCGGCACGCGCGCGCGCACGAGGCGCGCCCAGCGCACGCAGCCCCGCGCGCACGCGCTCAGAGACAGGGCTGTATATAGAGAGGAGTGTACCTTGTGCCAGTCGCGGATGTAGAAGAGCGGGTGGAACAGCGGCCAGCGCCGCATGGTGCAGGCGGCCCAGCGCGGCGGCGGCACGCGCGCGCGCACGAGGCGCGCCCAGCGCACGCAGACCCGCGCGCACGCGCTCAGAGACAGGGCTGTATATAGAGAGGAGTGTACCTTGTGCCAGTCGCGGATGTAGAAGAGCGGGTGGAACAGCGGCCAGCGCCGCATGGTGCAGGCGGCCCAGCGCGGCGGCGGCACGCGCGCGCGCACGAGGCGCGCCCAGCGCACGCAGACCCGCGCGCACGCGCTCAGAGACAGGGCTGTATATAGAGAGGAGTGTACCTTGTGCCAGTCGCGGATGTAGAAGAGCGGGTGGAACAGCGGCCAGCGCCGCATGGTGCAGGCGGCCCAGCGCGGCGGCGGCACGCGCGCGCGCACGAGGCGCGCCCAGCGCACGCAGACCCGCGCGCACGCGCTCAGAGACAGGGCTGTATATAGAGAGGAGTGTACCTTGTGCCAGTCGCGGATGTAGAAGAGCGGGTGGAACAGCGGCCAGCGCCGCATGGTGCAGGCGGCCCAGCGCGGCGGCGGCACGCGCGCGCGCACGAGGCGCGCCCAGCGCACGCAGACCCGCGCGCACGCGCTCAGAGACAGGGCTGTATATAGAGAGGAGTGTACCTTGTGCCAGTCGCGGATGTAGAAGAGCGGGTGGAACAGCGGCCAGCGCCGCATGGTGCAGGCGGCCCAGCGCGGCGGCGGCACGCGCGCGCGCACGAGGCGCGCCCAGCGCACGCAGACCCGCGCGCACGCGCTCAGAGACAGGGCTGTATATAGAGAGGAGTGTACCTTGTGCCAGTCGCGGATGTAGAAGAGCGGGTGGAACAGCGGCCAGCGCCGCATGGTGCAGGCGGCCCAGCGCGGCGGCGGCACGCGCGCGCGCACGAGGCGCGCCCAGCGCACGCAGACCCGCGCGCACGCGCTCAGAGACAGGGCTGTATATAGAGAGGAGTGTACCTTGTGCCAGTCGCGGATGTAGAAGAGCGGGTGGAACAGCGGCCAGCGCCGCATGGTGCAGGCGGCCCAGCGCGGCGGCGGCACGCGCGCGCGCACGAGGCGCGCCCAGCGCACGCAGACCCGCGCGCACGCGCTTAGAGACAGGTCGTCTAGGTAGCTGAACACGCAGAGCACCACTGGGGATGATAAAGGGAGTCATTGGTGTGTAGTAGACTCAGATTCAGATTATTTATTTCAACTTACGAAAATAATTAACAATTGATTACGTACATTTACATTACGGCTGTTCATGCCTTGTCAAATGGGTATGTTTCTACTTAGTACTAATTTATAAAACGAAAAGATAATTTATAAAACTAAACTAAATTTTATAAAACATTAGTAAGTCGAAAACATTCTATTGTTGTTGATGTTATATTGACATATACACTCGTGAGCAAAAAAATCGACTCGGCCAGGCGCTTGCGGTCGTGTCTCTCAGCTGCCTTGAGTTGTCTTCTGACTGTCCAGCCACTCATAGCAACCTCTTACGTCTCTCTGAGTCAGACAGACAGACAGACAGCGCTATGCATCATAGGGGGCTTCACCCCCTAATATACACTTGTTGACTTTGACTTTTCTTGTTGAACTTATGCCAGTGAGGTCCAACTCTCTCCGACGAGCAACTTCTTTTGCCGGAACAGTTTCTTCGGTAAAAGTTGCCAGTTTCCTTGTATCGACAGTAAACTAATACATCATGTTCAGCGCCCAAGCGACTTCACTGACTCTGGCCTTGTTTCAAAAGCGCAACCGTTTGAGCCGCTTCTCCTCTTGTTGCGTCCATTTCCTGGTAATATTCTCGTTTGTTGATAACGGAAATGTGTAGCGGTTGACGTTTGACGACTAGCTGATAGGGAAGATGAGGTAAGTGACCTTGTATAACCTAACCTAATAGTAATGGTTGGTAAAGTGGTGTCAGACTGATATGATTAGACTGACTGATTCTTGGGTTGTGTAAATGAGAAAGGTTACGATATTGTATATATTTTTAAATTTAAAACTTACAGCTTTAAGAATTACAGAGAAAGATAAATTTTAGGCTTCAGGTTTTTTGCAAGAGATTTTCGGGTGCGGGCGTGACGCCTGAGTTGATTTTTTGGCTCGCAATTGTATAACTGACGCGGTTGCCATTGGACGTATTAATAATAAACATTTTTTAAGCTATGGGGTGCCCGCAGACGAATGTTTCCCTCCTGTCTTACCCTTGGATGCAGTGAGAATCTGCCAAAGGGACACGTCTGGAAAATGGGCAGCAGCGTCTTTCCATGCATATCCCATACCGCGCCCGCCATGCGTGGAGTATGGGAAACACCCCCCTCCTGATCATTACTTGGAGATCCATGAGGGAGACCTATGGCTGAGCTGATGATGATGGGTAAATATTCTTTGCAATTTAATATTTAAAAAACAAGGGAGTTTTCGCGTAATTCCTATGTTTATTCCCGACAAAGGTACGACGCGTGAAATTCCCGTGTTTTTGTTTGTTGGATTACAAAAGCATACAAAAAACTGTTCTTTGCAATTACCTTCAGAAGGCAGACTCTCCACCAGCCCCGGCGCCAGGTTATCAGGCAGCCGCGGCGTGGACAGCGCCGCGATCGAGCACGACAAGCTGGACGGCAGCGGGCGGACCACCCCATCATCAGGCACGGCCGGCCCCAACCCGTCATCATACACCTGCCCGCCGATCGCAATGAAGTTCCCTCCAAAGAAGTAGCCGAAAGGCGGGTCTGGGGGCGAGGGTCGGTCGTACGGGCTCTCGTCAGAACTGCTATCGTCAGGGTCGTCGGGCCGGCTGGTTCTGAGGGGGCCGTAGTCGGGGCCACCGCTGAGGCCACTGTAGAGATCGTAGGCACCTGGGTCACTTCCGCTTGGACCATATAGACCGTAAGTGGGATTACTGTTTGATCCACCTGGAATATCTCTGCGAACACCACTGGGGCCTTCCCTTGGCCTAAAACTAGCGCCTTCACCGGGACTATAGCTGGGGCCATCTCTGAGGCCAGCACTGGGACCAGCGCGGATGCCACCACTGGTACTTCCATTGGATCTATGGCTACCACTAAAGCCTTCCCTGGGAATACCAGTAGAACATTCTCTGGGGATATTTGCTTCCCTGGGACTAAAACTTGCACCTTCAGTGGGACTATAAACTGGGCCTTCTCTGGGACCAGCACTGGTACTTGCACTGGAACTATGGCCAGCACTAAATCCTTCTCTAGGATTACAATTACTTTCTCTGGAACCACCTAGAATACCACTAGGGCCTTCCATGGGGCTAAAACTAGCACCTTCATTGGGACTACAACTGGGGCCATCTCTGGGGCCAGCACTGTCCCTTCCACTGGAACTATGGCTACTGTAACCTTCCCTGGGACTACCATTGGTACTTTCTGTGGGAATACCGGAAGACCCTTCTTTCTGGCTGCCACTGGGGCCTTTCCTGCTACTACTTCTGGGTCCTACACTATGGCTAGGTCCAGGGCCTTCTATGTCGCCACTAGGCCCTTTGCTATGACTTCCACTGGCCAAAGCAACATCTCTTTTACTACTTGCACCTTCTCTGTTACTAATACTAGATCTTGGTCTTGAAACTGAGTGTGTACTGCTGGCATGATCTTTATGGCCAGTAGAGCCTTGTTCTCCTAAGATGGGGACTTCAGCATGGCCACCACTGGGGCCCACTGTCTGTGCCCCACTGGGACCTTGTCTTGGACCATTGTTAGAACCACTTGCAACATTTCTTGAAGGATACATCCAATCACGGGGGCGATTGGGTGGTTCTACTGGATCTTCGGGACTATTCTCACTATCCAATGAATTCTGAAACTGAACAGTTAAGAAATCTTTAATACTTCCATGCCATAGGGTGCTGGCAGTAGAATGTTGCCCCTCCTCTCTTGCCTGAGGTATGCAGTAAGAATCTGCCAAGCGATGACTCTGGAAGATGGGCACAGTGTTTTTACATGAACCAACATCCCATACTGCGCTCGCCAACCCCAGGCAGGTTGCCAAGTGAGTAGAGGCAACAATCCCTCATGTTCAGTATTTGTAGATCATGTAGTCTTATGCCAGTGGACATCCTACAGCTGAGATGATGACAATACTTCCATGATTGTTTCAAAAAGTAATATTGCTTGCATTTGTGCTTAAAGGTCGTAAAAATTGCCTACCCTCTCCACACAGTGTTTGTTGAAGATTCCATTTCTATTTGATAAGAAGGCTTTAATGGTTAGTGTGATAATAATATAGGTAGTTACTTACTCTAAAGGCCCAGTTAGGTACGCCTTGCTGTTGCAGAGCCCGAGTCAGTCTCCTGTCATTATACAAAAGCTCCCCCACCGACGGCTCATCGTTCCCCGAGTCGCCATCGTCAGTTTTCTCGCTGAGTATGTAAGAATTGGGCAGGTGATGAGGTATATCTGGGTAGAGGAACTCGTGACATGTTACGCATACGGGCTCTCCGAAGCTCGGGCCGTAATATCCGTTGCAGAGGTAGCACGAAGAATTCTGTGGGATTTTAGCATTTCTCAATTAAACGGAAACTATTATTTAATATTGATTTAGAAAACAACTTGTTCCAGAAAATACCCACATTGAACTCGAACTCTGGCTGAAAAGCTCTTGAGGTAACACTAGTAGGAAGTTTACCGTGATTTTCATCCAGTTTTTCTATAAATTCATAATACTGTGGGCCTATCGCCGACATGATTATTAATCTAACAGTGGCATCAATTCGGTTTGGCAGTACAACTACGACAACTGTGTCTCTTTTTCCGCAAAATCACACACAAGAAACAGACAGAACTCAACATCAACAAACAAACGGATTCCATTGACATTTTATTCTGTCAAAGTCATTGAAAGTCGAAGAAAGGTAAATTAAAATGTCAACTTCTATATGTATGTACCTAAAACGTGGGTTTACTCCCCAGCACAGCAGCAACTCAGTCACGATTAAATGCGCTCTTGCAAAAATTTTAGCGTTTATGATTCATTATAATAATAAATAATTATTTTTTGATTATTTTCAGGTATTTAAACCTAAGCCGTGTTGGCCTAGTGATATGTATCCCCGACTTTCAATTCGAAGGTCGTGGGCGTGGGTTCAATACCGGTCGTGCACCAATAGATTTTTTTTCTTGAAAAATGCATGTGCACACATGGCACGTGCTTTAACGGTTTACCGTTAAAACGTGAAGGAAACATCGTGAGGAAACCCGCGGCTTAGTTAGCTTCAGACGTATTGACCTGTTCTTTCCTCTGACTAAACTGAGTGGATGGTAGGTATAGGTGCTGGGCAAGCCTCATCCATCTAACAATTTCACAGGCACTGCAGCGTCCCGTACAGCATGTTACCAGTTGCTGACGCTGTATAAATCATCTTTATTAGATGCAAAGGATTATGATGAGTTTGCGCAAAACTTTATGAGCCCTGTGAAGTAAACGCACGTCACTGGTTGTATCATAAACAGATGTATTTAGTAGTATGGTAGTACCTAGATAGTATTATATTATCTATGGTAGAGCTTACTTTTTTCTACCTCTTTCACATGATACCCCGATGTGTCTTAACTTAACATTTTCAACTCCAGTTATTAAATCTGCCGCTCACATTCTCGTCCCTGTTCTAAATCACGTTTTTAATCTGTGCATCGCTTCTGGTACATTTCCAACTTGTTTTAAAAAGGAAATTATTCTTCCCGTCTACAAGAGTGGTGATAGAAACAGTATCACAAATTATCGGCCGATTTCAATACTCACTGTGCTTTCTAAAGTCTGCAAAAAGTTATTAAATAAACGGCTAATCAGTTTTCTTAACTTTAACAATATCCTAGCTCGTAACCAATATGGCTTCAGAAGAGGTGTCTCCACAAAGGACGCCGTCCTTGAGCTATCAAGTACTTGTTGTTGAGCACCTAGACAAAAAACGTAAATCTATCGGTATTTTTCTAGACTTAACTAAGGCATTTGACACTGTTTCTGTCCCTATCTTGTTAACTAAACTTTACACTGTTAGTATCAGATACCTGTCTTAGCCTTATCTCGGATTACCTGTATGGCCGCACTCAATGTGTGGTCATCGATGGCCATTTGAGTTCTGAGGAATCCATCGTTTTTGGCGTCCCTCCGGGTAGCGTTCTCGGACCTACACTATTACTCATCTATATCAACGAGCTGTGTCAACTAAACATAACTAACTGCAATATCGTTACGTACCTACGCAGATGATACAGTTCTGTTGGTGGATGGGGATGATTGGCCCGAGACCTTGCATCTCGCAGAATTGGCCCAGGGTACCGTCATGAATTGGCTTCGATTAAATTTTCTCACCCTCAACTTCACCAAAACTAAGTACTTACATAACTATTTCCGCAAACCTCGTAAATCAACCTCCCTCTTTGTTAACGATTCATCCTCATTCAGTTATAAATTCACCAACTAGTTATTGCTGCTGTAAACCACTTCAACGCACATCCTGCATCAAATATCTTGGTGTAACTAATAAAGATAGTACTCTAAACTGGAATACTCACATTAATAAACTAGTGGCCCGCACAACTTATCTTTGTATTTAAAAAACTTCGCTCTACTGTGGATCAAGAAACTCTAAAATCTATGTACTTTGCTTTGGCACAGTCATTTTTCTCATACTGTATTAGGTTCAGCTTGGGGAGGGTCAGCCAAATCTTCCATGATAAAGCTAGAAAGATCGCAGAGCTATTTTGAAGGTGATATCCGGCAAACCCTTCCGCTTTTCTACTTCTGAACCAAGTATGGTAGGTACTTACAGTTAGAAAGCTATTTAACTTCAATACGGTTCTACGTAGGCATACTCGTTTACATGATTCTTTGAATAGATCTAAGGGCAGATCTGACAAAGTCTGTAAAAGCACAATTAGGTAACTGCTTTAGCCAGTAAAAATTATCACTACCTGCATAAGTACTACACTATACAATCAAATAAACAAAGAACTAAATATCTACCCCCTGAATAAAACTGAAATTAAATTACAGTCCTAGCTTCAGAAAATCTCCTACTCTGATACAGAAAATCTTTTAAAAGTTTTGTAGGACCAAAAACAATATAATCTTCTACAACATCCCTTCCACATAAATTTTGGCATGAATCAAGAATCAAAAAATACTTTATTCAGTGCGGCCGCATGGACCTTATTGACGCGTCACAAATTACAAAATAAAACAACACAAATAAATAGAATAAAGCACATAATTGAATCTGTTCACTTCAGATGACACGCGAGTTAGGAAAAGAAGTGAACAGAAGAACCTAACTCGGTCGTTATAGTCATCATTTAACAATTTTATTTTGTCTTATGTTACGTTTGACGGAGTTGGAGCAGATTCCGTCCCAAGTGGTTTTGTCCTCTAGGTAATATGATATTTTATAATAAGCTTTATTGCACAGATTGCGTTTAATAATGTTTTTGAATTTATTCAATGATAACTTCTGCAACTCACTTGGGAGTTTGTTGTAGAAGCGTATACATTGCCCTTTAAAAGATATTTTCACCTTATGGAGCCTAGTAGTGGGCACAGCGAGTTTATTCTTATTTCTTGTATTTACATTGTGATTGTCGCTGTTCTTCTTAAACGAAGCAATATTTTTATGGGTGTACAACAGGTTCTCATAAATATATTGACAAGCTACTGTCATTATATTTATTTCTTTAAATTTAGTGCGAAGTGATTCTCTGGGACCCATATTGTAGATAGAACGAATAGCCCTCTTCTGCAGCACAAATACGGTGTCTATATCTACAGCACATCCCCACAGTAGTAAGCCATAAGACATAATGCTGTGGAAATAGCTGAAGTAAACAAGTCTAGCGGTATCAACGTCTGTAAGAAGGCGGATTTTTTTGACTGCATATGCTGCAGAACTAAGCCTACCCGATAGTTGTTCTATGTGTGGGCCCCATTGAAGCTTATTGTCTAAAGTTATGCCTAAAAATACAGTTTTTTCTACAAGGTTTAAACTTTCACCTTTTAATTTAATCTTGGCATCAGCCTGTTTTACATTAGGAAGAGTAAATCTAATGCATTTTGTTTTATTTTCATTAAGTAATAGGTTATTGACATTAAACCAATTAACAACCTCTGAGATTGCATTATTCACCTCGTCATAATCGGTGGTACGTCGTTTCATTTTGAACAAAAGTGAAGTGTCATCAGCAAACAATACAATCTCATGATTGTTTTTGACAAGATGAGGTAGATCATTAATGTAAATTAAAAATAGAAAAGGCCCAAGAATTGATCCCTGCGGTACATCCATTGTAACTACAGATCCCGAAGAACGTTTTCCATTAACATCAACTCTTTGTATCCTGTTACTGAGATAAGAAATAAGTAGATCCAAAGAGATATCTCTAACACCATAGTGGCGCAATTTTCCGATTAATGTTTCATGGTGTACACAGTCAAATGCTTTTGAAAGGTCGCAAAAAAGACCTAAAGCGTCTTGCGACCTCTCCCAAGCATCATAGATATGCGAGACTAACTCTATACCAGCATCAGTAGTGGAACGGCCGCGAGTAAAGCCAAATTGCTTGCAGTGAAGCAATTTGTTGTCGGCAAAGTGCTTAGATAGCTGATTTAAAATAAGCTTTTCAAAAATTTTACTAAATGTCGGCAGTACTGATATCGGCCTAAAGTTAGTGGGGTCCGACTTAGAACCTGATTTAAATAAAGGTATTATTAGGTAGGCATGAAAATACATTTATGTAATTTTAAGAAATGTTTGGATTTTAATTTTTTCTACTAATATTTTGGGTTAGGTAAGAATGATGTTTGCTTATAAAACCCTTTATTATTTTGAAACATTAGAATAAAAACACTAGTAGTAGTAGGGTAGTTGTAAGGTAGTAGTAGGGTAAGTTGTAGGTGGTGGTTGTAGAACTATAGGTGCGATACGAAGTTCGCCGGGTCAGCTAGAACTCATAAATAAAACTACAACTGAATTCTTAAAATTATTTCTCGGTATAATTTTCTTCGATTTTCATTCGTTTTATATTAAAATCTTCCATTAAATCTCTCAATTCTTTTCTTATTGTTGTATTTCTTTTTATCAATTTACTGGTACAAATTGAACAACAAATACAAATAGGTAGGCCGATCTGGCCATGGTGACTAACAGGTAGGTATTTAATGCTTAATTTTACCTAACTATCTTAACCTAAGATGTTCTAAACAAAGGTACTATAAATACCTAGTTTACTAACAAAACAAGCCGACACACATCATTTACTTCGTAAGACTAACTTGAAAATTAATATTTTGGCGGTAGCCTTGATTTCTATGTTCAAATTATTATTAAGTAACCATAGTTGTCTATTTATCAAGAGTGGGCGCCCCATCTATATTTTATTGAAACAGAGTTACGACATGACTGTGTACTATCATTTTGATACTGACCAAGACACAATAAATAAGTACGCAGTGTCGATTTTGTTGTCGCACTTTCTATAGCTATAAATATTGAGACCTGAGCGTTTCTAAATTTAAAGGTGGCAACGTAATATTGTAGGTACATTGTTCCGTTTTAATTTTAGAAGCAACAAACCGAATAGCCCAAGGTTTTCGTCAATTTAATTTAATTAGCTTTAGCCTGTTAGAGCAACAACAGAATCGACACCGTTGTGTAATTTAAAACAATAGTAGTCACTTCCTCGATACGTTATGCCAACGTGACTTAGCTGATATATCCTAGCTATATAAACAGAGCATGGTAGATTTACTAGTTCCGTTAACTATCTCATCAAACTATCCTAAACTTATACTATACTTAACGTAAGTAGTCTAAAGGAAATTCACATTTTACTGTTTTGGTTCGTAATAGGACTTTAATTTGAGCTCATTGCTGTGTATTTTTGAAAAATCCTTCACGTAATTTATCTTTGGAAGTATGTAGTAGTTGTTTCTAGTTACATAGGGCTAACAATACAAAATAAGACACCCTATATATTTTCAACTAGCAGTTCTAAACAGTTTTCAAATTATTACATTTATTCACTCAAACCGAAAACGGCTTGGTGTATTGTGATTTTAATTATCTAAGAGTTATCTGCACTAGAATACATTCTTGTTTGAATATAGCCTTAAAAGTATGAGTCCAATGGCAGGATGTCATACAAAAATAATACATAAAATAGTTTATATCTATGTTAAAAATTATATTGTCATTAGTACAAAAGTAATAAGCACAACACATTTTTATTACTTAGTTTGGAGTTCAAGAACGCCTTGTTCAGTTGATAACGCGACTAAAATTACCATTTTAGGAAAACCAACAGTCAGTACTTATAAGTGTTCTTAGATTACCAGTTGCCATCACATAATAAAGGTAAACAAATGTTAATTATTATAGTTTTCCACAGATATTATATTCATTCAAAACCTCTACAGAAAAATAAGCAAGCGAGAAAACTTATAAAAGGTCGGTTTACCAACTCCAAGCAAACTTAAACTCCACCCCGATAATTATTATCGAATCTATTTCCAGATATAATTAGTATTGCTTTTAGTTCTATCTGGCTATCTCTAATTCAACCAGAAGCGTTGTTTCGTTTACAAAGCCTATTCCGTCCATCGTAACCATCCAAAAGTACAATCAATGCATGATTCTAGGAACATGAAACAATATTTTTGCAAGTAAAAAATATCCATACAAATTTATCAGCGGCTACCTCACTAGGCAGTCCTAATCGTATATCCAGTAAGGGAGTTTAACATATACGGTATTTAGGACTACCTATACTTCAGACAAATTTGAATCAAACTGTCACACTAAGGGTTGGTTTCTTGACCGAGTTAATAGTAATTTATATTAAAGGGAGTGGTCACAAATCCCTAATAATTGAGAAATATGCATAAAAACCAACAGAAAGATAGTTATTTTGGGGTTAAGTATTGAACATTTGTTTACAAACATTCTACATCGAATTTTGCTGAAGTATATGTATATACAAACACTTTAAAAATAATGCTACTCAATACAAAAAAAAACACCTTAAAAAACTAATTTGAAGGATGATGTGTAGAAATTGATTAAAACATAACAAGATCACAACGCTGTGTGAACATAAAGAGAAACAACAGAACAACAATGGCTAAGCGTCAAAGCGGGATAGCTGTTTAGGTGACACACTACAAATGCCCTGAAAACGTCGCCCGAAGTCCCAGCAATATAACAGCTTAAGCCAAAGCTATTCTGTACAAATGCCTGCTCAGGAGCTAGTACTTTGTTCAGCGCAATGAGAACTAAGGAATAATTAAAATTTCAGTGCATATAATATCAAAAACTTACAACCTATCTGCCATCCATGTTTTGAAAGGTACAAATATAATAACAGAACGTACCTATACAATCTATTTCGATAACGTGATCCTTAATAGAAAAACGGATGTGGCTTGGTGGTGGTTTAAAAATGTCGTAGACAAAGATTTAAATCGTTAGATACGCCCTCACCGTAATGGGTCTGCTCTGTTTTGTTTCCACATCATTTGGAACCAATGTTAACCGGACGTGTTATTTTTTTACGCGAAAGTGCGTGAATTATGATTGCACAATAAATGGTAACGATAATAGTGTGGTTTGGGTGAGTGCGTCAGCATTATTGTTAACACACATTTAATGACAATGCCAGTTTTTGATTTCTGGGCACATCTTAACGATTTAAATCTTAGGTCGTAGGCACTAAAGCGTCTCATTAGTCCTAAATGCGGACTGTACTGCGAGCGGGGTGCCAACCTGTATTACGCTGTGCTTGTTGTCTGTGACGTATAACGGCGTCTCGACGCCACAGCATCAGTGTTATAATAATAACGGCCGGCCGGCCATGCAGGCACCCGCTGTATTAGTTGCTGGTGCCGCAAAACACCATAACATCCCGGACACGGTCCCCAGTGTTACAATGATAATTTACAGGCATCTAAAACGTCATCACATCCCGGTCACGGCTCCAGTGTACATGATTATCTAAAGGCCCACTTGTCACTCTTTCATTCTACAGTTGTGTATGCACTTTAACGCACAATCGGCGGGCGCGTGGAGGCTCACAGGCACTCAGTACGGGAAATACATCGCGCGTCTGTAGCCTCTGCAAACAAGCCACAGTTTTAAACACATAAATAGGCCGCGAACATGATAAAAAATTACGTTTTAAGATCCTGAAATAAAATGTCCGATCAATTCTCTTCTTCTTTCATTAAGACAGTGCTAACAAAAAAAGGTTTCATGTAAATCGGTCAACGCGTTCGGTTGTAATCGTGTCATGCACAGACAGACAGCGCTATGCATAATAGGGGTCTTCGCCCCCTAATAAATTAAATGTTTACAGTCGTCATTTTTGATATTTTTTTGATTTACAGAAGAAATAAAATTAT
This sequence comes from Pasiphila rectangulata, assembly GCA_963082625.1. Classification (NCBI taxonomy): domain Eukaryota; kingdom Metazoa; phylum Arthropoda; class Insecta; order Lepidoptera; family Geometridae; genus Pasiphila; species Pasiphila rectangulata. Next base: position 17,609,759 of record OY720252.1, on the reverse strand, counting down.
ATTGGTTGATATTGTTGTTGTTGATATAGGTTGATTTCATTTGATTGCGGTTTAGCCACTTTTTTATTTGCGTTAAACATCGATATTCCTTCTTTGTTTATAACTTTCAATATGAACGTTAGTTAATATTTAAAATCGGACATGTTATTTCGAAAATACTCAAAAACCATTTGTATAGAGTTAACAGATATCCGGGCCCGTAACTGCATATCCAAGAAATTGTGCATCAAGAAACACCCATGCTAAATATGACTGTTCTATCAATAGATTTAACTAAGTACGAAGTAGTAACAGAAGTACATAAATGTTATCCAAGATGCTTAAAAAGGCAAAGAAGACAAAATGAAAGAAAAAGAAGCTTACAACTTAAATCTGTCATTAAAATATCTACGTAAGAAAGCAGTCCTAGAAACAAATGAGGAAATAAATTGCCCACACTAGATCCCACCCACAGTACTGGTACTAGCATGCCAGGTCTCAGTATCTGGACGCAAGTAGGAAGAATCAGCGCTGATTCCACAGCGGGCGGTTTCCAGTTCTCGGTTCACACTTAGGAATGTACAGAGTACTATTTAGTGATGGTCACAACTCAAACAAATGTACTTTTAGCCACACAGATTGGATAGCCTCTGCCTCAGCCGCAGTCATCGCAACGATAAGATAACAGTGAGTGCGGAAATTACAACTAACTCGAAACCGCTCACTATGAACTCCTCGCCTTGTGGTCATCAACCAGTTAATATAAACAGAGTTAGTCTGCATTTCTCTCTCCTCTGCGAGCAGGTTTTAGATAAATACGAAGGAGGCTATGGATTGAAAATACATATTTTTTTATTGTAAAAACTTTATTTATCACACTTTAGTGATTATAAATATTTTTATAGTAAACCTAGTAAGTTTAGACAACAATTTTTACAACAGCTAAGTCAAGACTCATGCAGACCAAATACAATTTCAAGATATTCAAATACTGTGTCTTCTCCAACTACACAGACATCAAACAAACTTCAGGCATATCGATAGCTGAGTAAAAAAATATGCATTTCATTATTACTTTCATGTCAGATAAAATTTGAAACTGAGTTAGGTAATAACTCGAGATTTTTCTACCCAGTTCAGATTGCTCAAAGTGCGTTGTTCTGGCGTCTACCGAAGCGGAGCCTAGCGGCCAATCGGAGCCGACGACGACCCGCTGTCAATGGTTAAAATTTGATTGCTCTCTACAAAGCTTGCGCTAAATTAGTACAACATGCCAGCTAATTTCATATAAATTTTACAATCAACCAAATTGATTTTAGGTACTCACCACCACTGAAACGTGGTATTTGGTGAGAGAATACTATTGGCCACGTGTCCACTTCAGTAAACGCCACAAGATATCGGCAAGTCTCTTTATATTCTAATCTAAAGTGCATACACACTATGTAGTAAACAGAGAGGGCTCCAAGAAAGTTTGAACAGTTACTTGTTAATCACGGAAACATAAGAACCAAAATAGCGTTCAACTTGTACCAGTTTACTACGCAGTTAGTCTGCAACATGTAAAAAACGCCAAGTATGTAGTCTTCTCCCAATATAACACGTTGAAGCTAGCTGTCGTCTACAAATACATTACGCGATAATGCTACCTCGAGTTTTGACTGTGCCTTTCAACAACATGAAAACAGAGTTTAATAAGTTGCACATCACAACGTTACGAAAGAGCTCGATATAGCTTTGATCTCTTTATGTAAATTTACACTAACAACAAACAAAACTCAAGAGTTAAAATTAAATATCAATTGAAAGATGCATTAATCATTATCGCCATACATTGTTACAGCTAACTTCACTAGCTAAATACGAAGCAGACGCACTATACCCCACTTTAACTAAAGCTTAAACTTTTTTAATTAAAGTTAAAACCGTGCTCTCAATTTTGTTTCCGAAAGGAAAAAGCATTTGTGTCACAATTGAAGTTGCCTGCAATAAGATGTAAACACTAGCTAGAACCATGTAATTTTTAAGTTGACTTTAGTGACAACCCACACATTATTCTAGTAGTCCATCTAGTGAGCCCAGCATTAGACTGCATCATACAGTCTACATTATAACAGACAACCGAAAGCTGTTGGATCGGTAACAATCCCTGGCCGTTCACTGAAATATTCCAGCGTTTGTTCACATTATTGTCAGCCAGTCCAGCATTGGAATGTCACATTACAGTGGCATCCTAATGCTGGACTGCAATGCTACTGGACTAATGTTAACTGATCGTGATGCATCAACTGGTAAAGAGCGAGATCTTGTCTTGCCTTTTTATTTTATGGCTTTTTGTGTTTGGTTTTACACAATTCCGCCAGTGTCAAGTTAATTTATAAATTCGTAAGTTATTTGGCTGGCCATGTTGGCGGCCATTAGATGATACACAACTTTTAGAGTGATGTGAATTTCGGTGTCGACACCGAGAAGTGTCAAAGCAAAATCACGATTTACGAGAATTGGACACCTGCTTTTCCCCCCTCCGCTTCGCTCCAGTTGACAGGCAGCTTTAGTTAGACATGTTTCCATCTTATTACAGGCGCCGTTTGTAACAGAGGCGCTGCGCTGTAGTGTTTGTAAGAGTGCGTTTGCTTCATAGAGCAGTTCAGTCCGATGGGTAGTGCGACGCGCTCTCAGCGTGGCGTGCTAGTATGGATAGTACCTGCCGCGGCGCGGAGGCCGGTAGCCGGAGTAGTAGGGCGAGTGGCCGCGGAACGAGCCGCGCCCGCGCCCGCGCATCGTCCGCGGCGGCCGGTTGGTGGACGACAGACCAGGCTTGTTGGTGCGCTTTGGCATCACCTGGAAAACAAAAAGCTCCACTCAGTATCACTATTGCCGTGGAATGCCGTCTGAAGTTATGGCGTGACCAAGGGAAATAGGGATTCATTTTTATAAACATAGATAATGTGGTTTCCTAAATTTGTCGCTATTTGATAAGTTAACCTAAACTAAAGCGACAGGCCGGCAGGCTGCTTACGTATCTCGCGACGGGTTTGCAACAGGCGTATAAACCCAATCATCGCTGTCGCGAGCTGTCCAATGTCGCGAGATACGTAATCATCCTGCGGGCTTGTTGGTGCGCTTTGGCATCACCTAGAAAGCAAAACGCTCCACTCAGCGTGACCAAGGAAAATAGGGATTCATTTATATTAACATAATAATCATTACTATTTCAGCCGTAAAACGTCCACTACTGAACACAGGCCTTCCTCACAAGAGGAGTAGTTGCCATACTCACCACGCTTGGCACGCGGGTTGGCGAGCGTGTTGTCTAAGGCAATAACCCCCTCATGATCGCAAACTCTTGCAACTCAGCCCCCAGGCGCAGTAATTTAAGAAGTTAGGTTGACTCGGGTCTGGGTGTATGACGGGTGATGCACAACACCCTTATGCGAGACGTCAGTGCAGATCTGGTAACCGCCACTAGAATAAGAATTGCCATGATGACAGGGTATGAAAATCAAAATTTTATTTAGTCCGTCAAAAATACGTGACAGGTATTTTTGCTTTTTCATACTAATGAAGCAATACCTAGATAAAGCCAGTTGAAGTTTAGGAGTGGCGGCTCGTGACGTCGTAATTCAGGACCGAGGCATGTTGGCTGTGACGTCACGCGACATTTCGATATAATGTACCGCGGTTATTTAGGATTACGTTAAAAAATAAAAAATACGTTTCCAACAGATTTTGTTAAACTGACGGACTAACAATTGAAATTTAATTAATAGAATCAGGCGTTACTTTGCGGAAATTCATATTATTTATGATAAACATTTGTTTATCAATATTTGTTTATCATAATTGAAATTTAGTCAGCTAGCCTAGTCAATTAGCCCCCAGGCGATACGGATATCGTCAAATAATTTTCGCGCTCGCGACTTTCTCTTCCCTTAATATTATTGAGTAACGATTTGTATGTGTTATTTTGTGTATGTTTGTAACGAATAAACTCAAAACTATTTTGACCGATTTTTAAATTTCTTTTCCCATTAGAAAGCTACATTATTTCTGAGTAACATCCCTACTAATATATAAAAGGGAAAGTGTGCATGTATGTACTCGTTTATATGTTAGTATATATGTATGTTCCCTTTTCACGTCAACGGCTAAACTGATTTTGATGAATTTTAGTATAGGAATATATTAGACCATGGCGGACATAGGCTACTTTTCGTTGCGTAAATTAAACCAGAAGGGGTTAAAATAGGGGATGAAAGTATGTAGGAAAAATCTTTATTTTTCACATAAAAAACTTAAAATTTTCTCCATATATTTAAAACTTAATGAATCTGTTTCAGAATTTCACAAAAATCATCCTCTAAGTAAAAATATAGGGGATGAAAATTTGTTTGGAGAATATTTTTTTACTTGATGTACTTGAAATTAGATACTTGATGAATTAGATATTTGTTAGATACTAAAATTATTAAACATATTTTTCTGCGTTTCTCAATCACCCCCTGAGTGGCAAATTAGGGGATGAAAGTTTGTAAAGTTCAAATCAAATTTTTTTAATAAATTTACAGTATTTTTACTCGGTATGCTAGGTTTTAATTCCCTAGAAACAAGGCGTAACTACAGCCTACTAACGACCGCTTGTCGGTTGCTGCGTGGTGTATCGGACTGCCCTGAATTGGTAGCTCAAGTGGTAAGATTGTATGTACCTGAAGTTCCTAAGTATTCTCTGAGGCCCCGAAGCCATGCCTTACTGGCTGTCTACCGAGCGCGCACGGTGGCGCACAGGAACTCGCCCCTTATTCGAGCATTACTATTACTAAATGAGCTTCTGGCGTCAGCACCACTGTGTGATATATTTGCAGACAACTGGAATGATATGTGCAGAGTTTGCCTGAGGTATTGTGAAGAGGTTGATACCGTAAGAATAAGTACCATTTGTTAATATTTTATTGTATTTTTTTCTGTTTTTATTATTAAGGTGTAAGATGTTTGTTGTTTGTGTAAATTTAATTGTTTACTTTACCTATGTATAGCATAGCGCATTGGTTGTACTGTAATGCTGTGTTATTTCTTGAATAAATAAATAAATAAATAAATTAAGAAATTTTTCATTAAATATCAGGATATAAAAGTAATCAAACATATTTCAGAATATTTAAAAAATCAGCCCTTCTCTTGGGTAAAAATATAGGGGATGAACCTTTGTATGGGAAACATTATGTTTTACTTGAGATCCATGAACATGGCTACTTTTTATCCGGGTACAACGCATGCGAAGCGGCGGGCCCAAGCTAGTAGGCTATATTTTATCTCCGTTTCTCCCACAGAAACGGGTAGTACGCGGGTGAAACTGCGGAGTACGGCTAGTACCAGGCGTCCGTCACTCGCTCAAGGCCACGCGTTAAATGCCTACCGCTCTGTACATCGCAGAAGTTGCAAGTAGGGATGTTCCGATACCATCAAAGTATCGATACCTACTCATATAAGTAGTACTCATATCGTTTTACGATACTACTCATATAAGTAACCATAAAGTATCGATACCTAGTTATAACGGGTTTTAGTATTTTTTTAGGAATAATGAAAAAATAGTTTTTCTTTTTTATTATTATTAACGTACCTACATATGACAACCGTCTTTTTATTTGTTTGAGAACTCTATCGTTTATGAACTGATTATTACTATATTGGATTAACGGGTATTTATCGCGTAATTACCTTTATTATTATCCTGACGTTTCGAACATCGAAAGGTATTCATCATTTTAAAAAACTAAATCATATTTGAGCAACCAATAAAAATAGCTGTTTTATTTCACCACATTCGTTTTATTATAAAAATCTCATCGTAGAAACGCAACCCTAGCCCTAGCGATGCCGCGTCACAGATTACTTGCAAGTAGGTAAGGCGGGTGAGCAAAGCAATCTCAACGATTTTGTAGGCTATTATAGCGTAGGTATTTTCGCTTTTGTATTGGAGTGATGTATCTGTTAGTTTCTGTAATCTGTGCTAGTACTACATATATTGCTCGGCCGGTACCACGCTATCTGTCCACAAATTGTAATAACTTTACCTTTATTTGACGACCTCTGAATAATGACTCATCCATAGCCATTGCTGTCTGCACGCTGTCCTTATCGCCAAATTCAATGTACGCGAATCCTTTAGGATGGCCATCAAACTTATTACACAGTATTGTAACCCTGAAACAAGAGAAGACCAAGTTACAGATATTCTTCATCGTAACATTAAGAGGTATATAGATGCTAAGCTAGCCTTACACATTCAATGATGTCCAAGACACAAAATATGGAATTTCATGTCTGGGACATATGCTCCACATTTTTTTCATAACCTGGTTCTGATGACCCATAAAGAATCGAGGACTCCTCAAATACTATAAGGCATACATTGTAGTGATTTTGGTATTTCTTTTGTTAATCGACATTTCTGGTGCAAATTCATACATCGTGAGTAACATGACCGTAGTTCAGACGAAGGTGTGAAGGCTTGATTTTATAAAGCTCGCGTAGTATTGTAACGTCGAAGATTATTCCGACACGTTTCGATTTTTCAAGAAAATCATCATAATGGGTCGGCCCCACGCGCAAACGGCCATTCAATCCCATGATAATGATTTTCTTGAAAAACCGAAACGTATCAGAATAATCTTCGACGTTACAATACTACGCGAGTTGTATTACAAAATGACTCTCACGTATCTCACGTTAATTTTGAAAGTGATAGATAAGGATATTCTTCGCTGATTCGTCCGATTACAGTGTGATACTGACCTATTGATGGAGCCGCATCCGTGGAAGTGCTGCTCCAGCTCCTCGGCCGTGGCTCCGTAGTCCACGTTGGATGACAGTGTGATACTGACCTATTGATGGAGCCGCATCCGTGGAAGTGCTGCTCCAGCTCCTCGGCCGTGGCTCCGTAGTCCACGTTGGATGACAGTGTGATACTGACCTATTGATGGAGCCGCATCCGTGGAAGTGCTGCTCCAGCTCCTCGGCCGTGGCTCCGTAGTCCACGTTGGATGACAGTGTGATACTGACCTATTGATGGAGCCGCATCCGTGGAAGTGCTGCTCCAGCTCCTTGGCCGTGGCTCCGTAGTCCACGTTGGATGACAGTGTGATACTGACCTATTGATGGAGCCGCATCCGTGGAAGTGCTGCTCCAGCTCCTCGGCCGTGGCTCCGTAGTCCACGTTGGATGACAGTGTGATACTGACCTATTGATGGAGCCGCATCCGTGGAAGTGCTGCTCCAGCTCCTCGGCCGTGGCTCCGTAGTCCACGTTGGATGACAGTGTGATACTGACCTATTGATGGAGCCGCATCCGTGGAAGTGCTGCTCCAGCTCCTTGGCCGTGGCTCCGTAGTCCACGTTGGATGACAGTGTGATACTGACCTATTGATGGAGCCGCATCCGTGGAAGTGCTGCTCCAGCTCCTCGGCCGTGGCTCCGTAGTCCACGTTGGATGACAGTGTGATACTGACCTATTGATGGAGCCGCATCCGTGGAAGTGCTGCTCCAGCTCCTCGGCCGTGGCTCCGTAGTCCACGTTGGATGACAGTGTGATACTGACCTATTGATGGAGCCGCATCCGTGGAAGTGCTGCTCCAGCTCCTTGGCCGTGGCTCCGTAGTCCACGTTGGATGACAGTGTGATACTGACCTATTGATGGAGCCGCATCCGTGGAAGTGCTGCTCCAGCTCCTCGGCCGTGGCTCCGTAGTCCACGTTGGATGACAGTGTGATACTGACCTATTGATGGAGCCGCATCCGTGGAAGTGCTGCTCCAGCTCCTTGGCCGTGGCTCCGTAGTCCACGTTGGATGACAGTGTGATACTGACCTATTGATGGAGCCGCATCCGTGGAAGTGCTGCTCCAGCTCCTCGGCCGTGGCTCCGTAGTCCACGTTGGATGACAGTGTGATACTGACCTATTGATAGAGCCGCATCCGTGGAAGTGCTGCTCCAGCTCTTCGGCCGTGGCTCCGTAGTCCACGTTGGATGACAGTGTGATACTGACCTATTGATGGAGCCGCATCCGTGGAAGTGCTGCTCCAGCTCCTTGGCCGTGGCTCCGTAGTCCACGTTGGATGACAGTGTGATACTGACCTATTGATGGAGCCGCATCCGTGGAAGTGCTGCTCCAGCTCCTCGGCCGTGGCTCCGTAGTCCACGTTGGATGACAGTGTGATACTGACCTATTGATGGAGCCGCATCCGTGGAAGTGCTGCTCCAGCTCCTCGGCCGTGGCTCCGTAGTCCACGTTGGATGACAGTGTGATACTGACCTATTGATGGAGCCGCATCCGTGGAAGTGCTGCTCCAGCTCCTTGGCCGTGGCTCCGTAGTCCACGTTGGATGACAGTGTGATACTGACCTATTGATGGAGCCGCATCCGTGGAAGTGCTGCTCCAGCTCCTCGGCCGTGGCTCCGTAGTCCACGTTGGATGACAGTGTGATACTGACCTATTGATGGAGCCGCATCCGTGGAAGTGCTGCTCCAGCTCCTCGGCCGTGGCTCCGTAGTCCACGTTGGATGACAGTGTGATACTGACCTATTGATGGAGCCGCATCCGTGGAAGTGCTGCTCCAGCTCCTTGGCCGTGGCTCCGTAGTCCACGTTGGATGACAGTGTGATACTGACCTATTGATGGAGCCGCATCCGTGGAAGTGCTGCTCCAGCTCCTCGGCCGTGGCTCCGTAGTCCACGTTGGATGACAGTGTGATACTGACCTATTGATGGAGCCGCATCCGTGGAAGTGCTGCTCCAGCTCCTTGGCCGTGGCTCCGTAGTCCACGTTGGATGACAGTGTGATACTGACCTATTGATGGAGCCGCATCCGTGGAAGTGCTGCTCCAGCTCCTCGGCCGTGGCTCCGTAGTCCACGTTGGATGACAGTGTGATACTGACCTATTGATAGAGCCGCATCCGTGGAAGTGCTGCTCCAGCTCCTCGGCCGTGGCTCCGTAGTCCACGTTACCGACGTACACCGACCTGTTGTCCACCTCGATCTTCTCTTCGATCGACATGTTTAACGGACTCGCTGTTGAGTGAAATAGTATTGATCTATTATAAAGAGGTAAAGTTTGTCAGTTTCCATGAAGGAGGCCTACATATGTCCAGCAGTGGACGTCCTAAGGCTGAGCCAGTAGTAATAGTAGTCAGTGTAGATTGTAGTCGTTGTTCTCCATGCATTAACTTTTCTTTAGATTTTTCTTCTATTAGGAACACCTAATAGAAGAAAAATAAATATACACCGTGCCCGTTAATAACCCGAAAGATTTAAGCCAACGATTCTAGAGCCTAATTAGAGTATATAAAATTATGTAACATATTGTAGAGATAATATTGATTATTTAAAACAAATCACAAGTTAAAAAATCTCCAGTCTAACACACCCTAAAAGCAAACATCGTGCTAGATATAACTTGACACTTCTTTTCATATAACACAAGTCACGGCATTCGCCGTTCGTCGTATGATTTCGGAGCGATTCGTGAAGTGTCACGCTCGCTCTCTGTTTCTCTACTTGAGTTTCTCAACTAAAGACTTGTTCACAAAGAAGCGGGCAATTAATATGATTTAATTTGTACTGAAATAGTAACTTAATTAAGATAAATAATTAGACCCATGTTTATACAATATGACTTACTCGTATTGTCGTCAAAAATACGTGATTTAAATCTTTCGGGTTATTAAGGGGCACGGTGTATAATCGGAATAATTGTGTTGCTTGGGCGAATCTGGGGTTCGCTAGTGAAGAAAATAGCATGTTTTATAACGGTCGTTCACACCTAACAATTGTAGCATTGATAAGTATGAAAGAGCAGAGCCTGATTCGGATCAAAACGTGAGAAAATTGCTTGTACGTTTTTATGGCATTTATTTCTGTACGTTTAACTAATTTAACAAGTTTGAAAGAACTAATACATTTTTAACCCCCGACAAAAAAGAGGGGGTGTTAAAAGTTTGACCGCTATGTGCGTGTCTGTCCGTGGCATCGTGGCTTTTAAACGAGAGGACCGATTAGCATGCAGTTTTTATTTATTTACGAACACAGGTTTACCGGCGGTGGTTCTTAAATATGTTTTATCAAAATCGGTTAAGAACTTTAGAAGATATGGGGGGTGAAAGAGGAGATGAACAATCAAATGTTTCCATATATACCCGAGTTTACCCGCGGTATCAAATGAAAGGAAATGATGTGTAGAAACGTAAAACTGAAATTATGTAGAAATCGGTCGAGCCGTTCATGAGATATGAGGGTTGAAAATGTGAACAATAGAATGTTTACATATATACCCAAGTTTGGTATCAAATGATGTGTGGATTGCAAAACTAAGGCTAATATTGCAAAAATAATTGGTATCCTCAGAGACTAGGTAAAATGTCAAGGATTACTTAATTTTTTAAATTTTATAAACTTGTTATATTTCGTAAACTATCCCACCGCCCTGCTAGAACAGTAGCAGTTTCACAAGTTCTGCCTCAACTGCTGAGTATGGCAACTACTTCTCATGGAGATCTATGAGGGACACCTGTGTTCAGTAGTGGACGTTTTACGGCTGAAATGATGAATCACAACTGAGAGCCATTTGATTGCACACACCAGCTGGCACGCGCCTCGAGTCAGCCAACCAAGCGTTGGAGGAACTCGCCCGCTGGATAAACGCTGCTGTGCCCTACTCAGTTATTAAAGCTTACTTTGTGAAAATAATAAAAATAACGTAAGAACTTAGTGTGGTAACTTAACTTTAACTTAACTTACTTTTTATAACTTTACGTCTAGTTCTAAGTTTGTAAAAAAATTTGATGCTTCAAATAAAGTTGATTTTATTCTTTAAGTATGGCAACCACCTCCACAAGATGTTGGAGATCTATATAAGGGAGGCCTACATCCAGTGGACGTGCACAGTGGAGATGTAGTAACAGCTTTGAAGAAGAACAAGTAAGAACTTACTGAGTCCCGGCGGGCTGCCCATGCTCATTTGCTTATCAACTTCAGTCTGCATCTGCTTCAATTTCTCTGCCTCCTCCTCCATCTCGCGGACCCTCGCCTTGATGGCAGCCAGGTCTGGCACCTCACCGCCGGCGGCCTCATCGCCACCCTATATTGATAAAAACAAATAAAAACAATGTTTTGATGGAAGCAGAACCTTCGCGATTGGGACACGTTATAAATACGTTTACGTTTAAGAAAAGAGTTAAGGCATTTTCTAGGGAAGCTCGCTCCATCGTCCTTGCTATCGCAAGAATGAGATCTAGAGCTAACCTATCTAACATAGAATAAAAAAAAATAAAAATAAACATTAGTGACCAGTGCCCCCAGTTTGCTAATATATCAATGGTTGTCTTTTTTAAACTTTCGCGATCACACACATAGGCGGCCGCTACGGGTGCCCATTTTGTCTCCGAAAAACGATTGTCCGAAAATCACAATCAATAACAAGTGTCTCCGAAACATCACCATCCATAATATTATGATCCCATAAATATATTTTGCAATAAGATATTTTTCATCCTAATGCTCTTTACGCAAAAAAATATTTAACCTAATAAAAAAATTCCATAATTTTCAACGTTAAAAACATAATTATGTGTCATAATAATAAAGAATCATAAAACTTATTATACCGAATATTTTTTCAGTGGCAGAATCGAGACGGAAGGATAGTAGGTTATTAGGTTTTTTTTTTAAACTATCTGAAAACACTGCTTGGGACAGAACCGAGAATTAGGTTATTAGGTTCTTTTTTATAACCATACGAAAACCGAACCGATATGGAGAGACGTTCTGTCACAGGCAGTGTTTTCGGATGGTTATAAAAAAAACAAATAACCTACTGTCTCTCCATCTCTGTTCTGTCACAGGCAGTGTTATCGTATAGTTGTAAAAAAAAACCCAATAACCTACTGTCTTTCCGTCTCGGTTCGGCCACTGGAAAGTTTAATAATAGTTCGAAAATATTCGGAAGAATAAGTTTTATAATTCGTTATTATTATGACACAAATGTTTATAACGATGAAAATTATGGAAATAATATATTAGGTAAAATAACTTTATGGGTAAAGAGCATTAGGATGAACAATATCTTATTGTAAATTATATTAAATACAATTAATATTATGGATGGTGATGTTTTGGAGATACTTGTTATCAATTATGTATGATTTTCGGAGACAAAATGGTCACCCATACTATGAGTAAAGTGTAACTTTTAACTACTACCAAAGATCAATCTACAAATAATAACACAATAAATAAGTGGGCTCTTTCACACAGGAATCATGGGAGTGATTGTAAAAAGTGGTAACATGAAATAACTCCTAGAATGGTTGCCATTAAAAAAAAACTTCTCCAGCCATACCCTCCTATATAAATAAATGATTCACAGTTCAGTTTTAATAATTTATTTAAATTTGATACACATAATGTGCACTGGGAAAAGTGATTCACACAATAAAACAATAGAGATAATGAAAATAAGAAAAATACTTATGTATACTTATGAAAACAACTTATTAGTAAGAGGGTACTCTCTTTTTCAGTATCCAGAATGCATATCAGGCTTATAATTACAATGCTATTGTCTATATTAGGGATGTTACGGAGCTTCAATTCTGACTTCAAAAGGCTTCCAATTGATTTTAAGCAAAGTGTCCATTGGCAAGTAACTTCCACAATTTCTTGCAGAAGACAATTGACAACTGTTTCCACTGACTGCAATTTCTCTATATGCAAGTCGCTTGTATAAGTGTGTAGAAGTTAACTTTCTGCAAGATCTTGTAGAACTGTTTCGACACAAATTGCAAACAAATTACTTGAGCAAGAGCAGTCAAACAAGATACCTAGCTGCAGAAAAATACGAGCTGCGTCTATTGTGTTGTTGTTAACACATAAAAATAAACAAGCATTGGTACGGGAGTACCAGAGAGGGGGACGAAGGTTTCCGAAAAATGCCATTTTTGAGCTTTGGTGACCTTTTGAGGTCACAATATCTCTTTTTCCGGTTAACAAAATCAATCAGTACCCTTCTCTCATTAAGACAGTTTTTTTTGTTAAAAAGATTTAATGTAAATTGGTCAATGTGTTTGGTTGTAATTGTGTCATGCACAGACAGACAGCGCTATGCATAATAGGGGCCTTCACCCCCTAGAAAAGCCTGCAACGCAAGGGGTTGCGGGTTCGATTCCCGCCTCGGAACAAATGTCTGTACGATCTGCAGATATTTGTTTGGGGTGTTCTGGATATTTTTTCTATATAAAACCTTTTTCCCGCTTATTTAAAGTTATTAATTTAAAATTTAATACATACAATCAATTGTGACAATGAACTTGCTCTAAAAACTTGCAACTGTTTTGTGTGAATAAAATAAAGATGCAAGCGCTTGCTGCAAGATCCAAACAACCGTATACATGTGCAACTTGCAACAAGATTGGCAAGTCACTAAAACTTGCAGAAGTCAACTTGCATGAGCATTTGCACATTGGAAGTCGCTTGGGCAAGTCAACTTCTGCAAGTTTTATTGCCAGTGGACACTTCGCATTACACCTATGGATATGACTCAAATACTTATAACTTTTAGAACTATCATGGTTGTAAACATTAGATTTGATAAAATATATGGCATAGTAGGCTATAAAGGCTTTTAAAATTCATTAACTGAGTTTCTAAGATTAACTGAGTTTCTGAGAAGAAGAGTAAGGTTATGAATGGAGTCTCCATTTACCTGTGTGAGAGTGCTTATAACTACTAAGAGTTAGAGTACTTACATAGAATATTAAAATTACATTACATTTATTATAACTATAATGCCAATTCTCACATAATTTCCTACAGCTATTAATGTGTTGATGATAATAAAGGTATGATTGCCATAAACTGAATAATCAAAGCAATGACTTGAGTATTATTTTGTCCACAGTTTAATAATTTAATGTAAATTACTATTTAATCTGTGCATATTCGGATGATTCTATTGTTAGTTTTGTGTCCGTAACCTCGTCATGTGAGCAAAGGCATTGAGATCTCATGCAGACAGAATCATGCTAGTTTAAATATAAAAGCAGCTTTCTCCGATGACCAGACCAATGTTTGTTTTGGTTAATACTCATGCTACATTTAGATTGAATCAAAAACGAACCCTTAAATATGACATTTAGTTATGGTAATCTAAAATACCATAGTGCATCCAACAGTCTGTTAGACATGTAAATTAAAAGAAAAACTTATGTGTGACTGACAAAACACAATGTAAACAATGTCATTAATAAACACAAATAATAAACTTGCGAGCTATTTGAACTAGGATGTTGCTTTCTTTTCATCCCTACTTTTAACTAAAATGACTTGGTGGCAGTGAACTTTGATGTTAGGCTTGGCAGATATATTTTTTCTAGCTTTATAATAATTTATCTGTTTAAACAAATTTCCAAGTGATCTAGGTTCTTCGCTAGATATGTATTACTTACCCCAAGAGTGTTATCGGTCAAATTCATAGAACCATTGGTTCCTTCCAAATGATTGCTTTCCATGGAATCCAAATAGTCATCGTTTTCTGCCATTTCTTAAAAATGTCCACTGTGAATTTTGGCACAAACAAACACTACTTTCGATAGGTATCTGTAAACAATCCTATCGTATCAAAACTTCGGCCAAATGCAAGATAAAATTATAGAAATACGAAGCGAATACTCTTGACGTACCGGTAACCAAATCTGTATGTTATTGACCTACTTTGGAAATATATTTTACGCCTCACACATTTGTGCACTGTGTTTCACTTTGTAAGCATTATTTTCATGATCATCATTGCTTTTTGACGATATTTACAGATTTTTATCGTGTAAATTGTCCGACATCAACCAACCCAATTTAACCCAAACAACCATTGGTGTTGCCATTAATAATTGGTTGGTGGCATTGGTTGGTAGGTTTCCAAGAATAAAACTATACATGTATAGACGAAAAAAAATATTTAAACAAGGAAATTTATGAATAACGCTAAGCAGAGTGCAAGATGTTACAACTTCATTACTTCCATTCTCGTACATCTCCACAATTTTGAATAAGAATTCAGTAAAAGATAACTCCAGTTGAATTTCCAAATTGGTAACACCGCCTTGTCGTGTTTGACGTCTTGCATTCCTTTTCATTATTTTGGTTGGCTATGGGCAGGCTGTTTTCACGGGCGAGAGAATCGCGAATCGCGAAGAGTCCGCGCTTTTATCACAGAATATTTATTAACTATACAATGAAAAAAATATTTATTACAGCAAAAACAATATTAAAATGTTCGCAGGGTACAATTTTTAACACTTATTAATAATGCAAACAAGTAATGCTGATAAAAAAAAAGTTTTGTTTACATAGAAAACTTTCCTGGGTTTTATATAAACATGATCCACGAAAAGATTTTTAATTCGCTTCGAAACAGAAACAAATAACAATGCTCTCTTACCGATCTTCATTTAATGGAAATTTAATTTAACTAGCCATAAAAAATCGTTAGGACCCACTCGGCATGTTTTAACTCCACTTAAACATATTTCAAAAGTTAGCTTGCTCATTGTTGGCTTTTATTTTAATTTTTATGTAACATATCATAAACATGATCATTATTAAACTATAGGTAGTGATTACCAAATCAACGTACATTTATCGATATCGATATTTTGTTTTACGAATGTGAAATTATTTAGTTTTCTCAACCGTTGTTTTGTTTTAAGCTTAAATTAAATTAAGTTATGAGTACATTGGCCAAACGATATTATTTTTGTGGAATATACAGTACCCTCCACATCAACCTCGACTCCTAAAGGGCGCTCCACATTCTCAAGAGAATCTCGCGAGAACGCGAGAAACATGCGAGAAACATGCGAGAAACGTGAATGTGGAAGCGATTCGCGTATTCTTCTCAAGTTCTCGCGTTGTTCTCCGGCTGTTCTCCACTTTTTGTCGGTTTTTTGGCGCGAGACAAAGGAGCGCGAGAACGTGAGAACAGGCGAGAACGTGTATTGACTCCACACCAGTGTTGGATTTTGTAGTATAATTATACTATTTGTACCATTATTTCATTATGTGTAGTATGTAGTATCTTTAAGCCAGAATACTACGCGAAAATACCATAATTTTACCTTCAAGCCGATCGACAGCTTTTATTGGTTGAATCATTTTGCTTTTTATTATTTATCCTACAATTTCGGGAAGTTCTGTATGTATGGTAATATCGAGTCAGCCAGCGATTAGTGGTGGCTAAAAGAACAAGGTATCCAAAGCCGAAAATAAGCGACAGCGACAAGCTTCGGAGAATCCCCGCGTAGTGTTGTACTTTATCGGTCGTTCTAACAGATGGGTGTGATGGTCGGTGCTGAGATAAACATCTACTTGCCTCAATTTGATTGATTTGTACATTAACAATTACTAAATAAAGAAAATTTCACTTACATAAATTCATTTTAATATTGAAATCCACGAAAAACCAAACGTAGTATAATTTTCGACAAGTAGTATATTTTTAATTTCCAAAGACAATAATTTTTTGAGGGTCTGAATCCAACCCTGCTCCACACTCGCATGTTTCTCAGTAGCGCGCGAGCCGCCGACTTGAACGGTTGTGTGTTGTGTACCGCGTGGCGTCAATATGAGCGTAACTTGGACAAACGAACTTGAGTTGAAATTTTTAGAATATTTCCAAGCGGAACCCGTGCTATAGAATACAAATTTAAAAGACTGTGGTGAACCTTACATTATTTATTTATTTTATTTGTAAACAAATATTTATTTTATAAATAAATTATTCATTAAATAGATATTTACATAAACTATAATACCTACATATTTCAATTTAGATTATATTATTTTTATATATATTATTTTATATATTATTATAAATATTATTACTATCTACATTATGAACACAAATAATATAAACATGATATTTATCTATCTATTAATCAATTATGTATAACGTAACATATTTAAAATCACCACAATGAGCGTCCGCTCGATAGTGTTAGTATGGAAACAAAACAGGTTTTGATGCGCCATACTAACTACTGCTAAATCTATGGCGGTGGCGAACGGCCGCCGCCGGCTGCGTGATCGCAGGAATTTTTGCATTGTTGTAGTTAGTCGAGACTAGCCTTCGACGCGAAGCTTACGCTTGTTTTAGCTCCGCCGGACGCCAACCGCGATACGAGTGATTGCTTGTTTGTTTTATTGTGCTTGTATATTTTCACCTTCCGAACTTTCTATCTGTGACTTTCTGCCTTACTCCTTCTATCTTTAAACTGTGATTTGTGTAGTGTAATAAACATATATTGAACGCTGATTATATGGACCTGCTTATTCCGTATACGGGATCATACCATCTACCAATATACTAGGTAACACACCATAAATCAACTATAATTGGTGACCCCGAGAAGAACATTCCAGAAAATGAGCACTGACGAAGGTAGTGACGCGGCACAGTCGGGCGGGACCGTTCGACGTACGAAGGAGCGTGGTCGCGTTTCCATTGACCCACCCGATAATCCATCTGAACTTTTTCGTGTTGGCGTAAGGATTCCACCGTTTTGGCCTGAAAAACCTACAATATGGTTCTCTCAAATCGAAGGTCAGTTCAGCATGGCGCGGATCACTGACGACCTAACAAAGTTCTACTATGTACTTTCACACTTGGACAGACAGTATTCAGTCGAGGTGGAGGACATCATCACTTCACCCCCGACCAGTGGCAAGTACGATAAGCTTAAGAGTGAACTCATCAAGCGTCTCTCTGTATCCAAGGAGAAAAAGGTGAAACAGCTCCTGCAGTCCGAAGAGTTGGGCGATCGCAAACCTTCGCAGTTCCTGAGGCACCTGCAACAATTGGCTGGCCCTACTGTACCAGAGGATTTTCTGCGATCAATATGGACGAGCCGACTGCCGAATAACCTGCAGACCATTATCGCATCTCAAATGAGCCTTACTCTCAGTGAACTCGCAGACTTGGCTGATCGCGTCCACGACATCGCGCCGGCCTCACCTCATGTCGCAGCCGCGGCAACCAGTTCCAGTTCTGACTCGGCGTTGGACATCATGGCCCGGCAGATCACGGAGTTGACCAGGCAGGTCAGCGCCCTCACAGCGGAAGTCCACGGCCGTTCCCGACCTACCAACCGACAGGCACCCCGTGGACGTGGCCAGCGTAGTCGTACACCGCGGAGGAGATCACAGTCGAACTATAGGAAGTTCCCCAACTGTTGGTACCACTATAGATTCGGCAGCCAGGCGGATACGTGCATCCAGCCCTGCGATTTCAAGACGTCGGAAAACGAGAAGGGCAGTCGGTAGAGGCGACTGAAGATTGCCCTTCCTCTACGGGTCGCCTGTTCGTCACAGACCGCAGATCAGCAGTCCAGTTTCTAGTGGACACAGGAAGCGACTTGTGTGTTGTACCGCGATCTGCGTTTCGACAACATGTGAAAACGGACTATGAATTGTGTGCAGCCAACGGTTCATCTATAGGGACTTACGGTTGGGTACAGATGAACCTCAACTTAGGTCTACGGAGGGACTTCACGTGGCGCTTCATTATAGCTGATGTAACGAAACCTATTATAGGCGTAGATTTTTTATCCTACTTCAATTTAATTGTTGATATTCGTAACAAGCGATTAATTGATGCCACCACTAATTTGTCAACTGTAGCTGCTATTATTGCTGTTAACGATAGCCTTATTTCTAGTGTAAAGGTCGTGACTGGTGATTCTATTTATCACAATTTGCTTTCAGAGTTTCCAGAATTGACACGACCAGCAGGCGCTCATCGTACACCCAAACACAATACAGTCCACCATATTCGCACCAATATAGACATCTAGACTATCTAGCCCACGCCAATATAGACATCTAGACTATATATCACAGTTCTCGACTGACATACAGCATATAGCCGGGAAAGATAATGTCGTTGCTGATACGCTTTCCCGAGTCGATGAACTGGAAAATCCAGTAGATCTAGAAATGATTGCCAAGACCCAAGACTCCGATCCCGAAATAGCAGAATTCTTAAAACAGAATACTAGTTTGCACATTAAGAGGTTGAGTATACCTGGAAGTCGGAATCAACTGTACTGCGATGTCAGCACAACGACTCCCAGGCCTTTAGTACCTAAGACCTTGCGCAAACAAATTTTCGATAGCTTGCACTCGCTGAGCCATCCCGGTGCTAACGCTAGCGCTAAATTAGTAGCAGAACGTTTTGTCTGGCCACTGATGAGGAAAGACTGTCGCGAGTGGTCTAGGGCGTGTTTGCCTTGCCAGCGTACAAAGGTAAATCGACATGTATCGTCGCCTGTAGGCACGCACGATTTACCGAAGGCGCGATTCAAATACGTTCACCTAGACCTTATCGGACCATTACCTCCGTCAGGTGATTTTAGGTACTGTCTGACAGCGGTCGATCGCTTCACGCGATGGACTGAAGCTGTCCCCCTCACCAATATCACCGCGGAATCAGTGGCCAAGGCGTTTTTGTCGGGATGGATCGCTCGGTTTGGTTGCCCTACCGACATTGTTAGCGACCGCGGTAGGCAATTCGAATCGGCATTATTCGAGCAGCTATCAAAATTTATTAGCTTCAAGCATCGGAAGACCACTAGTTACCACCCTCAATGCAACGGTCTCATAGAGAGGTTCCATCGGCAGTTAAAAGCGGCAATCATGTGCCATGCCGCCGACAGTAGCTGGACCGAAGCATTGCCCCTTGTACTACTCGGCATAAGAAGTTCTTTCAAGGAAGATCTTCAGTCTTCCTCTGCCGAGCTAGTATACGGGGAACCGTTACGCCTTCCAGGTGAATTCTTTGGCCAAAAAGTTGACAAGTGCACGACTGATATTACTGAGTTTTCAGCCCGTATCAGATCATTTGCCAACAATTTACAGCCAGTCCCAACTTCACACCACTCAAATAACAAGATCTTTATTTATAAAAATCTCTCATCTTGTTCTCATGTATTTTTGAGAGAAGACGCATTGAGAGGTGCTTTGCAACCAGCATATACTGGCCCCCATGAAGTGGTTGAGCGAAGTGCCAAAACATTTAAAATTAAATTGAAAGGGAAAGTTGTGACAGTATCAGTGGACCGATTAAAACCAGCCTACATACTGTCACACTCTAATGAGTCAACTCCTGACCTACCATCTTTTACTCCTCCTCCCGAAAACAGAATAACTCGATCTGGGCGTCATGTTCGGTTTCCGGACTATTATCGCCCGTGAGACACGGTCTCTGGGGGGGAGTGATGTGGTGAACCTTACATTATTTATTTATTTTATTTGTAAACAAATATTTATTTTATAAATAAATTATTCATTAAATAGATATTTACATAAACTATAATACCTACATATTTCAATTTAGATTATATTATTTTTATATATATTATTTTATATATTATTATAAATATTATTACTATCTACATTATGAACACAAATAATATAAACATGATATTTATCTATCTATTAATCAATTATGTATAACGTAACATATTTAAAATCACCACAATGAGCGTCCGCTCGATAGTGTTAGTATGGAAACAAAACAGGTTTTGATGCGCCATACTAACTACTGCTAAATCTATGGCGGTGGCGAACGGCCGCCGCCAGCTGCGTGATCGCAGGAATTTTTGCATTGTTGTAGTTAGTCGAGACTAGCCTTCGACGCGAAGCTTACGCTTGTTTTAGCTCCGCCGGACGCCAACCGCGATACGAGTGATTGCTTGTTTGTTTTATTGTGCTTGTATATTTTCACCTTCCGAACTTTCTATCTGTGACTTTCTGCCTTACTCCTTCTATCTTTAAACTGTGATTTGTGTAGTGTAATAAACATATATTGAACGCTGATTATATGGACCTGCTTATTCCGTATACGGGATCATACCATCTACCAATATACTAGGTAACACACCATAAATCAACTATAAGACTACAAAAATAAACTAAAAAACTACTTCGGCGTCCATCGTCATCGAGCGCGAGAACTGTAGTGAGAACTATTTGAGAACATTGTGAGAGTGTGTACCCAAAAGAAGTTCTCGCTACAGTTCTCGCGAGAATCTCCGGAGATTCTCGCGTGAATGTCTCGTGAGAATGTGGAGCGGCCTTTACAGTAATGTATCAAAAAAAAGAAGATTGTGTAGTCCCATTTTTACTTGCGGCACAGATTACAGAAACTAACAGATACATCAACTCCAATACAAAAGCGAAAATACCTACGCTAAGCCATTTTTATGTATGTTGCAGATCCATCAACATCAAAAAAGCTTGCTGAAGTTATAACACCCCGGATAAGAAAGTTACGGAAGAAACTGATTATAAGTCAGATATAAACAATTAAAAATGGTAACCTAACTAAATAGTTACCTGGCTAAGCAATATATGTACCTATGTGTGTGTTGCAATATGTCAAAAAGGTAAGCGTATAGTTTTGCTCAAAAAGCAAATACTGATTTTCAGCTGTTACCATTAGAGTTATCCAGAAGAACGAGATGGCATATTACATCATAGACGGAATTAGCTGATTATGTGATCTAGCGAAGTATTACATGCTGTAAATGAATTTTCTTTGTGTTTAATAGCTAATTTTGATTTATTAAAATTGCTGATTGTTATTATTAAACTCTTTTATTTAAAAAGAAACAAGCTGAATAAAGACTTTTTACCTACCATGTGAGCTGTGAGGCCAGTCAAAAATGTATAAACATTATCGATAAAATTTCACTAGTTTTGATGTCTTTATGTTGGTAGAATTGATTGTGGTTCTGTCAAGGTGGTATTGGTCCTGACCAAATATTCCTCAGATCGTTTTTTTGTATGAGAGTCCCGCCTCTTAAACGGAGTGTTACATACTCTTGGAGATTACGTGACGATAAAAGCACGGTAATATTATCTATGCAGTATTCCAACTTCATACAAACGGACGAAGCGCGAGCTATACCTACGCGCCTCGATCTCGGCATGCAGGCAGTCGCGACTGTGCCGCAGTAACGAACGGATGGTGTGTTGTTTTTTTTAACAATAACCGCGCGATTTTTTCACTAAAACTAGGTTCAAGTACAAAATTAATATGAGAGTAGTCATTTTGCGCCTACTGATTATACTTGTATACCGCTATTAAATAAATTGTTGCAGCAGCAACAAACTCCACGTCCACTACCATCTTGTACGGTGGACGATCAACAAAATGATTAGCTAGCTTATGTTAACTGCCGATAGTGTGGATGCTTGCACGATGATCGTGCCGATTTAGACGATCACTCGATCATCGGCGATAATGTAGTGGAGGCAATAGATAGGCATGCATGATGGACGAAGGGCAGTCGCCCTAGTAACTAGTTACTAGGGCAGTCGCCAAAGACATTTCCACTGTCTTTGGCAGTCGCCCAAGTACTATTTTTAATTTACATTAATGAGGTAGACTCATGTTGTCAAAAACAATCATGAGATTGTATTGTTTGCTGATGACACTTCACTTTTGTTCAAAATGAAACGATGTACCACCGATTATGACGAGGTGAATAATGCAATCTCAAAAGTTGTTAATTGGTTTAATGTCAATAACCTATTACTTAATGGAAATAAAACAAAATACATTAGATTTACTCTCCCGAATGTAAAACAGGCTGATGCCAACATTAAATTGAAAAGTTTAAACCTTGTAGAAAAAAAATATATTTTTAGACAATAAGCTTTAATGGGGCCCGCATATAGAACAACTATCGGGTAGGCTTAGTTCTAAAGCATATGCAGTCAAAAAAATCCGCCTTCTTACAGACGTTGATACCTCTAGACTTGTTTACTTCAGCTATTTCCACAGCATTATGTCTTATGGCTTACTGCTGTGGGGATGTGCTGCAGATATAGACACCGTATTTGTGCTGCAGAAGAGGGCTATTCGTTCTATCTACAATATGGGTCCCAGAGAATCACTTCGCACTAAATTTAAAGAAATAAATATAATGACAGTAGCTTGTCAATATATTTATGAGAACCTGTTGTACACCCATAAAAATATTGCTTCGTTTAAGAAGAACAGGGACAATCACAATGTACCTCTAAATACAAGAAATAAGAATAAACTCGCTGTGCCCACTACTAGGCTCCATAAGGTTAAAATATCTTTTAAAGGGCAATGTATACGCTTCTACAACAAACTCCCAAGTGAGTTGCAGAAGTTATTTAATAAATTCAAAAACATTATCAAATGCAATCTGAACAATAAAGCTTATTATAAAATATCAGATTACCTAGAGGACAAAACCACTTGGGACGGAATCTGCTCCAACTCCGTCAAACGTAACATAAGACAAAATCAAATTGTTAAATGATGACTATAACGACCGAGTTAGGTTCTTATGTTCGCTTCTTTTCCTAACTCGCGTGTCATCTGAAGTGAACAGATTCAATTATGTGCTTTATTATATTTATTTGTGTTGTATTATTTTGTAAGTTGTGACGCGTCAATAAGGTCCATGCGGCCGCACTGAATAAAGTATTTTTTGAATTTGAATTTTGAACTACCTCGCACATCTCCAAGCTTGACGCGTCACCTCTCGTCTGATCGGTTTTACTCCCCGTAAAAGATTAGAGATTTTACATCAATAATAATTTCCAACACCCTAATAAACAACAAAATCAATCGGAAATGAGCTCTTCTAGAACCCCCTATAAATAAGGAGGGAGGAATATAATCGAATTACCAGAAATCACAACATACATAGGGGTTATTTAAATAACTTGCCTTTTGGTATGTCTTGTCCATACTTACTCTGTGGTCTTGTCATAAGTCTGTCTCTGATCTACAAAAGAGTAGGTAAGTAATGTAACACTCACTCCGTTTACATCATCGGTCTGTCAACTTGTCAAGTGCTTGCTTTTTAACAAACGGTTCGGCTGTTACATAAGGTTACATACCTACATGCTCAGTTGTCAGTTGCTCTGTCTGTTGTCAAAATAAAGTAAATAAAAATAGATAAAAATTATACTAATTATTGTCGAATTGTCATTTGTGTAAAAAAATCTAGACATTTCGGGAGTTTGTGTAAGTTTAAAGTTAAATATTAGCATGTATTAACATATAAGTTGAATGATATTTATTGGCGAATAAAAATCGGCTGCAGCGCTTTTCCGCGCGGCTATCCTACAAAATAAATAATTTGGCTAAAATTATTTATCAAAATAAATGATTATTATACCTAATTCGAATTGCAAGCAATGTTAGTGTACATGCATACAAGGTTTTTATAATGTTTGAAAATGAAATGAAAAATATATTTATTGCTACATACTTCAGCGATATATTGCTTAGGCTTCTCATCTAATATTCACACATTTATTTGACAAAGTAGAGAGGTTCTACTGAATAAAACATTATCCATGATTCCCACAGTGATTGGGAGTGCCTGTATTGTGGGAAACAAATGAAGCTTCCCAGATTGATTAAAATTTTTGACTCAATCCTCGAATTACTATTACACAATTAAAATTTCATAATTAACAATTAAATTTCAAAATAACACAATTGATATAGAAAATAAAAGAATACAATTAGAATGAACTGAATTAGAAAAAAATAGTATTTACTTAATATTAAGTAATAAAAATATAATAATACATAATATTACTGGTACATATTTACATTAGCGCTTTAGTAGTTCTTCTGTGGTATCATAGGTGAGCATTAGTAACCACTTGTTTACAATTTGTTGAGCCTGTTTTGATGTTTTACTATTAATGTCACAGACTTTGACCATTTTATTATATATGTTTGTTCTAGAGGTTTCTCCCAATCTGTGTGCAAAAAAGGTTTTACAAGTTGGGACATCAATTTTATATATTCTACGCTTTAAAAGGTTTTCATATTCTGGCGAGGCAAGGGTTGACCTGTGAACAGATATAGTTGTCATAGAAATGAAAAATGCAATCGAAATTTACACTTTAAATACAAAAAAAAAAAAAAATAGCTAATAGATATAGTTGTCCTCAAAATAAAAAGTTTCCTAATGCTCAGGGCCGCTGCTTCCTCAAAAAGCTCTGCCGTCGGAAACCTAAATGGCTTTTTGAGCATAACATTAAGTATTTTTAGCAGAGCTACCCCAACATATTAAGCAGTGTAATAGCAAGGATTGACAAAGTGCATAATATACGGATTTCAGAATTTCCAGTCTAGCAACATTACTGAGGTAATGAAAAATTCCTATTACTTTTCGTACTTTTGCTGATAGATTTTCAATATAGTTGTTAAAGTTCAGCTTCTCATCAACAATCACACCCAAGTACTTTATAGTCATAGTCCTAGACAAATTTTGATAATTACAAAGAGATGGATCGGGGCATGTGCTTGTATCATGGATTTTAATTATAAAATTGTACGGCGGGCCGGATGCTGCTGTTTTGTGCAAAACCTATAAACATTGTTTTTTGGGTATTCAGAGAGAGCAAATTTTCCTGCAGTCAGAGGTTTATCTGCGCCATGCCAGATAAAAAAATAAAATGCAGTTAGACCTATTTACCTTGATGTCTACTTCAACTTGTCCAATAGAGAACTGGAACTCACCACCTGGGCTTCCTCTTTAAGTAGTTCGGATTCAAGACGAAACAAGAAGTTGCGTCTGATTCCCGTTCATTTCATATTACATAGGTTGTGGCATTTTGTTAAGGGCGCTCCACATTCTCACGAGACATTCACGCGAGAATCTCCGGAGATTCTCAGCGAGAACTGCAGCGAGAACTTCTTTGGGTACACACTCTCACAAAGTTCTCAAATAGTTCTCACTACAGTTCTCGCGCTCGATGACGATGGACGCAGAAGTAACCGCTGCGACAAGTTTATTGTTATGCGCATTCGCATATTATAATTATGCGTATGCTAAAGAGAAAAAAAATATTAAAAAGAAGTAGCGAAAAAGCTCATATTGACGCCACGCGGTACACAATATACAACCGTTCAAGTCGGCGGCTCGCGCGCTACTGAGAAACATGCGAGTGTGGAGTCAATACACGTTCTCGCCTGTTCTCACGTTCTCGCGCTCCTTTGTCTCGCGCCAAAAAACCGACAAAAAGTGGAGAAAAGCCGGAGAACAACGCGAGAACTTGAGAAGAATACGCGAATCGCTTCCACATTCACGTTTCTCGCATGTTTCTCGCGTTCTCGCGAGATTCTCTTGAGAATGTGGAGCGCCCTTTAAAGGGGAAATTGTCAGTATACTGGACTGTGCAGCATATGTTAGACCACATCTTGTTCCAAAAGGAGAGAATAACGTTAGAGCAGTTTGGGGTTATCCCGCTACAGTTTCCTTCATGGAAGCATGTTTTGCCATTCCATTTATTGACGTTTATAAATGCTGAACTTCACCCCTTGCCTACTATGGCTTTGAATTTGCGGCTCTCTTCCTGTACTAACTGACTGTGTTTTCAACGATTTATCAACAAGGACACTTGTATTACTAATTTTGGTCACCATCAAGATTTTGACAGCTGTTGTCCAACATACTCGAGGCTCCACACTCTGTACAACAAAAGGCCGTTAATGTCGAGATATCTTGAAATAATGGGAATAGACCAATTTCCAAAGAACCACCTGGAGTTTTCCAACTTCAGCTCTGGCGTTATCCAAGCTAGCTACGCCGCAACGGTGTACTATAAATATTCGTAGCGTGACAACCACCTATAAAAAAAAATACAAAAAAATGCATGTCCTCAAGAAGGAATAAAAAAATTATAAGTTTCTAATAATACAGGTCTATTCACAATGCCGCTCACAGCTGATGTAGCTGCACAACAAGTACAGGTGAGTTTTAGTAATATTTATGTAACGTTAGCTAGCCGAAAACCGTTTAAGAGATTAGTAATCACAACTATTTGGCTCATAATGTTTCTGTCTTTTTAAACTTTCGCGATCACAACACATTATTAACATACATATAACCGGGTATACATATAACAGTCTTCCCGGGACCATGCTTGGTGCAATCCAAGCGAAACGTCGGGAAATAATAAAGATAATTTACGCGACTAATACCCGGTCAAATGTTTCTCTTGATTTTTTTTCTTGTATTCTAACATTGTTTATTCATCATGTGATAAATCTTGTATGTGGGGACTCATGACTCATGACCGATACATCAGAAATGGGTGCAGCCACAAATAAATCAGGCCACATCAAGAAAAATAATTTAGCAGTCAGCTCCTGTCTCTTTTTTTGGGTCTCTGCTCCAACCACGTCAAATGTAACAATAAGACAGAGGAAAATTGTTAAGTGATGACTATAAGGACCGACTTACTATTCGCTTCTTTTCTTTACTCGCGTGTCATCTGAAGTGAA
This sequence comes from Pasiphila rectangulata, assembly GCA_963082625.1. Classification (NCBI taxonomy): domain Eukaryota; kingdom Metazoa; phylum Arthropoda; class Insecta; order Lepidoptera; family Geometridae; genus Pasiphila; species Pasiphila rectangulata. Next base: position 17,582,388 of record OY720252.1, on the reverse strand, counting down.
AAGATAATGTATTCAATTATGTCTATTAATTTGTGTTTTTATTTGTAAATTATTAACACGTGCTTAACGGTGAAGGAAAATATCGTGAGGAAACCCGCGGCTTAGTCAGTTTCCGACGTAATTGACCTGTTCTTTCCCCCGACTAATAGTCCACTAAGCTGGGAGGATGGTATAAGTGCTGGGCAAGCCTAATCCATCCAACAGTGTCCCAGTCACTGCAGCATCCTGTACAGCATTATTACCAGTTGCTGACGTTGTATAAATCATCTATAGCCCTCACGTTAAAAATCTTTAACATTAAAACGTCCGGAATTGAGGAAGGTCAAAAGGTCCTAATGTTTTGATGCACCCGTCGCATCAAAACATTAGGACCTTTGAGGAGGACAGAAGGCGTGACTTGGATAGCAAACATGATGGTCTTTAAAGCTGACCGCATTCACATCCTCTATCACTACGAAAATAGTACCCTGACGTTCAATTACTGCAAACGCACTTTCAAAGCCAATATAGGGGACACTAGCCACATCAGAGCACACGAACGAAGCCCTTCCATATAAACCGTAAACAAATGTTAAGTCATATTAATTAGCGGGAATGTTCACGCACTGTGCACGGGTCGCGAACCGTGTTCACCCTGACGAAGGCCCTCGATAAGGGTCGAAACAGTTGGTGCCTCCACCAACAATAACAAGGACGTGAACATCTCGCTAATTATACGAATGTAATGAAATAGAAAAAAAAATAGTCACGAAAGTTACTATAAGTAGAAAAAAGTTAAGTCGCCGTGGCTGAAATCGACCTGGAGGACATCATCATCATCATAAATGATCTATAATAATAACTTCCAGGAACGACTGAGATCCCTGCACAGATTGGTGTATGACATAGAAGGGGAGCGGGCCCGCAATGAGCAGTGCATTGAAAACATCCTCCGAGCAGAGAAGGCTGGCGACTCACCACAGAGCACTGAAGACTCGTCCAGCTCTTCGCAACAGGTAATTTTTTTTAAAGAAAGGAGGGTTTTGGCTCTAAGCGATTATATCACCATATACCCGGTGTGTTATACAGGGTGTATTATAATGTCTACTTACCCCAAAATTGGAAGGAAGGTTTATTTATTTTTCGGTCTAATTATTTATTTATTATAATTTTAGCAAGCTCAGTTGAAGAGTCTCTACAAGACGGCATTGACAGCAGCTGAACAGGAGGAGAGATTGCTGCGTGCAGCGCTCTCGCGCATCTACGAGATCAGGACCATTAAAAACGAGAGGAGAATACAGGTATAGTCAAAGTCAATAAGTGTTTATGCAATCAAAGATTTTAATCTTTAGATACGCCCTTACCGTAATGAGACCGCCGCATCGTTGGAGCAGATTTCGTCAAACAATAATAATAATAATAATACAAACAACCAACAATAACCGATTTTGATAAAACATGTTTAAGAGCTACCTACGGTGCCACACACGCACACGTGGAGGTCAAACTTATAACACCTCATTTTTGTGGGGAGTTAATTATGCCAGTCGGATAAGTGAATGAATGAATGAATGAATATTTATTACCACAAACAATACAATTTTCACAGTGCCTTATTAGCTAAATAAACGTAGAGTAAAAGAGAATAATCTGGATCAGCACCATGAGGTTTTGGATATAATTCCCGTGCTAGTCTAAACTGTGTTACGGCGAAGTAGCTCTTTTTTCCCCATTAATTATTATTATTATTATTTAGCCTCCACTGTCCCACTGCAGGGCAAAGGCCTGCCCATTAATACTTGATCTAAATATTTTATAAGTGGATCAAAAGGACATTACATTTTCGTTATCCAGGCCCGTCACGCCGGCAACAAGGAGACCATCGGCTGCGGCGCGCTGATGAAGATGCTGCTGTCGGCCGCGCAGACGCTGCCGCTGCACATCGGGCGCGTGGGCGCCGGCGCCGCGCCGCAGCTGTGCGGCGCCGTGCCGGCCGACGCGGGCCACGTGGCGCGCGCCGGCGACGCCGTGGCCGCGCTCGTGCGCGTCTCCGAGAAGGAGGAGAACTGGATACTGGCCGAGGTGAGGATATGTCTGCCGGCCGCGCAGACGCCGGCGCCGCGCCGCAGCTGTGCGGCGCCGTGCCGGCCGACGCGGGCCACGTGGCGCGCGCCGGCGACGCCGTGGCCGCGCTCGTGCGCGTCTCCGAGAAGGAGGAGAACTGGATACTGGCCGAGGTGAGGATATGTCTGCCGGCCGCGCAGACGCCGGCGCCGCGCCGCAGCTGTGCGGCGCCGTGCCGGCCGACGCGGGCCACGTGGCGCGCGCCGGCGACGCCGTGGCCGCGCTCGTGCGCGTCTCCGAGAAGGAGGAGAACTGGATACTGGCCGAGGTGAGGATATGTCTGCCGGCCGCGCAGACGCCGGCGCCGCGCCGCAGCTGTGCGGCGCCGTGCCGGCCGACGCGGGCCACGTGGCGCGCGCCGGCGACGCCGTGGCCGCGCTCGTGCGCGTCTCCGAGAAGGAGGAGAACTGGATACTGGCCGAGGTGAGGATATGTCTGCCGGCCGCGCAGACGCCGGCGCCGCGCCGCAGCTGTGCGGCGCCGTGCCGGCCGACGCGGGCCACGTGGCGCGCGCCGGCGACGCCGTGGCCGCGCTCGTGCGCGTCTCCGAGAAGGAGGAGAACTGGATACTGGCCGAGGTGAGGATATGTCTGCCGGCCGCGCAGACGCCGGCGCCGCGCCGCAGCTGTGCGGCGCCGTGCCGGCCGACGCGGGCCACGTGGCGCGCGCCGGCGACGCCGTGGCCGCGCTCGTGCGCGTCTCCGAGAAGGAGGAGAACTGGATACTGGCCGAGGTGAGGATATGTCTGCCGGCCGCGCAGACGCCGGCGCCGCGCCGCAGCTGTGCGGCGCCGTGCCGGCCGACGCGGGCCACGTGGCGCGCGCCGGCGACGCCGTGGCCGCGCTCGTGCGCGTCTCCGAGAAGGAGGAGAACTGGATACTGGCCGAGGTGAGGATATGTCTGCCGGCCGCGCAGACGCCGGCGCCGCGCCGCAGCTGTGCGGCGCCGTGCCGGCCGACGCGGGCCACGTGGCGCGCGCCGGCGACGCCGTGGCCGCGCTCGTGCGCGTCTCCGAGAAGGAGGAGAACTGGATACTGGCCGAGGTGAGGATATGTCTGCCGGCCGCGCAGACGCCGGCGCCGCGCCGCAGCTGTGCGGCGCCGTGCCGGCCGACGCGGGCCACGTGGCGCGCGCCGGCGACGCCGTGGCCGCGCTCGTGCGCGTCTCCGAGAAGGAGGAGAACTGGATACTGGCCGAGGTGAGGATATGTCTGCCGGCCGCGCAGACGCCGGCGCCGCGCCGCAGCTGTGCGGCGCCGTGCCGGCCGACGCGTGCCACGTGGCGCGCGCCGGCGACGCCGTGGCCGCGCTCGTGCGCGTCTCCGAGAAGGAGGAGAACTGGATACTGGCCGAGGTGAGGATATGTCTGCCGGCCGCGCAGACGCCGGCGCCGCGCCGCAGCTGTGCGGCGCCGTGCCGGCCGACGCGGGCCACGTGGCGCGCGCCGGCGACGCCGTGGCCGCGCTCGTGCGCGTCTCCGAGAAGGAGGAGAACTGGATACTGGCCGAGGTGAGGATATGTCTGCCGGCCGCGCAGACGCCGGCGCCGCGCCGCAGCTGTGCGGCGCCGTGCCGGCCGACGCGGGCCACGTGGCGCGCGCCGGCGACGCCGTGGCCGCGCTCGTGCGCGTCTCCGAGAAGGAGGAGAACTGGATACTGGCCGAGGTGAGGATATGTCTGCCGGCCGCGCAGACGCCGGCGCCGCGCCGCAGCTGTGCGGCGCCGTGCCGGCCGACGCGGGCCACGTGGCGCGCGCCGGCGACGCCGTGGCCGCGCTCGTGCGCGTCTCCGAGAAGGAGGAGAACTGGATACTGGCCGAGGTGAGGATATGTCTGCCGGCCGCGCAGACGCCGGCGCCGCGCCGCAGCTGTGCGGCGCCGTGCCGGCCGACGCGGGCCACGTGGCGCGCGCCGGCGACGCCGTGGCCGCGCTCGTGCGCGTCTCCGAGAAGGAGGAGAACTGGATACTGGCCGAGGTGAGGATATGTCTGCCGGCCGCGCAGACGCCGGCGCCGCGCCGCAGCTGTGCGGCGCCGTGCCGGCCGACGCGGGCCACGTGGCGCGCGCCGGCGACGCCGTGGCCGCGCTCGTGCGCGTCTCCGAGAAGGAGGAGAACTGGATACTGGCCGAGGTGAGGATATGTCTGCCGGCCGCGCAGACGCCGGCGCCGCGCCGCAGCTGTGCGGTGCCGTGCCGGCCGACGCGGGCCACGTGGCGCGCGCCGGCGACGCCGTGGCCGCGCTCGTGCGCGTCTCCGAGAAGGAGGAGAACTGGATACTGGCCGAGGTGAGGATATGTCTGTCGGCCGCGCAGACGCCGGCGCCGCGCCGCAGCTGTGCGGCGCCGTGCCGGCCGACGCGGGCCACGTGGCGCGCGCCGGCGACGCCGTGGCCGCGCTCGTGCGCGTCTCCGAGAAGGAGGAGAACTGGATACTGGCCGAGGTGAGGATATGCCCGTCTTTAACCTGGACACGCGCCGACCACCATCAATCTAGAAAATCAATCATCCAACTTGACATTCGACTATCCATCTAGACACGCGATTATCCAACTGAACATTCGACCATCCATCTCGACACCCGATCATCTAAGTGAACATTCGACTATCCATCTCGACACCCGATCATCCAAGTGAACATTCGACCATCCATCTCGACACCCGATCATCCAAGTGAACATTCGACCATCCATCTCGACACCCGATCATCCAAGTGAACATTCGACCATCCATCTCGACACCCGATCATCCAAGTGAACATTTGACTATCCATCTAGACACTCAATCATCCAAGGGAAAAATTTGACATCTTAAAAGGTCTTACCCACACAATGCATCTAGACTAAAATAACATAGAGTTATTCAGTTAGTGCCATTCTAAAATTAAACCGGAACAAATAGACCCAATTTTACGCTGACAGCTCTAAATTAAGAAACGTCATCTCTCAGGAAGTGTAAAACAGAATCGACACCTTGTCTTTTTTACTGGAAACAGCTCATTCAATTTACTATTATTTCTCTTTCAGGTGGTAAGCTGGCTACCAGCTCAAGGCAAATACGAAGTGGACGACATAGACGAGGAGCAGAAGAACCGCCACGTTCTGAGCAAGAGGCGCGTAGTTCCACTTCCCTTGATGCGAGCTGACCCGAGGACGGACGAGCACGCGCTGTTCCCCAAAGGGGCCGTGGTGATGGCGCTCTATCCGCAGACCACGTGCTTCTACCGCGCGGTCGTGAACCGCCTGCCCGCCAGCGCCGCCGAGCCCTACGAGGTCCTGTTCGAGGCAAGTCGTAGTGTTTCGTGACAGACTAGCGGACCCGGCAGATGGCCTGCGCGCTGATTTGGAGACATACTGACAGTAGCGCCACCTACCGGGGTACCGGGTCCTTAGTCATTTTTGGGATTTTGATAAAATCTTGAACTTAAGGAGATTAAATCTGTATTTGCGTTCATAAAGTTATTAAAAAATATTTATTACAATCAATATATAAAACTCTTCCGTTACTGAATGACTGACAGACAACGCACAGCCTAAACCACTGGACCTAGAGACTTGAAATTTGGCACACATATACCTTGAGTATCCTAGAGGTGCACTAAGGAGGGATTTTTCGAAATTCCCACTAGAACGGGAACTACGCGGGTGAAACTGCGGGGTGCGGCTAGTCCCAAATAAAATTAAACAATCTGACAGGCAGCCATTCCATACCTGATTTACCTTTTATATAATATTATATTGTGTTTTACTAATATCTAACGTAAATTAAACTGAACTAATAGAATAAACTAACCGAACTAAACGTTAAACTGATGCTCGTTTTTCTGTAGGAATATTTCTTGTAGTTGTGTTATATTATATTTTTTAGATTTGTACATATTGAAATATTGTTTTCAAATTAAGAATTTTGTAGTTAATGATTATAATCTTGTGTCGCATACAGCAGCCGCTAGCGCCTGCTAGACAGAGTAACCGCGGAAGGCCAGCGCTGTTGCAGGATGTCTTCTGCCTCAGCTTACGCTGAGTGGTGGCCATTTTCGTGCCATTAATTTTAACATTTTGTTTGTTTTCACGCTTACAATGTTGGTATGTTCACGAAATAAACTTATTTAAATAAGTTTATTATACAAATAGTTATAGATACCTCTCTTTATTACCTACATCAATATAAAACGATTGTCTTGGGGGAATTTTGATTTATGGGGTAGTTTTTGAGATATGGGAATTTAACCTTTTGGTTCAAGGATAACTCATAATGGATGATCCGATTTTGATCAAATGTGAAATATAAGAATATTACATCAATACAAATCGGAGATTTTGCCAACACACGGTTAGTAGCCGATTGAAGCTACTAACCGTGGTTGAAGGATATATTCTCACCACAAATCAAGTTCAAATGCAATGGGACTTCATTGAAAGAAGTCGCTTGCTCGTACTAAGTATGTGGCGAACAACTAGTTTATTAGTTATTTTGTATTTAAAGTGTAAACCCACACTACTAACTAGTTTATTTATATTTAATTTCCTTAGGACTCGTCATACGCGGACGGGTACTCGCCGCCGGAGCGCGTGGCGCAGCGCTACGTGATCGCCATCAAGGAGGGCAAGGGGCGCGCCACCTGACCCGCCTCGCGGCCGCCCGCCCGCCGCCGGTCCGAGCTCTCCGCCGATACCATGTCTCTGTCTTCTGGCTCCGTCATGTAGCCTGTTGGCTTAAGGTCTTAGCACACATGTCTGCTCGAGAAGGGATCGTCACCGTATCAACTCGAGCCGTTCAGTTTTCTTTGTTTATATATTTCAATTTCATTTATTTAATACTTTGTGCACAAAAAAACAATGTACAGAGGAGGACTTAATTCTAATTTATATAATTTTAAATTTTAACTTTTTCGTGTATTAGCTTTAGTTTCACATGCACCTAAACTCCTGCCGGAAAACCAGCGTTGGCCCATATACGAGTCAACACATGCTGAGGGTAGGACCTTTTGGTTCACTCAAGGTAAATATTTTTGTTTTTGTTGTATGTGTTTATTTTCATTTAATTTATTTACATGAAACCCGTGCAACGCTCACTAATAGGAATCGTAACGTAATCGCCTCGCTGTGCGGTGCGTGGTCGACAAAAGATACTGTATTTATCATAATTGTCTCCTTCGTAAAAACGCGCATTTTTGTGGCACTTATCGACTGAATAAATATTTGGAGATTTTTGTAGTAGTTTAATAGCACTATAGAATCTAATTAAGACACTACGGTGACGATCCCTTTCCAAGTTGATATGTATGCTTTGACCTTTAATCGGCCATTCACAACGCTCGTTTCCTCGAGCGTTTTGATTGGTCAATTAAGCCCCGTTCCGCCTCAGTGGAAACGCTCGCTTAATCTAGTATGAGAAGCAGGTATACTTTGTAAATAAACCGCAAGGGGCTTCTTCGCCTTCAACTCTATGTTATCTAGTTCAGTAGCCGTACTATTATGTCATGTGGACACCATGGATTGTTCCACTTGAATCCACTAAGCTAACTCACCTAGGTTAATGGCTGCGCCGCCCTAGCAGAATAAAGATGGTTGATGGTCAGTGATACCATGTATCTCCTCAGGCTGTTACACTACATCAGGGGTTCCCAAACTTTAAAACTGATTATCGCGTTCATCAGTCTACACACGACCACGAGGGGCTGTAAGGCACTCAAAAAGTCGGGAAATAATAATATAAGGTAATATTTACATAAACTTCATCATCATTTCAGCCGTAGGACGTCCACTGCTGGACATAGGCCTCCCTCATAGATTTCCAGTTATTGCGGTTGGAAGCGATCTACATCCACCGTCGACCCTGCGCTCTTCACCAGGTCATCAGCCCATCTTGTTGGTGGACGTCCCACGCTGCGCTTGCCGGTCCGTGGCCTCCACTCGTGAACTTTTCGGCCTCATCGGCCATCTGTTTTTCGAGCTATAATGCCTGCTTATTGACACTTCAACGTGCTAATCCGCTTGGCTATGTCGGCGACCCGAGTCTTCTACGAATCTCCTCATTTCTGATTCGACCCCGTAAGAAAAACCCCGAGCATAGCCCTCTCCATAGCTCGTTGAGCGACTCTGGGCTTATTCATGAGGCCAATCGTGAATGACCACGTCTCGGTTCCATATGTCATCACTGGTTACACACACTGATTGTAGACTTTCGTCTTAAGGCACTGGGGAATTTTGGACGAAAAGAGGTTGCGTAGTTTCCCAAACGCTGCCCATCCGAGTATTGCATTCGTCGATTGACCTCTTCTTTCTCGAAGTTGGACTTACCTATTTGGACAGTTTGTCCTAGGTATACATACGCGTCGACAACTTCGAGAGTCGAGTTCTCAACCATAACTGGGGCAGGCACAACATGGACATTTGACATAACCTCCGTCTTTTCCCTGTTCATTTTAAGACCTACCCGTTGAGAGACTCGATTGAGGCCTGCCGAGTTCCTCCATCGACTTTGCCATGACCACAATATCGTCGGCAAACCGAAGGTGAGTCATGTATTCGCCGTTAATGTTGATGTCTAGTCCTTTCCATTCCAAGAGCTTGAAGGCATCTTCCAAAGCGGTCGTAAACAGTTTCGGAGAAATAACGTCTCCCTGTCTTACGCCTCTTTAAGGGAATATCCTTCGAACTCTGTTCCTGTGTACTCGGACTGTACATAGTGGCGTTTCTATACAGACTTCAACACTTCCATATACCGATAGTCAATTCGGCATCGTTGGAGAGACTCAAGCACCGCCCATGTTTCGATTGAATCGAAGGTTTTCTCATAGTCCACAAACGCGAGACATAGCAGCAAGTTAATACTCTTCGGTCTTCTGTATCACTTGCCGCAGCGTATGAATGTGGTCTATGGTACTGTAGCCTTTCCGAAACCCGGCGTGTTCGGGACGCTGGAAGTCATCAAACCTGCGATCGAGACGATTTGCGATGACCCTTGAGAACAGCTTATAAACATGGCTCAAAAGCGAGATCGGTCTGTAGTTCTTAAGCAAGGTGTTGTCACCTTTCTTAAAGAGCAGTACCACGACGCTTTTGTTCCATGTTTTTGGCGTAATACCTTCGAGCAAGACGGAGTTGAAAAGCTTATGAAGTATCGGTGATCCACCCGCTTTCAGAAGCTCTGACGTGATTCCGTCCTCCCCCGGCGCATTGTCATTCTTAAGCTGTTTCAGGGCCATCCTGATCTCGTACAGGCTGATATCCGGGATATCTTTGGTATTATGTCAGGTCAGCTTGGCTCTAGGGTCATCTGCCACACTGCAAACAAGTTTAGTGACCGAATCGTAGAGCTGTCCGTAGAACCTTTCGACTTCCCTTAACACTTCTGCTTTACTTGACGCTATACTGTTATCTTCCCTAAAAGAAAGTTTATATACGGTATATGTACAGCATGTAACAAAAACCCTGTCCGATCCTTAAGAGTATTATTCGGCATCGTACCGCGTACACATATACGTAAGCATTTAATGGATTTGAGATGATCATTTTACCCCAGTGAATTTAATTAAATTAAAATAAAAAATAAAAACTGATCAACGGCAACACTGATCGCTGACCTTAAAGTGAAAGTTCACGTGTACTACCTACAGTTAGTTACCTACAGATTTTTGTCAAAGAAGCCGCCTGAGCACTGGTGTCATGAACCCGCTTTGTCGCGTGCCGCCAAACAAACTTTATAACGAAAGAGAAGAGAAAGAAGTAGGTAGGTATGACGTAGCGTAGGTTACGCTACGTCATACCTATGCGTAGGTATCAGCTGATATTGTTTTGTAGACAGTGATCCGGATTTCAGACACACTGTATTTTGTGTTTCAGAAATAATTCTGTTTATCAAGAAACAATTATTAATCGAATTAAATGTAGCCCTCATAAGGGCTTTTTTTTAACTGTGATGTGCTTTTGGCAATGTACTTACCGACTGCAGGTACCTATCAGTTTATTAAAACGTTCACTTGCTGTTACTGCATACTTCCGCGATCGTGCTCCACATGTCCACCTCCAACACTAATACGCATTCGACACCTTTTCATTAAATTTGCACGTACTCTTTGCAGCGCACTTGTGTCCGATTTAAGTGAGTCGAAAGCTGCCACAATCCGAGTTCTGACTTCGATTTCTGAATCGCACTCTCTTTTATAAACTATTTGTTTAACATGAACATAAAATATTCCTGATTGGAATACGACATTGTTCGCGAAACGATAGCGCGTGATATGTACGGACGTCCGATCGAAAGCTATCTCCACGAAAGACTGCCAACAAAGTAAACAACCCGTCGGCGACATCAAAGAGTCGGCGGCGAGTTGAAAGAGTACCTACAACGCGGTAGTGTAGGGCGGTGTTCTTTGAAATAAAAATAGGTAAAAATAAAAAGATTTTGCCGCCGGATGGAGTGTTGCCAACTTATAAAAATTTGCCATATTCTGTGTTAAATTTTGCATGGATTATAAAAATAAAAAATCAATAACTTTAGATTTTTATGAGTTACATTTTTAAAACATTTTTTTCCAGTACGTATGTTGAACCAGGACTACGCCTTTATTGGATCGGACAGGGTTTTTGTTACTAATTGTATATATAGTTCTGCAGATTATAAAATGCTAACGCCCGCTACTTTGGGAATCCCTGCTAGCTAGTGTACGTAAACTGCTACAGTTCGGTTAACCTTTAACTGGTGACGTCGGGCCTTACAGGCCCTGCAACACTAATCAAAACGTCATTTCACCCTCTATCTCGCGCGTCCCATGTTTCTGCGTTTCGGTGACTTCAAGTTAAGACCACGCCGCCGTGGAGACATCTAGTTGCGTCAGTTGAAGCAAACTCAGCTAGTTAGACCGATTTAAAGCGCGTAAGACTCCATTCCCTGATGAAAGTTCCCCTGGAAGGAACTGAACACGTTGGAAACCTATTTTCGACGTATAATTAACGTGAGTAGAAAGCCCGTTTAACATTACAATGAATAGTGTAACTCACGAGTGTGTCGAATGTGATATAGTAAGATTTTTTTAAATTGTTAATGTTTATCCCTTTACACACGCATTCTAACTGGAAATAAATACTTAGGTAGGCTACCAGCTCTCCATTTTAATAAAATCGGCGAAATAGAATAGAGGCTTGTCAGGCCCCACGTCGCGTCACCAGTTACGTTATAGTTTCAGAAATGCACGTCACCAGTTAAAGGTTAACAAAAGCTGTGGCGGCGTTTATCGTCAGTATTTATCATAATTGTCTCGAGATAATATGAGATATGGACGGGCCGCCAGCTTTAGCCGACATATATCCGCTACTCCGCGTGATCATACTTTTTTCTCATATCAGTAGGACAAACATGGGCTCGTGGCCATACTGTAAAGGTGGGGACTGACCGGTGCTACGCTACGAGGTATAATGTTACATCGCCTCGTAACACCGGTCAGTACCCACCTTTTTAGGTTTTTGCTTCTTTTGTATATTATATAGCAATAGAAAAGTCCGCTTAATAATTTAAGATTTAGTTCTTGTATTTTTGATATGTGCTAAACAGCCGAAAACGGTTAGGTGGATTTGTATTATTATTTTAAATAGAGTGGTTTCTAATGCAGTTCCCTATTTTCTGGGTCGAAGCAAGTCTTAATAATATGTTTAGCTTTGTAGGTACTTTTATAAACCATGAGATTTTACACTATCCACGAAATGTAAATGATTTCATGTCGAAGTGGATAAAAAAATGGGCCAGAACACCACCGGAATCGTTAATTTTTAATAGTTTTTGATTTTCATGAAAAGTTCTACTTAAAGTGTGGTAACATGGGTAACACTATAAAAGGAGATGTTTCAAAATGGGCTAGGTCTATGTACCCGGACTGAAAAATTGCGTTAAAATCAGTGATTTCGGAAAAAATACTCTTTATTTAATTTAAACTAAAATGATTGTTTTATTAATGTTTTAAATACGAGGCATAATTATCACTGGTAACATTTTTACTAGGCAGCCATGACAGTTTCTAATAAATTCTTGTAACTGTCACTGCCTAATGTTTAACATATATTTAGCCATGTTTGTGCACGTGTACACCTAGTTAGCCTGGATTCCATACATTCTTGAAACCTCCTCTCCTAATCTCCTTTACAAGCCTAAAGTCAGATTAGGTCCCTTAGGGCTCTTGAATATTACATAAAGGCGAATTGATTAATAAACTGGGCGTGAATCTGCATAGAAAAACAACAATACTTTTGTTGTATGGGAGTAAATGACTGTATTATGTATTTTATGAAATAAGGTGAAAATAAAAATTATCTGTGAGTACAATTTTTTATTATCCTAGTAGTAAAATCTACAATACATGATAAAATGTTTGAGTCCGAAATATACAATCATTCAATTTTGACTTACACAAAAAAACAAAATTGATTTATAACACTTCTGATTACTTACGCGCTAAGAATAATATAAAATTATTATATAATTAATGGAAGCAAAAAGAGTGAAATTAGTTAACAAATCGAGGAACTTTCTCTACATAACAAACAATCACAAGGGGGTTTAGAAAATAAATGAATTAAATGGACTCTGATTTTTCCACTGAAATTTTAGCATATTGAAAAGGAAAAGTGTGTCATAAAAAAATCAGTTCGTCAAATATCTTTACAATAAGAATGCAAATAACAGCTTACACCTAACTTTAATAACATATAGCTTATGAATAAATAAAAGTGTTCACAATGGATAACACATTGCCCCTCAAATTGAAACCAATTCATTGCAAGTTGCAACACAGCCTTCTACGACTCAATTAAAATAAACCTAATAGCTTTACACTAGCGACTTTTGAGCGGGACTATTGATCATTTGAGTTTGCATATTACAAGTGCGCCTTGGCTCAACTAAGGCCTCGTAAAACTAGTCATAACCATTTTTAAAAACGGCGATTACTCACGTAGTAGCGACACGTGTCGATTTTTATGGACGCGCGGACGGGCATTCTATCCCATTTTCTTGAAAAATCTAAACGTGTCGGAATAATATTCGTATGCGAGTAATCCCCGGTATTAAAAATCAATAGTAGATCTCACGTTAATTTTCAAAGTGAAATAGTCATAACCATTTAAGATTAAAGTCAAGTGAAAAATACTGTTTATAACTGGTAACACGAGTGTAAAATGTTTGTTGGCCAGTTTTCCACTTGTACGATAATAATCCGCAGCCACCAATATCACGCTCGAAAAGCCGCCAGTCATGGCCCGAACTACACCAATGTAACGTTCAAGTTATGGCATATCAATACTATACATCCAACATAAATAAGAAATGAGATCAATATGCTTCTTCAAATGAATTCAGCTCTTTCATCAAGAGGCTTAAGGTTGAGCATGTTAGACTCACTCCACTGCTATATAAACCAATAGCACCAATCATAAGGAATACGTCAGATTGTGACTTTAATTTTGTCAGAAATTAAAAATGATTTCTATATTTTTTTTATACAATTTAGTCAAGTGTTAATTTGATTTATCTAAAATATTTCTTTCGTCTAGAGAGCTAAAAGCTATTTTTGGTATAAAATGAAATGACATAAGATTGACTATATAAATCAGTTTGACTTGAATATTCCAAAAATACCTTGGTGGGCCAGCCTCCGAGTTACCAAGACTTGAAAATTCCAAAATCACCCTGGACGGCGAGCCCTTACCGAATCTGAAAACACAGAATATTATATAAATACAAAAGGGATGAAATCTGCCAACTTAATAAAATAGTTTGGGAACCCCTGGTTAGCTAGTCCTAAACTAAGCAAATTTGCATGTTGGAAACCAGATGATAGAAAGAATACTATACTGTAGATACATTTTTTTTATAAATACATGCATAGAAATACCCCGACCGGTCACAAATATATGCAGAAAAGCAGACATTTGTGGCTGAAATCGAACACGCAGCCTGTCGCGTCTCAGCCAGCTATTAAACTGAGCCACAGAGTCAAGATAAAATAACAATCAGTGTCAAAAGCAGCTATTGTTTATTTACCTGCTAAATAGCTTGTCGGTCGCTCATGAGGTCGTGCAGTTTCCTGGCGACGCCAGCGCCGCCGTAGCGCGAGCGTTTCACAACGATATCGTCGGCAGACAGCACCGCCGACCGCTTGAAGCCGGTGACCTCGTACGATACCAGCGTATTGATCGCGTGTAGATCCTGCAGGGAAGTACATAATCATCATAAGATAACTGGCGATCTCTGGTATCGGGGACTTTAACACCTTGGATTGTTGCATTATGATCAACCTGGGAAGTCACGATTGTTTGTAAGCGACATTTATATTACTCTAGCGGATCTGGCAGGCGTCGTCTTGCCCGCTGATTTGGTGACGTACCGACAGAAGCGTTACCTACCGGGTTCAATCGTCCCTTAGCGGGGGCGTCGTGAAGGGTCACCAGTAACGCGGGCTTAGGAAGCCTAAGAGCATACCAGTGGACATAAGGCTGCGGATGAAGGACGTACCTTAGCGGGGCTGCGGCTGAACCGGTAGGTGAGGTGGTGGTGCGCCGGCGGCGGCGTCGTGAGCGGCTTCACGTACAGCTGGTGGCGCTCCGACACGCGCTGACCGAGCGGCGACCGCGCCGCGTCGCCGCGCCCCGCCGGCAGCGGCGACAGCTCGCACTCCTGCGGGAACGCACACACGTCAGTGTTATGTATGTGCCGTGATCGAGTTGCGTTCGAAAGTGAAACCGGTAGTAGGGCCATCATTCGCAGTCAGAGACTTAGAAAGAGGGTAGATAGTTTTCCCACTCGCAAGACTTCGGGTTTATCTGTGATCATGGCGTGTGGAACTGCGCCGAAATATCGGGAAACTCAAAAATAATCAAATCATGGTAAATACCCGTAAATATTGCATTAAGTGATCACAACCGATAGCTTCAAACGTTATGTCTATCGTTAGTCTAACAAAAACGCGGAGCTGTAAATGACGTCCACACCCAATGCCGTCCTGTCGTGTGCAATTTAAGATAATGTTGGAGTATAATTTATTTTAATTTTACGCAGTAGATCACACACAATCCAGATCGCTACATAAAATCAGGTTCAAATGCAGTGGAGCCTCATTGACAGAAGTCGCTCGCTCGTTCTATGTTTGTTGCGAACAATGAGTAGTAAGTACTCACGTCTCTATTCCTCCCCGTAAACCGGAGTGCGAAACTCTGCATACACTGCACATACACTTGATTGTAGAAATTGATGAGATCGCCTCTTTCAGGTGGATCTAAAACACAGGGTGAAATAAGTTAATGTTACCAGTGACAGCTTAAAAAATATTAACATATACATAAGTACATAGCTCGAAACATGATACAATATGTATTTTAAAGTAAGTTTTTACAAAAGATGTTTAGAGATTGATGCGTTGCTGTTGGTTCTTACAATAAATTAATATCTATGCAAAAATATCTCACCTTTTTCCGAATTGATCAATACGGATCTGTAAACATGATTGTCTGCTAGGGGACGCTGTCTGTAGCATCTCATAATCTCTGCAAACGTTCTTTCATTGTGCGACACCTGAAAAAATAGGTCAATTATCTACCAAACTATACCATGAGTTTTCACAATCTATACTCGCTAGCGACCGTAGTAAACAATGAATGAAAACTTGTACAGCGTCTCTAGCGGATAGTTTGGAACTAAAATACGCAGTAAACTATACTACAGCGACTGTACTTTGAGCTTCATTTGCTTAGAATTTGGTATCATGAGTTACAAATCTGACAGATGTCATAGTAACGCACTATTACTACTGTGGTAACGGCAGGCGATCCAACAGTGACATGACAACTCATTTTCAAAATTAACGTGAGATATACTATTCATTTTGTAAAAACGGGAATTACTCACGTAGTATTGTATATATATATATACACGTTGTCACGTTGTCGTGTCGGCCCCACGCGCGGACGGGCATTCAATCCCATGATGATGATTTTCTTGAAAAATTGAAACGTGTCGGAATAATCTTCGACGTTACAATACTACGTGAGTAATTCCCGTTTTTACAAAATGAATGACAACTCATGGTAGACACCGAATCTGGTTGAGAAGGCGATCTCGCAGCAGCTGCGTTTCGGGCATGATGGATTGCTCTAGACACGTCACTTCTTCGGTGACGCGTCACCTTATGTAAGCAACTAGGTTCTAGGTGCGAAGTCAGCCGTCTGTCGGTGTATGAGCCTAACAGATATCTATATAAAAACTTTCGAAGCCGGGCGGGTCTTGAGTTCCTTATACATAGCTCTTCCAATAAATCCACTCTAGATCCTCATATATATGTATGTATATATATAATATATATTATAGTAGCAGATATTATATAATATCTATTATATATATATAATATCTGCTTCCTCTTTAGCAGCTGGCGTGCTTAAAAGGAGGCCGATACAAAGTACTATCTCTTCCAGTCTAGGACATCCACTGCTGGGCAAAGGCCTCGCTCACTGATCACTAAGTACCGATCGTGAGGGGTTGTTGCATACTGTTTGTTACCTTAAGAGGGCCCAATCCAACTTACTTTTCATACAACCGCTCGTACGTGGGTGTGGCGTCGTAATAGATCTTTCTATGAAACTTGATCTAATAGGTATCTTGTGCACTATATCTAGGTTTCTATCCAAACAAAAAATCAAAATTTGGATAGAAACCTAGATATAGTGCACAAAATACCTATTAGATCAAAAGTTTCATAGAAAGATCTATTACGACGCCACACCCACGTACGAGCGGTTGTATGAAAAGTAAGTTGGATTGGCCCGTCTTAACATGTAAAATGTCGGGCGGAGGGTACAGGTGTGCCATCACTAGTTTGGACACCTATGCCACCCACTCAAGAAATGCATCAGTCTAGATCGAAGCAACTTAGGAACAACCATACAACTAGTAGGGGCAGCATTCTACTGCTGTTCTACTTTATTCATTTAATAAGTGTCAATAGAGTGTTATGCTGATGAGATGCTCACCTTACAGATAACGTAGACAGCGCACATTAGAATCTGGTCGAGGTGGCGATCCCTTAGCAGTTGCGTCTGGTGCATGATGGAGTGCTCCAGACACGTCCAGATCTTCCGCTTCAGGCCTACTTGGTCCTCGGTCAGCTTGAGGCGCGTGCACAGATCGGTCATGCGGACCACTGCTAGGTTGTAGAACTGGAAATACATAGGGTTCTTTTAAAAACAATCCAAAAAATACATTACCCGTCTTGTGGTTTTTAATATTATTATAGATTTGTTTTAGTGCAGGTTGAATAAGAACTTCCTGTCATCCTATTTTGCATTATGTTATGGTGACAATACAATATGAAATACGTAATATTGTAAAACTTTTAAAATGCCGCCATAATGCAAAATAGGATGACAGGAAGTTCTTATTCAACCTGCACTAAAACAAATCTATACTAATATTATAAAGAGGAAAGGTTTGTATGTTTTTAAAGAATAAACTCAAAAACTACTGGACCGATTTTCCAAATTCTTTTACCATTAGAATGCTACATTATCTCTGAATATATGTATATAGGCAATATTTTATCCCCGTATTCCCACGGGTACGGGAACTACGCGGGGGAAACTGCGGAGTGAAGCTAGTGTTACAATAAATAGAGGACCATTTAGGCTTATGTAAGCAGCAGAGCTTGTTTATATCATCATCATCTCAGCCGTAGGAAGTCCACTGCTGGACATAGGGCCTCCCTGTTTGTATAATTAGTAGAATTGGATGTCTGATATACTACTATCATACTTATACATCAGGTAGGTTACGTTACGGAGGTGGTTTTACCGGAATTGGAGACTGAAAGACTACTATTACACTAAACATCAGGTAGGTTACGTAAGCAGTTTTACCGGAACCGGAGGTTTTAAATTTTATGTATCGAAGTCTGGTTCGGAGGTGTAAAATCCAAAGAAGCTTCGTAACCCCCATCATCCATCGTCCGCCGTACATCTCGGTCTGTCGCGTCGCCTTCTCGCCGGATTAGGACGCCAGTCAGTGACTATCTCGGCCACAGGCTCGCCCAGAACTCATTAATACCAGCTATTTTATTACCTTTTTTAAACTTTCGCGATCACAACACATTATTACTATATTGGATTATCGGGTATTTATCGCGTAATTACCTTTATTTTATTCCCGACGTTTCGACCGGATTGCACCTGGTCGTGGTCGCGGGGAGTAAAGGAAGGAGAAGGAATAAAATAAAGGTAATTACGTGATAAATACCCGACAATCCAATATAGTAATAATTTTATTACCTTTCTGAAGAACAGCACCAACGAGTTGTTCGCCTTCTTCGGCGTAGTGGAGGGCGTGGCGGGCGCGGCCGCGGGCTCGGCGGGCGCGCCTGCGCCGGGCGCCGGGCTGGACTCCTGCTTCACGTTTATGGTGTTCGTCGACACTGCACGGAGAGAGAACTGCTATAAATACTCTTGATTTCGTTCATTTATTTTGACATCTACTTACATTCAAATTTTTCCCTAGATTTATCATGGATCACATCATCAGAACTGGGTTTATTTAAAAGCAAGAAAACATTATTGGGTAAAACAAAAAACCCTTAAATTAAATTTAGGGCATAACACTATACCTACCTTATTCCATTCCAATGACCTGATGCGACTGATGATGACGATGATTTGTAGGTAAACAGTATGATGATTAGTGGATAGGGATATCTTAGCCATCTTTCTCTTTTGTCACCCGTAAATTTAATTATTTAATTTAAGTAATATTGAAGAGTTTTGGCTTGTTTTTGTACCCAGTTGTGATGATGGGTTCCACAATAAATCGAGGGAAGTTCTCAAATATTATAGGCGTACGTAGCGGTTTGGGTTATTTCAGCAACAAGTTAAGGATTTTATCATTTGAAGTTGATTAAAAAAAAAATATTCAATTGCACTCTTCAGTACTGGCTATATTCTATCTGCAGCATCCTTGGCCTTCTTGTGACAGCAACATTATATTTCACCTGTTCAAATTCTAAAGTTAAATGTATAATAATTAGTCCTTACCTAATAGCGACTGGCCTGGTTTGATAGGGTCCTTAAAAAGCTGTTTCTTAGCCTGGTCCACGGGTATAAGGAACCTGTCGAAGCCAACCCCTCCGGGGGACTGGAGGCTCGGCCTCCGGAGCGGCGATTCTTGCACGTGCACGTCGGCTGAGGCAGGCACCGGGATTTTGTTTAGTTGCTCCCACAGCGGGCTCTCTGATGTCCACACGAGTGATTCTAGCACCTCTTCTTCTACCTGTAATTTAAAATAGTCATAATTTCAGCCATAAAACATCTACTGATGAACACAGGCCATCTCCATGAGGGATAGTTGCCATACTCATCACGCTGGCAGGCAGGTTGGTGAGCGCAGTATGGGATGTTGATACATGGAAAGCTGTGCACGGTGTGCTGCAGTACAAAGCATACAAATTTTAAGTAAAAAAACAATGCAAATTTAAACTTAACATACAAATACTAACTAATAAAAAACTTAATGAGAAAAGGGCTGTGTTACAGCAGCATAAAGGTCTCGGCTCAGCATAAATGCCTTACCACTCAAGAGTAGATAGGCGCTGATGCCCATCTTCCGGAGGTATCCTTTAGCAGGCTCTTAGTGCATCCATGGGCAGTATGACCATGATCAGTACGTAGTGATTACTTGTAATCCATGGATGTCCCACAGCTAAGATGATGAGGACATTTTCCAACCTACCGCACTGAGATGCTTGATGACGTCCCGGCTGAGTTTGTCCATCACCACTTGCACGACCAGCTCGATGACCTTGTAGAAGTGGAACGCGCTCAGGCCGTATATCGCCAGCACCCGCGGGAACTTCAGCGAGTGAATCACGTACGAGTGGAGGACCACTTCGGTGCAGCACGCGTATATGGCCAACTGGTATGTCTGCTGGCTGAGCAGCATCTGTGGTGAGAATAACAGGTTATTGTTTATTAATTGTATTATAGCCGTGGATAAGCTCGGAGTCGCTCAACGACGGCTATGCTCGTTATTTCTCTACGGGATCGAATGAGGAGATACGTAGAAGAACTCGGGTCACCGACATAGCCAAACGGATTAGTACGCTGAAGTGGCAATAGGCAGGCCATGTAGCTCGAAGAACAGTTGGAAACATCTTGAGGAAACCCGCGGCTTAGTCAGATTTAGTTAATTCCTTTACTTGATTTTAGTCATAAGAACTGTTTGTTTTCCAAATAAAATAAGATAGATATAATAGACATAACATCGGTTACCGGAAGAAGTTGTTACTGCCTCCGCAACAAACAATTTCAAAAACAAACCTGTCAGCTGGTTGCGAAATAATAAACTGCTAACAATACGCAAGAATCAAGTGTGATCGCAAACACAAGACTTCAACACCGTGTCGTAGACAAATCACCGCGACCTGCTCGTCTATAAATAAATAATAATAACGGGCTCATAGCGAAGTCTCGATCAACATCTCGAAAGACTCTCGCTAGGCAGTTGGGTCAAGAGCCAGATCCAAAAGGCAGTACTCCTGGACTCGGCACGTATAGTGAGGAGATTCCTCTCCCTGCAGTCCTAGTAACCGACCGCTTGTGGCTTGCTTCGCAGCCGTTAATTCACCGTAGTCTCATAATTCCTTTGTTTTTATATTTCTATATAGTAAAAATGTATTTGTATAAGTTTACAAATAAATGATGTGGAATAATTATGAGGCAAGGCCCCTATTATGCATGGCGCTGTCTGTCTAACTTAATTATGATGCCAGAATATACTCTGCTAGTACTGTCTGCGCATGATACGATTACGACCGAGCGTTGACCGATTTTACATGCAACCTTTTTTGTTAGCACCGTCTTAACGAGAGAAGGGTAGGTACTGATTGATTTTGGTGACCAGGGACCAGGGTTATTGTGACCGCAAAAGGTCACCAAAGGAAACCGCCCTCTTTTCTGGTACCCCCGTACTAATGCTTGTAGCAATAGAAGCCTTACCTGCAAAGAGACCTGCGGTTTCTTCCTGTGCTCCTCCCTGATGATATGTTCCAGCACCTTGTAGTACAGGCACGTGACCATGTTGCAGCGGAACGCCGTGGTCTCGTGGCCGGGGTTGCCGCTCGCGTCGCGCAGCGCGCGCGCGAACTGCTCCGTCCACGTGCGGCAGGGCTTCACCAGGAATGTATTCACTGCCTCCTCGCTCACGCAACATTCGCTGTAAACGGAAACACACATATTTGACTGATTAATCGCGTTTTTTACCTTCGCATGCTGGTATGCGACGTGCCTCGGTTCAGCATTGTGAAGTTAAATGTCGCGTAGTGACGCGCTGGTACGCGACGTGCCTCGGTACAGCATTGTGACGTTAAATGTCGCGTAGTCACACGCTGGTACGCGACGTGCCTCGGTACAGCATTGTGACGTTAAATGTCGCGTAGTCACACGCTGGTACGCGACGTGCCTCGGTACAGCATTGTGACGTTAAATGTCGCGTAGTCACACGCTGGTACGCGACGTGCCTCGGTACAGCATTGTGACGTTAAATGTCGCGTAGTCACACGCTGGTACGCGACGTGCCTCGGTACAGCATTGTGACGTTAAATGTCGCGTAGTCACACGCTGGTACGCGACGTGCCTCGGTACAGCATTGTGACGTTAAATGTCGCGTAGTCACACGCTGGTATGCGACGTGCCTCGGTACAGCATTGTGACGTTAAATGTCGCGTAGTCACACGCTGGTACGCGACGTGCCTCGGTACAGCATTGTGACGTTAAATGTCGCGTAGTCACACGCTGGTACGCGACGTGCCTCGGTACAGCATTGTGACGTTAAATGTCGCGTAGTCACACGCTGGTACGCGACGTGCCTCGGTACAGCATTGTGACGTTAAATGTCGCGTAGTCACACGCTGGTACGCGACGTGCCTCGGTACAGCATTGTGACGTTAAATGTCGCGTAGTCACACGCTGGTACGCGACGTGCCTCGGTACAGCATTGTGACGTTAAATGTCGCGTAGTCACACGCTGGTATGCGACGTGCCTCGGTACAGCATTGTGACGTTAAATGTCGCGTAGTCACACGCTGGTACGCGACGTGCCTCGGTACAGCATTGTGACGTTAAATGTCGCGTAGTCACACGCTGGTACGCGACGTGCCTCGGTACAGCATTGTGACGTTAAATGTCGCGTAGTCACACGCTGGTATGCGACGTGCCTCGGTACAGCATTGTGACGTTAAATGTCGCGTAGTCACACGCTGGTACGCGACATTTAACGTCACAATGCTGTACCGAGGCACGCCGCGTACCAGCATGTGACTACGCGACATTTCGATATAAATGTATTAGTATTGCGCTTATTTTTGGATTACGTTAAAAATAAAAAAATACTTGTCCAATAGATTTCGTTAACCTACATGACACGGGACTAACAATTAAAATTTAGCCATCTAACTTATTTTCTTTTTCATGTTTTTTTTTTTTTTTTTAATTTATTTATCATATAAACAATCATATAACAATTTTTTAAATCTAAAAGCATCAAAAAACCGCTCGGGTTTGTCTAGATGCAATCATCTGATTTAGGACTTCTGTCCACAACCACTGCTGGACATAGGCCTCCCTCATGGATCTTGAAATAGTGATCAAGAGCAAGTTCCAGGGTCATCCCTCGGCAGATTATTCATCCATGGGCAAGAGAGGAGGGGCAACATTCCACTGCCCCCCACGGCTATAGGCAAGCAAATTACTCCTGAATTAAATTGAAACGCACGTTAAGATGACCAACCTGAACAGCTTCATGAGATGCGCGGACGGCTGCGGCCGCGCCTGGTGCAGGTACACCGCCAGGCGGGACAGGCTGTTCTTGGCTTCGGACACCGGCGTCAGCTCCTCGCCCCGCCGCGGCAGGTACCGCCGGCCGGTCAGCGGCGTGTCGGGGCAAGCTTTGCCGCTCTGTGAGACCCATTGTAATAGGATTAGTTTTGTGTGAATTCAAGATTGCCGTGGGGTGCGGGCAGTAGAATGTTACCCCTCTTCTCATGCCCGTGGATGCAGTAAGAGCCTGCTAAAGGGTACCTTCGGAAGATAAGCAACAGCGTCTTTCCGTGTATCAACATCCCGTACTGCGCTCGCCAACCCGCCTGCGTCAAGCGTGGCGAGTATTACAGAAATAAACACTTTTTATCTTTATCTTTAACTCAAAAACTACTAGACTGATTTACAAAATTCTTTCACCATTAGAATGCTACATTATCCCTGAGTAACATAGACCTTATTATATCCCCGTACTCCCACGGAAACGGGAACTACGCGGGTGAAACCTCTGACTGCGGCTAGTATTAAATACATATCTAGCCTGTTCTGCTGTCACTGTGGTTGCTATGTGATTCCATAGTTTACATAATTACATTTATTTCTACTATCTAAATTAGAAAAATAATGCTGGATGTAGTACACACCACCATCTTAGACCCCAACTTGTTGTATGTACTATGGACACCAGAATATTGATAGCAAACTATTTTTTGTAAATACATACTTAGCATACATAGAGAACACCTAAAACCTATATAAATATTAGCAGTTCATACAGACAATTGCCCTTAAAGATACTTACAGGACCAAAAGATGCGATAACTTGTGATATTTCATCTCCAGACACCTTATTTTTAGTACCAATCTGTTCATTAGCATGTTCCCCTGAAAAAGAACAAGATATTTACAATTAAATCTTTAGGGCCTAATGAAGGACTGTCGAATATAGTAACATACTCTCTAGTTCTACAATACAAGACAATATTGGATTCAAACAATACAAATATGTATCCTTTGCCGCCATTTTCGAGACAAATTCTGACGTTACTAGTTTTGACAATACTTGACAGTTACATACTTTTTTATTTTATTTTAACAAATTTGAAATAAAAAAGGTTTTACGTTTTTATTTTCTTTTTATTATATTATATTAAAAGGTTCTTACCTAAAAATATTCTTTCGTCAAACTCGCCGACACTGAGTACGTATGTTTCATATAAATTGTTTAATGATTTCAAATTCGCATCAAAAACCTTTACATCTAATACACCCAATTGTTCCTTGTCACCTCTTAATATCTGTAACAAAATGTATTACTGCTGGTTAAACAATGGATCGGACTAGCAGACTGCAGCGGATAGCACCAACTCAGGAAGGACTTTACGCAGCAGAGTGAAGTTGAGCTGTGGTAGATGATGACTAGTAAACTAAAATAATAATTAAAAAAATTATAGCCTATTGTGTCCCACTGCCGGGCAAAACACAAATTCTTCCTTTTGTCCCTGTCGGAAGCGGTGAAAGAAACTCAACTAAAAATAACAGCATTATTTATTTTTTCTAGCCCCAACGTAAGCAGAGCTTGTGTTATGGGTACCAGATGGTTGATACTTTAATACTTTTTTTCGTAAATACTAAATACATTACTTATCAATCATACATAAGAAAATACCCTAACTAAATGACAAATATCTGCAAAAGATTTACAAACATTTATCCCGCGGCGAAAATCGAACCCGCAACCTTCTGCTTCTCAGCCAGCTAGTATACCAACTGCGCCACGGAGGTCGTCCAAAACAACAGAATATTAATTAGAAATTGGCGATACTAATATAATGTTCACAAAAATGACAGTTTTAAAAATACAAAAACAAATGTTTCTTACCTCTTTATCAAAAAAATTTTTGATTACAGGCTTGAAGCTATACTCTTTCATGGTTGTCGCTTGAACGGTGAGACCATCTTTTATTTCACAAAGCGTGGAAATTACGCATGGTGTTTTCAATGGAAATACAAAGTCTTCCTTTAACCAGTCACTTGGCAGTCCTGGAATAAGGTATAGGAAGGATTAGTACAAGATAAGTATGTATATTTCTGATATATTAACAGCAGGTATGGCCATTTTAA
Organism: Pasiphila rectangulata; assembly: GCA_963082625.1. Lineage (NCBI taxonomy): Eukaryota > Metazoa > Arthropoda > Insecta > Lepidoptera > Geometridae > Pasiphila > Pasiphila rectangulata. The sequence continues at coordinate 17,557,330 of OY720252.1, read as the reverse complement.
AGAAGAATAATTATTTTATTTTATTAGATTAACATATAATAATATATTTAAAGTGTGGGATTTGTACATTGATAAAATAAATAATGCTGCACAATTCACACACCATCATCTAGCCCCAAGCGAAGCAGATCTTGTTACCTACTAGATGACTGATATAAGTAAAATAATAAAAATGGAAAAGCCTTATAAGGTTGATGAAATAAGTTGTATTGTAACCTTAAAAACTTAAACTCAAGTTGGTAAGATTAATATTCAAGTATAAACCGACCGCCGCGGGGTGCCGTCAGTAGAATGTTGCCCCTCCTCTCCTACCCGTGGATGCAGTAAGAGCCTGCTAAGGGACACCTCCGGAAGATGGGCAGCAGCGTCTTTCCGTATATCAACACCCCGTACTGCGCTCACCAACCCGCCTGCCAGGCGTGGTGAGTATAGCAACTACCCCTCATGGATATCCATGAGGGAGGCCTTAGTTCAGTAGTGGACGATTTACGGCTGAAATGATGATGATAAACTGACCTTTGAATTCTGGATTGATCAGATCAACCCGCCGAGCCATGAATGCATTCAAGTACACAAAGTCCAGACAGGCCAGCAGGACATGGTACATGTCCACGAGGTCATCCGCCGAGTTGTGGAACTCTCCCTTCACACAGATGTACAGACACCAGGTGAACTCATACAGGGCATTTGTAGTGCATGGTAGCAGTCTGCAAAAGTAAAGATAACTTATTGTTTCTACAAACAGCAATCGGCATAGTTTATACATACAGTGTTGCTTAGATCAAGATCAATGCATTTCCTGAGTGAATGACATATTTGATAACCTATCACCACACTAGGATAACCTGTGTGATGGCACAGCTATACCCTCCACCCAACATAAAATTTACATATTAATGTTACAAAAATGATATTATTTTATAAAAAGTTTACATATCTTTTTACAAGCTTTAATTTAGCTTGCCCTGTATGTTTGTTCACGGAATCTTGCAATTCAGTTTTGAAGCAGATATCTTCAACCAATTGAGCTGAAATTTTGAATACATGTTTACTTTGGATGACAATGCATGGTCAGCTATGTGACGTAACTCTGAGTCCAACATGGCGGACTACTTATTTTTAATGTACCCCTATAATATAGGTATCAAATGAAAGGGCTTGCTGAGAATAACTCAAAAAATGAAATGACGTCACTCTGAATCCAACATGGCGGAACACCCAAGATGGCGGACTACTTACTTTTAATGTACTCCTATAATATGGGTAACAAATGAAAGGGCTTGCTGAGAATAACTCAAAAAATTATATGACGTCACTCTGAATCCAACATGGCGGAACACCCAAGATGGCGGACTACTTATTTTTAATGTACCCCTATATTAGGGGTATCAATGAAAGCGCTTGCTGAGAATAACTCAAAAAATTAAATGACGTCACTCTGAATCCAAAATGGCGGAACACCCAAGATGACGGACTACTTACTTTTAATGGAGTACATTAACAATATGGCTATCAAATGAAAGGGCTTGCTGAGAATAACTCAATGGCGGAACACCCAAGATGGCGTACTACTTATTTTTAATGTACCCCTATATTAGGGGTATCAAATGAATGACATCACTTTAAATCCAACATGGAGGTATACTCAAGATGGCGGACTAATTCAAAAAATGAAATAACGTCACTCAAAATCCAATATCTCGAAACAGCCTAGGCTAGTTCAAGATCCTAAGGAATCAACAATACAATTGTAATATTATGTGTCAAATAAATAAATGATTGATTATGAATATGGCAGAATACCCATGATGGCGGACTAGTTATTTTAGGATATCAAATAAAAGAACTTGCTGAGGGTTACTCGAAAAACTATATGAAATTACTATTTTTGCCATTTTCAATGCAGCGGATCAATGTGTAGCGATTTTGTATAACAGCGTGGAATGAAACATTGAATTGGAAAATTTAGTTTCAAATCTTGCCGCTTGTGGCTTCTGGCACTTCGCCGGCCGCTGCCGCGGCACGCTCGCTCGGCTCGTGCGTTGTTGTTGCGATACAACCAGAACCTAACCTAGGCCATAACTGCAGGTAATTCTGCATTACATCTAAACATATAGCTGTTTTGTCGAATGCGTTACATTGACAATGCAGCTTGACGTTGTTAAGCTGTTTTACATAACGGAGCTGTTTTGCATACCTACTAATGGTTTTGTAAAACATCTGATTATACTATCCATCTACGACATATACAAAATTTCAACTATTGAGGTTGAAGATATCTGCTTCAAAATTGAGTTGCAAGATTCCGCAAACATAGTTACATACATACATACAGGGCAAGCTAAATAAAAGCTTGTAAAATATAACAAATTATACAGTGTCAGCCACTGGTAATCAGGCTGTACGGGACGCTGAAGTGCCTGGGACATTGTTAGATGGATTAGGCTTGCCCAGTACCTATACCATCCTCTCAGCTGTTAGTCAGAGGAAAGAACATGTCAATACGTCTGAAGCTAACTAAGCCATGGGTTTCCTCACAATGTTTCCTTCACCGTTAAAGAATGTGTGAAGTGAGCACTTTATGTGTACAAGTTTTTCAAGAAAGAAAAATCCATTGGTGCTCATCCAGTATCAAACCTGCGACCTTTGGATTGAAAGTCGGGGGTGCATGCCACTCGGCCAACACGGCTTTAGTGTATGAAGGGAGTGACTCTTGTTAAAAAAACATTTTTTAAGATGCTTACTTCGGTCTCCTTGTCTTAGTTGCTGATATTTTCAAAGGCTCATCCGAATTTAGCCCCTGAAATATCTCCTGGAAGATTGGTTGGAACTTCCTGTACAAAACGGTTGATACCGCGAATTTGTGCTCCAAGCGAGATATCCTGTCTTTGAAGTCTGTGGACATTGATGTCATCTCCATCCAACTCTTGATTTTGGTAAAAAATTGTATGAGGCTTGAATAGAAATAAATAATTAATGCTGGACACACATCAAGATAACAGGCAAAGATTTTAGTATAGAAACAAGATGATAATCAAATGTTTTTTTGTAAATACATATTTTTAAGCCTATAAAGGCTTATAAATATGTATTAACATTTAGAATCAAGATGTATATGATAGATTGGTATACGAGGGGAGGTCAAAAAGTCCATGGGATGGCAGGGAAATAGGGCTAAATTAAAACCAATTATTATTTTTCCTTTTCAATATATTCTCCCTTAACCCTAATACATTTTTCAGTTCTATCAAAAAGTTTGCTTATACCTTCGAAAAAAAAGTTTTATCAAGGCCTTCAAAATAGGCTGAAATTGCCGACGTAACTTCTTCATTGTCAGTAAATTTTTTTTTCACAAAGTTCTTTTTTAAATTTTGGAAACAAATAATAATCAGAGGGAGCTAGATCTGGACTCTAGGGAGAGCGGTTTAATGTTTCGTACCCACATTTCTGCAAGGCAGCCATTGCAACATGGCTCTTGTGAATGGGTGCGCTGTTGTGCAAAAGTAGCACTCCTCGAGTCCATTTTCCCCATATTTTTTCTTTGATGGCATCTTTTAATTTTTCCAGTAGAGTAGCATAGTATCCCCCTGTGTTATTCAATCCTTTTTCTTTGTAGTCTACCTCGTCTGTTCATAAGTCTTGAGACACAGTAAAACTAAAATATTTTTGGAGCTAAGTTGAGTATTCATTTATTGGATATTAAAATTAAAACTACTGACATCTAGATCTGTATTTAAAAATAAATCATTCAAAATGGCCGCCTTTGCATCCAATGCAGGCCTTCAAACGCGTGCGCCATTCATCTATGGCGGCACGAATCTTTTCAATGGGAATCCGTTTCGATTCTTTAATAAGGGCTCGCTTGAGAGAATCCAGGTTTGGGTGAGACTTTCTGCATGCCCTCAGCTCCAATTCCGTCCATAAAGAATAATCCAAAGGATTCAAGTCAGGGCTTGACGAGGGCCAATCTTCGCTCCGAATGAAGCCTGGCAAATTGGCCTCCAGCCAACGTTGGGTAGTCTTAGCTTTATGGGAGGGAGCAGAGTCCTGTTGGAAAACCCAGTATTTTCCAGCGAATAGTGTATCATTTAATGGTTTAACCACCGCTTCCAATATGTCGGTTTGGTAATTTTGTGCCCTCACCTTGACGCCTTGCTGGCAAAAATGAAGCGAAGTGACCCCCTCGTAGGAAACACCCCACCAAACCATCACACTTGCTGGATGATGAGTGCGCTGGACATTGCGTACAGATGGCTGGACGTCCTTTGAACTTCTGGCGTAAACCTTATTGTTCTGCCGGTTAAACTTTTCTTCCACCGTGAAGATCTTTTCATCGGTAAACAGGATATTTTTTGGATCGTGTCTCTTCAATAGGTTCCGACATCGTTCCAGTCGCAATTTACGAAGACGCTCGTTTAAATAATGCACTTTCCTTCGACTGTAGGCCTTTAGTTTAAGATCATATTTAAGTATCCTGTTCACCGATATTCGCGAAATGTTGGTCTGCAGAGCTAATTTCTTTTGAGTCCGGCAAGGGTTGCGACGAATTCGCTCTCTGATTACTTTGATGTTGGCGGGCGTCCTTACAGACCGCGGGCGGCCACATCTTCCACGGTCTTCTAAAGAGCCGGTCTCCTTGTACCTCTTTATGGTATAATACACAAAGTTCCGACTACATCCCAAACTTTGGATTTCACTAAAAACTTGCATTGGTTTTTTTCCTGCTTGAAACAGTGAAATTACAGTCGCACGCAAATCTTTTGTTGGCGCCATTTTCACGGAGAATGAAACAAATATTCAAATGTATATTTTTTCTGATTCAAAACATTCGAAATTTAAATTTTAAAAGTTTTAAAAAGGTTGCATGAATTACTTTCTTTTTAAATTAATTAAATAAGTTCTCTCAAAACTTATGAACACACGAGGTATTAACAAAATCCCCTCTGAATCGCAAAAAGCAGTGGCCATGATCTTTCCAGCCGATTGTGACACCTTGTATTTCTTAGGGGGTGCAGCACCTTTTTTCTGCTACTGCATAGACTCCTGTTTTGATTCAGGCTCATAATGATGAACCCAAGTTTTGTTTCCAGTAACAATCTGGTTCAAAATTTCATCCTTGTTCCCGCTACAGAGCTCCGAAAACTGGAGTGAACACTCGATGTGCTGCAGTTTTTAAACTGCTGAGACTGTTTTGACCTTAGACATGCATTTGCAAGATGGTTGTGGAAGATATTCAAAATGGTTGTAGACGATACTCCAACTCCATTTCTTGTTGTTTCTTTTTTAATCAAGCATATTCCAGTACCAGTTGTAAGACTTTTTCGATGATGTTTGAGGAGGTGGCCTCGATTGGCCGGCCCAGGCAGTCGTCTTTTTCAATTAACTCCCTGCCTTGCTTGAATAAACCATGCCACTTATAACTGGAATCAATCATTGTTTTTTCCAGAGCAAGAGTCCCCATAAACAGATAACATTTCTCTCAAAATATTTTATTGCCAATGTTTATTATGGCATTGATTTATTTCCAAAACTAGTGCAAATGGTTTAGTCTTACTGGCATAAATTGCTATAGTACATAGTTAAGTCTCTTTTTTTAGTTAAGTATACTAATTGTGTTGTATTTCAAAGTTAAATAAAGTTATTCTATTATTCTATTCTATTTTGAGGTGTTTTTGTGTGGCAAGGAACTTTATAACAGCATGAAACTCGATTTTATCCATGTTTAGTGATTTTTTCCCAATTGAACTGCTAATTTAGTGATAACTTTAAGTGTAATAATGACTCAATTTGTCTAAAATTTGGTATGGTAAAAAAAGTTATCCCCACCCCTTCTGTACTGCAGACTTTTTGACCCCCCCTCGTAATTTTGTGTATAGCACAAGTGTTTGATAAGCATTTTATTGAAGTGAACTTATTTGTTGAGGTTGAAATCTCAAATATAAATAGTCAGTCAATACATGAAAAAAAATATTTTGTCAATTATGAATTCCATTTTACACCAACAAGGTAAGCAGTTCCTACAGTAAATCTAACTATGTATACATTAAAATGTTATGGATATGTTTATTTACCTGATGTTGCATAGCCTAAGAAGCTTTGTAAGGCTGACACAGTTGCCTTCTACAGATTTTCCTAATTGTACTGTGGGAGTGATAGAAGTCCTGCAAGCTACGTAAAGAGCACAAGCCATCCAGTGGAGCACATCACCCTGGAATCAACAATCACAACATTAGCTTCCTCACTGCAGCATAGGGAAAAGATCCTGACAGTGTTCACATATGTAACTGATAAAAAGCTTGATTACAGTCATCTAAGTACAGGAATAGGAAGGTACAGTATAAAACTATTCTTATTCTTACATCAAGAGTACAACTACGTTTTATTTCTAAAAATGATTCCTTTGATTTCTCTGCAGCAGCAGGGTCCACGTTCAAGTTCATACATAAACTATCCATTTCCGCCATCCAATGTTCAACATTTCTTTCCTCCATACTAGACATTTTTATTTGATTTGTTTGCCACTTATTCTTAAAATTATTGTAAAACACAAAAATAAACAATTTCCCAGCCAGCGCAGTTGCCTCGATTTTGACAATCTGACAAATTGTTGGCGGGAATAGCAGATCTCCTCCCACGCGCGTCTCTTTGTCTATGTCATTTGCATTCTCGATCGATGTATCACTTTCATTCGCACGAACTTCAGACAATAAACGAACTTACAAATAGACAAGACATAACGGAGGAAGCGGAATAGCGTAGGATATGTATTTGTGTTCTGTCTGTGTGTGCGGAATAGCCACAAAAAAAAATGTAAACAAACCGAACAAACTTATTAATTTGTAATCAAAGTAAAAAGTAATCTGGATATAGATTTTAGCATATTAAATAACGTATGGATTTAGTACCTTAGCCTGTTTGTTAGTTTTTACAAGTTTAATTACAAATCCAAATACCATCATGATATCGTTTCGCCGTCTCTACCATGTATCTTCTACAGTCTTTAGCATGAAAAAACTAGGAGTCAAACTTACCAAGATGATAAATCCGAAGAATAAACGGTAATTCTTACGGCAAGTTTAGTAGGACATAAATACTTTCAGCCATGTTTGAGGTTATGTTTATGTCCAGTACAATCTACATGTAGGTAGCCTTTAAATAGTTCATATGCTGCTCCTGAAGTCCCGAGGTTTCTAATGATATCACTAAAACCACTTCTTTGTAACTATTCAAGTTTATAACCCTTTATCTCAGTTGGAATTTGAAATTGTATTGTATTTTATAAAGATATTATTGTCTTTAGACAATGGCACCCAACTCAAATGGACACAGAAGTATTACCCAGTGTGAAGAGCTTGACTAAAACAAAGAATGAGCCAGGCAAGAGATCTATTCGGAGGTCTACAATGCTGAACAAAATGTTTATGAAAAATATAACAGACTTGATGTCCACAGGCACAGTATCAATGGATATTGTGGGTAGAGGGATTGAAGTTTCTAAGGTACAAATTTCTTTATTTACCAAAGATATTACATGTTACTAACTAAACAGAGAAAAACTTGCTTAGGCTCTGTTAGTAAGCTAGTAGGTACAATGCAGGCAGCATTGTACATGTAATATCTTGTACAATGTGGGCAATAGAGTACAGTAACAACCCCTTATGCTTGATAAATGGTGAACATGAACATGAGGAAGGCTGTGTCCAGCATTGGATATCCTATGGCTGAGATGATGAACTACATAGCTATAGCATACTAATAGCTTCAGGATCTATAATGCAGGAGACCAGTTTACATACATGAGTTACCTTAGTGTAACAGAGCCTAAGCAAGATTTTCTCTGTTTAGTTAGTAACTTTCTGTATGGTAGCTTCTATTTGTAGTTCACCATCTCAGCCATAGGATATTCACTGCCGGACATAGCCTTTCTCATGTATCTCCAATTATTGATCGTGAGGGGCTTGTTACCATACTACATATTGAGAAACATTCTGAGAGTATTCTTATATGTTTATGGTTACTTCTCTTTTAGAACTAAGTATGAATTGGAGTGGCCGTGGAGTGTCGGCAGTTGAACTCTCTTGCCTGTAGATGCAGTAAGAATCTGCCAAGGGATACTTCCGGAAGATTGGCGACAGCATCATTCCATGTGTCAACATCCTGTACTGTGCTTGCCAACCCACCTGCCAAGCATGGTGAGTATATCAACAACCCCCTTATGATCAGTACTTGGAGATCTATGAGGGAGGCCTATGTCCAGCAGTGGACGTCCTATGGCTGACATGATGATGGATTGGAAAACTTTTTACCATAACTATGATGATAACTTGATATTAATATTTTCAGGTGAAAATAACCCCAGATATGCAAAAAGTCCTAGTTTTCTGGGTGTGCAAGGGCGATGTGTCTGATGAGGAGACTGAAGCAGTGCTTAGTGGTACAGCAGGAGCACTGAGGCATGAGCTGTCTACATTGAGGGTAATGGGACAAGTTCCATACATTGATTTTGTCAAAGGTAAATTAATTCAGTTTACAGGAAATACGGCATATGAATGAATCTGTTCCCTTCCCTGTTTTAAGCACTGATGAAAGGCGATTAGAAAACAGTTCTTTTTAATAGTTAGTTTTTTTAGTTGTTTTAGAGTTGGATCAAATTTAATTCCAAGCATCTTCGGCGTCAGCGTCCGCCGTGGGGTGCCGGCAGTAGAATGATACCCCTCTTCTCATGCCCATGGATGCAGTAAGAGCCTGCTAAGGGATACCTCCGGAAGATGGGCAGCAGCGTCTATCCGTGTATCAATATCCCATACTGCGCTCACCAACCCGCCTGCCAAGCGTGGTGAGAATGGCAACTACCCCTCATGGAGATCCATGAGGGAGGCCTATATTCATCAGTGGACGTTTAATGGCTAAAATGAATGAATGAATCTTCGGCGTCTTCTAGATAATCAGATATTTTATAGTAAGCTATATTGCAAAGATTACATTTTTTCTTAACTTATTGATAGAAAATTGCTGCATTTCCCTAGGAATTTTATTGTAGAACCGTGTACACTGCCCTCTGAAAGATACATTGACCTTGCATAGCCTAATAGTGACCAAAGCGAGTTTATCTTTATTTCTAGTATTTACATTGTGATAATCACTTTTCTTAGGAAAACTATTTATATTTTTGTCGGTATACAGCAGAACTTCAATGTAACTAATATTCTTGTAATCAAAAAACGAGATAAGTATTTTTTAAACGACCTATATCAAATGGTCCTATGTCTAGCACACAACGCTAATATCCTATGCAATGGATGTGGACAGTAGTCCTACAGCTGAGATAAAAATGATATCAAATTGTCGCTACTCACCGCTAGATGGCGCTGTACATAACTTTTGCAATATGTTAGTGTTTTTAGTTTCTTCCTACTCGCCGAAAGATGGCGTTATCAGTGTTACAGTAAAAGTATGATACTGACAAAAACTTAATTTCCCAGCAGCAAATATTTCAAATTACATGTATTTTTATCAGATCATCAAGAAGCAAAAATAGTAGACCTCGACAGAAGACTACAAATAGCCGACTACGGTGACGACTACACGCCTACAGATTTGGGACATCTACTCAAGACGGAGTTTACATTGAACACCAAAATGTCAGCGGAAATGAAGGTTTGAAATAAAACGGTCAAGTCAAAGTTTATTATTGCACACAAATTCAGTAGCATAAAATTGCGAAATCATTGTGTGGATGATTCTAGGTCAGAAATATGGTCCTAATTTCCTATCAGGTCATGAAACCCTGAAAGGTAATCCTAAAAAAGCACAAAATGTACATACATAAAATATAAAATTCCGTCTTTGGCACCCCCTTAAATATTGTTCACTTAACAACAATACTTATGAGACTATATGTCTATACTTATCGCGAGGAGCTAGATAGGAAGCGCGATGAGCTGAAGGCCCGTGCACCAGCTGACATCTGGTACAATTTTATCAACGGGGTATTAACGTGCACAAAGTGCTCTCATACCTTCTCTTATAACTTATAAGGTGGCTTGTGTACCCAATCTTATAAGTTATAATAACACAAGTCACCTTAGAGCACATGAAAGAGTAGAAAACCAGATCCCTCCTATAATAATAATAATAAAATACGTTTATTTCAGGCTTCGTACACCCATAAAAATACAAGATAAATTAAACTAAATTAAAATAAAATAATACAAGACCTCTTAATTAATTTTGATGTGACACTAATGAAAAATGAGGAATATTTACAACAATTATTTGGCAATGTTGCATTTGATGTTATTATTATTTAAATAAGCGTGCATCCTTGAGGAATGATACATATAGATGCAGTCAAACCTATTCGCGAACACGCTCAGAATGCTGTTGGAGCTGGCCCAGACCCTGCGCACCAGAGATGCTCCCCGCTTGCGCATGGTGGTGTAGAAACAGTCCACACGCGCCTCGGCGAACATCCCCGACGCGCTGCAGAACCGGGGCAGCCCCATCAGCACTCTGAACGCGTTATTATACTGCACACGTAGGGCGCTGTACTGTTTTTGCGTATGGTTCACCCACAGGCTGCATGTGTAAAAACTAGAACAATATGCTTTAAAAAGCGTTGTTTTCACCTCTCTAGAGCAGCGAGCGAACCTGCGGGCTATCATGTTCGCTCTTACAGACAGCGCCCTCCGTTCTCTCTCGATGTCTGCATCGTCTTTCAGGTCAGAGGTTAGGAGATGTCCCAAGTACTTAAATTCGCTAACTTTCTTTAATGGAGTTCCATATAACTTTATGGGCGGTATGTTATGTACGGGACAGCTTCCTCTGGCCTGGAAAACCATGCATTCACTCTTTTTCACATTATATTTTAGTCCATGTTCTGTAGCATACCTCTCGCAGATCTTTAATAGTTTACTTAAACCACACGTGGATGCGCTCAACAGCACCATGTCGTCTGCATAGCTTATGCTGTTGATGCAGACACCGTCAATATGACAACCGACACGGGTACTGCTGAGCTCATCCATCAGCGCGTCTACATACAGGTTGAAGAGCTTTGGAGACGTCAGCCCGCCCTGTCTCACGCCGCACTCCAGCCTGTATGTATCCGAGTAAGCGCCTGACCATCGCACCACATTGACCTGGTTTTGATACCAGAACTTAAAAATGTTATTAAGCTCTGGTGGCATTTTCAGTTCATTGAGCTTTTGCCACAGCAAGTCATAACTAACCAGGTCGAATGCTTTGGATAGGTCGAGGAAACAGGCATGAATGGGAGTCTTGCGATCAGTGTAATACTTAACAGTCTGCTTCAGGCTCAAAATAGCCGTATCTGTTGACAAGCCTGGTCTAAAGCCGAATTGACTATCATTAAGTGTTAGATAACGACTAAGTTGAGCATCAAGCAGACTGTCCAGCACCTTGGCTACAATAGTGGCTAACGAAATCGGTCTATAGTTATTCTTATCACTAGTGTCGCCAGTCTTATTTTTAACTATAGGTACCACCACAGTTTTCATCATTTCATCGGGTAAGTATGAGTGTCCCATACATATGGTAAAGAACATAGCAAGCACTCTGGGCAGATGTGGACCCGCGTTCTGTAGATGTTCTATGCTGAGACCATCATGGCCAGGAGATTTACCACGTGACATATATTTTATAACTTTGTGTACATCAATGGCTGTGAACCTAGTTTGTAATTCCTGGCCATTGGATCCCCTATCGATTACCAACTGTGATGGTCCCAAGGGCGAGTGCACGGTAAAGTGATCCCTGAACATTTCTGCTATGGCATTATTGTCTGTGAGACCAGAAACGCTCACAGGGAGACCCGGTTTACTGTTGAGTTTATTTGTGGACTTCCAAAAAGTACGAAAATCTTGTTTTAAGTGTTGTGCCGTAATATGATCCATCTTAATTTGTTCGCTATTAGTTTGACACCACCTTAATTTCGTTTTAAATATTTTTCTGCTTTCTTTCATATCCATATGCACTCGGCCTGAATTAGGTTTTCCAGAGTTCAGCCAGATCTGAAACTTCAACCTGGCCTCCCTATGTGCATCACTAACATATCTGTTCCACCCCGCAATAGGTTTCTTTTTACATTTTCGCGTTACACAGTTCACTTTACTACAGGTCGCAGCTTGACATAAAACATTAACAATTTTACCATACAATATGTTAATAATACATCTATGTTCCAAATTATTACATTTCAAATTATTACATAATGTCAACTCTCTAGGGAAATTAATTAAACTTAAATTATCATTACACAATTTATAATATTGCTCTATTTGGTCAAATTTTCTTTCTCCCCATATTATTTTACTAGTATTAATATTACTTTGTTCCCCTACTAATTTTGACTATGAGACTTCTTATCTGAATACTCCGTCGCCATGGCCGAAATCGGCTAGGAAAACGTCATCATTATCACTTATGAGACAAACATTACAGGCAAAAATCAAGCAGTTAGAAGATGAAACGCCTCTAATAGAAGAGCCAATACCGGAGATATCCCACAATGTGTTCGGATTAGACCATGAGAAGATACTGAACAGGCTGGTAGCGGCTAGAAAGAAGAGCCGAGACGCCTGGAGTAGAATGGAGGAGCGTCCGGATGCGTCTGTCATCTCGTACAGGACGAAAGATGTGAAATCTGACGTTGACATTGGCAGTCAGAGGAAGGAGTTGGCGGATTTTTTGCAGAAACGAAAGGTAAGATTTTGCATGGGGTAGTTTTAGTGGTAAGGAAGTAGGGCGAAGACTCATGGAGAGGAATTGTTTTTGGCAGTCAGAGAAAGGAATTGGCGGATTTTTTGCAGAAACGAAAGATAAGATTTTCGTGGGGTAGTTTTATTAATTTAAAAACTGTATTGCACAATACATAATATTTTACAAAAGGTGGGCTTAATGCTAAAAGCATTTTCTACCTGTGGCAAGGAATAAGAGCGAAGACTGGTGGATTAGAATGGAGAGATGCATCTGTCACCTCGTACCGGACGACAGATGTCAAATCTGACGTTGACATTGGCAGTCAGAGGAAGGAGTTGGCGGATTTTTTGCAAAAATGGTAAAATGGTAAGATTTTGCTTGGGGTAGTTTTAGTGGCAAGGAAGAGGGGTGAAGACCGATTAGATTTCGTGGAGTAGAATGGAGAGCGTCCCGATGCTTCTGTCATCTCCTTCCGGCCAACAGGTGTCAAATCTGACGTTGAAATTGGCAATCAGAACGTATTAGGAAATGAGGCTATTTCGTAAAGAAAAAAACATCTACGTCAGAAATTCGTTCCGCTAAACTTATAAGATAAATTTATATAATGGTGTCGATTCTGTTGTTGCACTTCCTAAAGCTAATTATAATTGGAGATATGACGTTTCTAAACTTAGAGCTGCAACGAAAAATTATTACAATTGTTTGTTCTTTACGTTTAGAACAGCATTCACCGAATATACGTAACTTTAGTCCATTTTACGCAATTTTCATTAGCTTAAGAATTGTGCAACAGAATTGGCACCTTTTTATTTTAAATGATAGAATTCTTTTTAATGATGGGATGACGAACTGTCGACACATCGTTAACTTGCGCGAGTTCCGCTCGCTAGCTCCCTAATAGGTTCAGTAGTTAATATATTTTCTTGAAACGGTCATACTGATCTCATTTTTGCAGAAACGAAAAGTAAGATTTTTGTGCGGGGTAGGTCTGTACCTATATTTTATTGCGATATTTTTATAGTCGAGACACGTGGCGTACATAAATAAAAATGAAGCATAAAAATATATATGAGTAAGTATAAACCCTTTGATTTTTTCTTGGGTTTCTAGAATCTGTGTTATTTTAGTTGTGTTAGCGAATAGGTTAGTGCAGAGAAATCAAATAGTTACGTTGTGCTATATGCTAATGCTTCACCTGCGTATTGCCTTAATTATGACGGTAATTATTCCAGGTGTAGATTTGCCCAGGTAAAATCCTGGGAAAATCTACATATTTCACGAGTTATTTCACCAATTTTAAACATTTTCAATGTTGCATTGCTGTAACTCATTTAGATTTTTTTTTATACGACTTAAATGACAAGCCGCCCATCTGATGTAAGCGGTAGAATATAATAGAATATACATTTATTTGATTCACAAAAAACAGCACAGACAGAAAACCGTATACACATTTTGGAACATTCAGAAATCAAAAGAAGAAAAAAAAAGGTAGGTACAATTACAGGAAACATGTTCATTCTCTATCTACGGGAAAAATACAATAAAACATTAACAGCTAAACAACATTTAAAACCTACCTACGATTATGTGCTACCAGTACCACTGTCTGCTCTGCTGCGAACCAAAAAGGTCTCACACTACACACTTACACGTAACAGTCTCACGGTAACCTTTAACAGCTGCAATACCGCGCGGGGATCACTTTCACGAAGCACGTGACCAATGCTGCATTGCATGGCGCCCGACACCCTGAGACATTTGCTTTTTGAAGACGACTGTTTGACACCTTCGTGGCTTAGTCTTATACCGGCTGAGTTGCGGGAACGATCCCTGCCGTAAGAATTTTCTTTGCTTGTCTGCAAATATTCGTCTCTTGTTTAGGTTTTTTCTATCTATTCTATCGAGCATGGTGTATTATAATATATGTACTAAGTCGAAAGGGGATGATTCTGACTATTCTGACCATCCCAAGGAACAACTTTTGTTCTACGATTTTTCAGGATTCAGTGATTTTGATTCAAGAAAAGACCAGGAAAGTTTTAACTTCAAGAACTATATTTTTTTAATACAATCGTATTTTCTAGTTTCTTTACTATTATGCTACGATATAGCTATACAATAACATTCCAACGTAGTGAATATTTTCAACAATAGTCCAGTTAAACTTAATTTGCATGACGAACGCCCGACTATCGAAGTGTTAGGGTATTATGAATAGAAACGATTACTCATCAGTTGCGCCAATAATTTCATTGTTTTTACCAACCATTTTAAGACCACGTTATTCCAAATTAGGCAATTTTCAATTCAATTTTAAACGATCAAATATCCTTTGTTTTCTATCGGGAAAAAATATATGTTTAAAATATTCAAAAACGTTTATTAAACTAATACCTAAACAGTTCAAAACACGGTATTTTCACTTCACAATAATAAAATTATGAACGAACAATAGGTAAGTAAATGCCGTGGGGTGCCGGCAGTATAATGTTGCCCCTCCTCTCATGCCCGTGGATGCAGTAAGAGCCTGCTTAGAGCTACCTCCGGAAGATGGGCAGCAGCGTCATTCTGTCTATCAACATCCCATACTGCGCTCGCCAACCCGCCTGCCAAGCGTGGTGAGTATGGCAACTATCCCTTATAGAGATCCATGAGGCAGGCCTGTGTTCAGTAGTGGACGTTTTACAGCTGAAATGAATGAATGAATAGTGTGGCTCGTTTTCGTGGTTGTGGGTACTTAAAGTGTATCAATGTTATACTCTCAAAAACAACTCAGAAAATAGGCAACACCGTTTAGAAGAATATTTAACGGTTACTTTTTCTGACAAAACCTAATTAAAAGATTTTGAAACGATTTTTCATAGAATTTAAGCCGTGCCCGCGCTCTTTCAGAAACCCGCCGCTGGAATAACCTGGCCTACATTGTCTAAGGTATTTTTGCGATGCTAGTAAAGTGACCCAGGCAAACTTTACTGGTGTTGATAAGATTGTTATTTGCTAATCATGCAGTTGCAAAACCGCATTCACCTACAAAAGTATGTTATCAAACAGTGAATCACCTACAAAGAAGGAAGTTATTAGTCACTAGCCGCACGCCGCAGTTTCACTCGCGTAGTGTCCCCTGTATGATAGATAGATAGATAAACTCTTTATTGTGTAAATCATACAGAAAATAAAAACAAAAATAACTAAAATTAACTTAAACTACAAAAACAACAGAAATACACAATGGGCGGTCTTATCGCTTAGAGCGATTTCTTCCAGACAACCTTATGAATACGGTGATAAAATATAGCCTTTGTTACTCAGGGATAATGTAGCTTTCTAATGGTGAAAGAATCGATCCTGTAGTCGTGAGTTTATTCGTTACAAACTTTTTCAAGAAGAAAAGAGTAATTGGTACACGGCCGGTATCGATCCCATGACCTTCAGATTGAAAGTCAGGGGTACACACCACTCTGACAACGCGACTCATGTAAATACTAGGTACGCTACGCTGTATACTACACATGCCTAAACTGTTTCTTCATCACCACCAGCAGGGACATGGAAGTAGGGTTTTTTTCGTTGAAAAATAAATAAATAAATAATGCTGGACAAATCACACAGCATCATCTAGCCCCAAGCTAAGCAGAGCTTGTGTTATGGGTACTAGATGACTGATATACTTAATACACTGTACTACATAGATAGATATTTTTATTATAATATAGAAAAACATCCAGAACACCCTGAACAAATATCTGCAGATCATACAGACATTTGTCCCGAGGCGGGAATCGAACCCGCAACCCCTTGCGTCGCAGGCGGACCTTCGCCCGCTGCGCCACAGAGCTCGTCAAATAAAAGAAAACGTTATTGTACAATATTCACAGAGAACATACAAAATTACAACAGCATGGCGATTAAGTTAATATTCAAACAAGGTTACACACACACAAAAGCATGTAGGTATATGTTAAGAGCTAGAATCTAGTTGTTCTAAGGGTAATGTGTTTACAGATTCTTCAAATGAAGATCAACAAGGATACGCGAAGATCCGACGAGCAGTGGCAGTTGGAAATGGACGAGGATGCTGCTCGGGATGACAGACACGCCGACGACTACCTTGATGATTGTGATGACTTCCACGAAGACGAGGACTACGTCTACCAACATGACTTTAAGAATAACAAGAGTTAAATGTATTGAGTCATCATCATCATCATATCAGCCGTAGGACGTCCACTGCTGGACAAAGGCCTCCCTCATTGATCTCCAGGAACTGCGGTTGAAAGCGGCCTGCATCCAACGCCGACCTGCGGTTCTTACCAAGTCGTCTGCCCATCTTGTAGGTGGACGTCCTACGCTGCGCTTGCCGGTCCGTAACCTCTTTTAACTACATATTGAGTATTAGTCATTAATACTACTATTGGATGGAACTTAGCCTCATCCGTTGTGTAACTGTAAATAAATAGTTGTGAAGTTTATAGCTTTTTTTTAAATATTTGCAGCATTTTATTTTTCAATATCGGTGCGTTTTTTTTCTAAATAGATAATTGTTACATATCTATGTAAAATAATAAAATATCTATGTATCTTATGTAATTATGTATCAGAATTATTGTGAGACCATCTGATCCCACTGCTGGGCAAAGGCCTCACCAATACATCTCGATCTTGAGGCATAAGTAATTAATAAGTATGTATTATAATAAGTAATCATTGATTATTGTCAGAAATAGAGTCGTATGGCACTCATTGTTTTGCAACTTAAATATTTTACCCGAAAACATGTTGACGGATTTTAAAAATAAACATGTACATAGGTACTTAGCTAGGTACGCAGATATAAATCGATTTGTCAACTTGAATGATTGATGTGATGACCTTGCTGCCAAGTAAATCTAAAACGGGAAACGTTTTGTTATTTAAATGAGGCACGTAGTCTACGGTAATTCAATCTTCTTATTATTCTTACCTTTTACAAGTTTCCTCGCCTCGCCTAATCAGTATTCTGTTTTTCAGAAAATACGCTGAAAAATGTTCTGAATAAAATAAACATTCGAAGTTTTTTCTCCGAAAATGTAAAAGCTAAAGCCTGTATTACATTACACGATATTCAGGGACCCTTACCCTAACTAAGAGTGGTGTAATAAGAGTTAGAGCGTAAGGGACCCTAACTAGCGCGACCGCGGCAAGCCTTGCTCCCTAATCGCCCTAACTACCGGGCCCTGAGTACCGTGTAGTGTAATACAGCTTTAAGCATTGCCAATTGGTTAAAAGCTGACCGGCACGATTCCAGGTAATGTTTTAATCCTAAATCTTGAACTAATTTATTGTTTTGTTTCACAAAGTACAGGTCTTGGAGATACCGATAAATGCTTGGAGCCGTGTTTCTTATAGGCAGTAGATTGTGGCATCTCCCCTTTTGCCCGTGTGTGCAGTAAAAATCTGCATAGATACTCGTATCTTATTAAGATGGTCAGCAGCGTCTTTCCGTGTACCAACGTCCCGTACTGCGCTCGCAAACCCGACTGCAAAGCGTGGTGTGTATGGCAAAAACCGCTGAGACGACGATAATGGGATCACTCTCAGTAGATCCAGTCAACAGATCCAGTCTCTAGTGAGAGTTTTCCTTTTAGATCCAGTTTTTAGAACAGCAATAAATAATGGATCTAGTGAAAGTTTTGATTTGTTTGTACTCTCAGTAGATGAAGTTTCGAAATTTACAAAAAAAATACTGTATCTATGTTATTGCGATTAAGTTTAGTCGTCAATGTAGTGCATACCTATCGATTCTTTGCAATTCCAGCCACATTCACACCATAAACAAGGAATTCGCTTCAATCGTTGTCTATGCCTTTGTAAAGGCGTCCGTCGTCGGCGCGGCGTGCATTCGATATCGTTGTTCGCGTAATGTATCGCGTAAACGCGTTAGAAATTCATATTCCGTGTCTACATATTTATGTAAATTGTAATAGGTACTTACTGCCTGGGCAGAGTCTATTTCATTTCAACGTTTTACACAAAGATTTAAATCTTTGATTTAATTTATATAAATAAATTTGGCTTGGGGTGCCGACAGACAGACAGTAGAAACTCATCCTCTCTTGCCCGCCATGCAGTAAAGATACCTACCTCCGTAAGATGGGCAGCAGCGTCTAATGCCGGCGTATAACTAATAAATTATAAATCAGGTTGGGAGAACAGTTCTATAACCTAACAACTAGGAACACTTACAGTATAATCCTAATAATATTTGACTTAACCTACATATCTGATTTATAAAAGATATGCTAATATATGTACGGCTTGGTCTGTTAATAACAAATAACCTATATTAACGAAAATAAAACTATACCTATCGTGAACAAAGGGGTAAATATAATAAATATTAAAGATTTAAATCGTTGATAAACAGTGCCTAAATCAAAGATTTAAAGCGTTAGATGTGCCCTGACATCAAAAACTGTGGCATTGTCAGTTTTGTGCATTTGCCAATAAACCAAACTGTTATTGTTACCATTTATTCTGCAATCATGTTGCACGAACTTTCGTGAAAAAAACAACACACAACACGTCCAGCTAACACTGTGTTTAGAGGTACACTGATTCCAAATACACATATTATTAAAATACATTTAACCGGGTATTTATCGCGTCATCATCATTCATCATTTCAGCCATAAAACGTCCACTGATGACAACAGGCCTCCCTCATGGATCTCCATGTGGGGTACCTAGTTTGCCATACTCACCACGCTTGGCAGGCGGGTTGGTGAGCGCAGTATGGGATGTTGATACACGGATAGACGCTGCTGCCCATCTTCCGGAGGTATCCCTTAGCAGGCTCTTACTGCATCCATGGGCATGAGAGGAGGGGTATCATTCTACTGCCGGCACACCATGGCGGATCACTTTATCGCGTAAATTACCCTAATTATTCCCCGACAGACTTCCCGGGACCATGCTTGGTGCAATCCAGGCGAAACGTCGGAAAATAATATATGTAATTTACGCGATAAATACCCGGTTAAATGTATTTTAATAATGTGTTGTGGTCGCGAATGATTTTTAATTGATTAATCAAATATTCTTTCATAAAATTCCAAATAAATTCTCATTTCATGTCTGTAAATCTGTGGGATTTTATTTGAAGTGACGTATGTCGGACCGGCTTATGATTTTAATAGTTCAAATCAGACCCTTGCCTCATATTTTACTTTGGACGTTGGATTCCCCCAACTTGCATAGCAAACTAACGTGCTATGATTAATCGTTAAATCAATATCAAATTCCTCTTACTACTCTGCCCGGTAGTCCCAGCACAAAATATGTTTTATCTTATAACACCCAGAAGGTTTACATCTCATTTATCTCTCATCGGTCATCTTGATATATGAATATTTTCCATAGTTTGCAAAAACAAAACATAGACACGTCAACTTGCAATAATAAAAACATATAAGATTAAATATGTTTTTATTAACAGGAAATAAGGCAAATGAAAGAATCTGTTCGCTTCCCTGTTTTAAGCACTATGATAAGAAGCGATTCACAGTTCTTTTTAATAGTTAGTTTTATTGGTTGTTTCGGAGTTGGAGCAAATATGAGCAAATGTTGGAGCATAGTTTTGTCAATTAAAAATATTACCTTATTTTAGGTTCTAATCTTTGTTGGATTATCGTGAAAATTCTATGCAAGACTTCATTCCTTAATCCGCCTAAAAAAATTTCTCTCTGTACCCACCAAGATACCTAATTGATTATACAGATGTAGCTTTTGTAGATCTCAACCAGGATTTGCTTAATAAAATTGACCGCCTTATAAATGCTGGTATTCGCCTCATATTTTGTTTGCACAAATATGACCACAAGCGAATATCGAGCCAAGCTGAAGTGGCTCCCTATTCGTGAACGCAGGAATCTGAGAGCTCTCTGTCTTCTTTTCTCAGTATTAAAAAATCCGTTAACGGTAACGTTAAGGTAGTCAGGACTACCTCAAAAATCGTTTAAATTTATTGGCAATTCACACGATAGAGCCCTAAGTTCTTCTAATATAAATTCCGGCCCACAGCTCATCTTTTCGCGATAAGTCTTTTTCCATCAAAGCGGTTAGACTTTGGAATCACCTCCCTGAATATCTTCGAAAGGTTTTCTCCTACTTTGGTCAGCAGGTAGACTATGCCTTCGGCATTATGTTCGCCAGTTGTGCATTTATTTTTGTAATTTGTGTGCATTAAAGAACTAAATAATAATAAATTACCTGCTTATTTATAAAATGGCGTCGAGCTGCCTACTGAGATTATCTAAATGCCATTAATTAGCGAGTGAGACAGATAAATGCATTTCTTGGACGATTCTAAGTGAACTTTCTCAGTATACCAGCTATTTTGTGCTGTCGTCCCTTCTTCCAACGATATTCTATAGTTGATTTATATATAACACTCCGATCCAGCTTCATTACCAATCGATTTTGTATGTGAAACCGAACGCATTGTAATCCAATTGATTCTCTTGATTTCCAATTGCTTTACGTGCTGATGGAGCGAAGGACCAATTGAGTTGATTGCCTGAATTGTGCCGTTAATGCTCCCCTATTTCTCTGGTTTCTGATCATTAATAAATTAGCTTACGATATGCCCTTTCATCCCCGGATATCACTATCTTCTTATTTATTTATTAACAAAAGGATCGCTAACAGTTTACATATAAAAACAAGCATTGCTGCGGGGGGTACCAGAGAAAGGGGCGAAGACCTCATAAGGTCACTAAAGGTCAAAAATGGCATTTTTGATCTTTGGTGACCTTTTGAGGCCTTCGCCCCCTTTTCTGGTACCCTCGTACCAATGCTTGTTTTATGAAGGAATGAGAGTTCTATTACGCAACGATGACAGTATAAAGAGTCCATCTTGAAGTGATCCAATCTTTAGGGGTAGGGCGTTCTATGGGATATACCAGGGGACGTAAAAGCAAGATGTCTTATGAGTGATCGTTGAATACTTTCAATTCTTTGGGAGTGCACGCTTTAAAGAGGGTACCAAATAATGCTAGCGTATTCTAATATACTCCTGACGAGAGAATTGTAAAGGAGGATTTTAGTCTTTGGCTTTCTGAAATCTTTTGTTACGTTTTATGAAACCCATCATTTGTGCAGATTTTTTATCTATGTTATCATAATGCCCGGTAAATTTTACGTGACTGTCTAAAGTTACCACTAAATTTTTAATTTCGTTAACTTGTTTAATAACTTGACTTTTAATGTGATATTGGGATTAGAATGGGGGTCTTTTCTTAGAAAAGGTAATGTCTCCCACATTACCTTTTCTAAGAAAAGACCCCCATTCCAATCCCAATATCACATTAAAAGGTCAATACGTCTGATCTGGCTATGCCGCGGGTTTCCTCGCAATGTTTTCCTTCACCGTTAAAGCACGTGTTAAATGTGCACATACATTTTACGAAAGAAAAATCCATTGGTTCACGTGCATGGTAACATCCATTGCAACTCAGAAACTCATTATTTTATTTAATTTTTAAATATTTTCCATAGCTTGCAATTACAAAACATAGACACGTCAACTTGCAATAATAAAAACATATTTAATCTTATGTTAACATGAAATAAGGCACATGAAAGAATCTGTTCGCTTCCCTGTTTTAAGCACTATGATAATCGAAATTATATTATATTATTATATTTTCTATTCTATTCTAAATCCACTTTGCAGGATTTAAACTCATACCATTATTGTTACACCAATTCAATATGGAATCTGTCACTAATTTTACATCTGATGCGGAATTAATTATGAATTATATAAATTAATCCCTCTTTCCCTTGGTCACGGCATCACATGTGAACGGCTTTACCGATTTGCCTAATTTTTGTCTTAAAATATTTGTGGAAGCTTAGGGAAGGTTTACACGTTGAGAGAAAATGGAAAAATTGTGAGAAACATACTAAAATCCAAAGATTTAAATCGTTAGATACGCCCTCACCGTAATGAGACCGCACCGTTTCGTTTACACACTTAATAAGTGAGCTCACTCATTTGGAATCAGTGTACCTCTAAACACAGTGTTATCCGGACGTGATAATGTGTATTTTTTGTCACAAAAGTTCATGTAATATGATTGCACAATAGTTATTAAATAATTATTGTAAATATTCCTTATTTTTTATTTTATTTTTATTTTTTCTTGTTTTGATTATTGTGGTTGTTTCAATTTTACTACCTAATGCTTTCTGTAAATTAAGGTGACTATTTGATTATTATATTCCAATGTTATGTACCTATTCTATGGAGCTATGTATGAAGTCTGAAATAAAGAAAATTTATTATTATTAATAGATGGTAACAACAACAGTTTGGTTTATTGGCAAAATTAGTCTGATTGCGTCGGCATTATTGTCAACACACATTAAGACGATGCCACAGTTTTTGGTGTGAGGGCGTATCTAACGATTTAAATCTTTGCGAAAATCATGAACTACAATACAAACTATTCCTACCAGTTAAGTCGCTTTCAACCGCAGTAACTGGAAATCCATGATGGAGGCCTGTGTTCAGTAGTGGACGTTTTACGGCTGAAGTGATGATTGCACATATTGCACATGTGTAAAGTCTGTATAAATGCTCAACATTTGATATTTAGCCGTGGGGTGCCGGCAGTAGAATGTTACCCCTCCTCTCCTACCCGTGGATGCAGTATGAGCCTGCTAAGGGACATCTCCGGAAGATGGGCAGCAGCGTCTTTCCGTATATCAACATCCTATACTGCGCTCACCAACCCGCCTGCCAAGCGTGGTGAGTATGGCAACTACCCCTCATGGAGATCCATGACACCTGGCCAGACGTGGTGATGGCCGCTGGACTAAGGCTGTAACGGAGTGGTGGCCAAGATCCGGCCAGAGAGGTCGAGGTCGTCCAAAAGCGCGATGGGTCGACGACATTATCGCAGTCGCTGGGCACACATGGATGCGAAATGCACAGGACAAAGGAGGCTGGCAAAAACTTAGGGAGGCCTATACCCAGCAGTGGGTGATTCCGGGCTGAGAAGAAGAAGAAGAAGAAGATACATAGATATATTTTATTATATATATAAAAACATCCAGAACACCCTGAACAATTATCTGCAGATCATACAGACATTTCTCCCGAGGCGGGGATCGAACCCGCAACCTCTTGCGTCGCAGGCGGACCTTCGCCCGCTGCGCCACAATACTCCTCATCAATCATTTAAACAATGCACAGAGAGAGCAATGTCAGTTATTATTTTTATTTTGATTGTCAATGAAGGTCGTCCAAAGGCCCCTTATCACCACGTTTGCATCAACAACCGTTCGCAACAAAGCTATTTGCATACGGTTCCACTGTTACACTTTGTAATAAGTGTGACGTGCTAATTCAGAAGGGTTCCCATCGTGAACCAATAAAATCTTGTACCACTGGTACAGGATGGGAATTACAAAAAATGTCTTCCCAACGTGCACCACTGGTACACGGTGGGAACAAATTTATAAAATGTAATTCCCACCCGACCGAATTAGTATAAGAATTATTCTTCTTCTTCTTTTCTCAGGCCAGCAATAACTTCAAAAATGACAGTTAATGTCAAAAATGACAGCATACGTCAAAAGTTACTACAATGTAGTATATAGTAACGGTAAAGAGCATTAAGATCTTCATCATGTCATATCAGCCGTTTGACATCCCCGTGGGGTGCCGGCAGTAGAATGCTACCCCTCCTCTCATGCCTGTGGATGCAGTAAGAGCCTTCTAAGGGATAGCTCCGGAAGATGGGCAGCAGCGTCTTTCCGTGTATCAACATCCCGTACTGCGCTCGCCAACCCGCTTGCCAAACGTCTTACTGCATCTACGGGCACGAGAGGAGGTGTAACATTCTACAGCCGGCACCCCAAGGCCAGTCACGTTGTATTATTATTAGTTAGGTAAATCCAAAAAGCGTTTTTATTCGTCGGGTCCGGCCTTATTAATTTCAGATTACTTTAAGTCGACAGACAGCGTAAGAACGTCTCTATAGTTACCTACCGACATGAAATTTGGGAGGATTGTCATAAATTATGATTTTGTTTTCGTAAAAAAACCCAATGGAGCAAAGTCGTCCCACTGGAAATTTACTACTCTCGTCTCGTATAATATTCATCGCTCCTTTTTTGCTCCAAGCATCAACAGGTTGCGGTTAGCTTAAGTAATGTGTAAGGAGGATAACATTAATTCGTTCTGAGATGTCCACTTAGTGCGCGCCACTATATGTATTATACATTCTCTAGTAGTTCGTCGCTTCGGATGCAGCCATAGGTATCTACATAGGCATAGTATCTATATACCTATAGGTGTATGTAAAGCGTACAGCGCAGCCGTTTATCGATCGGTCCCGTTGCCAAGTCACGTACGGAAATCGGAAGGCCAGGCCGGCCTAGGTTTCGAGGTGCGAATTTCTGGAGCCTTACTATGCCTTAGTTATTCGTTATCGACGTTGCAATAAAGTTAATCCAGGTTCTGGGCACGGGGGAGTGCGGGGGGGAAACCGGCCGGCGCGTTGGCCACCTGTTCGGCGCGTGCCCCCGCGCCCCGCGGTGCCCCGCGCCCCACCCTGCTCCGTGGCACCCTCGCGCAGCGCGTTTCTCCCCTCGACTCATTCGTTCCGCGACGCGTCGTCTCGCCGGCCGGCTAATCTCGCGCTCATTCGCACCGCGACCGCTCACCGCACCGGTACAACCCCGCACACTACAGACATGACGGAGAGCACCGAGACACCCGCGGCCGCAGCGCCCGAGAAGACCCCAACCCCGACTGAGAATGGCAGCACCGAGACTCCTCCTGAAGAGGCGCCCGAGAAGGCAGTTGAGGAGAAAAAAGAGGAGGTCCCTCCGCCCAAGGAGATGCGCGCGGTCGTCCTGACCGGCTTCGGCGGGCTCAAAACTGTGAAGATCCTGAAGAAACCCGAGCCCAGCGTTGCCGCCGGCGAGGTGCTCATCCGCGTGAAGGCCTGGTGAGTTTTATTTGACTACCTTCTTGATATGTGATTTCTCATAGTACTTGCTAACTTATGAAATCGAAACCGAAATAGGATTTATCCGGCCGTTTTGGAACTGAAAGTCAGAGTTATCGAGAGATCCCAACCAAGATTGGTTTATTAACACACCTCGATGCGGCGTATGAAATGTCCGCAGGGTGTATTTATGCACACATTTGAGGGAAGGGCCCACCGGGCGTCTCGTTCGCCTCATTAACATCTGCTGCTCGAATGCGAGCCGTGTATCTTTACCCGTAGGCTGTATGCAAATTTTGCACGCATATTCGCACCCACTACCAATCGCGCAGAACAAGCGGCTTGAATTTCGTCGCCGGCGGAGTCCAAGCGGTGCTCGTTCGATACTCGTTTTAAATTTCTTGCCGTCTATAACGTGTTCCATTGTCGCGTTTCTTTACCGATTTCGCCAAAGGATTGCTTATGCAGTAGCTAAACTTCTATGTAAATATGTTTGCGATCGTACAGTGGAATATGCGTTTGTGCATGCGTGCGCGCCGCTCGGCTGCTCGCACGCCGCCGCCTGGATGCTTGTAACAAATTAATGTTATTTTGTCATTCGAAGACGTGCGAGTCGAGTTCGTGCGAAAGGGAGTTGAGCGCCTACTGACATTGTTCTTTGTTCGTTTTTTATCGCTCCACTGCTTCAGATAATGCAGCGAGACGGGAGACGTATGACTTATACGCCACTTTTCTTGTTAACGTTAACTGCACTTTGTTAGGGCTTAACAAAATACCCACTTAGCCTGTTTAAGATTTGTTTCGTTGCCCTACCATTACCGGGATGGGATGTGCTTCTTCATTGTTATGGTTTAAGTTGATAAGCTGCTCTTGGCCATGAATGGGTCGTTAAAAGCTTTTAATGAAGACATCCTGTAGGGTCGCTGCGGCTTTTGAATATGCTAATCTAGAGCTGCGTGATCCTCCGCCTAAGCAGGCGAGTCCGAGGGATGAGTAGGTGCACTTCTAGATGCAAGCGCAGGGCGAAGCGTACAGTGCTAAATATAGCACGCTTATCGTCGACTTACTATGTAAATGACCGCGACATACGCCGCCATCTGCTGCGAAAATATGAACTGAGTGATCGTCTCGACCGGTATGGAGCAACGGGTTGCTCTCTAGCATCGCAAAAACGTGTGAGTTCCGCCCACACGGACTCTTCGCTGGCCGCTCTTCCGAGCCTTACTGTACTTTTGTTTGTGTGCAAAGGGTAATAAAATAACCTTACTTCTATAGCTGTTGCGCAAGACCACATTTATTTTGCTATTAGACTACAGAAGGTAAATCATTTAACTCTCCGTGAATGTAATGGGTATTGAATAGAAACGGATGGAAGTATATTGAAATTCCTTCCGGGCATTTGTCTTACTGAACTTCTGTTTGTAACCAGAGGATCCAGAGGATCATGTAATAAAATAGCATTCCTTAACCCTAAAACATTGTTGTTTATACCAATTTGTATTGCTTTAACACATAAAAAAGAAAACACTGCTAATTTTCTGAGTGTAAATTGTAATTGTACTACATATGGTTTTGCAAACTTGATAATAATTATGATAAAAGTCAATACAATATTTGCATTGTAGTTTTACAGCATCAAACATAATAATTAATAACATTTCAGAACCCACTACCCTCTCAATAAACTAAATTCTAAATTATATCCAAATTATATCTCCAAAGTATATTAACCCCTCGACTATCTTTTTATGTATGTATAGAGTAGAACCGTAGCAAGGATCCCTCGCATTTAACTAAATCTAGTCTAACTTGGTGCGAGGACTCAACGTTTATGGGCTAAACATATGTAATATTTGTTTATTACATGTAATCTCTAAATTGTTTCTTCTGATAAGATTTTTTTTTTGTTTTCTAATTATCATACATAAATAACAGATGAACAATTTTTAAATTCTATTAATATCTTTGCTGTCAAAAGAATGAAAGTCAGGAATATAAATTGAAAATACATTTTCACGACGATTATTACCTAACACAATATTGATGGAAGATGTTAACAAGGTGTGAATGATACTACTGACTTCCGCCAACAAACATACAACCCAACCGTTAAAAAGCTTGTACACGAACTAGAACTAGATACGTCGAGGGTGTTGACCTACAATTAAATAGTCATTATGTAACTCGTGATGCGATAGTACAAGTACCTGTTAGGAACGCATTGAGAGCTTGTAATGACACGCAGGTGCATGGCTGCGGTAGTCTTATGAAATAGGACAATCAAGGTAACCTTATATTATAAGCGCAAAGGTATTATGCTCATAGATGTTACACTGAGACCACGAAAAAAACTCCAATTAAACCTGGCGAATTTGTTGGAAATGGTCAGCATTTTAGTTTAATAAATTACAGCAAGAGCACATTGGCTTCGTATCCAGCAATCAGTCGTGCAATGCCGCAAGCAAAAGCTTGCTTTATAGAATCCAGAAAAAACGTGAAGAGAAAATATATTTGTATTTATGACTGAAAGGATACAGGCGTCAAACACTGTCAAAGAACAACGAATTGTTTAAAAACAACCACTACAAATTAACGACAAAACAAACGGGCATTGACGGAACAAAGCTCTTTTTGTAACGTACTTGATAGCCCTATTAAAATAATGATACGTTACTCTGTTACGATTTAGTTAAAACCATGCTACACATCACATGTTGGTTGATATCCGGCAGAAGATCTCGACCACCCGATTCGGCTAATACGCTTTCGTAAGACTCGAGAACCTGAATAACGCCCCATTATATTCAATTAGGTCAAGTCAGAAGACTTCTAAGAACAATGGCTATACTCACGCTTTGGATAAGTGGCTTTCTTTTTCATTCCGAGTACTTAATAATTGTATGTGGAGATGACGGGGAAAGATGGACCTTTATTTTTTGTTGCATATGGGCTTGAGGCGTCTGCCGCATCACATTGAACAGACGTATTCGGGGTCACGGGTGATATATCAAGGATTCAACTCGAGCGTTATCGTGGAGCTTTTTGTATCGAAAGTGCGTGTTAATTGCTCGCATCCTCTCCTTTGTTGGTGTATCAATTTAATGCCTAAAAATAGCGGTCGCCCCTCCGGACAGAGGCCGCCTATGGTATATAGTGCAGTATTGTGCATTTTAATGGCCCGAAGCCGCATAAGACGAGAGAGATGAATTTGTTTATTACCCTCTTCCTTATTGAGAGCGTCTGCGCGAGATAGCTCTCTTCCTATGAGTCACTAGAAAGTTGTTCTCTTGAGCTAACTCGATTGGAATAACTCGCCGTTTATGTACGGTCTGAGTGGGTGGCGACTGTTGGTGTGTTCTGGGCACTGCATGGGGTAGCTTTATGAACCCACCTCCAGCTTTCTTACGGTACTCAATAATAATGTGCTGCTCCAACTTATTGCTTTATAGGCTTAAGTTGTACCCAAATAAAAGAAGTCTTTGTGTTAATCCTTGTCTACATCTTATATGTGCAAAGTTTGGTGGTTTTTGTTTGAAGAGGTATCTAACATCCATACAAACAAACTTTCAGATTTATTATATTAGTGGGATTACGGTTGCGCTGCCATTAATGCTCCAAGTTTCTTTGAATATATTTTATTAAAACTATTATACGCAATCCGCCGTGGGGTGCCGGCAGTAGAATGATACCCCTCCTCTCATGCCCATGGATGCAGTAAGAGCCTGCTAAGGGATACCTCCGGAAGATGGGCAGCAGCGTCTATCCGTGTATCAACATCCCATACTGCGCTCACCAACCCGCCTGCCAAGCGTGGTGAGTATGGCAAACTACCCCTCATGAAGATCCATGAGGGAGGCCTGTTGTCATCAGTGGACGTTTTATGGCTGAAATGTTTTTTCGCAATCTGTGCAATAAAGCCTATTTATAAAATATCAGATTACCTAGAGGACAAAACCACATGGAACGGAATCTGCTCCAACTTCGTCAAACGTAACATAAGACAAAATCAAATTGTTTAATGATGACTATAACGACCGAGTAAGGTTCTTCTGTTCGCTTCTTTTCCTAACTCGCGTGTCATCTAAAGTGAACAGATTCAATTATGTGCTTTATTCATTTGTGTTGTTTTATTTTGTAATTTGTGACGCGTCAATAAGATCCATGCGGCCGCACTGAATAAAGTATTTTTTGATTCTTGATTCTTCTTCTTGATATTGTTTATAATGACAATTTCTGTAATTTCCGTACAAATCGTTCCGTAACTATACCTTATAATTAATTGTGTTTCTATCAAGTGCGTAGAAAACAATAGCTTACGTCTTATCGTTTTTTCTTCATAATATGTTATCGTTGGCATGACCCGTTGTGGCTACGGTCCATCAATCATGTTGCTGACAGGCAGCATAACAACACAGTATAGCGTATACCCTCTGAACCAGGCCTTCATCAGAATGATTTGCCCGTTTATTTATTACATTGTGAATTATGTTCCCAACACTGTGAAATCAATATAAACATACTAATTAATGATAACCAGAGCAGTATGTACAAAGGAGTGCGTCACAACATTATTTTTGACGCAAATTCCACAGCTTGCGCGTTTGAATCAGCCAGGTTAAGTTATCAATGAATCATTGGAACCAATTTGTTGAAATGAGTTTCCTCTGTATTGCAAATATTGCAATGATTTTTATGTGGATCCGTGCACGTGGCCTCCATTTCAGGGAAAATATTGACCTTTGTCGGAACTTTTGACAGATGTGCGCTCGCTCAATGTCATTGCTGTTTATTTTACTCATTAACATGAACACATGTGGTGATTTTTGAGAAATTCTCACCAATCTCTTCAGTTTCTGGCGTTTTAGCATCAACAACTCGGCTCATGTTTATTGTGTTTGTAACAAAGATAATCTTTATGAACACATTATTTGCACATTATCGGATCGTAAGTGCCCGCGAGTGAGAAAAACTTGTTCGGCTTATCGTCCTGCATATGGAATTGGAGTGTGTTCGCAACAGGTTATTGTCGAATTATGGAAATTACTTTCGTTTCGTGCGAGTTGCTTACGTTATGGGCTGGGTCGGCAGACAGGAGCGGGCTCGCCAGTCTTTATAAAGTCCTGTGTCGTTTAGCAGATGCAGCGGGCGGGGCGGCCGCCGTCTCCGCCATCGCCCGAGGGCACATTGTTCAAAGTCAACGAACCTACGAAAATGCTCCTTCTCTTATTGTAATCGAATCAACTCGCTACTGTATATGGAAGTAAACATTGCTCAGGTTTCTTAAATCTTTTTTGACAAATAAAATGTTCGTGACATGTAATAAAACTTCGCCGAATGATTCACATTTCTGGAATCAGATCTCTGTAATCGTTCGGGCATTCATTTGTAATGCAACTTTGGTAGACCGGTTTCTTCGTGCTCCGAGGGAGGAATATTGTTGATGTTGTTGGATTACAATAGTTGGTGTTTTAAGACGACTATTGGCGATGAGTAAATTGAATTGGAAAATCCCGTGAGTCGTTTCTGGCGTGGAAGGGGTGTGGTTGGTGGGAGCCGGGTGCGGGTGGTGTCGCGCCCCGGGGAGAGGCGAGGGTTGGGGTGTAATGTCTGCGGGGGGCGGGGAGGGGGGAGCGCGCGCCGGATCAATACGGCCGGCGCGTCCTCCCTGCCCGCGCCCACACCAATCTCCGCAAGCCCTACGTCTTTCGACGCCATTGCTTGTTTTTTTATAGCTCCCATTAACCATGCTCTCCGATAAATGAATAAAAGCATGTGTGTTGGTATTTTTACTTAGCTCCGACTCTAACAATCTTGAGAGTTTATTTTGGAAATATGATCGGAATGTAAATGTTCATATCTGATAGCGACGACTTCCGCTTCGAATCGAGCTTCTTTTATTGGACAGCTGTTGAGTGTGTCGCTATTATTAGCTTGTAGAACAACAGCCTGCTTGAAAGGTTGTACGGGAAATCAGATTACTATGGTTTTAAGATTGACATACTACAATTTGCCGGCTTCGCTCCCACTCACGCAAAATGTTGAAGGAACGAATCTGAAATTTTGCAAGTAAGATTGTCTGGGCTTGCGATTGAGTTATGAATTATTTAGTGCCCTGTTTAGACGAGATTGGATCAGATGAATAATTTAGAATATTTTCAAAACGTCTATTGCTGCAGTTTTTTTCTGTCGTGTGTGTGTTTTGTCGAAATTTGCAGGTTGATTTATATTGTACTCCCTACGTTACCTTTTTTTTTAGCTTTTAATAACGAAAATCAATGTGTCTTTATTCTCATTGTAGTATATTTGAAATCTCATTATGCTGTAAAAATATTATAGCGTACCTTAAGTAGTTTATGACTCGTAAAATACAGAATCGCAAAGCATTAATAGAGCAGGCTAGGCAATCTCGAGAGTCTAGTTGCTAAGCGAGTACAAACGTCATGCGTGTTTAAAGTACAAATTCTGGGCAGTCGTTGCAGGTCTATATTTAGCTAGGTACAGGAACCCTCGCAAGTCGACGAGCCTTATGTTCCGCTGAACGTAAGTTCCGACACCTTTTTTGCCTCCCGAGTCACCCAAAATTCTGTAACAAAATGATATTTCGTTTAACTCGCAGCTTTTTTGCCGCCCGCATGTATTCATTACTATGAGGGTCGGCCACATTGATTCCCATATTAATCGTTTTATTGTGTGACGCCGTATGTTCTAGTTAGTTTTGAACCTTTTAATGTTCAATTGAAATTGAAAACTTTAATATATTTAAAATTAACCTTGTATGTTCTCGTGTGAAACAGACCAGTTAATAATTTACTTTGTAAGAAAGCGTAAAGTTTGACAGATTGCCTGGTATCTTCGGATGCTTTCGGATCGTGGCACAGGCAAGTAAACATTTGGAAGATATTAGTTATTTGTTTTCGATAACGGTGAAGATTGTGGCAAGATAATATGGGATAGTTTTCGAGCATTGGTATGTTGTCATTTTCGGGAAACGTCGTGCATTGGCTATTCCTCATAGATAAGACATCAACGCGCTTCTTTGACGACGTGATCCTAATCTGTGTTGACCTTCTTCTATTCACATTAAGGTTTTTATATTTACTCGTAAGTGTTTCCATACAAAAGCTTCTGGACGCAAAAACTGGTTTAACAAAAGTTTTTAAGCAGAATTTACGGCAGAAACAAAAGAATAAAAACTGTATTTCCGTTACTTATCAGCATTATTCTCTAATGTTCGATCATTACGAAATAACTCATGTCGGTCATAGATTGTGCCCGATACCATTACTCGCATAAAGGTTTACAATACAAAGAGCTCGGAATTGAAATAAAAAATAGGACTGCAGTCACGACTCATCTCTATGTCAGAATGGATCTTCTGAGGTGCAAAGGAAGGCTATCATCGATTTCGTAACTGTTTTCGGAGCGTAATTCTCGTCTGGTTTTGTAAATAGATTAGTACAAATGTGCCGGCTCCGGTTTGTTGCTCGGCTTGGATGAGTGCACATTACAATTCAGTGCTAAGCTGTGTGTTGTAATGATTATACACCGCATCGGCTGCAATTATATTAGATTTACGAGCAGTTTTAGCGCCATTACTGAAACCGGATGGAAATTGGAACAAATCGATAATTTCGAGTTGTGATATAACATAAAGCTCTGGTAAAATTACTAATTGCTGAAATCACTTTTGAAAACAACCTGGACAATGCTATGAATATTGCATGCATAACTCCACGACAATTTGTTTTATGGTTCCGGACCAAAATGGTTAAAAGGAACACTTTTGGTGTGACTTTGTCCGTCTGTCTGTCACGAATGAATATCTTCAGAACTACTAACGCTATCGACTTGAAATTTGAAATGCTATGTGATAGATAACAATTTTTAATTAATATGGAATATATAAAGATGTTGAAAAATATTCTTATTAAGATTGCAAGTGGGGCGAATACAGGGTATAAAAAAATTAAGTGAAGTTACTAGGTCATGTGGGTATCATATGATTCCTTTGAGCCTTATCGTTTTCTACTTATTTACAAAAACGTTGAAAAATCTACCGTTCCCACTTACCGTTCATGTCCACAGTGATACTGATTAATCAAATCAAATCAAAAACGTTTATTTGTAACTAAAACATTAATTAAATAAATAAACCTTTACATAACTAAAAAATAATACAAGATGACACATACGATATAATGTAATATAATACTATTATACTATTATTATTATATACTATTAGAGAAGTATGTATAAACACGGCGTGATGAAAGCGCTATGCTTGTGCGTATTACGTCTACACATCGTTTTACGCTACACGAATATCTACTGCCTATTTAAAAACTTTTCTATGAATACCTACCACCCATTTAAATGGATGCTCAGTAACAATGCGTAAATCTTTATATAGGACCACACGCACGCCAATGATTTTTATGTCTGCAATCTGCGCGGTCAGAGGATTCCATTCATAGCTCCTTCGTACCACAAATTTACGGCAAAGTGTTGGAATGTCGGAATTCGTTGTTTAGTTTTGCGTAACACAAATAGAACTAGTCCAAATATACTCATTCGGTCCTTGAGAAATTTATCAGGGACAAAAAGGTGCTCTTACTTACGTATCAATGTATTCTGTATAATAATAAGTAATTAAATTAAAGTAAAATTATAAAAAATAAAGTATTGAAACTGAAACAATAAATGTATTTCCTACTAAAAGTGTTTACAATGTTACAACTAATACTACTTAACCTACATTAAAATCTATAACATATATAAAATTCAAAGTCCTGACTGACTCACTGACTGACTTGGCACACATATACCTTGAGTATCCTAGAGGTGCACTAAGAAGGGATTTTTCGAAATTCCTACGGGATAGGGAATAAATGGGATTTATATTTTCGAATCAGTGGCTCTGCGTGAAAAAGGGGATTTTACGATTTATGACTTCCACGCGGACGAAGTCGCGGGCAAAAGCTAGTAAACTTATAAAAATGTAGGTGCCTGTATCCTGATTTGTAGCGTAATAATACCACAGCAGATCTCTGTCAGTCCCCTCACTAGGCAAAGCCTGTGTCGAGGAGACTAGTTTTGAAGATCTTGTTGATATTTCGCTCTTTACAATGATTCTAAGAAACAATGGTAACACAAACTCAATTAAAATTTTAAAGTAATTAAAACAAAATCGACTGGAAAAAACTAGGTTAAAACTAAAAAATAAATTGTATAAATTTAGACCTAGAATATAAAATAATATTAAGTTACAATTACATTGAGCTAAATATAATTATATATAATTTTATTAATGAAATAACATTTGTGTGTTCATTGTCTCTGGTCAGTCACTGGTATTAACCAGTGACTATCCTTCATTCAAATCGAATATTAATTCATATTCACACATAAAGTAAGTCATATTACTAAGTTAAATTTGCTTTATTAGGCCGTATACAGAAAGAAAGCTGGAAACTTATAAGCGCTTACCGGCGCTTGACAGCGCTGGTCCGTTCTACACAAAGGAAGCAGGTTGAAGCAGACCAAGCGAAATGTCGGACTCATCGGACGATGATTTGGTTTTGTTAGAAAATGTGTATTTAAAAATGCGCCCAGCGCTGACCAGCGCGTGTTGAAGCTTGTCGGAACTTGTCGGCACCGTTCAGTGCTTATCGGCGCGCGTTCATATATTTTCCTGCGCGGGTTACCACCGCTGTCGAGCGCCGGTAAGCGCTTATAAGTTTCCAGCTTTCTTTCTGTATACGGCCTAATAGGAGAAACTTTGCAGAAGTACTTGTTAATTGTTTCAGGCGTGTCCTTGCGGAGGTATAATATCTAAACGAACAGCAAATATTTAGTAACAAATCCGCTAAACTATATCTAATGAGCCCTTGTACCCACTAAAATCTAAACTGCTAGCTTTATGGACCCTAGCCTAATCATCCATGTAGTTTTAACTTTCTTGGAAAACTACAACGGTTAAGCTAACTTTTTTAGTTTCGGAGAAATTGTCGCTCAAAAAAATGACACGGTTTACTAAACATACCCGAATACTTTAAACCGAAAACTCAATAAAATAAATAAATAAATTCCTGTTAATATGTTTTAGTAAACGTAAAAAACATACACCAACTCCAACAACAGGTTTCTCAACAGGTTAACCTAGCCTAATTGTGTTTTTAATGAACAGCCGAATTTCTTACGTTGACTTGATTTCTTTATCAATTTAACCATTAGTATATTTCCGCTGGTAATGAAGATGATGTTTATAACTTCCAGGCCGATATCGACCACGGCTTAAATTTTTTTACGGTTTATGCGACAGAGCTTCGTTCGTGTGGTCTGATGTGACAAATATACCCTACTGTGTACCCTACTTTGGGTTTTTTTTATACGACATAATGACGAGACAGCCGAGGCCACCTGATGTAAAGCGCTGCAATACCGCGATGATCACGGTCGCGAAGCATGCTGTGACTATGTGACCAACGCTGCATTGCATTGCGCCCATCGACACACCGTCACCCTGAGACAGAGTTGTAAAGTCTCATGTGCCCGTAATTTCCCCGGCTCTCTTACCCTTCAAACCGAAACAAAGCAATTCAGACATTAACTGCTTGGCGGCAGAAATAGGTATGGTGGTAGTACTTCCCCGGATGAACTCTTCACAAAAAGTTCTACTACTACTTTGGCTTTGAAAGTGCGTTTGCAATAATTTCCGCTGTACCTTCCAGCTATCATTTTTGGAAATATTAAGTTATAAACTGTGAAAGCTGAATTAGGCTTTTTTGCCTAATTAGAGCAATGACCTGTTGCTGACGCTGTAAAAATCATCTATATGGCCAATTTTGCATGGGCAATACCGCCATGGGGTGCTGGCAGTAGAATGCTGTCCTCTCTTTCCCGTGAATGCAGTAAGATCTGCGAAGGGATACCTGCGGAAGATGGGCAGCAGCGTCTTTCCATATCAACATCCTGTACTGCGCTCGCCAACCCGCCTGCGAAGCGTGGTGAGTACGGCAACAACCTCTCATAATCAGTACTTAGAGATTAATGAGGAGGCCTTTGTCCAGCAGTGGACTCCTACGGCTGTTAGAGAACTCATTTGTGACCCCGCACATGTTTACCCATAAGCGCAAGTATTTAGTCGGCATTATGTCTATTTATAGTGTTTACACAGCAATAACGATAAAATCAGTACCTTTATACACTGACCGAATACCAATGTAGTCCGGTGTTTTAACTACACCTTTGTATAAACACAATAGAATTTACGCATCATTCTGCACTATGCAAATCGAGGGTGTACGTACAGCTCCCGGTTGTTGTACTGGCATGTGGCACAGGCTTTGTTCTTTGTATTGATAGAACAGTAGGTCTACCATGAGTTTTCACAATCTATGATCGTGAAAACTTATGGTAGAGAGTGCTAGCGACTGTAGCTTAAAAAATGTATGTAAACTTGTACAGCGCCTCTAGCGGATAGATTGGTACTAAAATACGCAGTAAACTATACTACAGCGACTGTAGTTTGAAATTCCTTTGCTTAGAATTTGGTACCATGAGTTACAAATCTGACAATCTAGGCGATCTTACAGTGACAACTCGTGGTAGACACACAGTACTTGCAATGGTGCCTAATTAGTCACCCTAAAGACTTGTTCGTCATGTTTCGGAGGCATCCGTTTTAATTGTCCAGCCAGGAAGTGAGCTTGCATTCCGCAGATGGCTGCGCGTCCATCGAGTGAATAATTATGCTGTCATCAGCAGCTGGGACAGAAATTACGACGCAGATAAGGAATAAAACGAACGCTATCTGGGTTCTAATAGAAACTGGAGTTAGTTCTAATAAAAAACAACTGACACCAAATATTCAGGTGGTTTTCAGACAACAATAAGTTGCGATATAAAACAAGCGACATGCGACGTCATGTCTAGTCTTTTGAAGACAAACGGAAACGCGAATCTGACGACAAATTTATATCAATTTGACGGACGTGGGTTCGAATCCCACCGGAACCGTAAAATTTTTTGATAAGGTTATTCATTTCTTTGAAAAATATTCTACCTAAGTGTGGTTCAACACTAAAAATAACAAATTTGACCATCTCAAACTGCCTCCAAGTATCTGCTACAACTTGGTGAATGGTAGTGTGACTTGTGCTAGCATAATACAAGTCGGATTCAATTTGCGTGCGTGAACATTGACAAATTCACGCACGCACGTAAAAGCCTAAATTGGCTACATTAGGCATAAGAGTGCATTCTGCATTCACATACTAGTAGTAAGGATTCGCCGGTTCTAGATAAATCTAGAACCGGCGAATCCTTACTCGTTCTCCGGTTCTAGATGAAGCGGTTCTGCGGTCGTCCAGTGGCAGGATCGCCGCCTAAAAAAAAAAAAAAAAAAAAAAAAAAAAAAAAAAAAAAAAAAAAAAAAAAAAAGTTTGGTATCAAATTGGGGGTTTTGGCATACGCCCGATCGATTGCACTTGTCCATTTTAACGTATCTTAACTCATTCCAAAGTTACAGAAAACGATTAATAAAACTGATTATCACCTTCAAAACTAATTACTAATAGCACTTCGCCACTTTCATTGTGACTAATTAGTTTACTCGCTTAAACATTACCTTAATTACCTCGGTGATTAGGATGTTGCACATAAACATTTTTGATTTTATTCCATATTTTTATTTACATTAAAACATGTATTAAATAACTTAGACAGAAATATATCGTTTTTCAGCTTACTGCTACCAAATAATTTTACAAAATCCATCATACTATTCCCGTTATACTTGTAATATAAATATGTTAGACAATACTCTCCACAAACTGAAGTCAAATCATGCTGTAGCCTGTACCTATTGAAATCCCACTGTCTTGTGGTTCGATTCAAGAAACTTCTATGATTCCCCGTAGGTGGTCGTCCATAAGAATCAAAATACTGGCCAACTCCATTTCTCTCTATGTGAATGGCTATCCAATGAGAGCCTGGTTCACTATCGGGGTCTAAATTACTTATTATGCATGTTGGAGTGTTAATTTGTAAAGGTAACCTGTTTGCTGCATAAACATGTTTTTGTAACGTAGGATGTATGAAATGCAAATATTTTTGAATTTCAATTGTGTTCATCATACAGTTGTGACACATTCAATTTTCAAACCAAGAATGTAAATCTTGGTAGGCTGAACTTCTTTATAAAGTATGGAAGGAAATAAAAGGATTGGAATATGTTTTGATGTTTTTTATTTCGTATTTATAACTAGGTTTATACATTGATAGTGGTGAAAGACTGGTTATAAAGATATGCAAGGAATGTGTACTCAAGCAATCACATTTGAACTTTGCTTTGTAATCACATTAGGAGTAATTAGGTACTAATGATCTTGATATCGTTGAAATACTTGGTATATAAGTCACGCATTTCTTCAAATGTTCATATTATTGCTAGTGCATTGTGAATCATCAGATTATATTTAGTGAATTGTGTTGTGTGTTAAAAGTGATCTACAGAAAACAATGGAGGTAAGTTATTCTCTATGTATTTAAACTGTATGTTAAAAAAATAAATCATAGTTATGGTTTCAAAAGCTTTAATTTTTATAACTTTGATTTTGCAGAACTCATTCAATCTGACTGAAGAAAACACATTCAAACAGTACTATTACACTTGTTCAGATGATGATGATGATGCTACACAGGAGTTGAAAATTGCAAAAGATTGGCCATTACAGAATTTGATAAAAAGAAAATCATCAGAAAGCTTGGACACACTCTTTGATATCACAAAATCAAAGAAGAAAAAGTTATCATCAACAGTTTCTCATGCCCACCGGGATGGCGGGAATGTGTTTATATCTACCAATGAGGACGATGGTCCCAACTCTAATTTTATGATTAAAATTGAGGTTTACGACATGCAAAAGATTAGGAAAGTGGCTTCAAATGAACAATGGAAGCATGCAAATTATAGACTTAAATATTTTACTACTGAAACCAATCAAAATTATGAAAGTGTAAAAAAATTAATGTTTAATGTCACTAAAGAAATCGCTGCAGCTCCAACATGTAAAAAATATCATTTTAAAAATTAATAGGTAGATTATAATTTAAATCTTTTTCATTTTTATGATATAATTTTATTTAAAACTTACTTTATGTTATATTTGCTTCCAAGTAATCAACAAATTTTTAGTTGTAGATAAGGTACTCATTACTTATTTACTTGAAACAATGATCCCTCATAAAGTAATCACTTGGGGTACTTATTAAAGTTTACATGTTTGTCATATAAATAGTACACACAGACATATTGGTAGCATCAGTTGAATTTAAAATCTATAACTGTGAAGTATCTCTGATTATTATATCTTGAAGAAAATGGCGAATGTGAACTGTGTTAGTGTCTTTTTCAATACTGATTCTAAAATTGAAGAAGAGTTATGTGAAAAACTAGATACTTGTATGGCGTTTGAAGATGAATACGATGAGGAACTATACAATATTTGCGCCGTTGTTGAGGAAAATATAATGTAAGTAATATCCATAACTATACCAACGCTTTTATAGTTTTTTGATTTAAAACCAGGATTGTGTCTTATAACGTTTTTTCATTGTTGTAGACAACAAGATGGAGGAGCTCTAAAGAGAGTGCATAACACTGAAAATGATGACATCATTGTAAAACGAGCACGATATGAAGTTGAATCATCTACTAATGCAGCAGGATCTAGCAGTGTAAACGGTGAATCAACAACTGAATCTATCAACGACAATGGAGGTGATGCTATTATGGTGACATGTAGCACATGTCATGTTTTAGTTAAAAAAAGGTATTTAGCAAATCATTTGAAAAGTAATCTCCATAAAAATAAACTTAAAAAAGTTCACAACTCTTTAAAAAATGTATCTGTCATTGAATCAGCTTTTGGTCAAAGAATAATTTCTTATAAGATTCATAGTAAAAATGAAATAACTACAAAAAACGTTGTAACACCAGAATTATTTTTGAATTCCATAAAAGAAGAGATTTTGTTATTAATTGAAGAATCGATTCAACAGCATACTATATTTAAAGTTAACTTTGTTTTGCACGCAGATTTCATTCAACAAACTAAAGAAGATTCATTTCAAACATTTGATTTTCAAACGTATAATTACATAGTTTTTCGGGGGGATGATCTGGATATATTGTTTTCATCTTTGTGTGACACTATGGCATGTAAAATCAGTTCTTTTGAAAAAAAAGACAGTGGTTGGAGTCTTAAAGAAATAAGAGCAATTGATATGAATGTAAATAAATTTAATCCGCTACGTGGTACTTCATACATTGAGTTGCCAAAGGATATTAGAACAAAAAAAGCTGTAGTTAACGTTAAAAATGCTGATAACTTATGTTTTAAGTGGGCATTGCTTTCTGCTTTGTACCCGGTAAACGAATATGTGAATCAAGTATCATCGTACACTAAGAATTCTAATAAATTAAAATTTGACGGAGTACCTTTTCCTGTAAAGTTATCTGATATACCAAAAGTTGAAAAACTAAACAGTATTAGCATCAACGTGTTTGGTTTAGAGTTTAAAAAAGAAAAAAAGTGTAATAATGTAGTCGGACCATTATTTTTAACAAAATCTCGCAAAGACGTTCACGTTAATTTATTACTCATTTCAAACGGGTCAAACAATCATTATTGTTACATTAAAAACATGTCGCGCCTTGTAAGTAAACAAATTTCTAATCATGACCACGCAGTTCATATTTGTGATGGATGTTTACTACACTTTCCTACAAAACAAGGGTTAATTGATCATCAACAGCATGACTGTGCTCACATTGCAACAGAATTACCAAATAGTTGCAAAACGTCAAAGGATTGGTATGGTCTACCAACATCTAATGATAAATTGAAGTTTGATAAATACAATAAGAAGTTAAAAATACCGTTTGTTATATATGCTGATTTTGAAGCTTTTCTAAAACCGATTAAATCATGTTGTAACAATCCATCAAAACCATATACAAGCAATACTCACGAACACGAGCCATATAGCTTTGGTTACTATATCAAATGTTCATATGATGATACCTTATCAAAATATGAGACTTATAGTGGAAAAAATTGCGCGCAAGAATTTATGAATCGTTTACATGAAGATTTAAAAAAAATATGTAGGAAAATCAGTTTTCAAGTTTCTCCTAAGCCACTGACGGTTAAAGAGGAGAATGATATTTTAAATGCGACAGTATGTCATATTTGTGAAAGTCATTTAGATGGTGAGAATACTATCGATTATGATTGGCAAACTGGTCGCTTTAGAGGAATTGCACATCAAGTATGCGCAACAAAGTTTCGGTCACCACGTCATATTCCAGTTTTCTTTCATAACCTAAGCAATTATGACGCTCATTTCATTGTTCACGCCTTAAATTTTGTTGAAGGTAAAATTGATGTTATCCCTCAAACCAAAGAAAAATATATTTCATTTTCAAAAACTATCAATGTAAATAATCAAAAAATTAGCTTGAGATTTGTAGATTCTTTAAAATTTTTACCATGTAGTCTCGATCAACTAGCAAAAAACTTATGCAATGAGCAATTTAAGACTTTAAAACAGAACTTTCCGAACAATGAAGATTTTAAACGTCTTCGAAAGAAAGGTATATACCCATATGAATTTATGTCATCTGAAGACAGCTTGAGAAAAACAACACTCCCTACCCAAGATCAGTTTTATAGCTCACTATCCGATTCTCATGTATCAGATGATGATTACAATCATGCCAAAGATATTTGGCAGCACTTTTGCTGTTGCACTATGCTAGATTATTCTAATCTATATCTCAAAACTGATGTTTTATTGTTAACAGATGTTTTTGAGAGCTTTAGAACTTTATGTTTAAAAACATATGGTTTGGATCCAGCTCATTACTATACAGCACCTGGGCTAAGTTGGGATGCTATGTTAAAGTACACTAAAATAGAGTTAGAGCTATTAACTGATTATGAAATGGTTGCTTTTATTAAGGCTGGTATACGGGGAGGTGTATCTCAGTGCAGTAATCGCCATGCAAAAGCTAATAATGAGTTCATGGAAGATTATGATAAAGGTAAGTTGAAATCATACTTAACCTATTTTGATGCGAATAATCTTTACGGTTGGGCTATGTCTCAATATCTCCCAGTTGGTGGTTTTGAATGGGTAAATGTTGACACAAACTTCGATGTATCTGAAAATGCAGAATACGGTTTCATTTTAGAAGTAGATTTAGAGTACCCTGACGAGCTTCATGATTTGCATTCAGATTTGCCTTTGTGCCCTGAAAACATTAAAATTGGAAATTCCAAAGATACAAAATTAGTTCCAAACCTGAATAATAAAACAAAATATAAAATCCACTATAGAAATTTGAAACAGTGCATTGAAATGGGTATGAAATTAACAAAAGTTCATAGGATTTTGAAATTCAAACAACATCCTTGGTTAAGACGTTACATAGATTTAAACACAATTTTACGAACATCTGCTAAATCTGATTTTGAAAAAGATTTTTACAAATTAATGAATAATTCTGTATTTGGAAAGACGATGGAAAATATTGAAAAGAGGGTAAACGTTAAACTGTTAACACACTGGGAAAATAGAGGTAAAGTTCTTGGTGCGCAGGATCTAGTAGCGAAACCTGAATTTCATAGTTTAGCCATATTTGGAGAGAATTTAGTTGCAATTCAGTTAAGAAAAATTAAATTGCTTCACAACAAACCCATTTACTTAGGTTTTTGCATCTTGGATATTTCAAAGACTTTGATGTATGACTTTCACTATAACTTTATGCTTAAGAAGTTTAACAATAGCATTAAATTACTTTACACTGATACTGACAGTTTAATATATCATGTATTCACAAATAATTTGTATGAAGATCTTAAACCAGATCTCTCTTCAAAGTTTGACACATCTGATTACCCAGATGACAACATATTTGGTTATCCAAAAATAAACAAAAAGAAGTTAGGTTTTTTTAAAGATGAAAACAATGGTAAAATATTTCGGGAATTTGTTGGATTAAGATCTAAAATGTATGCGTTAGATGTTGAAAGTAAATTGATTTCAAAAGCAAAAGGTGTAAAAAAATGTGTTACAAAAAATATGAAAATAGAGAATTATAAAACATGTCTATTTGATAAAAATATTCAATATGGTACCATGTCTCTGTTCAAATCACTTAAACATAAGATATTTACTCAGCAAGTAAACAAAATATGTTTATCTTATAATGATAGCAAGAGATTTATTTTACCAAATAATGTTGGCACATTAGCTTGGGGCCATTATAAATTACGATAAGATATCTAATGTATTTTAGACATTAAGTTTAAACTAATAATTTAAGGAATAAATTTGAATATAGTATAATTTGTAATATTGTTTAGTAAGTATTAATAAGTAAGAAGATATTACTGTAAATAGTACCTATAATCTTTGTGATGTTATCATGTAAACTTAAGAACTAGATT
The DNA here is from genome assembly GCA_963082625.1 of Pasiphila rectangulata. Classification (NCBI taxonomy): domain Eukaryota; kingdom Metazoa; phylum Arthropoda; class Insecta; order Lepidoptera; family Geometridae; genus Pasiphila; species Pasiphila rectangulata. The sequence continues at coordinate 17,513,088 of OY720252.1, read as the reverse complement.
AGTTATTTTTGTATACCACTTATTAATGAAATATAAATTTGTAAAATCGTTTAGTAAGTATTAGTAACTAATAAGATATTACTGTAAAAAGTACCTACCTATATTTTTTGTGATGTTGTCATGTAAACTTAAGAACTAGATTAGTTAGTTTTGTATACCTTATTAATGAAATATAAATAATTGATATTTGCATATTTGTCTCATTATTTTCATAAACCTCACACAGTTAACATATAATATTAAAAATGTTTCATTTTATTCATCCATTCACAGCAATAGTGGCAGGTCCAAGTGGGTGTGGAAAATCTAAATTCGTAACAAATTTTGTAAAGTATGCAAAAGAAATTTGTAGCACTGAATTTATTCAAATTACTTGGTGTTTTGATGAAATGCAACCGCTGTATAACCTCAAAAATATAAACTATTGCCAAGGAATACCAGATCTCAGTATGTTTGATGGAAAGGATGCTCAACTAGTAATCATTGATGATCTCATGAGAGAATCCGATGGACGCATTGTTGATATATTTACAAAAGGTAGTCATCATAGAAACTTAAGTGTCTTTTATATAACACAAAACTTATTTCATCAAGGTAAAGGTCAGAGGGATATATCTTTGAACTCTGGTTATATCATCTATTTTAAAAATCCTCGTGATAAAACTCAAATTAGATATTTAGCACGACAAGTATCACCAGAAAATACAAAGTTTATGGAAGATTCATACAAGGATGCAACTAAGGACGCTCACGGATATTTGATGATAGATTTAAAACAAGACACAAGTGATATTTGTCGTTTTAAAACTAAAATATTTCCTTCAGATAGATATTGCACTGTTTATGTTCCAACGAAACTTTATAAATATGCGAAGAATCATCAAATTTCTGTCATTCATAAATAATGTATCAAAGCCTAAAGACGCATAAAGATTTACTTAGTGCTTTGCATACACTTAAACCAAAATATCAGAAAGCGCTTCTAAAATCATGTAATGAAAAAGAAATTAATTGCATTTGTGAATGCATTCATAACATTTTACAGGGTAAAGTACCTCTTGAAGAAAAGGTAAAGAAAAAGTTAAAGAAATATAAAGGTTTACTTCGAAAACTAGTGCGAAAAAGTACTAATCAAGTTCGCAAACGTTTGATAGTTCAAACCGGAGGATCTTTTTTACCTCTTATATTGGGGTCAATTTTGAGTGGATTAGTTGGCTCTATTGTTTAAAAATATGGAACACGCTAAAAAAATGTTATTAATTGATCCAAGTGTTATTGAAAAAATGAACCAACATGATTCTGTTGATAACCCTATATCAAGGTTAGACACTGAAATGAAAAACATTTTAAAAAGTGATATGGAAGATAGATAAAAATGGATATCATATTTACAAATTTTGCAAAGATACTTACATTTTTCGGAAGAAAGACGCCAACCTCTGGAAATTCCCATAGTTTCAAATATTCCACGAGTAGAAAGAGGGGGTCAAGTATCAGATGATGGTATGATGGATAGTAAAAACAAAAATTTTGATGTCAAAGAAGTAGTTGCCGATCAGACATCAAACGAAGAAGAGGAACAGGGGGAAAGTTCTGGCTTAAGTAGAAAATCGATTTACTCTCCTAAACATATACTCAGCTTGATACCTAAAACATATTTAAGGAAGGGTGAGAGATTATTGTATTTGCTATCTTCAAATAAAAACAAAATTCATTGGGGTGATGACGGTACAATCACTGTAGACAATGAAACAATTCCTGGAAGTAATATTGTTGACTTAGTAAATGATTCTTTGAGACCACTCAAAAGAAATGATCCAATAGGATGGGAAAAATTCATGCAAGCATTGAAAGATATTAAAATACCACTTAATATACATTGGAAATCCAAAAAGACTCCATTATATGAATCAGCTTCAGGTAAACGAATTTAAAGAATTCACACCACACAAGGAAGAGGAGAAGGAAGTGTTTTCAACACCAGTTGCTAGAAGAGTCAAACAGAAGATAGATTGGGAAAAATGGAGTCCTTATTAGAAATAAACAATATCTACTATAACCCGTCACACCCTGCTGGGTATGCTAGTATTGATAAACTAGCTAGAGCTATGAAAGGTAAAATGAATAGAGAAGATGTTAAAAGATGGTTACAATCACAAGAAACCTATACACTACATAAAACGGTTCACAGAAACTTTCCACGAAACAAGTATATCTTATCTAATCTTAATGAACTTTGGCAGGCTGACTTAAGTGATATGAGAACTTATTCAAAATATAATAATGGTTATAATTACATTCTTTGTGTTATTGATGTGTTTACCAAATATGCATATGCTCGACCTATGAAAAGTAAAAATTCAGAAACTATTAAAGCATGTTTTGAAAGCATTTTTAATGAGAGTAAAACAACACCAACTCATATACAATCAGACAAAGGAACTGAGTTTGTATCAAAAGATGTTCAAAGTACCTAATTACTCCTAATGTGATTACAAAGCAAAGTTCAAATGTGATTGCTTGAGTACACATTCCTTGCATATCTTTATAACCAGTCTTTCACCACTATCAATGTATAAACCTAGTTATAAATACGAAATAAAAAACATCAAAACATATTCCAATCCTTTTATTTCCTTCCATACTTTATAAAGAAGTTCAGCCTACCAAGATTTACATTCTTGGTTTGAAAATTGAATGTGTCACAACTGTATGATGAACACAATTGAAATTCAAAAATATTTGCATTTCATACATCCTACGTTACAAAAACATGTTTATGCAGCAAACAGGTTACCTTTACAAATTAACACTCCAACATGCATAATAAGTAATTTAGACCCCGATAGTGAACCAGGCTCTCATTGGATAGCCATTCACATAGAGAGAAATGGAGTTGGCCAGTATTTTGATTCTTATGGACGACCACCTACGGGGAATCATAGAAGTTTCTTGAATCGAACCACAAGACAGTGGGATTTCAATAGGTACAGGCTACAGCATGATTTGACTTCAGTTTGTGGAGAGTATTGTCTAACATATTTATATTACAAGTATAACGGGAATAGTATGATAGATTTTGTAAAATTATTTGGTAGCAGTAAGCTGAAAAACGATATATTTCTGTCTAAGTTATTTAATACATGTTTTAATGTAAATAAAAATATGGAATAAAATCAAAAATGTTTATGTGCAACATCCTAATCACCGAGGTAATTAAGGTAATGTTTAAGCGAGTAAACTAATTAGTCACAATGAAAGTGGCGAAGTGCTATTAGTAATTAGTTTTGAAGGTGATAATCAGTTTTATTAATCGTTTTCTGTAACTTTGGAATGAGTTAAGATACGTTAAAATGGACAAGTGCAATCGATCGGGCGTATGCCAAAACCCCCAATTTGATACCAAACTTTTTTTTTTTTTTTTTTTTTTTTTTTTTTTTTTTTTTTTTTAGGCGGCGATCCTGCCACTGGACGACCGCAGAACCGCTTCATCTAGAACCGGAGAACGAGTAAGGATTCGCCGGTTCTAGATTTATCTAGAACCGGCGAATCCTTACTACTCATACTAGAGCAGCAATGAGATCGCCGTAAATCCGATAGGATGGGTGGTGTCCAATAGTGGCCAGTTGTCACGGCGGTTGATCATCACAAAGCTCGGAAACCGATAGTCGTCACGGACCGGTCACGTCGTCTGTCCCGGTCGGGCCCGCTAACCGGATATTAACACTTTGGGCACCTCACATGCGTAGCTGCTAATACTTCCGATAGTTATTTATAAGCCTCTGTGTTTGTACACGTAGTACTTGCGGTTTTCAGGATGTGTTTGTGGGGAAGTATTTAGTTAACAAAGCTCTCTGGTTTTAGTAACATGAGTCACGTCTGTAACGCCGTAAATAAATTCTAACACCTTTTTAAAAAGTCGTTACCCGATACCCGATCTTGACTGCTATTGGTTCCCACATATCGGAAAATAATACTCAGGCTTATTCTTATTATCTCAGACCACCATTTATCTTTAGTCTATGGTATAACGCGTAATAGGCGTACGTAAACGTAATAATAATTAGAGAACGTTAACCCAGGCAAATTATAAATGAAACAAAACAATACAGAATTCAAATAAACATAACAAAAAAACGAGAAATCATCAATAAACAAAGCCAAGCGAAAGTAATGTGAGCCAAAGGTGTGTTATCGTTAGAAAATGTTAATTTGACCATTGCCTTTGTTAATTAGTCACCTTACTTGATTTTATTCCTATTTTGATGATTTGGGTAGCTTTAAACCGTATAATAACTATTTTAAATAATAATAATATAATAATAATAATAATTTTTATTGAAATAACTTACGGCTAAGTAGTACATATTACTTATATCTAATTTAATCAAAGAAACCTAATGAACTTAGCGTGTGCCTGAACTAGGTGATCCTGTTTAAATAAAGATTGGTGGGTTTATATTTCGATTTACTGTACCCGCTATACCACTGAACTCCTTAAATATAATTATTGTCGTGCGAGGGATTTTGATGGAGGACCTGTTTTCTAGGATTCCGTAAATTCGCACCAGATGTTAAATCTTGGCATAAAGCCATAAGACTTACTACCTTCTACTAAATTGAACCACAGATAATATTAACAGAAATTGTACAGAATTTCAATGTTACGGTGAATTGTACAGTAAAATATACATAAAATCGTTGACAACATTACAAATGTCAATTGATTCCGACAGTCATCATCACAAATAGGGGGATAAAAATACTCTCATTACTGGACCCAAAAACGGTCGCCGTATCGCAAAATATTGGGTGCTTCATGGAGTTCGTTTCAGTATTATTACAGAGAGCACTTCAGTTAGTCTTCAGTATTATTTTGACGACTATATACTTCGTTTTACTATGTTGACTTGCTTTTATCCAACGTCATCTTCTTTCTGCACGTCCATGATTGCGTTTGCTTAACAAGTTTCCTTCCATTCTTCTATTAGGTATCTTGTCAACACCATTGTACCTACATTATAGAACACAATAAAGTATTGAGTATTGAGTATTGAGGTACTCAGCGTTTACTTGAATTTATTTTATAACAACTCTTTAACACAATCCGTCGATTTGTTTTTTGGCCTTGCTGCGTGTTGATTGTTTATCTAAGCCCTATGTATATTTGATCAAGCTTAGCTCTATTAGCTTGTTAACATAGGTATAAAGGCGTGTTGGTTTTATTTACAGAACAAATACTAGGTCACTCCCTGACACGCCAAAAGAACATTGACACAAATGCCAAAGTTTACGTGACTATATGCCAGCGAGCAAAAAAACTTAGGTTTTTAAAATTAGCTTTATTGGCATGTTAAACCACCGGATAAATTAGTAGTGCGGACGATAGTAATTAGTTAAAATATCTAACAATTTAAAATCTCACGTTTGATAAGCATGCAACTCAACATTGTAAGCTGAATAGATAGGAAGCTACAACCTTCGAAATAGAAGATTCAATTCAGTTCAATTTCTTTAATCACAACATGTAACATTACATACATACATTATACTAGTCTAGAAGGACAATGAATATAAGGAAGGAATTTTACACTGCCTTACAATTAAATAAAAATCACATTTGTATGTAACGATGATTAGTTAGTACCTATTATTATATTACTAGCTGACACGGCGTACTTCGTATCGCACCTATAATTACAACCACCACTTACAACTCTTACCCTACAACTACCCTACTACTACCACCCTACAAATACCCTAAAACTACATTACATACATATGTACATACATACATACATTCTTACTTTCACTTTTATATATTAGTAGGATTACTTAGTCTTTATGTGATTATTGAGTTCCTATTTCGAAACTTGGAATAAAAACCAAATTAAATGATTTGATTTTTATTTGATAAAGACTACGTTAAAATAGCCATCTGACAAAGCATAGAAACAATGAGACACAACTGCGTCACAAATTAAGCGTTATTTATAAGCCGTAAACGATACAAGCGGTTAAACTTCCGGCGAATACAACTAGTAAGTCATAACAATATCAAAAGGTAAACTATCGGCGACAATACGGTTGTCTTGCTGCATACTAATGAATCAGAAAGTCCGCGAATGAGGAAATTCTTGGCAGTACGATGAGTTATTTACTGCGGTATTAATTCTAACTTTTGATAACTTGAGCACATAGCTGTAACCTGTGTCTAATATCCTATAGTTACAATACATTAAACATTGAAAAACAAAACTATCATTTCCTTATATTATAGTTTTGTTTTTCAATGTTCTTTATTTACTATGTAACGCTTAACAAAGTTCAAGACATTCCAGACATACTTGACAATGAGTTGGCAGGCCTAGCACCAAAGTCTTTGGACAAAATTAATATTTATGTTGAAGGGGGGAGCTGACATCTATTCCTTTTCACCGGACATCCATGCCGCGCATAGAACTGACTCATGCCATATTTGCCTTCGACACGCGGTAAATTAATACATCGGAATGCAGCTAAAGTAATTAAACGAGTGCGAATGTACTGAACCTGTCTGTACGATTCGCAGTACCTACGCCTTCTTTTGTTTTTATACTTAGCTTATATTAGCGAGTAGTTCCTTTTGATGTCCATTGTGTAACAATTGATATTTATTACAACTCTTGTGATTTTTCTACGAGTGCGTATTAAATTTTCATGGGACTTGTACTTATCAACGTTTCGCAAATTCGTAATTCTGAATTACTCTGGCTAAGCATTGTAATTCTTATTATTTTAATAACGGTATTTTACCTGTTCTTTAAAATGCTCGGGTTTTTGTCATGGCAATTTTTAAACTAAGAGTCTAAGAGTGAGTAAGCGACTAAGAGTCGCCGCTAAGGTTTTAGGCTAATGTCTGTCAGTTAATTAGTGTTATTATGTCATTCCTCTAGCAAGTAATTCCCCTTGATGTTAATTATGTTCTTCATTACATCTCTTGGGGCTTCTTTACGGAGTTTTCTCAATTAGAGCTCACTTTTACTTTCTTTTGTTATGGCTTCTTTGAAAGTTTCCTTGCTAAATATTCATCTCAATTACCCGTGGGTTTTGTGGCTCAGCTTCATCAATAATTTAAGCCTATTTGTGTCAGCGTCGGGGAAATTGGACGCAATCAATATGGATTACGGTTCTGATAACTTTCGCCGTATCGTGCAGACCGGGTATTAGCTTTGTGTGTACCGTTTTAATACAATCAATATTCCAGGGTCGCTAGTTTTAGCTCTAGGGAAGTGTAATCCATCGGTTTTTTTCATTTTCTTGGGGTCATTCAACGATTTGTCTGCTATGTTTAGAGATTTTAATTCAAAGAGTGAAATGTTTATGGTGGTATAATTTTCGCATTATATCATCCACCCCCGTACTTAACGCTGAATAGTTCAATAAGAAAATAATCAGCGGTTTTTTGGCATATTTCCATACAGCACTGTCAAAAAACCGTCTAGTAAGTGCTGATTCGTTTAATGAGCGTTTATAAGAAAGGAGATAAATATATAGGTTTGATCTACACTTCTATCAATATTTATTTTATTTCACTTTGTTTTTTTATGTGCGACACTCACCTAAGGTCCTACCTGAAAACCAGCGTTAATCCTTATATTTAAGGATTAACATTATGCTGAGGTAGGACCTTTTGGTCCACAAATTTTACTTGTGTTAATTTGTTAATATTAAATTTGTTAATTATTTTAGTACCTATTCATTTTATCTACTTAAGCTTATTGTGGATCAATAAATGATTTTCTTCTTCTTCTTCTTCTTCTACACATTTTCCTTTTATGGTTTCTGCAGCAAAGTACATCGTTATTGGCTAGTAAACAGATTTTCCACAAGTAGTCATTGTGAATGCAAAACTATCTTGTTGAAAATCAATTTTCTCGTATGTTCAAAATATCAATAAAGGTAACCAACCCTGTTGCAACACGTATTTTCCTTTTATGGTTTCTGCAGCAAAGTACATCGTTATTGGCTAGTAAACAGATTTTCCACACGTAGTCATCGTGAATGCAAAACTATCTTGTTGAAAATCAATTTTCTCGTATGTTCAAAATATCAATAAAGGTAACCAACCCTGTTGCTACAACACGTACGAGTATAATATGAAATATACTCGGACGAGAACGGAAAGAGAGTTTCAAGTACGAAGACACTCACCGAATTACAATGACTTTTACGTTCACTAGGAAACAGATAAAACGAATGCTGATAGATGTTTCCCGCGCGTGTCGATTTCGTGATCACTGCCTGTATTACCACAGTATTACCCTCATTATATATAATGCAGATTTTATTCCGAAGAGTACCAATTCCTACGTAGGTAATGCCGTTTCTCATGGGGTTGTTATCTATTACCGCGAAGAAGTACCTACTTTGCCAAAGATGATGTTAAAAACTTCAAAAAAGTCTGAATTTAAGAATTCACGCTCAAAGTTACTAAAAACCCGACGGGCCTGAATAAATAATATTAGGTGGAATGAAAAACGTGTGTAGGTTTTACATGAAAAGCGCTCCGAAGGGAGTTATAAATTTGGCAGGGAACGACGGGGTGGCTGTAAAACCACGTAAAACTTCAGACGTCGAACAAAAACCGTTGAAAGCGAAAGTCCAAGGAACAAGTTTGCCGTTGGAATATGAGGATTTCGACGAAATGCACTGGAACGTGACGCCACACATCCGACCGGGCCGTGGGCTCCCCGAGCGAAATAGCTGTGGAACTGAATTATCGGCCTAACTTGACAAGGGTTTTGTTTCAAGAGCAAGAATTTCCCGAAAAGAGCCTATTGAACTTAGTTTTGAACTTACCATCATCATCATTTCAGCCGTAAAACGTCCACTACTGAACACAGACCTCCCTCATGGATCTCCATGAGAGGTAGTTGCCATACTCACCACGCTTGGCAGGCGGGGCGGCGAGCGCAGTACGGGATGTTGATACATGGAAAGACGCTGCTGCCCATCTTCCGGAGGTATCCCTTAGCAGGCTCTTACTGCATCCTCGGGTATGAGAGGAGGGGTACCATTCTACTGCCGGCACCCCACGGAAACTTACCAATCCTACTTAATTACCAAAGTATTTTAAATCAACTGTTTGGAACATGATTTTGTTTATTTCCTCCATCCTACAGACTACCTACGATTATTAAACTAAAACAACTGAACTCGTTTCGCTAAAAACTGCTTATTTCCTTAAAACCTTTAATCTAAACTTGTCTAGTCATCTATTTTCTGACTTATTGGCGTCTGGAAAACTGTTTAATGCACGTAGTGTTCGTCGCGACAAGGACGGCGCCGGCGGCGGCGGCGGCGTCAGGACGCGCCATTTCCACCCCCTAATGCAATTTAAAATTACCCCGAATAAGGCACCTCGCTCATTCAATTCTTCGTTTGAAACATCCATTAAAATTATATGCACGTGATGGGGTAAGCGCAGTGTAAATATTCCGAACCTATCATCTACTGTGCAATAAGGCGTAAAGTTATTTGAATTGCGTGAATAGAAATTCGTGCGACGACGCAACAAAACTTTAATCGCATTAGCTCGACGCTGTAATTTGTGCGCAATCTGCTTTGTCAGGGCTCCCTTTGACTACATTACTGAGGCACTGTGCCTGATGCCGGCTCACAATCAGACTTGTAAATTATTCAGATATAATCAGAGAAATGCGGGCACGGGTGGGACTTTCGGTGGAACAAGGCGGTGCTATCAACCTCAAGACCTTGACATAAAGAGTGCGTGATCCGCAACTGGTAAACACCCTTGCCGTGGTTATTGGAAATATAATTTAATTTTCCTCACTATTTTTTTACAAGTGAACTATTTCCCCGATAAAGAAATAGGTGCTCGACGTATTTGGGACAAGTTTACTCGGATACCATCGATTTAGGGATTAAGCAACAAAGAGCACCCGTCTGTCTACCTGCGCTTGTCACGCTCGTTACAGAGCATTGTGTCGACGGAAGCCATTCAAGTCTGCGTTGAATAAGCGGTCAGGTAGCATGCGTAAAATTCGATATGAGACTCGGCGGATTATCTCAGATTAACATTCCGGGTCCCGCAACTCGCTCCCAGGATCGTCAGCGAAGTAGGCTAAAGCTTTTTCTGTAATGAAACCGTAGTACCCGAGACCAATTTAACCAATAAAAGTCATGCGGGTAGCGTCGCGGCAGCCGACGGAGCGTGGTGAATCGCTCAATTCCTTAATTATGCACAATTACATTTATATCTACCTCGTGTCAACTATGGGGTTGTCATCGAGGGGCACTCCGGATATGGTGCGTCACTTCCACCGCAAATAAGTACCAACAAACGACTTACAGAAGTTGTGATTCATCGTAGGCAGCCAACAAACTATTTACTACTATAAACAATGGTGATTCAACCGTAGGTATCTATGTTAATGACGATAATATGCACTGAATAACATACAGCGTTAGTACTACCGTTTAGCGAGTAATGTTTGTATGAATATTTATAAGTAAAGTGTTGGCAGATCAAACAGACTGCCTCGAATCGGATTGCTTGTAGTTGCAAATTATAACAAAGCTTTGTGTTTGTTATATCAAAGTTTTGGATTAGTAGGAGACGTGGAACATTAGTAAATTCGTACGAGTAAGTCGGTCAATATCTTAGATTACAGAAATGTGTCTGATATTCACTAACGTGTTCAGAAACGAAAACACTTTCCGATTTCCGACCAAATGTTATAAGTGTCGAAATTTGAGATTAGTAGAATCGTGATAAGACGGTAAACATAATAAATACGTAAGTCGGTCAAGATCTTCAGGTTACTTAAATATTTCAACAACATTTTCAGCAACGAAAACAAATACCTACGTTCCAATTTCCCGGACCCTTCTCAAGTTCATTTTGTGACTTGGTAATATTGGAAATAGAACTGGTAAATTGGTTTCCGTCTATTAGTTCCGCCGTAACCACATGTACTTCACGTCACTTGCCAACTAGGGTTTCCATTTCAGCTTGTGTTGAGTTGTGGTTATTTTTGGCGTAGTATTTCCTTGTTTAGGCGATGAAATTAACGGGTTTCGACCACCGATGCAGATTGTGTTGGCCAGTGATATTTATAGTGTGTACGTTAAATATCACTTAATCTTTGGAATTTCTAAATTACATAAATTAGGAATACCAATGGTATTAACTTTTATACCGGACAGATGATGCCCTTCAGAAATCAAGGTAGCAGGCACCTCGGGGCATTCAGAACTCGTATAGGAACAAGTCTCAAATTTTTGTATGAAAATAGCAAATGCAAAACCTCTAGGTCACTTACAGAAGTCACTCGGCTCTGAAATTTGTAATAGTGGGAGCTTTTGTGGCAAGTCAAAGAAGTTTCTTTACCACATATGAAGTTTGTAGAAAAATTTGCAATTCTTAATCATAATCATTTATTCTTTAGTAAAAAGGGCCTTGATTAATTTTAGAATTCTCTAAAGACTAGGAGGTACGTTAGTTAAATAAATTTTTAAATCGATAGTTGATTGATGTACTATCTATTCTAAAACAAGGTTTACACGTCTTTTTAATAAAGTTTAAAGTTTATTTAAATAAATTCTTATCATCACTTTCGTCTAGAAGTGGGACTATAAAAATAAATGCAACCAAAATCACCAATGCAAACCTGTATGTATCCTGTTATGTATGCAACATGCAAGTACACGTATAACTTGTCCGATGCATTTATGTATTATTAAGGTTAATACATTTTTGTGATCATCGGTGTGTAACTTGCTACTAAACCTAGCTCAATACACGTATTCACCGAATTATGGATTATTTAATTGGACATAACACAACCAAAATTACGCTGTAATTGTCAAACAACATGGAAATAAGTCTACACTTCGCAATGGCAGTATGAAACGCGAACGTCGATGCCCGTAAACATAGGGTAGGTACGGGAAACCATGTAACTGAACGGCTACGTAGCAGCAGACGATGTAGTATGTACAGGACATTGGCTCGCCTGGGGGGAGAGGGGACTTCACTATTGATTCACCATCCGTAGGTACCTAGGTACTGAAAACTTGGGTGTGGCTGTTTGAAACATTTGATATCAATAAAATAATCTATGTATGTAATTTGTTCGTCAATTGGCTTCGGTGTCAGAGCAAATTGCTTTAAATGCAATTGCTTTAAATCAGCTGGACGGATTTGGTCGATTTCTTTTTCGTAAGTTTACAATGTAAACGAAAAAGTTTTTGTAAGTAAATTGTTTTCTTGGAAAATCCCTGGGGAAAATCTGAAATTATGGAAAAATAAGATTTTTATTGGAAATTATGAAAAAGGTGCCCCAACAGACATTAAGTCAGCCTGTACTATATAACTGCATAAAAATCAGCGTTGATCCTCATTCTAAGAATATATTTTATTATTATTATTTAGCCTCCACTGTCCCACTGCACAGGGCAAAGGCTTTCCCTTCTTATATACATATGTATATACATATAGTTATATGTATACCTCTAGTATATATGTATGTATAATATAGTTCTCCTTATCGATTGTGATGACGGCGACCCTTTTCTGAGATAGTTTTTAACTGTTAGAAAAAATTATGAGCCCTGATGTGGCTCGCCAGACCAAACTTGGTAAAAGAATATTACCACAATATTACGCTAAGGTCCTTTTGGTCCTGGATTTACATAATATTTATAGTTTTTCTTTGTATATTGTAGGTACTATATTTTAATATTTCTTTTGTTGTATTTAATTAAATGTTGAATTAGGCAAAATAAGCGTTGAACTATAAATAATAATAATAATAAATAATGCTGGACAAATCACACAGCATCATCTAGCCCCAAGCTAAGCAGAGCTTGTGTTATGGGTACTAGATGACTGATATACTTAATACATTATACTAATACATAGATAGATATTTTTATCATAATATTTATTATTATAGAAAAACACCCAGAACACCCTGAACAAATATCTGCAGATCATACAGACATTTGTCCCGAGGCGGGAATCGAACCCGCAACCCCTGGCGTCGCAGGCGGACCTTCGTCCGCTGCGCCACAGAGCTCGTCAAACTATTCACAGGCTTTACCATACAAAAACGGTAAAATGCAAACCAAAGGGGGCCTTGAAAGTTGCATAGCTTAGCCTAGAGGGAGGAGGCGGTCCTAACTATATTGATTTATTGGGTGTAGTGCGTTGTTGACATATTACAATACCAGTTCGCAAAGTTTGAATCGTTAGATACGCTATTACCGTAGTGAAATCGTGCTTGCACACGAAATGAGATGAATATGAAATTTAATCAGGTATTTATTCATGCACATCGTGGTCATCATTAACATCTTACTGTTGATCAGAATTTTTCATCCCTAAAAGTCCACTAAAATCTAGAAGCAGCATACAATGTGACGAATCAAAAGACGGCCTGCCATATCAATATTGATTATGTTAAAACATTCAAAACCAAAACAGTTGTATGCTGACCACGAAGACATGTACCTCGTACATAACTACCGCATTCTTTAGCACTACGCTAATTAGATAAGTACTTGAACTACATACCTTACCACGTCCATAGGAAGTAGGTACCTTAAGTAAAGCCTCGCCCAAAAAAAGGCTGCGTTTGGGGCCTTTGTTTTTGTTGAGTTGCTAAACTCAAATACTCATTGTGACTAGGATGATATTAGGTATTGTACCTACATGCCTGCGGTATAGTTTAAACCACAGATGTCACCTCTGTAGTTAAAACTAAAATGTACACTCATCAAAACAAACATAATGAACCCTAAACACCACCCTCAATCTCCAAGGTACCTACAACATACTCGTACAAAAATTAATTTTGTTAATATTGTAAGTAAATTTAAACCAGCTTCTGTCGTGGTTAAAATTGACTGCCAAAATTTTAATAGTTAATAACAATACTACCAATGTGTCGGTGACAAGTGAAGCTAGTTAGGCCTTAACATACCTATAACCGGGTATTTATCGCGTAAATTACCTTTATTATTTCCCGACGTTTCGCTTGGATTGCACCAAGCATGGTCCCGGGAAGACTGACGTGTTGGAGGTACCGCAGCAAAGCGAAGGCGTTTGTTGAACTACCCTCACTTGATCTTCATAAAAAATATTAGGGCCGGTTCCCACTGGGACTACCTCACGTCTTGATCTTCATAAAAATTATTAGGGCCGGTTCCCACTGGGACAGCACAATAATAATTTTTATGAAGATCAAGTGAGGGTAGTTCAACAAACGTCTTCGCTTTGCTGCGGTACCCCCAACACGTCAGTCTTCCTGGGACCATGCTTGGTGCAATCCAAGCGAAACGTCGGGAAAAAATAAAGGTAAATTACGCGATAAATACCCGGTTATATGTATGTTAATAATGTGTTGTGACCTCGAAAGTTTAAAAAAATAGTTAGGCCTTTGCATCTATTGTTATTGATGATTTATGCAGCGTCAGCAACTGGTATTCATACTGTGTGGGACGCTGCAGTGCCTGGTACATTATTAGATGGATTAGACTTGCCCAGCACCTATACCATCCTCTCAGCTAAATCAGCTATTAGTCAAGAGGAAGGAACAGGTCAATACATCTGAAGCTAACTAAACCCGGGTTTCCTCACGATGTTTTACGGTGAAGTGAAGTTAACATAGCGTATAACGGTATAACCCAAGATTTTCGACTTAACACTAGTGACACTAGTGATTCTGTGGTCAAACGGTAAAGGCAGCCCGAGTTATAGGTGCTCGTTTGATTGTGCAGGCGCAGGGGCAGATTCAAATCCGACCGTCAGAATCGTTTTTACATTGTATCTAAGAAAACAAAATATATGAACATTTCCTACTTTGTTGTCACGTGAATAATAACAGCCCTGTCCTTGTTCCAGCGGCCTGAATTTCCAGGACCTGATCGTGCGTCAGGGCGCCATCGACTCGCCGCCCAAGACTCCGTTCATTCTCGGCTTCGAGTGCGCTGGCGAGATCGAGCAGGTTGGCGAGGATGTCACCAACTTCAAAGTAAGTATCATTATCTTTTGCCTTTTTTAAACGGATAGACAAGAATTTAAACTGGAAAACACACATCGACATTTTAATTAATCCAGTAAATAGTTTTTCTTATGCATTGCGTCATCTATCTAGAGTAGTCCGTAACGAAACGGCAATAGTTGCGTATCATGGCATGGTAGGCTCTTTACTCTGATATGGTCTGATATTTTGGGGTAACATCACCAACAAACTTTTGTCACATTTTCAATTGATCTTTATGTTGACTTGTGTATTAATTCTTCATCTTTTTTCTCTTCTTTTTCTTTTAATGCACATAGTACTATGTACACTTCAGTTGTCGTCTGTATCAGATCAATACCTTTATACGTGTGTTTTTTATAATTTGTAAATACTTTCAATGTCAGTGTACTTTTAATAAATAAACAAACAAAACGTGTTTGTAGCCCAGAAAAGGTGCATCGGAGCTATATTTAATAAAAAGATCACAGATAGCTGTTAACACTATTTTAAATCTACAAGGTTAACATAAATTTTTGAAATTGCTGTTTTTGTAAAAAGTCATAATACAAAATTCAAAAAGTTCACCGACTTTATAAAAGTACACACACCCTGCAAAGACAAATTTTTGCCAAATATAGCACAACACTGCTCTTGTGCATAAAAAAGTCTCTATTTCTCCAAAACAAATGTTATTACAGTGTCACAAATGTAAAGGAGCTAGTATCAACATAAGCATGTGAAGTTTGGAATTGTAATAGATGTGAAGAGTAAATTTATATGAGTGTATTGTAATTTTTATTTTTTTGACATTAATTCCTATATCTTAATAATAATTAGAATTGAAATTGAAATTTTAATTTTAATAACTTTAACGCCTGATTAAAATAGTTGTATGCCTATTTAGTCTATTAACATGTCTGGTGCAATATAATCGAAACGTCAGGAAATAACAAAGGTAAATTATGCAGGTTACATGTATAATTATTTATAATGCCTGTTGTATTATATATATGCCTATTAGCGTTCTGCTCGACGTAAGCCGAAGTGTCCAAGAAATGGAGGCCCTGTAGAGGACCACATTCAGTAATTATCTTTGCTGAGCTTTGATGGTCCAGTTTTTAAGGTGTGCGTCTAGTTCATCTCTACTGCGCTCTTTCCAGGACACAATCAAAGTTACAGTAAATTTATAGTACAGTGTTAGTTAGCCTTAACAAGGATTACAAAAGGATCGTATTTTTCTACTTATGAATCTTCTTAAATCTTTTTATAGTTAAATAGTTCGCGATGTTTATAAAAAACAATGTCCAATTATAGGATACAAATCTGTGGTCTATTTTTATCAGAAAAGTAATGTTACTCTCGTTTTTGTTGAGTTAACTTTGTTGTCTGCAGTAGAATGCACTAGTCGTCTTCGAGGTGGAGCCCTCGTAAATCCCTCACTCTAGACATTTCATTAACTTCAGAAATGCTGTAACTATTGATTTCGTGTTCATTATTATATCATGGATATAATAAATGTACGATGATCGTTTCCGAATCCCTTTTACGAACGAAGGGTTTATCGCTGATATTATTATTCATTATATGACTGACGATCTCGCTCAATAAATGATCGCAATATCGTTTCCAAATTGTAAACTACTTTAGTTTTTTCGAGCTAACAAAAAAAATATTCTGTTTGTTGTTGTTATTCAACTAGACCGATTTAATTATACCAACAATTAAATAT
Organism: Pasiphila rectangulata; assembly: GCA_963082625.1. Classification (NCBI taxonomy): domain Eukaryota; kingdom Metazoa; phylum Arthropoda; class Insecta; order Lepidoptera; family Geometridae; genus Pasiphila; species Pasiphila rectangulata. The sequence goes on along the minus strand of OY720252.1, from coordinate 17,496,327 downwards.
AAATAAATAAATTAAGAAAGCAATAAAGTTTAACGTAGAACCCTTTACGAACCAAGTTCTTATCGCTGAGATTATCAGTTATGTTTCTTACCATCTCGCTCAATAAATGATCGCCAAAACACGTAAGAAAATTAGGGCGCCTACTCTATAAGACGATTACGATTATATCTCCAGAATGGCAATCTTTACGTAATGGCTATTTAGTTTGACTTGATTACGATTTCGGTTCATCGCAATTTGCGTTCAAGAGAGGCACCTAGAACCGGCAATGATTCTATATTAGATCTGAGCATTGGTGGAATCTGAGAACGAAGTCAGAGCGTTGCAAATGGGATTGTAAATTTAAAAGCTACCGGTAATTGGAGTTAACGAGTGAAAATTTAGTTATCCAAGCTTTCACGATATAGGTACGGTTTCAAGTTTCAGTGCAAAAATCTTACAATACAATGACATCTTACGTTCGAATAGAACTCGAAACGACTACAATCCCGAATTGATCACGTCACAATGCACTCGTCAGGCCATTTTTTCCTTCGAGCAGACTTTCTGTTTAGGACCTCCACAAACCAGAAATACGGCAATAATATATTGTTTTATTAGAACCTACACAGATTATAGCAATATCTATTTATTATCGGGTAAATTCATAAGTAATTCCCTCGAACCTTATAGATGGCGTTAGTTTTCTTTTATTTATTTTTTTTTTTATTTCTTTATTTTGACCTGGGAGTTTTAGTCAGACAATTGACTATGTCACTCCCGTAATACAGTAATACATGTATATCTACTAACTTAAACCTATATAAGTTGAAACAAAGTTATGTTACATACGAGCCTACCTAACCTAACCTATCAAAAACATTTACAAAAACCTTAACTAATTACCTATTTAATTACCCATCACCAATACAATTTAAATATAGCTTGACTAGTTTCTTGGCTTCGTCAGATAAGGGCGAAGACAAGAAACTATTACAAGTACCCACATTGTTGTCATTAATTAATCGTAATCTTCTGCGTAGGTCTGCATTCCGGGCACATTCCGTCAAGATATGATACACGTCTTCTACTTTGTCACATGTAAGGCAATTCGGTGAAATAGACAATCTCATCAAAAATTTAAATTTATTTGTCGGAATATGCCCTGAACGCAGTCTTAATAAACTAATTATAATCTTTCGCTGCATTTTTACTTTTTCAAACCATGGGTAACGAGGAAGATCAGGTTGAATCGTTTTGTACCAAATTCCTTTAATACGAGATCTCTCATTGAAGTATTCACTCCACATCTCTTGACAGCTGGCTTTAACCTTGGGTAGAATTTCGCTATAGACTGGAGCGCAATAATAATAAATACCTTCGGTCACCGCCTGACGTGCAGCTAGATCTGCTTCATCATTACCCACGATTCCTATATGAGATGGTATCCATTGAATCACAATACACTTATTAGCCTCATGGATCTTACAAATAGTATCTAAAATGGTGTAGGCTATAGGAAGTCCTCGAATATTCGAGGTTATCCCAGCCAAGTGTTGCAGCGCACTTCTTGAGTCTGAGAATATAACAAACTTGTTGTAGTTTACCGATAATATATAAAGCAATGACTCAGAAATCGCTATCAGTTCAGTATGCATTATAGATATACTAGTGTCAATTTTAAACTTTACCCGTATATCTTGCTGAGGGTCAAAGAAAGCTGCCCCTACTGAACCCACTCCATCCTTTGAACCATCCGTATAGATACAATAATTATCTTTATAAATTTGATTTAAAATTGAGTTACAATGGTTTCGCAATACTGTACTATTCATCATTCTTTTTGGTACAGTAATTCCTTCAACATTCAATTTAACATTAACTGATACATCAAAATAGGAGATCCACTTATCTAATAAATATATTGGTAATTTACATGACACATTTAGCTTAACATCTCTATATTCCCGATAGGTATGTACCAACAAAGGCAGTTTTTTCCTACTCCAATAATCTTTGAGACAAGAACTAGCAAGTTGTTGTATTATCTGGATAGTTATGTTATTCTCAAAGGATTTTGCTCGCAACCAAAACTTGCCAGAAAGGTAAGTTCTACGAGTATTTAATGGTGGAAGACATAACTCACTTTGCATCACATGAATGGGTGAACTTCTGATGAATCCCCCAATTACCCTCATGACCTGATTCTGAACCCGATCAAGTTTTTGTAAATGACTAGATACGCTGTTATCATATAAAAAGCTACAATAATCAAGTCTACTTCGAATAATTGAGATATATAACCGTCTTAGGTGCTTAGGATGGATTCCCCAATTCCCCCCCGCCAGGACTTTGAAAACATTTATATATTTTAATACTTTATCTTTTATTTCATTGATGTGTCTGCCCCATCTCAAGCTTCTATCTAACCACATTCCCAAGTACCTAACACTGTCTACCTGTTGTATGAAACCATTATTATTAATGCTTAAAGTTATATTTAAATTCCTCTTTCCTCTACTAAAAATACATTATTATATTATTATTATTAAGAGCCTGTACTGTCCCACTGCAGGGCAAAGGCCTCCCTTCCTTCCTTCCACCTATCTCTGTCTTGAGCTACTGTGGTCCAGTCTTCCAAGTATGCGTCGAGTTCGTCTTTCCATCGACGTCTCGGTCTGCCGCGAGAAAATAAAAAATAAAAATATAAATAAAAATACATAACTTAGATTTTCTACAAGATATATTTAGGCCTATTTCCTCTATTAAACTAATAAACAAAAATAATGCGTTTTGAATGTTGGCTATTGCCTTGCTTAAATTTTTATGAGAGCTATACAAAACGAAATCATCGGCATACTGGGAAACATATACTTGTTGGATATTCTGACAAATCTTTATTGTAGCTATATTAAATAGAATCGGGGATAGAGGATCCCCCTGTGCTAGACCCATTCCTGTGGTGCGACGAAGAGTTTCCTCGTTATTTACTTCAATGGATAACTGTCTTTCTTTTAGGAACTCCCATAAATAGTAACAAAGAGAAGATCCCACCCCAATACCGTCCATTATTTTAAGCAGACTGGTTAAATTAACATTATTATAGGCTCCATCAATATCCAAAAAACATCCGACCGTAGGAATTCCTTCAGTAAAACCAGATTGAATGCGTGACACTATTCGAACCAAGTTATCCAAACATGATCTAGATCTCCTGAAACCAACAGTTTCACTCGAAAGCAAATCATTCCTCTCCAAGAACCAGTCTAATCTACGAGTGACAATCGTGTGCAAAATTTTACATAAACAGCTAAGTAAGGCAATTGGTCTAACTCCCGAAGACACTCCACTCCCACAACCCAGTTTCGGTACAGGAACTATATGCGTCATTCTCCATTGCCTAGGAACAAAACCGGTTGATAAAAACCGACTGTATAGTGAAATCAATATTGTTTTGCCCGAATCCGGTAGATTGAGAATCATTGAATATGAGATATTATCATAACCAGGAGCTGTATCCGAACGCTTTATACAATTGTTAAGTTCCTGTAACGAAACCGGGCTGCTCAACAAATTATTCTCAGACAAAAAGTCAGGTTTATTAGGTACTACAAAATCAGGAGCCAGGTCGCACAACATCTTATTCAGCTTTTCTTTGTCCACGCTTGGTTTAGATGACCTATAGCCCTTGAGCCATCTCATTCGAGTCCACATATCACTAGATGAAGTTGCACTGTCTATGGAGTCGCAAAAGTCCTGCCACGATTTTCGCTTGCCTTTATGAATAACTGATCGTGCAGTAGCCACTTTATCTTGCAAAACACTAAGATTTTGAGGGGTTGGGTTTCGTCTAAATATAGCCAATGCTAGACGCCTTTCAGCAACACATTTTGATATATCTTGAGTCCAAAATGGCTTAGGATGAAATTTGTTTGCTCTGATAGGATTGTTATAGATTTTGCTACTAGGAATGAACTCATCAGCACATCGGTTTAAAACATCTATGAATCTATCATAAGCATGTTGAAGTTCCGTTGAAAGTAAAAAACCATTTAGCATTTCTTGTATCCTAGATTTATATCCCAGCCATTCTGCTTTTCTAAAGTTTCTTCGTGTTTTAAAACTATTGTTTCCTCTGTTTTCCACAAAAAATTTAATCATGAGGTGGTCACTGCTCAAATTTTCATTAATCGTTTTCCAGCCAAATTTAAGAGCAACATCTGTCGAAACAAATGAAACGTCGGGTGTGGTTTTCTGGATTATTCCATTAACTAACTTAATGCGCGTAGAACTTCCATCGTTAAGCGGAATAAAATTGTTATCTATTGCACTATCAAATATGTAACCACCTCTAGTATCTGTTTTGGAAGACCAGTTGCTATGATGACCATTAAAATCGCCGGCAACGATTGATCTTCCATTGATTCCAGAAAATAGTCGATCCCAATCTACTATAGATGTACTTATATTTGGTGGACAGTATACTGAAATTATATTTTTGATGTGCTCACAGTTTTGTACTTTTATGTAAATCAACTCAATGCGTCTATTAGGATGTGAAAGTATAAATTCTTGTGCTGAAATGGATCGATGTGTCAAAATTGCTACTCCTCCATATCCATCCTGACGGTCCTTTCTAAAGACGTTGTATCCGTGTATGTGAAAGTTCTTCTCTTCGTCAAGCCAAGTTTCACTAATGATTGCCACGTGAATTTTCTCTCGGTTAAGGATTGTTTCCAGCTCAAGACATTTTGGAATTATACTCTGCGCATTCCATTGCAGTATATTAATAGAATTTCGAAGGTTGTCACAATCCATAGTTGTTTAGAAATGCAAAAAAAGGCATATCTGAAAGGTATTGTACAGCGAATGATATGGCACTTTTATAAATAACTTCTATACAGCCTCTTACTTTCTCTTCCAAAGTCAGTTTCTCATCCAAAACTTTTTCTTTTAACCTTATAAGTACAATCTTCCAAGATATGTTTTCCTTACATTCGGAGTTCTTCTGCGTTTCATCTGCTGGTTCCTCTATGTCACTTTCACTGTCTTCTTCTTCTATTAATCTCGTATCTATATCCATATCTGTTGTAGTATAATCTTTTTTCTTGTCTCGTTTTTTCCTAATTTTCTTTTGAGGCTCGGCTCTCGATTTTTTGGTTTTGTCAGCAAATGTCTCACTTGTACCCACGGTTGCTGAGCTTGTGGTTGGAATCACTGATGCGTCCTTTTCATATCTGGTAGATAGTTCTGGAAAATCTTCTACCGAGTGTGGAACTACTGTAGGGGAGGGGGGGATATATAACGTAAGAGCTCGTTTGTATGAGCAATTGAATTCTGACATAAGCTGTCTAATTTTCTTTTCTTTTAAGAATACAGGGCATGTTCTTGATAGCACCATATGGTTACCACCACAATTGTTGCACTTAAACTTTGTGGTTTCACAGTTGTTATGACTGCCCCCACATTTGGGGCATAACGCTTTGTAGGACGGACACATTCTCAGTACATGGCCATATCTCCAACATTGAGAACACTGTGTTACAGGAAACACGTAGCGTTCAATGTTTACTCGAGTATCAAATACCCTGACAAATGAGGGCAAAGTTGACCCTTTGAAGCATATTCTCACTGACTCACCCAACTGCCATTTACCGTCCACAGTGTTCCTGCGTTTAAGTCTTCTTACTGCAATTATCTCAACCAGATCGCAACTTATACCCTCCATAATTTCCTCTTCAGAAAGGTCAAGGTCAATGTTTTTTAAAACTCCGTACGATTGGCTTATTTCAAACGTTTTCTGGCACTTGTACCCATTTTCATTAAACAATTTACAGTAACATAACGAATCTGCGCTCTCTTCTTTAGAAAATTGAATCAAAACCTTATAAGCATTTATATCATCACTATATATATATCTTACTATATATATCTATATATATCTATATATACTCTATATATATCTTACTTTATATCATCACAATAATGGCCGTGGGGTGCCGGCTGTAGAATGTTGCCCCTCCTTTCTTGCCCGTGGATGCAGTAAGAATCTGCTAAGGGATGCCTTCGGAAGATGGGCAGCAGCGTCTTCCGCGTCTTTAACACCCTATACTGCGCTCGCCAACCCGCCTGCCAAGCGTGGCGAGTATGGCAACAACCCCTTATGATTGCGAAACCAAGGACCAGGCCCCGAGTCCCCGGCAGCCCCGCTAGTTGTGGCTACGGTAGCGGCCACGGTAACGGCGGGGCTAGGGGTGCTAAGAATCCCCGGGAGACGGACGGCTACCAACCCCAACGACGACCACTGGCCCTGGTAACACACAACATCCGCACTTTGAGGACAGACGAAAAGATCGTTGAGCTGGAAGAAGAAATGAGTAGGTTACACTGGGACATTTTAGGATTATCAGAAGTCCGTAGAGAGGGCGAGGACACGATATCCCTTAAGTCCGGTAATCTACTCTACTACCGGGAGGGCGACCAACAGTCCCAAGGTGGTGTCGGGTTTCTCGTTCACAAGTCACTCATTAACAACATTGTCACCATCGACAGTGTGTCGAGCAGGGTCGCATACCTAACACTCAGAATATCTAAAAGATATTCGCTGAAGGTCGTTCAGGTATATGCGCCGACCTCGTCACACCCAGATGAAGAAGTAGAGTCTATGTATGAGGACATTAGTAGGGCCATACATACAAACAAAACTCACTTCACTGTTGTTATGGGGGACTTCAATGCAAAGTTAGGCAAGAGAAGCGATGATGAGTTGAGAGTGGGGCAATTTGGGTATGGGCAACGGAACCCCAGGGGACAGAGGCTGGCCGATTTTCTGGAGAAAGAAGGACTCTTTATGATGAATTCTTTCTTCCAGAAGCCGCCTCACAGGAAATGGACCTGGATGAGTCCCGATGGTTCCACGAGAAATGAGATTGATTTCATCTTGACCAACAAGAAACGGGTATTCAATGATGTCACTGTGATTCACAGGGTGAAAACCGGAAGTGATCACCGAATCGTTAGAGGCACATTGAATATGAACGTTAGACTTGAAAGGTCCCGTCTGATGAAATCTACGCTCCGACCCACTCGTGCACATATCCAAAACCTCGAGAGCTTTCAACTCGAACTTTCAAATCGCTTTGATTGTCTGGGTCTCGAAGAACATGCATCAGTGGACGAGATCAATAACAGGTTCGTAGAAACTGTCCATACGGTGGGGTCTCAGTTCTTTAAGACGCCCCGTACAAATAGACCTCAGAAACTCTCTGATGACACTCTTAACCTTATGGCTGAACGACGCTCATTACGACTGCAGTCTCCCGATGATGCTAAGTCACATAGGCAGCTCAATAGACAAGTTTGGAAATCCTTGCGGCACGATATTCGTACCTTTAATACAGCTCGTATTAAAGATACGATAGAGCGGAACAAAGGCTCCAAAGTGTTCGCGAGAGATATGTCTATTGGGCAAAGCCAGATGACGAAGCTGAAGAGGGAAGATGGCAGTATAGCGTCAAGTAAAGCAGAAGTGTTAAGGGAAGTCGAAAGGTTCTATGGACAGCTCTACGATTCGGTCACTAAACCTGTTTGCAGTGTGGCAGAAGACCCTAGAGCCAAGCTGACCCGACATTATACCGAAGATATCCCGGACATCAGCTTGTACGAGATCAGGATGGCCCTGAAACAGCTTAAGAACGACAAGGCGCCGGGGGAGGACGGAATCACTTCAGAGCTTCTGAAAGCGGGTGGATCACCGATACTTAAAGTCCTTCAGAAGCTCTTCAACTCCGTCTTGCTCGAAGGTATTACGCCAAAAACATGGAACAAAAGCGTCGTGGTACTGTTCTTTAAGAAAGGTGACAACACCTTGCTTAAGAACTACAGACCGATCTCGCTTTTGAGCCATGTTTATAAGCTGTTTTCAAGGGTCATCACAAATCGTCTCGATCGCAGGTTTGATGACTTCCAGCGTCCCGAACAAGCCGGGTTTCGAAAAGGCTACAGTACCATAGACCACATTCATACGCTGCGGCAAGTGATACAGAAGACCGAAGAGTATAACTTGCCGCTATGTCTCGCGTTTGTGGACTATGAGAAAGCCTTCGATTCGATCGAAACATGGGCGGTGCTCGAGTCTCTCCAACGATGCCGAATTGACTATCGGTATATCGAAGTGTTGAAGTCTTTGTATAGAAACGCCACTATGTCAGTCCGAGTACAGGAACAGAGTTCGAAGGATATTCCCTTAAAAAGAGGCGTAAGACAGGGAGACGTTATTTCTCCGAAACTGTTTACGACCGCTTTGGAAGATGCCTTTAAGCTCTTGGAATGGAAAGGACTAGGCATCAACATTAACGGCGAATACATGACTCACCTTCGGTTTGCTGACGATATTGTGGTCATGGCAAAATCGATGGAGGAACTTGGCACGATGCTCGAAGGCCTCAACCGAGTCTCCCAACGGGTAGGTCTTAAAATGAACATGGACAAGACGAAGATTATGTCGAATGTCCATGTTGCGCCTGCCCCAGTTATGGTTGAGAACTCGGCTCTCGAAGTTGTCGACGCGTATGTATACCTAGGACAAACAGTCCAATTAGGTAGGTCCAATTTCGAGAAAGAGGTAAATCGGCGAATCCAACTCGGATGGGCAGCGTTTGGGAAACTAAGCAACGTCTTTTCGTCCAAAATTCCTCAGTGCCTTAAGACGAAAGTCTACAACCAGTGTGTGTTACCAGTGATGACATATGGAACCGAGACGTGGTCATTCACGATTGGCCTCATGAGTAAGCTCAGAGTCGCTCAACGAGCTATGGAGAGGGCTATGCTCGGGGTTTCACTACGCGATCGAATCAGAAATGAGGAGATACGTAGAAGAACTCGGGTCACCGACATAGCCAAACGGATTAGCACGTTGAAGTGGCAATGGGCAGGCCATGTAGCTCGCAGAACAGATGGCCGATGGGGCCGAAAAGTTCTCGAGTGGAGGCCACGGACCGGCAAGCGCAGCGTAGGACGTCCACCAACAAGATGGGATGATGACCTGGTGAAGACCGCAGGTCGACGGTGGATGCAGATCGCTTCCAACCGCAATAACTGGATATCCATGAGGGAGGCCTATGTCCAGCAGTGGACGTCCTACGGCTGAAATGATGATGATGATGATGAAGCATTTATATACTTAACTCGACAAACATTCTGTATATTCTCTGATTTTAACATTTTTGCAAGTTTAAATTGTCTTGGTAATTTTTCTTCACAAGTCATGCATATCTCAACGGGAGTCATGTCAATGTTCAACTCGCCGACTGGTCTTCCTTTTTTTCCTACGGTACTCCAATTTTCACCTTGTTCAACTAGACTCCTTTTAGATCCTTTTCTCGAATCATGCCCCACATCCTGCTCCATATCTTCCAAACATCCACAACTCCTTGTCATCTCTCTATAATTATGCATGGTTGTCGCTAAATCACTTGACACGTCCTGCTCGTCATCATTAAGAATTTCAAATCTATTCATTTAATTACGGCGTCATGCGCCTGCACTATTGTGTAGCGAAACTCCGCTCGAACCGGTTTGTTACGGAGCGAACGCGTCCAACAACAAAAAGCGCCCGCGCGCGACTGAGTTTTCTTTTACTGGTAGGAAACACAATTTGACAATGACAGCAATTGTCATTATTCACAAATTTACTTGCTCCGCTCGCCAGCTCCATCTGTTAGGTTTTTAGCCAGTGGCTTAATCTGATGTCTCAATATTTTTTCATACTCGACCTAAACTCAAATAACGTTATAACCACGAGATATTACAAAAAAATGTCATCATTTTGTTCGCTTTAAAATGTTAGTTCGAGTGAGGGAAGAAGCTTAAAAAACCACTTGTTCCACGTGATCAATACATTAAAGGCCGTTTATCATGAATAGAAGTTTCAGACTGTTCAAATCATATTGAAACTAAACATACCTTTTCTCCCCAGGTTGGCGATCAAGTCGTAGCCCTGCCGGAGTACAGAGCATGGGCTGAGCTCGTCTCCGTGCCAGCCCAGTACGTGTACGCGCTGCCTGAAGGCATGACGGCTCTGGACGCGGTGGCCGTCACCACCAACTATGTGGTCGCCTATCTGCTGCTCTTCGAGATGGCTAACCTGACTCCGGGGAAAAGTCTGCTGGTGCATTCCGCTGGAGGCGGCGTGGTGAGTTAACTCCTACATTGTAATTGGTTATTAGGTGAAATTTGTTATGGACGCGGTGGCGTCACCCTCAATTATGTGGTCGCCTATTTGCTGCTCTTCGAGACGGCTAACTTGACTTGTATGCCGGCGTATATGATGAATTGATGAGAGATTTAGTGAGATGATCGCGAGATATGCACCTGTTGCAAACCTGTCGCGAGATACGTAATCAGCCTGCGGGTCTGGTGCATTCCGCTGGAGGCGGTAAGTTGATTTAGACTATATAGGCTTTAGGTCTTATTTGCGAAGGAAAAAAAAGGAATTGTCTGCTGCTCTTCGAGATGGCTAAACAGACACTCCGGCTGAATGAAAGCCCCCGGAAGTTCCTTCAGTCTGCCGGAGGCGGTGCATGCTGGGTTGTGTTAAAAGTAGTACATATATATAATTTCTGCGAATACCAAACTCAAAATACCTAGGGATTTCTGGAATAAGTTCCCGATAATTATGGAAACTACTATAGTAGACAAAAATGGTCTTATAAGTTTGGAATTTTTATGACAATCCCAATAATTTCGCTGTTACGTTCAGGGTAACCTTAACGGCAGACCCTTCCAGCTTCGGATGAAACTATTTTCAAGTGTTATGGACTTTTGATGAGGTGCCATCAACAAGTAAACTAACATTCCGGGCCCCACAACGGTACTCGCTGCCTAGTTATGAGTTTATCCCCCTAAACCAATTACTTAGGTAGTTAACCCTGTGGTTATATTTAGCTAGGACTTAAAGCTCTTACGTCCATGTCAAGTGCCGGAGCTATTAAACTGTTAATGGTGGTTGGTGTTAAGATACGTAGCAGTAAAGTCAACTCTTTAGCGTAAAAGCTGCGAAGAGATTCATGGAACACTACCATGATGATCTTACTTATTCCAACTTAATGTTTTTCACAAAATCCTTGGTATAATTTTAACCACCGTTTCAATGACACCATCTTAGATACAAAGTCAAAAGTCAAAGTCAGTAAGTGTTTATTCAATAGAGAAAAACGCTACCTAGAATAGTCGACTTACAAAATAAGAACAAGACACATATAAATGGATTAAAGCACATAATTATATTATTCGTTCGCTTCAGATAACTTTTTTTTCAAGTGAGGGAAAGAAGTATTGTAAGAATACAATTTCAATATAACCCCTATTTAGTATCATACATTAAAGTATCTTACTTTAATACACTAAAAAGTTCCCAGACTCATAAAAAGCCGAAGTGTAGGTACTTATGCCTGGAAGAACGTCACTATCGACAACTCTAGAAATAAATCTTCTACTTAGTAAAAATAAAAACATGTAATTTTCGACATTTCACATTTACGCCTTTCCAAGAAGTTCCGTCTGCCAGACAAAGGAGATTGCTTTCTCATTTTAATTTAGGTTCTTTGATATGTCTGGAACCTTGTGTTAGCAAGTTAGTTAGGTTCTAAATGTCCTAGTATACCTACATACTATCATCAACAATTTTAGAAACCTTATAATTTTAAGCATTCCACTTCTTCCCAAAGAGATTCAGACAGCCAGGAAAAGAAAATTGCTGTCTCTAATTTTGATTTTGTTTCATAAATATGTCTAAAATGTTATTAAAAGAAGTTGTTTCAGGTAAAGTAAAGTTAAACATGTTTTATTTACATAAATAATCTCATACAATTAGTTATGGGTACGAACTAGTTCATAACTGTGTTTCAGGAGCCAGTGGCTTCTTCAACAATCTGCGAAATGAATTATGTCTAACTTAGGTATAGTAAAATAAAGCTAAACAAAGAAGTCAAATTTACCAGAAAATAGTTCACTATGTAAAATTATTGTACAGTAGGTTCTGTAATCTGTAATTAAGGTCTAAAGGAGTACCATCGACAACTTTACAAATCAGTCTTCTATTTATAGAAAAAAGGATTTATAATTACCGGCTAATTATCATTTATTTCTTTCCAAAGATATTTATCTGAATCTCGTTAGGAAGACTTGCCTGGCTGTTTAGCCAGGAGAAGAAAAATGCCTTCTATTTTTTATTTAGGGTCATAAATAAGTCTGGAAAGTTCTGACACTACCTATGTCGTCACCCTACCCTACCGTGTCAACGACCTTTAGGTGGAGTTCGGGCGTTAATTAGCAACAGTAGTCAGGGGGGAAAGGGAATTAATTTGTAGGCAAATGACCTGTGCTTCTAAAAGCATTGGTCAATATGGATCATTGTTAACAATGCTGAGTTGATGGTTGAAAGTGAGGTGATGTTTAAATAATTAATTTTAATTAGGTAGTTAGTGACACGCGAAGGGCTAAAGTTAACGGAAGGAATGTTTGGGTGATCTAGATAATACAATGATTATTGATATATATTCCCATTAATAGACCCGAAGTCATGTCGGCTAGTAAGCAAATAAATTGCTTTTTTTTAATCGTCTTCTCCAATACAAGCTACGAGCTTGTTAGAGTTGACGAAATAATTGATGTGATTTTTAGTTTTTTTTATTGACAATGCCTTAAGTATTTTATAACTTTTAATTACATATACGCATTCGCCGGGGGGTGCCGGTAGTAGAATGTTGCCTCTCCTCTCTTACCCGTGGATGCAGTATGAATTTGCCAAGGGATACCGCCGGAAAATGGGCAGCAGCTTCCTTCCGTGTATCAACATCTCGTACTGCGCTCGCCAAGCCGCCTGCCAAGCGTGACGAGTATGGCAACAACAATGTTCTTTGAAATAAAATTATATTAGAAAACATATTTATGGAAATAGGCCATCCTTATGGATCTCCAAGTACTTACTGATCACGACAGGGTTGTTGTAGAAGTAGGTAGTAGGTTTTAACTTGCAACAAATAAAATAGACCAAACAATAAAGTAGACCAGTAAGGCCTTTTGCATCTATTATAGATGATTTGTACAGCGTCAGCAATCATGCTGTACGGGACGCTGCAGTGCCTTGGACATTGTTAGATGGATTAGGCTTGCCTAGCACCTATCCTCTCACTTTATTATTAGACAGCAGATTTGGCAGATTCACTACACGACAGATCGTGAATTGGGCAGATTCTTAGATTCGACATATTCGCTACTCGACTGTGTTAAAGCGCGTGTTAAAGTAGACCAGTAAATAATACTACAACATTCCAACTTACGATAAAATGCATTTACGCAACTCTTATTTCAATTTGTTTATCCTCATCTCAGTTAGACGTTTGCGTGGCGTGGACTAATGACGGAAAAGGTTTCGAATAATAGGTACCAGTCATGTTGTTTCGTAATAACTGATGGATGATATACTGTTATCTTTAGATTCATTATTAGCATCAGATACTGTTTTTGTTTTTTTTTATAGGCTTGCGTTTGACTACCTCTTGCCTGATGTTAAGCAATGATATGGTCTAGGATGGGACACGCTAGCCTAGAAAGTACCATTGATTTGAAGATAACCAAATCGTATTTTTCGTGGAATACTGAATTAGGCAACGAATTCCAGATTTTCGCTGTACGCATTAAAATGTGGTATCGAAGCGTTTCGTGAGTCGTATGGTATTTCTACCATGTATCTATGGCGCCTTGGCCGGGTTTCCCTGGATGTACGGTAGAAAAAAAGGGGCTGGCAGAATCAAATTGTGCAACTCGATAGCACATTCCCCAAAATGTATCCTATAGAATACCGATAAGTTGTCCACCTTACTTCTATGTTCTAGACTTTGTAACGGTGACTCGAGTAATGTGCCATTGCCTATAATTCTTTTTGCACGCCTCTGTATCGACTCCAGAGCCTCAAGTTGATACTTGGCAGAGCCATCCCAAACGTGGCAACAGTACTCCATACATGATGGCTATTTAGACGGACAATATTGTCAACCTCTGTACGCGCACTTCATCATAATTTCAGTGCTTTTACCATACTCGCCACGTTTGGCAGGCGGGTTGGCGAGTGCAGTTCGGGATGTTGATACACGGAAAGACGCTGCTGCCCATCTTCCGGAGGTGTCCCTTAGCAGGCTCTTACTGCATCCACGGGCATGAGAGGAGGGGTAACATTCTACTGCCGGCACCCCACGGCACGGCTTACTTGTCAATGACTCAATTAGTCCATGACTTGGTGTCAAGAGCATAGTAATTCAAGGTGTAGCTGCATTAATTAAAGGAATCCTAAGAATGATTTAAGATGATTTATGGAGCAGTAAGATGACTCCTACGTCGGCATTCCTGCACTGATGGCATTGAGATTATACTCCATAGTGTGCTGATAATGATGTGATATGAGAAGTACAAGAGAACCAGTTATTAATAGGTATTAACCGACTTTAACTGCCGTGGGGTGCCGGCAGTGGAACGGTGCCCCTCCTTATGCCCGTGGATGCAGAAATCTGCTAAGGGATACCTCCGGAAGATAGGCAGCAGCGTCTTTCCGTGTATCAACGACCCGTACTGCGCTCGCCAACCCGCCTGGCAAGCAGTACGGGATGTTGAAAACCGAAACACGCTGCCGCCTATCTTCCGGAGGTATCCTTTAGCAGATTTTTACTGCATTTAAGGGCAAGAGAGGAGGGGTAAAATTCTACTGCCGGCACCACACGGTAACCGATTGATAGAAACTAAAATATTCTGTTACCTACCAAATATTTGTCCGTTCTTCTTATTTTAGGATACTCTTGAGGTTTAAAGCATGTTTATTTATAAAATAACTACAAAGTCCACTTGAAATGAAATTCACAAAAGTAAAATTAAATACTAAGTAGTTACCAATAGCCTCTGGAACCTAACAATATTATGCCATATGGATTAAGATAATGGTTGGACAAAACTGCTAGACTTACTGAAGCTATGCTTGGATAACTTACACAAATTATGTTATCCTATTTCTTGAGCGCTACTACAAAATTATAATAAACTAACCGCACTCCGCGGTTTCACCCGCGTAGTTCCCGTTCCCGTGGGAATACGGGAATAAAGTATAGCCTGTGTTAGGGATAATGTAGGATTCTAATGGTGAAAGAGATTTGAAAATCGGTGCAGTAGTTATTGAGTTTATTCGTTGCAAACATAATACAACATAGGTACAAATCTTTCCTCTTTATACTCATCATTTCAGCCCTAAAACGTCCACTGATGAACACAGGCCTCCCTCATGGATCTCCATGAGGGGTAGTTGCCATTCTCAACACGCTTGGCAGGCGGGTTGGTGAGCGCAGTATGGGATGTTGATACACGGATAGACGCTGCTGCCCATCTTCCGGAGGTATCCCTTAGCAGTCTCTTACTGCATCCATGGGCATGAGAGGAGGGGTATCATTCTACTGCCGGCACCCCTCTTTATAATATTGTATTATAAATTATACTATTCTTCTCTAACAACTACTTTATTTGAACAGGGTCAAGCAGTGGCTCAGCTGGCGAAGACGGTGAATGACGTCACAGTGTTCGGAGTGTGCTCCAAGTCCAAACACGAGGCCCTGAAGGCGAACAACAACAACATCGACCATCTGCTCGAGAGGGGCAGCGATTACACGAGCGAAGTCAGGAAGTAAGTAAATGATTCCACTCATCTTCATCATCTCAAGGGAAAGAGTGAGGTTTCTTGTTCGCTTCATTCCCTCATTTTGCCCGTTTGCACCCACTGCTGGGTATAGGCCTCCTCCTTTCCGGTCCAGAAGTGTGAGTGTTTGTGTGCACCGGTTTCCAACGAAACTAACGATGTCATTTGACCATCGGGCGGGTGGTCTGCCTCTTGGTCGTACTGAGTCCCTTGGCCACCATTCAGTTACGGCTTTCGTCCATCTTCCGTCATCCCTTCGAGCCAAGTGCCCCCCGGCCATCTCAATTTCAACCTGGCTACCCTCTTTCCCTCACTTGGAAAAACGTTATCTGAAGCGAACTAATTCAATTATGTGCTTTATTCAATTTAAATGTGTTCTTCTTTTGGAAATTGACTATTCTATGTAGCTTTTTGGTCTATTGAATAAACACTTGTTGATTTTGACATTGACTCGGTCATAGGACGTCCACTGCTGGACAAAGGCCACCCTCATGGATCTTCAAGAACTGATTATGAGGTCTTGTCTTGTCTTTTTATTTTATGACTTTTTGTGTTTGGTTTTACACAATTCCGCCAGTGTCAAGTGAATTTATAAATTCTTATGTTATTTGGGTAGCCATGTTGGCGGCCATTTTCCTCATGAGGGGTTGTTGCCATACTCAGCACGCTTGGCAGGCGAATTGGCGAGCGCAGTCATAATCTTGTCCCTTGACGTTTGCGTAGTTATGTCAGAGTTACGACATGTGGAATAGTAAACTATGAGAAACTTTTTGAAAAGGTCAAAGCACTCTGATGGTAAAAACTAGACAAGAAATTGGTTCATGCTGTTGACCATAAAAAGTACACAGATGGGTACCACATGATGAATATTATGTTGCTTCCGAGCATGCCTACGTAATATTCTACTACGCACGTAGGTATAACCGGGTAAAAAATGTAGTAAGGAATTTCCCGTATTTGGAGCTCCGTAGTACAACAAGAAACCCTTATGGTTTTGCTTTGTCTGTCTGTCTGTCGCTTGTTGCGGCTTTGCGAAGAGACTATTAGTCCTAGAAAGCTGTAATTTTGCATGTACATGTATAAAATAATGATGCCGAGATAACACGGTTTGCACGACTAATGTCAAAAAAGAAAAATGTCCAAGAGTATAATAATACCCAACTATAAAAACGCTCAATCGGGAAAACGTCCA
Source organism: Pasiphila rectangulata (assembly GCA_963082625.1). Classification (NCBI taxonomy): domain Eukaryota; kingdom Metazoa; phylum Arthropoda; class Insecta; order Lepidoptera; family Geometridae; genus Pasiphila; species Pasiphila rectangulata. Next base: position 17,479,423 of record OY720252.1, on the reverse strand, counting down.
AGTATAAAAACGCCCTATTAGAAAAATTACCATGTACTGAAAAGGTCCTCTAGAAAACTGACCAGGAATATAAATACCCAACCAGGAAAATGTCCAACTATAGAGATGTCCATAACAATAAATACAAACTGCTTTTGTAATTAAGTATATACTTATCTTATATGATACAGATCTTATATGATACAGACCACTTGCATAAAGTGTCTTTTTTAAATGTACTCGACGATAATAATGACAAATGTCATTAATATCTTTTTAACCAACTCAACTCAAGTGAACTGATTTCATTGCAGTATACCTAGGTACCTACATAGAAAAGCAGTGGATTCTGAAAATCCCTTCAATAATACTTAGTTGCGCGAATAATAAACATCGAACAACTAATTTGTTGTAAGGATGGCATCATCGGATTGCTGTAAAGCTACCTAAAAACCCAAATATTTGCCTATTTCTGTATAAAATTCGCAAAGAATCAGCCCGTTATGATTATAAAATGCGGAACATCTTATTTTACTGTACGCACAGAAATCGAAATTTCTGCTTTGCAGTTGATTCAAAAATTATTTATTTTGCGTCTATCGCAAAATATTAGCGTTGGCTTCGGCTCATGCGATAATAGTTGTTAGTTGTATAACGTACTTAGAATATACTTAAGTACATTTCGAATTTTATAATTTCTTAAGTTATAGAAATAGGAGTAAATTGTTTATCTTAATATTTTCAAAAATACACTCCATTATATTACGACAGGTTTTATTATTATTTCAAAATTTATATGATTAAGTATGTATATATCGGCAGAAAGCCGGTATACGATATGATTCTACACATAACCTTGAAGACTAATGAATTAAATATTAGCAACACTGTACAAGTTATTATTTAGAGCAAAATTAGTCTATTTGCGTTGGAGTGGAACAGTCTGTTTTCAAATCTTTTTCATCTTCGAAATCACTCAGAAATGTCTCCCGCCCAAGGAATTTTTAACCTAACTGGAAGGCTCACTGATACAAAAACCGCGGTCCGGTCGATACTCACCTAAAGGGTATTGTGTCTCTTTCTAAAGGGCGATCATAATTTATGGGCTAAACAGGACATCTAGTGGCTGCTCGTTATGCACTGTTTTACTGATTTTTATGGTAATTTTTATTATTGGACATTTTTACTTAGGACATTTTAATTATTGGACATTTTTACTTAAGGACATTTTTATTATTGGACTTTTTTACTTATGACATTGGCTTTGGACATTTTTCTTTTTTGACATTAGTCGTGCAAATCGATAACTCTACAAAAATGCAATAAAAAAATTCATTAGGGGCACACGTTTCCCATACACGTATGTACGGTGAGGGTAAACTTTTGAACAGGTATTTTAAAACCATTATACTATTTTTTGGGGGTTGGGAAGACAATTTTTCGATTTAGGGTTCCGTTTGCGAAATATTTCAGTTTTAAACGTAAAAATCATCAATACTCAATCTTTTATTTATTGTTTTTAACCGACGAAAAAAAAGGTGTAGGTTTCTAAATTCGACCGTATTTTTTTCATATAAACCATTTTGTAGGGACCCTGGTAGGCACTACAATAATGGGCTCATTTAAATCTTATGAACAAAGTAAATCTTACACCTAAAAACTTCGCACATAAAGCGTGATAAGAGCAGTTAATAAAATATCCACTTAATTGGCAAGTAAAATTTAACAATCTTTTATTTATCTCACTAATATTATAAAGCCGAAAGTTTGTTTGTATAGTTGTATGGATGTTTGTTACCTCTTCACGCAAAAACTAGCCTACGGATTGAGCTGAAATTTTGCACACGTATACATGTTGACGAGGAATTAACAGATAAGCCACTTTTTATCCGGGTATAACGCATGCGAAGCGGCGGGCACAAGCTAGTTGTTTCATAAACCAGTTAGTAGGTACCCTGGTGGGCACTACAATATCGGGCTCATGAAATCTTACGAAGAAACTAAATCTTACACCTTAAAATTCGCACATAAAGCGTGATAAGAGCCATTAGTTAACAAAATATTCCCTTAATTAGCAAATAAAATATAACAATCTTTTATTTATTGTTCTCATAAACCAGTTCGTAGGGAAGCGGCAGACTGATTACGTATATGGCAGGCTGATTACGTATATCTCGCGACAAGTTTGCAACAGGCGTATATGTCGCGATCATCGCTGCAACAGGCGTAAATCTCGCAATCATCGCTGTCAATGGTAAATTTTGTAATATATTTAAATTAGCAAAAAAATTACCTTTGACACTGATGATACGGTTGATACAGCGATTATCGCGAGATATTACGCCTGTTGCTAACCTGTCGCGAGGTACACAATCAGCCTGCCGGTAGGCACTAAACTAATGAGCTCATTCAATCTTATCAAGAAACTAAATCTTACACCTTAAACCTTCGCACATAAAGCGTGATAAGAACATTAGTTAACAAAATGTCCCCTTATTTAGCAAGTAAAAAATAACCTTCCGAAACGCAGATTAGTTTCAGAAACGAAGCAAAAAAAGCAAGTCTGCCAGGCGGCAGTGATAAATTAAAACCATCTGGCCGTTATGCAAAAAATAATTGCAACTTTGCAAGGTGTGAATCACAACTTTCAGCTGCTGCGCTCCAAAATCAATAATTAAAAAAAAAACAAAAAGTAACTTAATAAGTATCTCTTATTTAAATGGCAACGGTACATAATCTTTTAAAACAGTCTCGAAAGTTGACCAGACAAAATATTATGTTACGTACCTTAATGCCTTAAAATGTTTAAAAGTGAATCGGTAGTTGGTCACAACGTGGGGCCAGTTATACCTAAGCCAGTACTAGCACTGATCTAACAAAACTTTTTGGTGCCTAGTCTGACTCGTAAGATTCTACATCTTACGAATATAGAAAATAGATAAGATTATATAGAATTTAATGCATATCTGGGTTTGGAAAATGCGCCTTAAATAAAATACAGTCTTTAGTTTGGTACTAAGGGATAATGTAGCATCCTAATGGTGAAATAATTTTAAAATCGGTATAGTAGTTACATTTACATTTTTTTACATTTACATTTAAAGATTTATTTATAATTTGAGTTTATTCGTTACAAACATACAAAATACAAAAACAAATCTTTTCTCTGAAAAACATTCGTAAAGGTAATATAGATTATGATTAAGAATTTGAATAAAAATTCCCATCTTCAATTTATGATCTCATCAATACCGAACGAAACTCGATTGCGCAAAAAAAAATGGAGCACACCAATTTAAAGTTTGGTACTTAGGAGGCGATGTAAAAACTCGTACACATTACAAACCTGTGTGAGAACGTTTTTTGTCGTGCGATAATCTAATTTGAATGGCCTCTGTAACGTGGAAAAGGCGGATTCGATATCCACGTTAGGACATTTTGCCGGTTGCCAGCTGAGCAGAAACATTCCCCTTTTGTGTGCAGCTGAGAATGAATTTTATTGGGATTTATTAGTATTACCACAGATTACAAAACCTTTATTAATATCGTAGCTAGAAAGGTTTAGAAAGGTTTACTTTCTGAATGAGAAATGATGAAGAAGCGTCTCAATCCATTGCTTAGGTTAGATTCAATCACGATCCGATAAGTGACTGCTTTATTTAAATAATGTGAAAATAAAGTGAAAACGACATAACAATCACTAAATCCTGAAAAGTCGTACAACACAAGTTTTTCCTTGGGATGGCTTAATACACATATTATACAACCTGTATCATACCTCTATACTAATATTACCTATAAAGAGAAAATATTTGTGTGTTTGTTACGAATAAACTCTAAAAACTACTGGACCGATTTTCAAAATATATTCCCTCGGGAACGGGAACTACGCGCGTGAAACCGCGGAGTGCGTCTAGGTATATAATAAGCCTATAATTAAATAATGTTCGATAAAACACGCAACGATAAAACATTCAGCGGGCAATCGCTCGGAATTCCAAAAAGGGCTGGATCGGTATCATGATATCACGCGAGTCTAAAATAACCGGCGGCCCTTCATCTCACTAATAATACCTTTGTTTATGTTAAACATGTGCAATGCGTACAACGCTTGGAGTTTTTCGTCTGTTTCCTCACATTATTGTCACTATAAATTTAGGCTGAGATTTGAATCGCTCATTTGCTCTAATACTTTAGAAAACATGCTACGCTACATCACTTTAAAGTTGTGTTTGAAAAAATCTCTGGTTACTTATTTTTCTTGCTTTTAAGATAAAATAATTTATTTATTTGTAGCAGCAAGCATTCCCATAGGAAGTTTGGAGTTCAAGTTTCCCATTTCAGAGTTGGTTGGTATACTAAATTATTTGATAAGATGCACTTCCATAACCTCAGTTATTTTATTAATAGTAATAAGATGTCCCATCGATTTCGGCCATGGCGATAACTTCAGCTCTGATGTTATTTTATTAGATGTAGGTTATCTATCACATTACCAGGATATCCTTACTAATATTATAAATGTAAAGTAACTATAAACTTGATGATGTTAGGCATGTGCGCCATGGGAAAGGACAAAGGCCGTTTTGTATCTGAGTACAATATTTGCAAAACATGTTCTTTTTAATTTCAAAAATACACATTATTCTCTAATGAAGCCTAGTCTTTTAGCTGAATACTAGCCACGGGTAGTAGCTGGTCATAAATATAAGCTTTCTGTTTAAATGGTAGAACTATTTTATTGGCTCTCGTCGTTTACTATCGCATAAAACTGGTAAATGGGAGTCTAAAGGGAATATATGAAAGTGAGAGAGACATGCTGTGAATATATTAGGCTCTGAGCCGTACACGGATAAAAAAATGCAAAGATTTTGCGAAATTCGAGATAAAAAAAAAACATTTTAGTAATTTTGCTAGTAATGATCAAAATGAAAATCAAAATCAAAAATGTTTATTTCTGCAACTTATAAATAAGATATACATAGGGTTTGGAGTCTTCTTTTAAGCAAACATTGCTTGATTCTGTGATTCTGCTGTGATGATTCTGTTGAAGGCTCTAAAAGTTTCGCTAATTTAGAAGATAATCCTTCCGGACCAACCGCACAACTACTATGCTCAACTGATTGTGCCGTGGGTACTTTTGATTCCTTTCTACACAACTAATTTGTCTGTTCCGGAAAAGAATGACCTAGAATAAAGAAAGACCTAGGGCCCAACTGACGAAAACTCGAATCCCTAGTTCTGCCGTGGGATCTTTAGAGACACAACACATGCTGCAACACACACATGCTCTACTTAGCCAGAAAAGCATTTAGTTACGTTACCGTTTTTAGTTGTTTAGTTATTATGTTATTTGCTGTCATAAGTTTTTATCTTTGTGTGTGATTGAAGTTCCAAATAAACTGTTTATCTATCTATCTGTCTATGTATGTTTAGTAGGTTAAGGTTTAGTTGTACATGAATAAGTACGCTTTATTAGGAACTACGAATTAGCATAACTTCCTTGTAAACAGTCTCAATCCTCATAAATCGTCACCACACTACAGAAAATTTGTGTTAATACTCGTTGAGAAACTGAACGAGTTGCTCTCGATTCCAAGCTTTGTTAATTGCCGGTCATTACAGTTACATATTTTAGCTCGGATGAGTCCGTGTGATTGTGATATGAACAAGCTAACATGACACGCTCGTTCCTTTAATGGCCTGGTTACTTAGGATGGGGTTTGACCACATCTACATTTTTTTATATTATAAGCCTTAAATGTCCCACTGCAGGCAAAGGCCTCCCTTCCCTTCTTCCATTTTCCCCTGTCGCTTGCTAGTTGAGGCCACTCCTCCATGTACATATGTGTCGAGTTCATCCCTCCATCTCCGCTTGGTCCTTCCACGCGGTCTTCGCCCGTTTGGACCCATGTTCCTTTTAGTAGTAGCTTTCGCCCATAGTTCCTCCAGACAGAGACACATCTATAAGTATACTAAAATTGTAAGCTAAAGACTTTATTTGTTTGAACGTGCTAATCTCAGATCACGCTACGACCAATAGAAGCGGAGCAACAATGAAAAATGTTGCAAGATCGGGGGCTTACTTTGCGTCACTGCGTGAACGGTTACAATTGCTCTAACCCTCTATCTCGTATGTGACGTGATAAGCGTCGCTCAAACAGAAGCGATTCGTTGTCTTGGTTCTTTGCACAACTCTGCATAGTTTTTAATACCTATACGTAACTGTAAGTATGCTCAGAATAATACAATAAATGATTCCGGGCCATGCTAAAGAGTAGTGCAGCGGGACGGGGTCATGCCAGACGCACTTGTCACTCAGTTATATAATTTACTACCTTAAATACGACTAGTTAGATGCACTTTTGGTGCGTCCACGATCGCAGACCGCTGTTTCACAATCACAAGTCGAGAAGCTTAACTGTCCTGTGCGATGCGGCCACTCTTTTCTTCTTAATCATCATGATCACCGGCCTATATTATTCCACTGCTGGACATAGGCCTCCTCAATTCTGCGCCATTTCACCGTCTTCGACTTGCATCAAGCTTCTACCAGTGACCGTTCGCAAATCAACCATCTACCTGGTGGGCGTCCTACACTGTCTGCTTAACATCACTAAATTCGCTCTTCAGTTATATTGCAAATATTTTGGCATGGAACCTACACCTGTTACTGGCGTTTAAGTAGATGTAGGTAGTTACAGAATCTGTATCTATGAATCTATTCGCATGAGAGAAGATTGAAAAGAGTGGTTGCTCAGGTTACCATTATGAGTACCTACACTGTTTAAAGTAGCAAAATCTTACCTGTTGTTACCTTCTGTAACGGCTTCTGCTTACTGTGTACTCTCGAATGGTCAGTTACCATAAGAGAGTACACAGCAGTAAGCAGATATCTGTCACTCACAGTAGTAGGTTGTTGTGTATTCAGGCCTTTAGTGTCCCAAAGTCCCGGGGTCAGACAAAGCTGGTCGTTCACGTTAATTGTTCCGTTTATAACCCGCTCAGGCAGCTGCCTCGTAACAAGCGCGTCATTTAATTCTCGTAAATAGACAAATATATTTTTATATCTGGTGAGATCTTCATGGACTAAACAGAGCAGCCACAAGTTCAATGTAAATAAACAAACGATACACCTACTCCACTCGTTCTAAGAATTGCTTGCGGTTCGATAGATAAGATTTTATGCTGCAAATGTTATGTAAATCAGATTATTAAATATTTATTAGAGAGTTTCGCTACATGTTATGTTATCATGGAATCAGCAATTGGCATTCCTTTTGCGTATGAAATTATTAAAGCAGAAAGCGGTGTTAGATTGCCTTGTGGTTCGATTCTCTCCCAGTCGTAAGACGTCCACTGTTGGACAACGGCTTTCCCTCATTGATCACTAAGTACTGATCAAGAGGGGCTGTTGCCATACTCACCACGCTTTGCAGGCGGGTTCGCGAGCGAAGTACAGAATACAGAATAGAAGTACAGGATGTTGATGCACGGAAAGACGCTGCTGCCCATCATCTGAAGGTATCCCTTAGCAGATTCTTAATGCATCCACGGGCACTAACGTGATTCGATTCGGAATTGGTAATTTAAAATTCGCTATCTCGCCCCATTAAACGGATGCCCATGGGACTAGTTAAAAATTAACGAACACTGAGTTTTAATTATGAATACCAACTTTGCTCGTACAAAATTATTCAAGTTTTCGTTTCTGTAAGCTATTTCCCGGCCGTGTAAGCCAAGTTACGGTCTTTTTGTCATTGTTATGCCTTACTTAGCGATGTTGATGCGATGGTCACCGGTCACTCGCTGGGAGGTATCCAGAACTCAGGCGCAGAAATTGTGGTAGATGAGATAACGATAAATAATAATAATTATTATAATTATTATTTTTCAAAAACCGTTATTGTTTCACAACTGCTGAGCAAAGGCGTCTCTTTCCCTTCACTTAACTCATACTGGGCCCTCCACGTAGGCATTGGGATTATTCAAGTTTATTCAAATTCAAATAATCAATGTAACATTACAGACCAAAGCGTTACACGTTAAATCTTACGCTCATAATAAACACACATATTAAATAAATATTATTAAAACAACACACACAAAAGAAATACAAAACATAAAAAACAAAAGAAAAACAGAAAAATCTGATTAAAACAGGTGGCTAGGAAAAATTATTTACAATTCTATACTTTCACAGTAGCTTTGACATACATACCTACTCTAGAAATTATATTTATTATCATGAAATAAATCTAAATCTGGCTTGATTTTCATAATTGCATTGAAATGGTTCTGAGCGCGGCAGATGGGGGATTGTTGGCGTGCAACCGTGCGTGGGGGTATGGGGGCGAATAGTGGGACTAGTCTGGGACGGAACCTGGCGCGCTGCTCAGGTACCCAGAGCCGGCTCGCTTCCCTAACTAAGTCAGGACTGTCTACTATTCCCCTTAGTATACGATTATAATAATTCATTTTAAAAAAATGCTAAGTTTCATAGCACTTAAGAATATGCAATATCAGTTTACAACAAGAACGTTATTATATTATAGTGAAAGCCGTTTCGGCATCAATGCCTTGACTTTGCTTGTATTAAACAAAATATATTAGGTACATGAATGTATATATAAGAAACAGAGAAAACAGTCGATAAAAGCAAGTTGGTCGATATAACCTAGAATATACATACATCTACCAGGTGCTAAGCTAGACCACATAGCGCTCAGCATTATGACTGCGTTTTAATTTTATTTATTTTTTGTTATTGTAGTGTACAAAAAATATTACATAATTGTACCCTAATAATAATATTACAATCTAGGCAAGTAGGCCACAGAGCAATTCAACTTTGACTTAGTTTTATAAAATAAATTATATCTAAGAATGTGTCCAATGGCACTTTTCTTAATGTATCTATTTAAGGGGAAGACACTATGCGTTTTAATAATGTATCAACCTTGTGATATCTGCTCACTGTAAGTTTGTCCACCAGGGTATCCGCCGATGGTGTGGACATCGTGCTCGACTGTCTCTGCGGCGAGGAGTGCAACCGCGGCTACCAGCTCCTGAAGCCTATGGGACGGTACATACTCTATGGTGAGTTGACTTTTAGAAGCGCCAGTGCTTGTCATTTTACTGGCCCCCTTATCCAAACTAACACAGCAATGTAGACATTACTGCTTGGCGGCAGATATTATGGAACTCTTCACAAAAAGTTCTACTACTACAAAAATGATGTTGATGCTTCTACCGTTTAAATCTTTCTGTCACCTTCTGAACACCTTTGAAGCTGACTGGGAACTTGTCGTGGCTGACACATTCCGCTGGATGGCGCGCCTGTCACGTTTTTCGTCCATTATAATTTGATCGCTTCAACATATCTGATGTTTGACACACAGCTAACATAATCGAAGTTGAAGAATTTATAAATTAACTTGACACTGGCGGAATTGTGTAAAACCAAACACAAAAAGCCATAAAATAAAAAAAAAAATACATAATACATATCTGATGATTGGCTGTGGTGGTTATGCTGTCTCATGCATGACTCATGAGGCTTCTACTGTTCAGATAGCTTCTTCATCACCTCCCAAATACCTTACTATAAGTATTTTAAACGTTTTTGTTTTTTTTTGAGTTTTTCTGCTACTTTAGAAAAACTCCAAATTCGTAATATATTATTATTATTGCTAATAGTGTTATGTGAGAAACAGATACCTTTAGGTACTTAGTTTGTGTAATGGTGGTACGGGTAAACGAGTAGCAAAATCGAAATACTAATTTACGAATTCGCTAACTCGTCCCAAATGGCCCATGTCACGTAGATAGATAGACAAACTTATTGATCAACACAAATTAACGTATGAAAAACACTGCCTAATCATCACTAAAAGCAATCTCTTACAGGCAACAAAGAACAGATGATACTTTGTCATTAAAAAAATACACTACCCAGGATGTTACTGTTATTGTATCAATAGCTGTCTATGGTGCCGCTTATAAATTAAATAAGTTTTTGATTCAAGTGAAATGTTGATACTTCCTAAGGAGTTTACAGCAGTTGTTATAAATTCGCTTCCGTGAGCTCGTTCATTGCACCGAACCAACCATAGTGACTTGTAAACAACAGGGGTCGCAGTCAGAGCTAGAAATGGGGGCAAACTCAAATAACTGACTCCTCAAGGACATAAGAGAATTACCATTCAGACAATTTAAGACAAAGCTGTAAGGTTGCTAGTAGATAAATGTATTTATAAAGTAAATGATTATTTAAATAGTAAATTTTGACATTGTATAGATATGATAATTTGAAATTTGAATTGGATGTAAATCAATTAATATTAGAATCTCCGTTCATTCTTATGTAGGTACTTGTACATTATTTTGCACGCTGATCAATCAGTGAAGTATGTGAAGCTGGCTTACTTATCCTAAAACATTTGTACCATACTTCTGGCAAATAAACAATTTCATTTCATTTCAAATATACTGACAATTGAAATGCGTTGGTCACGTGCTTAGTGAACGTGATCACCGCGGTATTGCAATCGTAATAGGTAGAGGTTTAAGCTTTATATGAAGTGGGCCTTCGGCTTGTTTCGTCATTTAGTATAAAAAACAACATTTAAAAGATATTCTAAATGTAAAGTTCTGCACTGCATATTTCTTTGAAAAGTACTTAGCTATCGTTGTTCGAGCATGCTATGTGGCTTCATATTCCATTACATCCAAAAAAATTAAGATCAGGCCAACTGAAAATGGTTCCGTAGCAGAATCGTTAAAGGACTCAACGGCTTTAGGTGGATTATCCGTTGGTGTTTGATAAACGTCGAAACAGATTTTTATTTTTTTGGTTTTTCTGAGCTTTAAAGAGAGATCTTTGATGCGACCCTCCAGTGTCTTTTTGTTTGACATTCCACACAGGTATCAATTCCCGATGGAATATCGAACACCGATTATCAATTTCAACCGACATTTAGAGAATAAAACAGGTGGATATTAAATTATTATGAAGTTAAGAAATCAAATATTATATACTTATGTATAAGTTAAGGGCCTCCTCCATACTTCATCATCTAACACCGTGTATTTGATAGATTAACTGACAGCATTGTGCCAAGTAGGTTTTTTTCCTAAAGGGCGACTACTATATTCCCCAGCAAAAAGTCCTCCTACCTCCGTCCCTGCATAAATATTTGTACTAAACAATGGCGTCTATCGCAGGATCATCTAACATCGTGACCGGTGAGACGAAGAGCTTCTTCAGCGCTGCGCGTGCCGTGAGTACTTAATCATCTGCTAATTATCTCATGGGGTAAACTTAGCTGAGGGTATCGCTAGTGGGATTATTTATGTTGTTACTTCTGTTACCACGAGCGAGGGAATCGCGGCGATTCGATAGCGCGGACTCGTCGCGATTCTCTCGCTCGTGGAGACAGCCTCTAAGAGAGTGTATAGAAGGTGGCCTGGAAGGAAACGTGTGAAAAGGAGAATGGGCCTTTCTGGGCCAACATGCATTTTTACAATACAATAATAATTAATAATAAAACAATATAATAAAACACGTTATTGCACACCTTAAAACAATATAGAAAAAACTTACAATAAAAATGGTACAATGGGCGGTCTTATCGCTTAGAAATTATTTCTACCAGACATTTGGTTGCAGCCTAAGATTATTCATTCATTATTATATAGTTAGTGTCAATATCTTCCCATTATAAATTTGTTAAATATTTTCATTAGGTTTTTGTAAGTGAAGATTTATCAATATCTTTAATATGTACCTAAGTTCTTTGATTTATTACAAAAGCATTAGATTATTTAGTGATGATTTTATATTACTGTCTAACACAACATTCCATCATTTAACGACCAAGTTTCTATGGAACCGTATCAGTCTCCTAGCTTCTATCACATAACATTGAAGGAAAACAAAATTTATTCAAGAAATGTAAATGCGACTTCCCGCATTTCTTTCTGAAGCGTTTCCTAGTAGGACCGCGGACGCCAGTTGCCTGTGGACGTGATTTAGGATCACCCGCCAAAAGTAAGGCCTTTGCATCTATTATAGATGATTTATACAGCGTCAGCAACTGGTAATCATGCTGTACGGGACGCTGCAGTGCCTGGGACGTTGTTAGATGGATTAGGCTTGCCCAGCACCTATACCATCCTCTCAGCTTAGTCAGCTATCACCCGCCAACGTGCGTATGAATTTATAGGTAAGAGACAACTCGTGCTTTGACGGCCCCTCCTAAGGAAAACATTAAGCCACTGTAGGTACTAATTTATGTACGTAATTATTGGTTTTCGATAGCCTGGACTAGGCAGACTGATTAGACTCAAGCAGAAAGTCAAGCATTATTATATGATAATTAAATATAAAAAAGCTGACTAACCTGTTTGAGTCCGAAAAAAGTACGACTTACGAAGGTCCTACGTTTTTGTGTCGTTAGTCAAAAAAATAATAGACAAGCGTTCTTTGGTGGTATTGTTCGATAATTCTATAAAAAATAAGAAGATTAATATAAGACGGTGGACACGCAAGGGACCAAGAATAGCGCAATAAGAGTAGGTTTATACCATTGATATAAACCTACTCTTATTGGTTTATAGCAGTGATAAACGAGCTAAAATGATGAAACATTTAAGAAATGTGTTTCAAATGATTGAGAAGAGCAATTAAGGATGCTTTAAGTCGATAGCGCACATCTATATCAATAGATAGATAGAACAATCTTTATACATAAACTATTTAGCCGTGGGGTGCTGGCAGTAGAATGTTACCACTCCTCTCATGCCCGTCGATGCAGTAAGAGCCTGCTAAGAGATACCACTGGAAGATGGGCAGCAGCGTCTATCCGTGTATAAACTTCTTGAATTACTGCGCCAACCCGCCTGCCAAGCGTGGTGAGTATGGCAACAGTATCATGGAGGTCCATGAGGGAGGCCTGTGTTCAGTAGTGGACGTGTAACATCTGAAATGATGATGATTTCGAAATAAGGTGAAAAATCGATGGTTTAAAAAGTTCATATATATTTACCCGACTGCGTCAAAGCCAAAATGAATTATGATTTTTTATTTTGATTGCCTTTTTCTTTTTTTGTTCCACAACAATACGAACCCCTCCGTTATAGTTTTTAAACGCTTCTAAGTTGTTTCTAATACTTGTTTGAAATTTATTATTTTCCTAACAGTGGTGGCAAGTAGATAAGGTGTCTCCGATCAAACTGTTCGACGAGAACAAGAGCCTGGCGGGACTGAACCTGCGACACCTGCTGTTCCAACACGGCCGCGCCGACTACGTGCGCCGCGCCGTGGAAGCCGTTTTCGCTCTGTGGGGAGAGGGCAAGGTCAAGCCTCTCGTGGACTCCACCTGGGCACTTGAAGATGTGAGTAGAAGACAACTCATGATAAAGTATTGAGGAAAGCTTGTAATTGCCATCACGTGGGTATCCATCCACGTATGGGATGGTATCTCTGAGAGATTCTTCATCATTCGGTTAGTCTTCACATGAAGACGTGTACTTACCCACGTAATGTAGGATATGCGCTGTGCCGTTAAGCCCGTGGAGGAGGACATGGTCTTAAAGTCAAGATTTTATAGAGCTTACGATTCTTCTACCCTTATCCCGTAGGTATTGAGTATCTTGGCCAAAAGCGATGATTGCAGCGTTCATATAAAATGTATATTTCTTTGTCTTTTTATTGTCAGCTGATAAGAAGAACTGGGTCTACTGAGGCCGTCGATAATGAAGACACCGTTTCGCGTTAAACAATGCAATCATGCAAATACAGTTCCGCTCCGCTTTTCATTGAGTCACATAACAATTAAGGATGTTTGTTTATAAACATTAATTATTAATTTTTATTTAGGTCGGCGAAGCTATGCAGAAGATGCATGACCGTAAGAACATTGGCAAGCTCGTTCTCGACCCGTCCCTTGAGCCCAAGCCCAAGCCAGCCACACCCGCCAAGGGCAAGTCAGGGAAGGAAAAGAAGCCATCCAAAGAGAGCTCAGAGGAGAAGAAGGACAAAGAGGCCAAAGAGGAAGAGAAGAAGCCCGCCGAGAACGGTGAAAAGAATGGTGAAAAGAACGGTGAGCAGAATGGTGAGCAGAACGGTGAAGAACCGCTCACTAACGGTAACAGCGACGAAGGTATGTCTCGAACCATGACCAGGCATGCGTAAGCGTAGACGCTTCACTATCCATACGTACTTATATTATTTATTTTTGCTTCATTTTTGAAACTACGCACGCATCGATTGGTTAAACGCATCCGTTGCGGCGTTACAGCGGAGCTACAGCCTTTAGACTTGCAACATTTCAGGTTTAGATAATGCTTTATTTGCCTTATACACCGTTTTTTTAGATCTTTAAGTTTAAGAGCCATTAAAATGCATAATTGAAAGAAAACATTCTTCAACGTGACCCTTGAGAGGTAACAAGAAGAATCAGAAAGCGTAGTACGAGTATTCATGTTTTAGTTTTCGCTGCCAATCAGCTATAACTCACATGTTTATATTCTAGCTTGTTATATCTTGGTACTTATTTGATAAACATAAAAAATAAAGTTTCACTTTCAAAACACTCGTGAGTTACACTATTCATTTGTAATGTTAAACGGGTTTTCTACTCACGTTAATTATACGTCGAAAATAGGTTTCCAACGTGTTCAGTTCCTCCCAGGGGTCCATTGCACTGATCAGTGCAACGTGAGCGCGTGAGAGGGAAAGAGAAGGTGCCGCGTAACACTCCATTCCCTGATGATAGTTTCCCTAGGAGGAACTGAACATGTTGGGAACCTATTTTAAACCTATAATTAACGTGAATAAATAAACTTGATTGAGTATTCATTTTTTAATAAGGTTTTTAGTGGAAAAATAAATTTAAATATATACCTTAAATTAAAAGCAGTACTCGTACCTACTAAATCTAATGTCTGATTCTTAATTTGGTTCTTTAATAATATTCTTTTACTCGGCATTTCAACATACAAGATCTAGGGGCTGTAAGGCGTTTAGCCAAGACGGCTTGGTCATGCGAAGTCGAGGAGTAAACGTTGGCTGTAGTACCTTATCTACAGAAAACGATATGTCTAATAAATGTCTGAAGTTTACGTCTGTGACGCTATAATTCATGCTAATATTATACAAGTATCTATGCGTTTTGAGAAAACTAAAAGGCACAGAATCTTAGCATGTCTTAAAACATTTTTTTACATAAATAACACGGTATTCCATATAGTGCTTAGGCAATCATCGCCTATTTAGTAACGCAGTTTTTAGAATAGTTACTAATCGTTTTACATCACAGTTGATATATTTGTTTTAATTTGTTGACAGTTGTATTTATTTTGTTATTAAATTTTCAGAGTCTAAGGAGAAAGAGAAAGAATCAAGCTGAATTGTTTCCCCCTGAGGACTGAACAGACAAACCACCGCCAATTCATTTATTTTAGGAGTTGTTGCTGCTCGTTTACCGGACATCACCGCGCCGGCGCTAGCGCTTCGTACAACCGGCGCACTCAACTAGTACTATGTTGCCTGATGTTTATGTTTTTAAGTCTGATAGGCAATTGTTCCGTCACAAAACATCGATATCGATAGCAGCGTCGACACCATCCGAACTATCGATAGAACAATGTCCCAACTCTAACTTAGTTTTAAAAATTCGTTTAATTTTTTGTTAGTGGTAAAATATTAAGTCCTTTGACAGCGAAATCAACAATGAATTCTATTTTTTTATTTTGGCTTAAGTTAGGAATTGTTTCGATACACAAGTCTTTTATTATAGTTTAATGTTTAAGACTTTATTTTTAAGATGAGATATTTTAATCTGCAGTTATTTTGAATGGCTATTATATATCTAAGGTGCAGAGATGCTTAATCTTTATGTATGTTAAGCTTTAATATTTTATTAGTAAATGTTAAAAAAAATGGCCCAAGAGACCCACACCCGCCCTCGGGCCTCCGCATCCATCACACTCCACTCCCAACAACTTAATTATGGAAAAAGACAGTGTGATATTTTGTAGTAGGAACACTAGATGATTTGCGGTATTTTGATGCTGCATTTACACAATATGTTTTGCTTATCTTTGAATACATTATTTTATATTTTTATACTTGAAGTTTTGTAGTTATTTTGTAAGATTTGTCAAGGCACCAGTCGCGTGAGAGAGCGTGCGAGGCGGGCGGCGGTCTCGTGCGAAGGGCGAGCTTATACCCAAATTGTCGACTATTTTTGTGGCTCTACTGTAAGTTCATTCAATATATCGATGTCATCTTCGGTGTAAGTAATATTTTTATAATCCAAACGACTGTACTCTCATGTTTTGAAGCTTTTGTATCTTTACACAAATATCACATATCTATAACGATCACTCTCTCACTATTTAGGACTAATATTTTGATACCAATATTCACCGCATTTGATTTTGATATGTAGCTATATTTACTTTTCTAAGGTTGTAAGCGTCATTTTACCGCCATATATTGTACTTTTTATGGTTAATAGGTGTATGTACTCAGTACTATTAAATTTATCTGTGTAACACATATCATGCGGATGTAAAATGTAACCGTGAGAGGCTGAACGTAGTCCGGACCGCCGGAGTAAATTTCACTCTTCACTGCTCGAGTGCTGCGGCGACGGCGCGCGCGCACGCTAGCCAGACCGCCATCTGCACTAATTCATAGACAGACAAAATTTTTTATAAAATTTTTACCCTTTTGGAACGATTTTGCAACGGCCTACCTAGGGTGCGCGAGCGCAACCCGAGAGCTGGCTCGGGCGTGCCGTCTGCCGATGTAAGGTACCGCAGATCGTAGATAGCTTTTGTATTGTGTAATAACACGAGTGGCAGGACAGCTTTGTTTATCGTACGGTGGCTTGCTGCTAGTTCCGTACCGCGGATATCTCGCTTTAGTGTCTCGGACCAATGTCTTAGCTAATTTAGTCTTCTTATCCATTATATATTCGCTTTGTGTGTCAAATATGTGCGAATTTTTATGTAAACATTTAATTAATTGTATATCGACCTGTATAATGGTTTAGAATTATCTCAGAATTTTCTCCTGTAAGAGTATGATAGAAGTTCAATGGTATCGAGGGCTGGGGTGACCGCGCCGGTGAATGTGTCCAAATTGTTGTAGGTTAGTGGAAGAAATTGATGCCAATATTTATTGAGGAAGTGCTCCAAGTTAAGGGTAGTAGTTGGTTTCGGCGCCGTCACGCCAGCGGCAGCTGGGTCGTTGATGTATTCACAGTTATTTTTGTAAGGGCGGGCCAGTGTGATATCTATACTATGAAATGGATGAATAAATATGTATGATCTGTAAAAATGCTTATGGATGCCTTTTATTTCTTACCCAACTCTTAAGCAGGTGTGACAAACTGACCAATCACGACCTTTATCGAACGACTCAAACAGTTGTTTCGATTTAAAATTTGAACAGTACAAGTTATTTCGTTGGACGGTGGGAACACCACTCCTTTGCCCTTTTATTTTATTTTCAAATATAAGTCTTTTATGGATAACTTTCTATTCACTTCATTGATGAATCTTCAAACTCCTATGAATATTTTGAATCCTAAAACAATTATTGAGTTTGTAAAATGAGTCTTCAAACGATATATTATTGAGTCTACAAACGATATATTGATAATTATAACGATATATTGAGTATTAAAACGATATATTGAATATTCAAACGATACATTGAGCATCCAAACGATATATTGAGTATCCAAACAATATCTTGAGATCAAACGATTTATTAAGTATTTAAACGATATAAATTGTCTTCAAACGATATTATTACTTAAGTCTTTCCTTTGACTTGCTGTCTCGAAGTATTTAGTCAAAATAGATTCCATACACTGCTACATTGGCAAACAGATGGCAGTTTTCATAGTTGTGGCAAGCGAACCTATCTCGCTCGGCGTCCCACAGGAAGGAATGGAAAATGTGGACGCCCTGGTTGCGCCGCTGGCCGATGCTGACTGTCACCAGGATCCTGTATCTGAAAGAAATTAGAAAACTAATAATATTAAATCTTAAGCCGTGTTGGCCGAGCGTTATATTTAACGGTGAAGGAAAACATCGCGAGGCATAGTCAGTTTCAGACGTATTGACCTGTTCTTTCCTCTTGACTAATAGCCGACTAAGCTGGAAGGTATATGTGCTAGGCAAGGCTAATCCCAGGCACTACAGTGTCCTGGCCTAGCATAAATACCAGTTGCTGACGCTGTATAAATGTGAATGCCTTTATTTTATACCTAAATGGCTGGAAGAGTAAGGGGCCCTAGGAGGTAGGATTAAATAGGCCTAGAAAATGGTATGTTGAATGGAATGTAAATTGCCATACTCACCACGCTTGGCAGGCGGGTTGGTGAGCGCAGTACGGGATGTTGTTACACGGAAAGATGCTGCTGCCCATCATCCGGAGGTATCCCTTAGCAGGCTCTTACTGCATCCACGGACATGAGAGGAGGGGCAACATTCTACTGCCGGCACCCCTCGGCAACCCGTCATGTATAGATAATCTACAATTAAAATTTAGTCATTTAGCCTACTTAAAGAATGATTTTACGTGACGTCATAATTCTGTAACGATGCACGTCTTCGGCGCGTACCAGCGTGTGACGTCACGCGACATTTCGATATAATGTATCGCGGTTATTTTTGGAAAGAATACATGTCCAATAAATTTTAGAAGGAACAAGCAGACATTAAACAGAAAAAACAGAGTTTAAATTAAGGGCAAGTAACTGAGCCTCGAGGAACCCCAGCGGACGCTAATAAAAATAAAAATAAATAATAATGCTGGACAAATCACACAGCATCATCTAGCCCCAAGTTAAGCAGAGCTTGTGTTATGGGTGCTAGATGACTGATATACCTAATACATTATACTACATAGATAGATATTTTTATTATATATAGAAAAACACCCAGAACACCCTGAACAAATATCTGCAGATCGTACAGACATTTCGCACACCTAGAACAAGACGGAATTATCTCGAAAAATCTCAAAATCGACTTTATGATATTTGAATCCGCGAAGTTTTAACACGTTCGCTGCGGCATCAATTTTTGCATACTTTCCGTTCCTGCGGCACGAGGTGTTATCGGCCCGGACCGTGACCAGACGTTGGGGCGACAAGCGGTCTATAAGACCCCACCTCTCTTAACAGACTAAAATCCATTTTCTGGCGCGAAATCAAAGATAAATGAGAATGTTTGTCTTTATTAATATAGACAGTGAATTGATGAACCCTAATCTACCGTCGCCCCGGGATCTGCTAGCTAGTTTAGGAATTATAGGCAAAACAAAATATGGGATCTTATTCACCTCATAACGCACTGATATAGGGCAAATACATTTTTTGCAAATACATGCATACCATGGACATGTATCGTCAATCCTAAGTTACGGGCTATTGTTATGGGGTAACTCAGTGGACGTAGAAAAAGTTTTTAAGGTTCAAAAGCGATGTATCCGAGTTCTAAACAATGCTTGGTTCTTAGATAGTTGCAAGCCTCTTTTTAAAAAATGTTATATATTACCGCTTGCATGTATGTATATAAAAGAAATCTGTACTTTTGTGAAAGCACATCCATCTCATTTTAAAAGACGGAGTGAAGTTGTGACCCGACAGAAGAGAGCCAAATTTAAAAACTTACTGTATCAACCTCCTCGCCATAAAGATATATATAAAAAAAATGTTTATAATATGTGTATACTGATATATAATAAATTACCGGAAGAGCTTAAGGTGTTAAATGGAAATATATTTAAGAGAAAAATTAATGATTGGTTAATGTGTAATTGTTTTTATAATATAATTGAATATTTAGATTATTAAATAAATTAAATTCTTTTAATATTTGCACGCCTGCATGCAGGCCGAATACATGTACTGACGTTTAGCACTAAGATCTGTTACTGTGATATTTTATGTATTCTGGCAAATAAATGATTGATTATGATTATGATTATAAATTTTCGCTGAGATTAGTGATGGGAAAAATAATATCGACGTGTTTAATTTAAACTGTCTATTGAAGATATCTACTAAAAGCCACTTATAAACTCCTCAACGACTGGACCGATTTCGATCATTAGATTCGTTTTGTTTTAATCTTATAATAAATTTAAAGTAAAAAACTTTTTAATAAACAAGCTTTTATTTAAACGTACCCACTAAAAATAATAAAATAAACATTTTCCATTAAAGTTTAATGTCAACTTAAAACGTCTTTACACAATATATGTAATAAAAAAGCTTGTCGCGAGATTAACCTGTGTGCCTGTATCTTGATCTAATTGATTTAATTATTTTTTTCAAACAATGTAAATACGAGTACTTACCTGCTTAAATCTCGCGACAAGCTTTTTTATTACATATATTGTGTAAAGACGTTTTAAGTTGACATTAAACTTTAATGGAAAATGTTTATTTTATTATTTTTAGTGAGTACGTTTATATAAAAGTTTGTTTGTTAAAAAGTTTTTGCTACTTTAAATTTATTTTTTACTTTTTAGTTATCACTGGACAGTTGTTTTGCTATCTGTTCATCTCATGACCGCCATGTTGGATTGAGAGTTATGTCATATAAGTTTTCAAGTAACTCTCAGCAAGGCCTTTCATATGATACCCATGTTGTAAGAGTGCATTAAGAATAACTAGTCCGCCATCTTGGATGTTCCGCCAAATTGGATTCAGAGTATCGTCACTTTATTTTCGAACTATTTTAAGCAAGCCCTTTGATTTGATACCCATATTGTTGGAATCCATTAAAAATAACTAGTCCGCCATCTTGGGTGTTCCGCCATGTTGGATTCAGAGTGACGTCATTTCATTTTTTGAGTTATTCTCAGCAATACCTTTCATTTGATACCCATATTATAGGGGTACATTAAAAATAAGTAGTCCGCCATCTTATGTGTTCCGCCATGTTAGATTCAGAGTGACGTCACATAGCTGACCATGCATCGTCATCCAAAGTAAACTTGTATACAAAATTACAGCTCAATCGGTTGAAGATATCTGCTTCAAAATAGAGTTGCAAATTCCGCGAACAAACATAGTTACATACATACATACAGGGCAAGCTAAATAAAAGCTTGTAAAAATAATCGAAAATCGTTTCAAGGCGCCATAAAGAGCAAAATTATTTAAAAAATTTCTTCCTATACTTTAAAACGCTAGTACAAAAATAATCACAATTTATGTGGTTACAGACAGGTTTCTAACACGAAGACAAATGGTCAAGATAATTATAATTCTTACTTAAAAAAATATTAAGAATTATATATTGGCTCTGTTTCTGGGTTTTTCAAATTTAACTCCTTCCGACATCGTTTGGAGGACATGGTTGGCGTTGAAAATACGGACGTGATCTCTTATCGACGCGACGCACAACACTGGTCGCGGGGAGCTCGCGTAGGGTGCGGTACGAGGTCAGGGGGAGTATGGGACGTTTTTAGCCTCGTTCCGCACTGCATTAAAATTATATTAATTCAGTGCGGTACGAGGCCTAAGACATCCGGTACCAAGATAGGTATACCACCGAGTCCTGGACCATTAGCACATCTCAAATATATATTTATCATTTTTTTTCACTGGACCAAACCGAAGTTATGCCCGTCGCACGACAGTGAAGTTCACGTTTTTCCTTGCCGCACCACAGGGAAGTTGCATGTGGGGTGATTTAGGCCTCATTACGCACTTAACGTGTTAACGCGTATACCACTAAGACAGGCTTATTTATATTCGCACAGACGCTCAAGAGATGGCACTGTACGTCGCTCTTAGTGAATTAATGAGTCAAAGGTCATACCACGAACACGAATTTATGTCTAGTTGCAACAAGGCCGCCATCAAAACAAACCGTATTGCGCTTACGCAAAGCCAAATTATTTCGGAATAATCTAGTGTTTTTGAAGTTATTCAGACATTTTCTGCGAGTTATTTAGTGATAATCCCGTGTAGGAGAATTTTCCTGGTTGGCGTTTTAACAGTATTCCGAAATATGGCAGTATTATTGACGAAGGTATGTTAGTTTTTTTTATTATTCCAAAATAATTCCCTATTGTTTGAAATAGGTGAAAATTTATTAGATAACGCCCTATTGATGGCACATTTAAAATGTACCATAGTTTATTCAAAAATTATTAAAAATGAATTCTGAGTACTTTGAATTCTTACTATAGTTGTATATTAAAAGAAAAGTATTTTTAAGCAGTATTTTTCTTATTGTAATAGGATAAAAAAAACATGTTTTGAGATAATGCTCTGTTTTTGAATTAATTTAGATTTCACTCATTTTATGGCAGATAATGAAGGGTCGCGACCTGCTGATGCTCGAAAAGGCAATTGGGGCAACCATAATAGAGGAAGAGTTGACTGTCCGAGAAATTTATATGGAAAATGATTCTGAACTTTCCAGTGTGGCGGCATCAGTCATTTCATCACCAGCGGTTGAAGCATTAGTCGTTGCAGAATCATAAAATCTTTCGTCAGAAAATAGAAAGGTAACAGAAATACCGGTTGGTACATTAGCTGGTCCAAGAGATAAAGTGATTTCATAGACGATTCAGATACAGATCCCACTTTCTCTCTCCCTGCTAAACAAAAAACTCGGCCTCCTGTAGTCACTAGAAGAATTTCCACTACTTCCTGCTCGAGCTCCTCAACAGAGTCGAGTTCATTATCATCAAGCTCCAGTAGGAGCAGCAGCTCACCCAGCAACATCATTTTAACTCAATCCTGCCATAAAGACACAACCTTTTGTTGCAAGTGTCACCAACGATCCGCAGCTAAAAAAAAAAAGAAGAAACAAAATCCTAGCGGCTGGAAACCCAACATTGCTAAGCGATTGCGGACTACAAGTAAGGCGTATGTTTCTGTATCAAACCCCTCAAAACAGATCGCTGAACGTCAGATCCACCTTGTGGCGATGTGGTGTGCGTCCGAAATCGTACAAGGCGCTACAAAGATCAAGGTTTTTCTACATTTTATACCTCATATTTTAATAAGAAGGTACTTGTTGATCTTTATAACATTGTGATTATTATAATTGTTTTATAATATGTCATTCATTATAAAAGACATATTACTTATAAAGACGGATACCTAAGAAGTTAATACAGAACTGAATAAAAAGTTATAACTAAGTTGTCGTCTTAGATAACAGATTTAAAGACGTTTTGCCTTGATTAGTACCTACCTGGTAGATTCTATGATCTTTAAGTCAATTAATATTTTATTGTTTAATTTAACATTTAAATAAAAATAATAAGATTTTCGTAGGTTACCAAGATAGAAAAGATTGTAAAGTATTTTTTTTACCTAACAGTATAACATTGTACACAGTCAGTAGTATGTAGTAAATACTTACATATCGTAGGGTGAAACTTAGTATTTCGTTCCCATCTTCTTTAATTGTGTTAACTCTGTTTTATTTTTCTAGATTGTTTTGTTATTTCGTGCCTGCCCGTGTTGTTTCATGTTATAATAATCACTATGGCCAAAACCAAACTACGGTTCTTGAATGATGATGTTGATTATTAAACTTTTGTTTGTTAAACAAACTTTAATAAAGATGCTGATTTTCGTAGTTTTTTGTCTTTTATTTTACTAACAACAGTAAAATTCCTGATAACAGATCAAATACGCCCTTATTATTTATTTACACTTAACCAATAGATGGTAAAATAATAGAGCACTATATCAGAATCATTCAACAAGAAGGACGTATCTCAAAATAGTTAATTTTTATTTCATGAGATAATTATACAATAGAGATTTAAAACGAAAAATGCATATAATCGCTTGCTCGACGTTTCTTAAGGGAAATAAACAATATAATATTGATTTACATTAGATACGTTACATGAAACATTCAAGATTTTGTCAATAACTTCGATACAAAAGCAGATAACGGTTTTTCGTTGATTCTGAACAAAGTAGTTTTTCGACTTAGCGCTGTCTTGTTCTAGGGGTGCGATTTGTCCCGAGGCGGGAATCGAACCCGCAACCCCTTGCGTCGCAGGCGGACCTTCGCCCGCTGTGCCACAGAGCTCGCCAAATACAAAGCTAATACAAAACTATTACAAATATTTAATTTCCTCATCGATCCCATCGTCATAAACAAGTTTAAAATAAATGGGACCAATGAAAGTGTTTTTTTCGAATCCCATTTTTTTTTAATTATGTACGTCCAAAAGACTGAATTCTGACGTTATCATCACCATCTTAGTCGTAAGACGTCCACTGCTGGACAAAGGCCTGCCTTAAGGATCTGCAAGTACTGATCATGAGGGGTTTCTGCCATACTCACCACGCTTGGCAGGCGAGTACATGCGGTATGTTGATACACGGAAAGAGACGGTGCTGCTGCTGCCCATCTTCCGCAGGGTGATTACGTATCTCGCGACAGGTTTTGGCAACAGGCAATTGACAGCAATATTGATGTCAAATGTCAGAAAGGAGTCAGTAAAATAAAGACTACTTGAGAACAAAACCTCCTTTTTTGAAGTCGTTTAAAAATCGAATGGAGTCGCTGCTATGTGGGCGGTGGTGGTCCGTTTGCGAGTACCTACTACCAACTTATACTATACTTAGGTACTATATAGTTACAATGATGCCGCATGCGCATGCCGCATGAATGCAATCTTAAAGTTGATTTGCTTTACGCATTTACTTTAATGGCTACGTAAGTACGTAGATATTTAATTACTAATGGAATCGTAATTGGCTAATGCACAGATAATTAGGTATTTAGGTAGGTCCTAGGAAGGTACAATCAGCATCAAAAGTAGACGAAGGAAGGTTTAAGTAATGCTAAATTAAATCAGCTAATAGTGATACATTTATACAATTACTAGTGAGTGGGTGGTGCGCGAGCTGCTTCGCAGCACGCGTGGGTATTTTTAAAAGAGTCGAGGGAGGGTTGTGCGCGAGCTGCTGGGCAGCTCGCGAAGGTTTTTAAAAAAATGTGAAAATAAAATTAAGGTGGTGAAAAAGGGGTAGTTTCAGATTTTTTTCGTACTCACCCCCCACCCCTCTACACAACCCCGTTTACAGATTCTCGAAATTCCATCTGGAAGTGGGAGAACAATGATGTCAGTGAGTCAGTCAGTCAGTCAGTGGTGGTCTAGCTTTATATTTACTTTTGGAATTTTGGAATCTTGAATGCTACATTTATGTGACACTCGTTTCAAGCATCAATATTGAAACTCTGCATTGAATTTGT
The DNA here is from genome assembly GCA_963082625.1 of Pasiphila rectangulata. NCBI lineage: Eukaryota > Metazoa > Arthropoda > Insecta > Lepidoptera > Geometridae > Pasiphila > Pasiphila rectangulata. Next base: position 17,454,166 of record OY720252.1, on the reverse strand, counting down.
TGATCTAGTTTTGACGCTGACTGTACCTCTACATAGGTACTCATAGAAAGTTAGGTTGTTAAGGTAAAGGGCAGTGCTGCAGACTAGCGTCGCGTGGCGTCGACCTAAAAGTTTAACCACTAACTACGTAAAACTTTTACAGACTAGGTTCACAGAAAATACGAGAAGGTAGTTTAGGATGGCCTGCCCTCTGGACAATAACATAATATATAACTTTCCGTGAAATAATACCCGCAGCTAACTTCCATCACCGCACTAAGTACTCGCCATAAAGCAAATTTTCCCCATCTGCGGACTGCGAACTCCCATCTGCGGTATTCCCTCGGAGCTACGATCTGGGGTACTTTAAAAGGCGGGTATTCTCCCTCTTTAAAAGCCGGCAGCGCATCAGCTTCTCCTCTGCAGATGTTTGCAGATGTCCATGAGCGACGGTGACCTCTTCCCATCAGGTGGCCCGTCTGCTCGTCTTCCAGCTTATAATATAAAATGGGCGCTGCTTTGCGCCGAGCAAACTATTGCTCTTGTAGATTACTTATAGTAGGCAACCTGTAGGTACATTCATAAAATGTAAAAGGACATTTAAAAATCCAATTATGACCTCAGGGTCCCATCACACGAACTAGCAAAATTGTTAATATACATAAATATTTAACGAATTTCCGAATGTATTGCCCCCTCCAAAACTTCTTGTTCTCATGGGCTGAAATGACCCCTTGGCCCCTTTTGTGTTAGTACACATAATATAATACCTACACCCCCTGTATATCTATCTTTATAGGTATTCTAAGGAACCATACTGACTGTCACCGGAATAATGTAATTATATTTCCTGCACCCTAAAGCTATCTAGATATTGTAGTTTCCCCTATCATGATTCACCTCCGCTACGTGGAAATGATGCACGCAACGTTGTACCGCCAGACAGGGGGCGGGGGGGGCACTACGCATGCGCGAGGAAAATCAATGTCCAGGACCTACCTAGGACCTTTACGAGAGAATAATGAAGTGAAATGCTGCGTCGAGTAATACGATGCGATTACGAACATAAACGTGGATGGGTACTACTCTAAATCATACCACAAATAATACATATAACAATAATATACCAAGGTGGCCGTGGGGTGCCGGCAGTAGAATGATACCCCTACTCTCATGCCCATGGATGCAGTAAGAGCCTGCTAAGGGATACCTCCGGAAGATGGGCAGCAGCGTCTATCCGTGTATCAACATCCCATACTGCGCTCACCAACCCGCCTGCCAAGCGTGGTGAGTATGGCAACTACCCCTCATGGAGATCCATGAGGGAGGCCTGTGTTCATCAGTGGACGTCTTATGGCTGAAATGATGATGATGAGGTAAATTATGTGTTAAATGCAAAACTGAAAGTTACATAGATAGAAATCGATCGAACCATTCATGAGATATGATGGTTAAAAGTAGGGGTGAGCAGAGCAATCGAATGTTTTCAAATATATCCAAGTGTGGTATCAATTGAAAGGACACGATGTGTAGATTGCAAAACTTTGGGTTATTAACCTTCTTGGTTAAACTTAAGGTTAACCTACACATTACCATTAAGAAAGTTAACCCTCGGAGGTTCCTCAAAATTTTAAATTATTTAAACTTTTGGAAATATTGTTGTTCTTCAATAACATTTAAAAATTGAAATATTTATGTTTTATAATTAATCGTTTTATTATACATTTTTAATTTATATAGATGTAAGAAAGAAAGAAATCGTTTATTTGTACCAAAGTGAAAATAACAAAACAGTAGGTATTTCATAAAATTAAATTATTATTACTGAATAACAATCGGTCACCACTCAGCATAAGCAGTAATAGCATTGCTCAGCAAGCTATTGTTGCGCTGGTATTCTGTGGCGCCGTTAATGTTAATGTATTTATTTATTTATTTGAGCCACCAACAGAAGATACACAAAAAAATAAAAAAGTAAAAACAATAAAAAACATGGGCTAGTGTTCACCCAATTACAAGCAGCTACATCTACATAGGTTACAAATTATAGGTTCTTAAGTTGTCATAGCAAAAGTTAACATAGAAGCAGTTATTTGAGTATTGGCGTATTAGAATTATGACTTAGAACTTTTAAACATAGCTAACAAATATATTTAAGGGTCTACATAGAATTTCTAAACAAAACAAATATCTTTGTTTTACGTAAGATTAATTATAATAAAAAGAAACAATTAATAAAAACTAGAGTAAGTGAATAGCTACTTAGGTATATGTACCTACTTAACGGTTTGTATGGTGCGAATAAAATAATATTGGTATAGTTACATATGATTAAGAAAAGGTTATGTAGAGGTTAAGTAGTGATTATTTCGATTTTTTATAGATATTTTAGATAAAGCGTCTTATGATGTTATATCCTGTAATGCTATATATCTTATGTGAAATAAATAAATAAATTAAACAACACATTCATCATTATCATCATTTCAGCCCGGTATCACCCACTGCTGGGTATAGGCTTCCTTCATTCATCAGTCATGACAATCGTTATCATCTTAGATAGAAATAACGAATCTAAAAAACCGAAATCGTTACTTACATCTATGACATCCGATAGTACGTAACTAATTCCTGCTCCTCCTTATTCCTTACACACCAGTATATTAACGAGATCGCCACAGCCCCCGCCATCATTGGCAAAATATACATAGTCATGAGATTTTTACCATTTTATAGCAATTTGAACTGGCTTTTAGACAATCACGTCAATCAATGTCACAATTTTATGCACTACGTAATTTATTGGGTAGTGTCATGCGAACATGTGAACTATTTTCTCAATATCTGCAACATCTTTCACGTGTCATTTTGATCGCGAATTTTACGTATGTTTACAAGCCTGTCGCGCGAGATACGTAATCAGCCTGCGGGCCCTGGTAAACAGGCGTAAATTTGCAGTTTGCAAAAAGGCGTAAATTTGCAGTTTGCAAACAGGCGTAAATTTGCAGTTTGCAAACAGGCGTAAATTTGCAGTTTGCAAATAGGCGTAAATTTGCAGTTTGCAAACAGGCGTAAATTTGCAGTTTGCAATCAGGCGTAAATTTCGCGATCATCGCTGTCAACATTAATTCCTTAGTGTTAGTTAATATAAAATTGCAATCTTTTGGGGTTAGCCCCACGTCCGTGCCGGCCATCTATGCCACGTGAGGGGCGGACACTTGCAACGAAATTACTTAGCGAATGACCAACAGGGAAATGGCAAACATATGATGATGGAGAAAGACGATACAATTTTTTATCTATACTTATGATGTGATAGACAAGCTGTAATCATCATCATCAATGCAGCCGCAAAACGTCCACTACTGAACTCTGTTGAATACTGGCAGTTTGCATGCACATTATTGGTATCGCTAGTCGTCGGCCATACACAAAGTAACAGTCCTAAGCAATATGGTTTTATCAAAGTTTTAAATCGTTAGGTGTGCCCTGACATCAAAAACTGTGGCATTATCTTTTTAATTGTAGTAACAATAATGCCGACGTACGCACACTATCTTTCCAATATCCCAAACTGTAATTGTTAATTATATGGTAACAAACCAAAGTTCTATAGACATAAACACATATCAAGATAACAACACACAACACCGATTTCTCTCTGCAAACTCAGAATTCAATACAATCACAAAAATCTCCTAGAACTGTTTGGCACAGTTGTCAAGTGTGCCCAGCAAAAAAATGTGAGACTCTAAGCAGGACAAAAAATGTTTCTCGAGCTCTTTCACTCCTCAGGAATTATCTGTATTTTCATTTCGCTCACTTGTAGTATTATTATTACCGTGACAACTCTATTTGATACTTACTCTGAGGTTTTATGGTTTTATGGTATTTTCCCGACACTTTTTTCGCAACTGTCAAATAGGACGTTTGGTACCTGTCATAATTTTCTTCTTTCACGGCGCTGCGTATCATCTCAGCCAGCGTCATGCATAGCTCCGGAACTACTTTCTCACTGTATTCTATCTCTTCCAGTTCTGAATCCACGATCCTCTTCAGTATTTTCTCCACTTTGTCCACATTAAATGCCTTTCTTGAGTTGAGTTGATAAGTTGGTTGGTAGGTCCGCACCTGTTTTAGTTTAGGCTCCGTCATTACGTGCGGGTAGTTTGATCAATACTGAATAACCTGGCTGCCTGGTGATGCCAGGGTGTTGTAAGGCTAACTCTCCACTTGAGCGGGAACGAGAGGAGGAGCGGAGCTGTGTCAATATTAACCAATAGAATCTAGGCTCCGCTCCGCTTTAGCAGACATGGATTTGAAAACTAGATTTCATACATTTGACGTGGAGCGGAGAAACAGAGCGAGGTGTCGCTGGCGGAGCGGGGAGATCATAAATATAATTAATAAAAAGATCGTCCGCCGCCGCCCGCTTCAAAAACTCGTCGCGTCCTCTCAGCCTAGCTCCGCACACTACACAACTCCGCTCTGTATTAATTCCTTGCTCCGTTTCGCTTATTCGCTCCGCTTCAGTGGATAGGCAACCTAAAGGCTAGCATTTACATTCGAACAAATTCGGCTGGCTTTGGAATAAGTCATTCATGTGATAAATCACTTTTTCTAATAAGTAATTAATGTGTACCTACCTACCTACGTCATAAATTCCACAGATCAATAAGCAGTTATTAACTATAACTCAATCCATGTATTGTCGGTAAATAACGCAATAATAATTATTATGTGAATGTGACGATGCAGATATCTGCTGTCCTCACGTTATCCTCAATAGTTATTTATAGAACTTTCAGAAAATTCTTACAGGACGACCCAGTATTACCACATATTACTAAACTAACTTGCCGTGGGGTTCCGGCAGTAGAATGTTACCCCTCCTCTCATACCCGTGGATGCAGTAAGAGCCTGCTAAGGGATATCCGGAAGATGGGTAGCAGCGTCTTTCCGTGTATCAATATCCCGGACTGCGCTCGCCAACCCGCCTGCCGTGCGTGGTGAGTATGGCAACTACCCCCCATGGAGATCCTTGAGGGGGGCCTGTGTTCAGTAGTGTTCGTTTTACGGCTGAAATGATGAATAATTATTATGTGAATGTGACGATGCAGGTATCTGCTATGGTCAACAGTTATCTACAGAACTTTCAGAAAATTCTTACAGGACGACCCAATATCACCACGTATTACCATGGACCAAGTATGGTATTACTAAACTAACACAACACTCCAGTTGGCTTGGCTTAGCTCGTTCAATTTATACCGAAATTTACTGCTTGAATCGCTTCGTGGCATCGGCACCTAATGTACCTACCTACGTGGTTACGTAGTATAGAGATTTATCTCGCATGTCCTTTCATTTGATGCCACACTTGGGTATATTTGAAAACATTAGATTGTTCATCCCCATTTTCATCTCCATTTCTTACAAATGGCTCAAACGATTTATGTATATGTACCTAACTTTCCTGAATCAAGAGGCTCATTCGTTCCATCAGTGTATGGACTGCTACAGGTTGTTAATGATAAGATGATGATGATATTTACTAACCGGCTTAGGTTTATAACTCGCACGACGTAAACTTAACCTTGAAAAACATATGCCACTAGAAAGCTTTTTCGATTGAGAAAGTGTGCGGGACTGTGGTCTGGAAGAACTATTCTGAGACTGAAATCGAGATTGGCGTCTAGACTGGGATTCAGACATATTTTACTACAGATAGAAACTTTTATAGTGTCAGATCGTTTATCTATACCTACCAGAAGGTAGCTTGGCCTACTATTTTAACGAAGCCTACTGGAATAAGCGCACGTTGTTGAGGAAATAGCATTAAAATATGCGCCATCTAGTGTCGAGTAGCAACATGCTGACGTTTTGAAAGGAGACTATTTTGAAGAATTATTGCAACATACAACAGCCATAAATAATACATTGCAACAACCTAGATCTAGCTGCCTGTAATTGGGGTAAATTAAATAAATTGAAATTGAAAAAAATTGAAAAAATTTTGTAATTTTTCTTTGTGTATCTTCTGTTGGTGGCTCAAATAAATAAATAAATAAACTTGAAGAAAACCAAAAATAAGTGGTTGTGAAAAATACATCGAGAACCTAGTGTTTAGATAAACAGAAAATAGGATTTAAAACACTAATAACAAACATGTAATATTCCTGTAAAAAATTAAATAAATAAATAAAATAAATAAAAAACAGACTTTCCTAGATGACATTGACATGCGTTAGTTGTCATGTCAAGTGATCTGTCTTGCCTGCCAGCCAGCCTGCCACTTTGTTTTTATTTTTGTTGTACATTGTACATACATTGTTGTACTAACATTTACGTGTTGAATTTGTGTTGTGCTTATCAGTGAGCGTAATTAACTGCAAGTGTTTTCCAAAATAGCTCACTTGCGCGGTAACAAACACCTGATTATTCCATTTGGGCTTGCCTCTATGGAAGTGAACTGTTGGCGAGAAGTTTTTCTATTATGTTATCCACAAAGCTACCTATTGCTAGGAACGATTCCTAGTAACCCGCCTAAAAATGAGCCGGCAAATATCAATCGATACCTATTTCAACTCTAAATCGAGCCCACATCCATCAGTTACGAAGACAATGACTGAAATCCGCAAAACTAAGAAACGTCGGGGACTAAGCTTGCTAAAAACACCGACGATACTGAAATCTCCTAAATACGCCAACCCGGAGAAGTGCATACTTAAAAAAGAACCGGATGTGATATGTTTGAGCAGTGACGACGAGAACTCAGCCTCACCAACTAAAGAGGCGAATTTAAGTCAAATCACCGTCAAATCTGAAGGTGCAGAGTCAAACTCTTCTCAAACTACAGTAATCTACACTTTGACTCCTCAAACACCGCTAAAAATTCCACAAAAGACAGTTTGCAGGACCCCAACAGGGTCAGGCGACAGTTTCCAAAGCCCAACCTCGAAAAAGTTCTTTTCACCGAATAAGAAGTGCAGCCTTCTCAAAAAGAACCCAGCTAGAAGAAACTTGTCGTTCATTGAGCCTCGCGGTTATTCTGATGATACATTGTTCAATGAGGCATGTAAAGGCATGGATGATAAGAGTAAGTATATATTTTCTATAAAACTGTTTTATTAATAAAATAATAAGTCATTCCTTTAAAATTATATTTATTATAAAAATAATATTATTATTATCCTCCAACAGTTGCCATTTCTTTTGGTCCTTTGTACCTCCAATTTGTATTATTTTGTCTTGCCATCATTCTTGTGGTTGCTCTTTTCTTCTCTTGCCTGTAGGGCCTTATTGTTGAGTTGTAAGCCCACCTAACATCTTTAGTGCGGACTAAGTGTCTTGCCCATCTGTTATAACCTAACTAATAATATGGCTGACATTACTGACTAAGCTGCGAGGATGGCATAGGTGCTGAGCAAGCCCTAATCCATCTAACAATGTCCCAGGCACTGCAGCATCCCATACAGCATGATTACCAGTTGCTGATGCTGTATAAATCTTTGATAAGGTTATTCATTAGACAAAACTAAAAACACTAGACAAACCTTGTATGGTTTAAAGTGTCGTATATATATAAGATTAAAATAAGTTTTTTTTTGATAAATAAATAAAATAATAAATAAATAATAATTTCTTTGAAAAAGCTGTATAAATCATCTATAATAGATGCAAGGACCTTACTGTTATAATATGGATTACCTCAGTCACTAAGAAAACCATGTTGCCTTCTCACTACCTGGAAGCGCACAGTTGATAAGGAGGATGAAATATATAACATATTAAATGATAGGCAATACGGTATAGGTATTTTTCCAGATATGCCTATGATAAAGTTAGCCATAAAATACTACTTGAGAAGTTACACGGGTACGGATTTAGAGAGTTCCAATCATACCTAAAAGATCGTAAACAAATAGTTGAAATTGTGGTCCTGTCATACCAATTAGTACATAATTATGATTTCTGACATGATAACTATAAATAACTCAATACCGCAAGGAAGTACTTTGTTTATCATATATTTAATGACCCTAAATGTGTATTGTTTGCTGACGTATCCCTTATCTTTAGTAGCGGCTTAACAATAGACTACGCACATGTAACATTTGGCTCTGAGACCACAACTTAGAGATTAACTTACTTAAAACTAAATTATTACAATTCTGCACTTACCAAAGAACACATTGACCTTAGCTTACTATCAAAAAATCTGAACATTGACGAAATAAATGACTTTAACCTTTTTGGGATATCTTTAGATACTAACTTAAACTGGAACCACATTCAGAAAATAAAATCAAAACTGTAGCACTTGGCGTATTAAAAGCGAATACCAATTATGAAACTGCACTATCCACTTCTTATGCATACACATATATAGCTGTAACTATTCATTATGCAGAAGAAATATATATAAAAATACTCTTACTAAAAGTTGTAGGCCATTCATCATCATCATCATTCCAGCCGCAAAACGTCCACTACTGAACACAGGCCTCCCTCTTGCATCTTCATGAGGGGTAGTTGACATACTCACCACGCTTGCAGGCGGGTTTGCGAGCGCAGTACGGGATGTTAATACATGAAAAGACGCTGCTGCCCATCTTCCGAAGGTATCCCTTAGCAGGCTCTTACTGCATCCACGGGTATGAGAGGCGGGGTAACATTCTACTGCCGTACTAATCATTTCAGCCATAGGATGTCCAGGTTCGTAGACCTACAGGTATTGCTGCTGGAAGCGGCCCCCATCCACTGCGGACTAGCATACCTTACCAGGTCATGCCATCTCCCTAACCTTACCTAAGTGAATGGACAAGTTTTATTACTTACAATGTTATCAAAAACTAAGCACAGTTTTACAGGGAACAGATAATGAATATGAGTTAAATACATTGTATTTAAACCAGATAACTAATTGAACACAGTATTGCCCTATCTTATTACTTTATTTTTATCGTTTTCTTTTATTTTTCAATTGTTATATATTCATTTTTTTATTCATATTATTATTATGAAAATTATGATTATTATGTTACTTTTAATTGTGTTCATTTTTCTTTTTTTTTTCTTTAATTATTGTAATTGGTGTTGTACCATTATGATTAAAATAAATAAATTTATACAAGGAATTCTCATATACAGGGTGTATAGCATATGTAGAAGCCGAACGGGGGTGATTCTGACCATCCCAAGGAGCAACTTTTGTTCTACGACTTTTCAAGATTCAGTGATTTTCATTAAAGAAAAAAAAGATGAAAGTTTAATCTTCAACTGCTGATTATAAGATAATGATAACCTAAACGCCAGCTGATTCTTGTTAGGGTCATTGAACTCCGCGAAGAGTTGCCGTACAGCTTAGTTTCTGTAATCTGTGGTACAGCTACAAATAAAAATACCTATAACCACAATGAGGTTTTTTTTATTAGAATAAAATAAAATATTCATACATCCATATTTGACCTAAAGATCATTTTTACATAACACCAACTAGTAAAGTTGTAAAGAAAAATATAAAAAAAAAATACGGATTACCGTTTTTTCCCTCACACTACTGACTACTTGTTTTCATGGGCTAAAACCGCTTTTTTAAACCCTTGCGGGTTAGTACAACCCCTGTATATTGTATCTCGAAAATGGCTCTAATGATTCGGATAAAATGTAATATTTAAATAAGCTTTTATAGCGCGCCACTCTATAAGTCCCCACTCTAGTGCCCCGTCCCCCGCGCAAGCGGCGGGAACTCGACGCTCAACACGAATCCGGCGGCGTCCGCGCCGCCAGTCATAAATTGTCACCAGAGAGAACGCACGTCGCGTTGCGGTCGCGCGCGTTAATCATTGTTACCTTTGTTTGTCTTATTTTGCTATTGTGAGTCTATGTAACGGTATTTTCTTAATATACGGGTGTTAAAACGATCGTACGTCTTTCGCTCAATCCCTCCTCTATAACTGGCAGCCTAACGTGGAGCTGAATCGTTGTTTTACTGGCAGAACATTCGCGTTCGTACTCAGTGCCTATCGACATCGTAATTATAGTGAAGTACCTACGTAATAAGTCGTGTGGTCCTGTCGCGAGTTCTACATAAAAACAGTAAAATCCGTACCTACCTACTCGCTTAACACCCCACCGTTGCCGCGCAGACGGAACATTCCAGAACGCTGGCGCACGGATAGATTACCTACCTACCGTTACGAACAAAGTGAACAGTGTTTTGTGCTTACGACGGTTCTATTTTCTCGTGTTCGTGAACAATTTTGTGTGACTGACATTATACCTACGCTCCCTACATACCTACTGAACGTTACTATGTAGTGTAAATAGTGTTTGGACGGTGAATATTTTAGTAATATTTCGTTTTGTTTCCCGCCAATACTCACTGAACACTATTTAAAACATTTCGCGTGTTTTGGAGCTGTGTAAACATGGTGTTGACGAGATCGCGTGCCGCAAGCCCGGCTTCGGGGGCTGGTAATCCGTCTGCGGACGTGACGCCGCCCGCGGCCGCTGCTGCCGCCGCGCTGGCGCAGCGCGCGCTTGGCGTTGGCCGTACAGACGACGCCGCAGCGTTCGCGTCATTGGTGGACGCCTCGCTGACACCGCAGCCTGATGCTGCCGGCGCCGCCACCGCTAGCGCCGCCGCCACTGTCGCCGCCGATAACGTCGCGGCCGCCCCGGTCGTGATAACGACCGATCAGCTGCTGTTGCTGATTAACAGGCTAAGTCGCTGCGATCCTGTGAGTACTCCTACATCTACCTACTCAGGAAATTTTGCTAAATGTACGGCGCGATTTGACGGAGATAGATCTAGCAATGTGCAAGCATTTATAGATTCTGTTTTGACTTACAAAGAATGTGTTGGCGTTGATGATCATATTGCTTTACGTGGGTTGCCTATGTTACTAACGGGGTTAGCTGCTACGTGGTGGCAAGGAGTCAAGGACTCTACCCTGACATGGCACGATGCTATGGATGCATTGAAGCAAACATTTGGACCAAGATTGCCGCCGCACAAAATTTATAGATGCATTTTTGAAAGAGAACAGCAAGCAGACGAATCCACAGATTTATTTGTGTGTCATTTAAGAGCACTCTTCGCACAACTGCCGCCTTTCACACTTACAAAGGTGGTGCAGATGGATATGTGCTATGGTCTGCTACACCGGCGCATTCGCGAAAAGATATCTCGGTCTTCCTTTGACAATTTTGGAGAGTTGTTAGCGCAAGCGAGGCGAATCGAGGACATTCTCGATGAGATACGACCCCGCCCTTCTGCGGAGAACAAGCCGTCAATTCCTTCCTCTATAGTCGTGAAGCCGTCGTTACCAGTGGCACCATCATCGAGCAATCATAAGTCTCGCCTTTACTGCAACTATTGCAAGCAGTACGGTCATGCGAAGGATGCGTGCCCGCGACTGGTTAACAAATCTACGAAGAAGAATACCAAGGATGGTGCTGATGAGGGAGAGCCGCGTACAGCTGCAACTATGATTACGTGTTTCGGGTGCGGGGCGCCCGGTGTTATACGTTCTAATTGTTCCGTTTGTAAGGAAAAGAAGAGTGCCGCCGCGAGTGCTAGCTCATTCCAATCGATTTCCGCGAGTGCCGACAATGTTGATTCGCGCGGTAGGCCAGTCTTAAGTATCAAAATCAATGGTGCCGTAGGCAATGTGCTGATAGACACTGGTGCTAAGCATTCGGTCGGGAGTGTTAGCTTAAGAAAACATTTAGTTAAGAGTAATCATAATTTTAAACAAATTTTTGCTGAATTTAAATATGCTGATGGGCGCGTATGTGCCCAAGAAGTTGATGTAACGTGTGTTAAAGTAAATTTTGTAGGTATAAGTTTAGACGTTGACTTTGTAATGTTGCCTAATGCGACAGAGAGTTTATTAGGTATGAATTTCATACAAGACGCTGGCATGGTGCTCGATTTTACTAAAAATGTATGGTTTACGAGGCACGATAAGACGCCTCATCCTATTAATTTTGAGTCTAAAGCTATTTTGCCATCGCTTGCTTGTTCGTCTGTGGGCCTCCGCGAGGACGAAGGTTCTCACCTGAGTCAGAGGGAACGTGCGCGATTGTCCGATCTACTGAATGTCAACAAGGACATTTTCATTCCAGGGGGAGGACCGACTCAATATGCCATCCATCGCATTGATACAGGTGACGCTTTACCTATCGCTTGTCCACCTTACAGAGTCACGCCAGCTAAAAAGGAAATAATAAGAAAAGAAATAGATCAGATGTTGGAAGAAGATGTAATCGAAGAGTCTGAATCCGAGTGGGCCGCGCCTGTAGTTCTAGTCCCGAAGAAAAATGGTGAAACACGATTCTGCGTAGATTACCGGAAATTGAATAGTGTCACTCGTACGGATAAGTACCCACTTCCGGTAATTGATGAGTTACTGCAGAGCACCAAAGCAGGTTGTGTGATGACCACTATAGATCTTAAAGCTGGATATTGGCAGATACTGGTTGCGCCGGAAGATCGTCATAAAACTAGTTTCACCTCACCGTTTGGAAATTTCTCCTTTAAACGTCTTCCTTTCGGTCTTAAAAACGCGCCCTCCACCTTCCAGCGGTTGATTGACAGGATGCGGTCTGGCTTAAAGGATGTGTGTGTACTGGCTTACCTTGATGATCTACTTGTAATATCGCCGAATCTGGATCAGCACTTGATGGATCTGCAGCAGGTCTTCGAGCGTCTTCGTCTTTTCAATCTGACCGCAAATCGTAAGAAGTGTGTCTTCGCTAGAGATCGGGTTACTTACCTGGGACACGTCATTTCTTCGCGAGGTATCGTGGCTGATCCGTCGAAGGCTGAAGCCGTGTTGAACATGAAGCCTCCAACGAACTTAAAAGAACTTAGAACGTTTCTACAAACCTGTGCCTGGTTCCGTAAATTTATTCCGCAGTTTTCAGACATAGCTCGTTGTCTGACGGATCTAACGAAGAAGGGCAGACCTTGGGTCTGGGGGGAGAAGGAGCAAACAGCATTCGAAGAGCTGAAGTTGCGCCTTTCCTCTAGCCCAATTCTACGACAGCCAAACTTCGAAGAATCGTTTGTACTGCGAACAGATGCCAGCGCCTATGCTCTAGGAGCAGTATTGATGCAAGGGGAGAGTCCAAAAGAAGAAAGGCCAATAGAATATGCCAGCAGATTGTTGACCTCCGCCGAACGCAACTATCATACTACCGAAAGAGAGGCGTTAGCAGTTGTTTGGGCGTTAGAGAAGTTCAGAGGATATGTAGAGGGAGCGCGAGTCCGCGTAGCCACTGATCAGCCGTTGAAGTGGCTTATCTCTTTGAAGACCCCAAGTGGTCGTTTGGCCCGTTGGGCAATGAAGATACAGACATATGATCTTGATGTTGACTATACTCCGGGTCGCGTAAATGTAGTCGCAGATACGCTCAGCCGTCCTGTAGATAAGGACTCTGAAGAGCCGAGTAACAGTCCCTGTAGTATCTGCCCGGTGGTTATAGATCTTCCGCAGAGACATCCGGAAGATATTCGGGAAGCCCAGCTGAGTGATCCCGAGTTGAATAAAATAATAAAGGATTTTGAAGATACTGACAACAACAGCGTTACGTTGGACGGATAAAGGTTATTATCTGTCCCAAGGCGTACTGTTTCGATGCGATCCGGACTGGGAATCCGAGGAACCCCAGTTGGTAGTGCCGGAATCGCTTAAGAGTGAGCTTATGAAAGAGCTCCACGATGCTCCTACTGCTGGACATCTAGGTGTTGAACGCACCATTAGGAAAATAAAGGAAAGATACTATTTTAAGAATATGAGAGCCTATGTGGTACAGTACTTAAAATCATGTGACTTATGTCAGAAATATAAAGGGACTAACTTGAAACCTATCGGCCTTCTTCAAACTCCTGTACTTCAGCAGCGATTCGAAGTACTAGCTATGGACTTGTTTGGTCCATTACCGGAAGGTGATGCAGGAGAAAAGTGGATTTTGCTAATTGAAGATACGGCCAGCCGTTGGGTGGAGCTATTTGCGCTTCCGGATGCGACCGCAGAGTCGTGCGCAAAGGCTCTAATAGAAGAAGTTTTTATGCGCTACGGGTTGCCTCGTCGAGTGTTATCTGACAACGGGACTCAGTTTGTTTCTGCAGTAATGCAGAAGGCTATATATATAGGTGTCTTAGATGTTGAACAATCCCTGATCCCGGTGTACCACCCTGAAGCAAACCCTGCGGAACGCAAGAACCGTGAGTTGAAGCAACTTCTCTCTATTCTGGTTGGAGAAGAACATCTTCGGTGGCCGACAATACTCCCGATGGTTCGTTTCGCGCTCAACAGCGCTTATAACCAAGGAACGGGACACACTGCAGCGTATCTTACTTTCGCTCGAGAGTTGCGCTCTCCTATAGCGGTTCATGCCGATATGCGAGCTATAGTGGCACAGCAGAATTATGTGCCTCAGATCACACCTTACCTGAAGGAGTTTTCCCGAGTGTTGGTGAATGTTAGGGAACGCATTGAAAACCAACAGGACATCCGGAAGGTTCAAGGCGATCAACGGCGTAGAGCAGCTCCGTCTTATGCGGAGGGGGACCTAGTCCTCGTGGAGACCCACATGGCGAGCAATGCTTCTAAGGGGTTTACGAGTAAGTTCGCTCCGAGAAGGGAAGGTCCTTATCGTGTCTCTAAGGTCCTCGGACCAACCTCTTTCACAGTTGAAGATAGCACAGGTCAGGTTAAAGGAAAGTACCATGCCAGTGCTCTTACGCCATATGTAGGGACGACGTCTGCTATAGTTCATCCACGTCGTCGTGGTAGACCGGCCAAGCCACAGACGGGACGTACCTGTGACTTGGAGGGGGAGGTTATAGCGCGCCACTCTATAAGTCCCCACTCTAGTGCCCCGTCCCCCGCGCAAGCGGCGGGAACTCGACGCTCAACACGAATCCGGCGGCGTCCGCGCCGCCAGTCATAAATTGTCACCAGAGAGAACGCACGTCGCGTTGCGGTCGCGCGCGTTAATCATTGTTACCTTTGTTTGTCTTATTTTGCTATTGTGAGTCTATGTAACGGTATTTTCTTAATATACGGGTGTTAAAACGATCGTACGTCTTTCGCTCAATCCCTCCTCTATACTTTCGATTTTTATGTTTGCCTATCAACATACCTCATTGTTACAAAACTTGTTACAGCCAATATTCCTCCTAACAATTATCAACAAGTACCTCAAAGACTACACGCTAGCACACCACTCCTCATTGTTACAAAACTTGTTAGAGTCATATTCCTCCTAACAATTATCAACAAGTACCTCAAAGACTACACGCTAGCACACCACTCCTCATTGTTACAAAACTTGTTACAGCCAATATTCCTCCTAACAATTATCAACAAGTACTTCAAATACTACACGCTAGCACACCACTCCTCATTGTTACAAAACTTGTTACAGCCATATTCCTCCTAACAATAATTATCAACAAGTACCTCAAAGACTACACGCTAGCACACCACTCCTCATTGTTACAAAACTTGTTACAGCCATATTCCTCCTAACAATTATCAACAAGTACCTCAAAGACTACACGCTAGCACACCTCCTCATGGACACATCCCAGGAGATGCTCGGCCGCTGCTTCCAAGTAACCAAGCCGGGCATGAGACTGGTCTGCCGGCTGTACTGGAGGCAGCCTGGCTGGTTCCGTCGGGACCAGGTGATGCAGATCAGTGGCGATAAGAAGGAGGTGGTCTGTGATCCCGCTTTCCAAGAGATGATGACCTCGTTGATTTTGAATAGCTTCGTTACGCCGTCTGCCGGGGCTGGTAAGTCAGATTAGTGTCTAATTCATCATCATCTTCATCCACTGCTGGGTATGGGCCTCCCTTAGTTTGTGCCATTCGCCACGATCCTGCGCCAGGCGTGGTGATGGCAGGTGGAGTAAAGCTATAACTGAATGGTGGCTGAGACAAGGATGCAGACACGTTGGTCGTCCGGCAGCAAGATGGGCAGACGACTTAGATAAAGTCGCGGGCAAACGATGGATAGGTATCTAATTATTGTGTTTTTATTTTAGACAAAATTCATCCGCACCACCTAGATAGCTGGTTCTCCACTACCGCTCATTTCGCGCGATCTTTTTTGCCTCTGACGGTTAAGTTCTGGAACGAACTCCCATCTGCCGTATTCCCCCGGAGCTTCGAAATGGGGTCCTTCAAAAGCCGACAGCGCATCAGTCACGCCTCCAGTGATGCAGATGTCCATGGGCGACGGTGGCCACTTTCCGTCAGGTGGCCCGTTTGCTCGTCTTCCAGCTTATAATACATAAAAAAAACAAAGAATTATTTGCAATGAGGCCGTGTTGGCAAAGTGGTACAATCAGTGGGGATAAGGAGGTGGTCAGTGATCCCGCTTTCTAGGAGATGATAAAATCGTTATGTTTGAATAGCTTCGTCATCGTCTGCTGGAGCTGATAGGTTTTTTTCCATCATCATCATTCATTTAAGCCGTAAAACATCCAATACTGAACACAGGCCTCCTTCATGGATCTATCTCCATGAGGGGTAGTTGCCATACTCACCACGCTTAGTAGGCGGGTTGGCGAGCGCAGTACAGGATGTTGATGACAGCAACCCCCTTATGGTCTTGGAGATCCCTGAGGCAGGCCTTTGCCCAGCAGTGGACGTAGACAGCCTGCGGCTGAGGAGAAGAAAGAAAAAGAAATGTCAAAGGCCTTTGTTCTGTTTCATCATATAGGCATCAACAGCATGAGCTTCGAAGAATACGCGAAGATCCTTCGCGCGGACGAGATAAAGCAGATCTGTAAGGATCTGAAGTTGAAGATGCAGACTAAACAGGACGCCATCGAAGCCCTGAGCGCCTTCCGGAAGAGGGGTTCCATCAGCCAGTACTTCACTGGCGGAGCGCCGGTTAATAATGCCAAACGGGTTGTTGATATGTAAGTGTTTTATCGTGTGTAA
Source organism: Pasiphila rectangulata (assembly GCA_963082625.1). Taxonomy (NCBI): domain Eukaryota; kingdom Metazoa; phylum Arthropoda; class Insecta; order Lepidoptera; family Geometridae; genus Pasiphila; species Pasiphila rectangulata. Next base: position 17,437,217 of record OY720252.1, on the reverse strand, counting down.
GTGTTTTATAAGAGTGACATCTTCAACCAATAAAGCTGAACCAATAGAGATTTAAGCAGGTACTCGTATTTACATTGTTTGAAAAAAAAATTAAATCAATTAGATCAAGTTACATACAGGCACACAGGTTAATCTCGCGACAAGCTTTTTTATTACATATATTGTGTAAAGACGTTTTAAGTTGACATTAAACTTTAATGGAAAATGTTTATTTTATTATTTTTTGTGGGTACGTTTAAATAAAAGCTCGAGGTCACAATTACTCCGGTCCCTGGGACCCTAGGATCACCAAAATCAATCACTACCCTTCTCTCATTAAGACGGTGCTAACAAAAAAGGTTTCATGTAAATCGGTCATCGCGTTCGGTTTTAATCGTCTCTTGTACAGACAGACAGACAACGCTATGCATATTTGAAATCTGCGTTCAGGTGGTCATTGACGTAGATGCGATTGAAAACATCTTTGAATCCAACGTCCGTCGCGATGAGGTTTTTGGTATAATTCGTGCCGCTGCCATGAACTCTTCCTTCGCGTAGGTACCTATTTAGGAAGCTTACAACTATAACCTCCTTGGAGTTGTAAAGAGGTATTCTATATAGATAGTTAATTTGGGACTTGGGAACCACAAAACTAACTTTTTTGCCAACAGCTTCTATAATAGTGAACAGGTTTTCACCTTTTTTGATAGGAATGAATGCCTTTAAGTCCAGGTTCTTCTTACACGATGATCATTGAACCCCATCATTATATTTCTCACCACAGGCAGCACACTTCATCTCTAGGTACTATACGACGTCGCATCGACGGTTGGTACGAGTATAAGCGTGCGACCGAATCGAGCGATTGCCTGCGCGAGACTGTTTATTGTGCAGGGTGTTCGGCAGAACGTTGCACATACGGCAGATAGGTGGGGTCGTCTGCTGTCTACCCAGCCCAAATGATTTGACCTAGGTCCCATAGATTTTTTGATGGCACTGATATTTTTAATACAAACGTGTTCAGCCTGCCGCCCATTTGACGTCTTCCCTCCTTCCAGCATGAAATCAAAAGCGGGTACATGTTACAAGCTATCGGACGTGGCTCGCAACACCTTCTACCGCCTCTACCTGCTCATGTACCTCGGCATGAACTACTCGATCATCCGCGACAGGCAGCTGGAACTGACGCTCATCCACGACAAGATACAGCGCGAGTCGTATCCCATAGACAAGGGCATGGAGGTCGATAGCGCGTCGGTTGTCTTTAGGAGCCGGGACGAGTTTGCCAAGTAAGTACAGGAGTTGGACCTAACGCTAATCCGCGACAAGATACAGCGAGTGTCGTATCCCATAGACAAGGGCGTGGAGGTCGATAGCGCGTCGGTTGTCTTCAGAAGCCGGGACGAGTTTGCCAAGTAAGTACAGGAGTTGGACCTAACGCTAATCCGCGACAAGATACAGCGAGTGTCGTATCCCATAGACAAGGGCATGGAGGGCGATAGCGCGTCGGTTGTCTTTAGAAGCCGGGACGAGTTTGCCAAGTAAGTACAGGAAGCTGGACCTAACGCTCATCCACGACAAGATACAGCGCTAGTCGTATCCCATAGACAAGGGCATGGAGGTCGATAGCGCGTCGGTTGTCTTTAGAAGCCGGGACGAGTTTGCCAAGTAAGTACAGGAAGCTGGATCTAACGCTCATCCGCGACAAGATACAGCGAGTGTCGTATCCCATAGACAAGGGCGTGGAGGTCGATAGCGCGTCGGTTGTCTTCAGAAGCCGGGACGAGTTTGCCAAGTAAGTACAGGAGTTGGACCTAACGCTCATCCGCGACAAGATACAGCGAGTGTCGTATCCCATAGACAAGGGCATGGAGGTCGATAGCGCGTCGGTTGTCTTCAGAAGCCGGGACGAGTTTGCCAAGTAAGTACAGGAGTTGGACCTAACGCTAATCCGCGACAAGATACAGCGAGAGTCGTATCCCATAGACAAGGGCATGGAGGGCGATAGCGCGTCGGTTGTCTTTAGAAGCCGGGACGAGTTTGCCAAGTAAGTACAGGAAGCTGGACCTAACGCTCATCCACGACAAGATACAGCGCGAGTCGTATCCCATAGACAAGGGCATGGAGGTCGATAGCGCGTCGGTTGTCTTTAGAAGCCGGGACGAGTTTGCCAAGTAAGTACAGGAAGCTGGATCTAACGCTCATCCGCGACAAGATACAGCGAGTGTCGTATCCCATAGACAAGGGCATGGAGGTCGATAGCGCGTCGGTTGTCTTCAGAAGCCGGGACGAGTTTGCCAAGTAAGTACAGTAGTTGGACCTGACGCTCATCCGCGACAAGATGTATCTTGTTCGCCTCGGCAAGATGTCCCGGCTTCTGAAGACAACCGACTAGCTATCGACCTCCATGCCCTTGTCTATGGGATACGACACTCGCTGTAGCGAGTGTCGTATCCCATAGACAAGGGTATGGATAATGCAGAAGATTCGAGGTCACGCAACCCACAGCAATAATTATATTGCTTCATAGTATATTTGGTATTGGGCTCCTTGCGATAAATAAAGGTAAACAGAAAATCTACCTTATTAGCTTCGTATTCATAATAAATATTGTGTGTTTCCAGATATGTGAAAGCTCACATGCTATACGAGGATTTCCTTGCCGAGACGGAAACGTGCGGCAGATGCAAGGCCGTCGCGAGTGTGTACAAACTGTACAAGGATATCGACGAAGAGGATATGATGAGGTACAATTTTATATCCATAAAAAAGAAAGAAAGAAAACATTCACCACAATCACAATACAACTACAAAGAAAATATGTATTACTAGCCGCACTCCGCGGTTTCACTCGCGTAGTTACCGTTCCCGCGGGAATACGGGGATAAATATAGCCTATGTTCATCAGAATTAATGTAGGATTCTAATGACGAAAGAATTTTTCTAATCAGCCCACTAGTTTTGGAGCCTATTCAATGCATACAAACAAATCTCTTTAAAAAAATAAAATCTTTCCTACTTATAATATTAGTGCAAATAAACAAAGAAAACATAAATAAATAAGGATACTCTAAAAGAGGTCAGTTTTTGTATCAACCTTTATATAATGGGTAATAATATCAAAAGTAGTAAGTTGTATTTCAGCCAGTACATTCTTCAGTCCGGCCGCTGAGTACGTGCCCCGCGACAGGTTCGCAACAGGCGTAAATCTCGCGATCATCGCTGACAAACGTCAATGCGTGAATTAACTTTGTGGAGAATGTAAAACAACACCTGCGCCTGATGCTAACCTGTCGCTGGATACGTAATCAGCCAGATCTTCATCATTCATCATTTCAGCCGTAAAACGTCCACTACTAAACTAAGGCCTCCCTCATGGATCTCCATGAGGGGTAGTTGCCATACTCACCACGCTTGGCAGGCGGGTTGGTGAGCGCAGTACGGGATATTGATATACGGAAAGACGCTGCTGCCCATCTTCCAAAGGTGTCCCTTAGCAGGCTCTTACTGCATCCACGGGTAGGAGAGGAGAGGTAACATTCTACTGCCGGCACCCCACGGCTGCCAGCCAGATCTTAATTATGGTGAAAGTTCACCTTTTTGTTACATACTTTTTGAGACATTAGTTCTTTTTTAAACTTACGCGATCACGACACATTATTAACACATATTTAACCGGGTATTTATCGCGCTATTTACCTTTATTATTGCCCGACGCGATAGATACCCGGTTAAATATGTGTTCATAATTAGTTCTAAGCTTCTGTTATCTTATTGTTTTCCGATAAGGCGATGTGGTCGCTCAGCGACAATGCCGTTTTGTTTTGTGTGTAGATAAAAAATCGTAATATTTGAATGAACAACAAATCCGCTAACCTATATCTATTTAGCGCTTGAAAAACGCTTAAAAACAATTGGACACGTTTTTCGTCTCACAAGGCATCTTCAGGAGATATCGGCTCTCCGTTCGTCACGGGATACAATAGAAGCAACAATACAATATATAATCGTAATATCTAAATAACCAACAAATCCGGTAACCTTTATCTACTGAGCGCTTGAAAAAACAACAAAAAATAATTCGCTACGTTTTTCGCCTCTCTACAAAGCATCTTCAGGAGATATCGGCTCCCCGTTGGTCACACACGGAATACACTAGAAACATCAAAGACGCAGAGGTTTAATTTGAGCCCAGCGAGTAATTTAGGTAATATAATACATTTCTGCAAAGTCACGCTTGAATCAATTGATATCTCTAGTGTATTTCGGTTCCATATCAGAATACGAGTTATTAGGGGGCCAAGCCCCCTATTATGCATAGCGCTGTCTGTCTGTCTGTTCATGACACGATTACAACCGAACGCGTTGACCGATTTACATGAAATCTTTTTGTTAGCACTGTCTTAATGAGAGAAGGGTACTGATTGATTTTGGGGACCCTAGGGTCACAGGGACCGGAGTTATTGTGACCTCAAAAGGTCACCAAAAGTAGAAAATGGCATTTTTCGGAAACCTTCGCCCCCTTTTCTGGTACCCCCCGTACCAATGCTTGTTCATCATCATCTCAGCTGTAGGACGTCCACTGTGTTGGACATAAGCTTCCCTTATGGATCCAAGTATGATCAAGAGGGGTTGTAGCCATGCTCACCACGCTTGGCAGACGGGTTGGCGAGCGCAGTGCGGGATGTTGATACACGGAGAGACGCTGCTGGCTGTCTTCTGGAGGTATCCGTGTTATTAGTATACCTTTATGATTTACGTGATCAAAATGTAATAAAATAAATTAGGCTAGGTGCGTGTCGGGCCAGGCGCTATGTACGTTTTCGTAGTTAACCTAGACCTGTTGCTAGAAGTTGGTTTAACTATGTTTTTTACATTTACCAACACATATTTACAGGAATTAATTGAGTTTTCTGTTTAAGCTATTCCTAATTATATTTCTAGTATGTTTGGGAAACCGCATCACTTATTTTAAGCGACTATTTCTCTGAATACGACAAACAGGCAGACAGACATATAGACAGACGAAGCGATACTATAAGGGTTTTTTGTTCTATTACGAAACCCTGAAAATAAATTTAACAATCGCATATAATTAATGGAATCAGGCGTTACTTTGCGGAAATCCATGACAATAAAATGCAATGAAAATATCTAGTTTTAATTCCGCTAATGCTGAGATGCATATGCACCACCCTCCCGCCCGCTAATTATGCACATGCAGGGAGAACTAGGTTGTTAGTGCAACATGCATACCCGAACCCACACGACGACACGTGTTTCGCCTCTCCGCGAGGCATCATCAGGTGAGACGCCGAGGTGTTGACTGGTCGGCGGCTGGAACGAAAGTTCCAGCCTCGTTTTCCAGCCTCCAGTTGCATCTCAGCATTAGCGGAATTAAAACTAGTTATTTTCATTGCATTTTATTAACAATCGCAGCCGAAACAATTACTTTGTTGATTCCCTATAAATTATCATTAATCTCTATACCTTGGGCTTGCAGATACAAAACCCTCCCCATATGGCTGCGCAGATTCACCCCCCCGCACCTCTATGTGAAGATCCTGGAGTCGGGCGTGCAGGAGCTGAAGAAAGACAAGTCCGGCTTGCACTACCAGCTCGCGCTGGACATCCTGTCGCGGCTGACAGACCAGGTCGCGTTCAGGCAGCACAAGATGGCCGCCTGGCTCGCCGAGAAGGCGCTCATACTGCACAAACTGCTGTTTAGGCATGATGAGGTTAGATTTTTGGCAAACGCTCTCTCTCACACGCACATTCTCCCACCACACACACTCTTCACTAATAGTTTTCCACCAGTTTTTGGTGTGAGGGCTCATCTATGCTTTAAGGTCCAACTAGTCGCGGAGGCTAAGTCGTCAGTGAGCGCGGCCTAAATGTATGCTGTCTCACCTGACATAGTGTGTTTACCCGCGCGCTAGAATGAAATGCACAATGATTCATTCCTAAACCGACCGCGCAAAAATATGTGAATAGACTTTTAGCACAAGGGTTATTATAGAAAAACTTGAGTGTAATCTTTTCAAAATAACATTTATTTCAACTTTTGTATAATTAAACTATGTCGGAACGGCATTTATTTTTGAGTTTTCTTTCTTCTTATATTATTTAGTTTCGTCCAAAGTTGGGCTTAAATCAGTGTTGAAATACGAAAGTTTAGAAGCTTGTATTTTTGAAATAAATACTTTTTTTATGATTTGGGGTGTATACAAACATAGACTATGACGAGATAAATTGATATAATCCTTAGTGTTGGATGGTTAACGTCAAACAGTGGTGTAGGTACCCTTCCACGTTTGTATGGAAAGATGAGCGACTCGTTCATCCTTAATATCAATGTTCATAATGAGATCTCTATGAGTAATCATTGCATTCCTACCCTGTTTCTTGTATTTTTAAAATTCTTAGGTATATCTCTTTGTGTTAATTTATTTAGCACCTCTATTTGTCGTGCATATGCAGGAACTATATTGTTACTTTTTCCTTTATTAAATAAATATTAATTTGTGGCGCGCGCGGGAAGAATGCCCTGGGATCGATGGAGGGGCGAGATAGGTGCTTCCCCGACGTGGTGAAACCGACGCCGCGCCGCCGAGCGCGGCAATCAGTATCTCTTTACGCGACCTAGTGACCGCACGTGAGTTGGGTTCATCCTTCCTTCTCACTCAAGTTTCTGTGTATCATTACCAGCCCGTGCCGTGGGGTGCCGGCAGTAGAATGTTATCCCTCCTCTCCTACCCGTGTATGCAGTAAGAGCCTGCTAAAGGACACCTCCGGAAGATGGGCAGCAGCGTCTATCCGTGTATCAACATTCCGTACTGCGCTCACCAACCCGCCTGCCAAGCGTGGTGAGAATGACAACTACCCCTCATGGAGATCCATGAGGGAGGCCTGTGTTCATCAGTGGACGTTTTATGGCTGTAATGATGATGATGATTACCAGCCCTTTCCTGTCCCCTACAATTGTATTTTATTTCACAGGCAGCGAAAGTCCTCCTCGAAGGCCTGAAGTCCTCGATGCCCGAGGAGCAGAAGGACTTGATGCGGCCGCGAGCTATGAAGCTCTCGAAGCAGCAGAACATCGAGCTGGACGCGGCGCTGCGGAGCGCGCTCGGAGAGCTCGCCTCCCAGCACCTCATCCTGGAGAACCAGTTCCCGGCGGACCACGTCAGCAAGCAGCCGATGGAGTAAGTATGTCTGACGTGATACAGCAGAACATCGAGCTGGACGCGGCGCTGCGGAGCGCGCTCGGAGAGCTCGCCTCCCAGGACCTCATCCTGGAGAACCAGTTCCCGGCGGACCACGTCAGCAAGCAGCCGATGGAGTAAGTATGTCTGACGTGATACAGCAGAACATCGAGCTGGACGCGGCGCTGCGGAGCGCGCTCGGAGAGCTCGCCTCCCAGGACCTCATCCTGGAATACCAGTTCCCGGCGGACCACGTCAGCAAGCAGCCGATGGAGTAAGTATGTCTGACGTGATACAGCAGAACATCGAGCTGGACGCGGCGCTGCGGAGCGCGCTCGGAGAGCTCGCCTCCCAGGACCTCATCCTGGAGAACCAGTTCCCGGCGGACCACGTCAGCAAGCAGCCGATGGAGTAAGTATGTCTGACGTGATACAGCAGACTATCATCATCTCGGCCGTAGGACGTCCGCTGGTAAACAAAGGCCTCTGCCATAGTATACCTACATTGATATTTCCTACATTGATATTAGTAACAATACATTCTTTATATGTTTTATTTACGATATACTTATAAAGCTGAAGAGTTTGTTTGTTTGCTTGAACGCGCTATTCTCAGGAACTACTGGTCCGATATGAAGAATTCTTTCAGTGTTAGATAGCCCATTTATCGAGGAAGGCTATAGGGTAGGGTAAGCAGTGGTTGTAGTAGGTGCGGTACGAAGTTCGCGGGGACACCTAGTATTTCATAATTGTACAGAAAAGTACTAAGCACTAATGTGTTTCGGAATTCTTATGACCTTTTTTCTCCTCTATTAGCTGTGCTCGATGCATACTCCTTACACATGTCAACTCTGGGCATAAACCAGGCTATTCCCTTTCACTGCATGGCATTAAAATCGACACGGGTTTCAGTATACATTACCTCTCTGAAGCTCTACAGTAGCGCTTCAGACGATTTTTGCAGAAAAACGGGATAGTAAAGAAATAAAGTGTCCTTACACTAGTGTATTTTTATAGGAACTATAAGCAGAGAGGCAAGAAGAAGTTCGAGATCCACTCGGCAGAGGACAAGCAGTTCCTGGAGTGCGAGGAGTACTGCATCATACACTACACCACCAACGGACCCTTCACTCATGGTGAGCCAAAATGACTTATCACGACTGCATCATACACTACACCACCAACGGACCCTTCACTCATGGTGAGCCAAAATGACTTATCACGACTGCATCATACACTACACCACCAACGGACCCTTCACTCATGGTGAGCCAAAATGACTTATCACGACTGCATCATACACTACACCACCAACGGACCCTTCACTCATGGTGAGGCAAAATGACGTATCACGACTGCATCATACACTACACCACCAACGGACCCTTCACTCATGGTGAGGCAAAATGACGTATCACGACTGCATCATACACTACACCACCAACGGACCCTTCACTCATGGTGAGGCAAAATGACGTATCACGACTGCATCATACACTACACCACCAACGGACCCTTCACTCATGGTGAGCCAAAATATGACGTATTACGATTTGTTCAGGGTGTTCTGGGTGTTTTTCTATATATAATAAAAATATCTATCTATGTAGTATAATGTATTAAGTATATCAGTCATCTAGTACCCATAACACAAGTTCTGCTTAGCTTGGGGCTAGATGATGCTGTGTGATTTGTCCAGCATTATTTATTTATTTAAATGTCACATTTAGCTTTACTTCTTGCTCTGCAAGTTATAACGGCACAAGGAGGCATCCTGTGCGCAGAGTTTCGCAGAAGTTTACTCCGCTGATGTTCGCGTGTGACTAAACGACGTGATTGCTGGTTTCGGTATATCTTTGAGCGTCTGCTCACAATTGTGGCGCGCTTAAGTAAGGAACAAGAGCAAAACCCTGTGACCTCACTATACAGGCATTTTGTGTCCTAGTGTGAGGAACAGTGCCAAGCTTACTAACCTAACTGACATCTGTTTTTAGATTACTTATTGTACCAATATTGTAACTGTGGTTTGAATAATGAATAATTATTATTCTATTCTTACTTGCCACGCCCAGAATGTCGTTATTGTCGTTATTAGTATTCTTTATTAAATATCAAGGATTTCTTAACTGTTTCGTTGAATGTATATACAAGTCTCAAAGTTAAAAATCAAAATGCGTTTATTCATTTGGAAACAAGATTTTCAAAAACCATTTAAATTTAATAAAGAACATATTTTTTACAAGTCTCAAAGTTAAAAATCAAAATGTGTTTATTCATTTGGAAACAGGAAATTTCAAAAACCATTTAAATATAATAAAGTACATATTTTTTTTATACGACTAAATGACGAGACAAGCCGAAGGCCCACCTGATATTAAGCGGTAACCTCTACCTATTACAACTGCAATACCGCCCGTCTCCCTGAGATATAAAATTGTGAGGTGTCATGAGCCTGTAATTTTCCGACACCCAAACCGTAACACAGCGATGCAGATTTACTCCTTGGCGGCAGATATAGATATGGCGGTAGAGTACTTCCCCAGATGAACTCTACAAAAAGTTCTACTCTAAATAATTGTTATCAAGTTACTTTATACACTAATCACTCACAAAAGATAAACATTCCACAGGCGGGCACTGGGAAGGTCGGATAGTCACCACGATATTCTACCTGCTTTTCTGGGACATAATCTACAGCAAGCCCGTAGGAGTGACCGGCGTGTTTCTGTCTCACTACCAGCTCCATCCGCTGGACCTGTACACGGACAGCTTCTACAGCAACCGCAGGACTGTGATCGACGACCGGCTGCGGCGGATCGAGAGCATGGCCGTGGACACGCTGGTGGACACGATGCGGGTCAAGTGGGAGGAACGGCCGGAGAGTGAGTATTCTTTAAGATTCCTATCTTCTTCTTATTTCCGACTCGTGCAGCAAAGATTGGCACCAGATAGGGATAGTGGAGGAACGGCCGGAGAGTGAGTATTCTTTAAGATTCCTATCTTCTTCTTATTTCCGACTCGTACAGCAAAGATTGGCACTAGATAGGCATAGGGATCAGTGGAGGGAGGGAGGCATTTGCCCTGCAGTGGGAAGAATCAGGGTCATAGATGTGTTTTGTTTGACAAGCTATGGAAATAGAGTGAATGGGTTTCAAATTGGTGTCTCTTGTTTTGTCGCATCCTGTCCTCGAGTGCACACAAAATCGCTGGAGACGCTCATAAGCTTCCGTAAGAAGCGACCTGCATACACCGTCGACCTGCGGTCTTCTCCAGGTCATCAGCCCATCTTGTTGGTGGACGTCCTACGCTGCCGGTCCGTGGCCTCCACTCGAGAACTTCTCGCCCCCATCGGCCATCTGTTCTGCGAGCTACATGGCCTGCCCATTACCACTTCAACGTGCTAATCCGCTTGGCTATGTCGGTGACCCGAGTTCTTCTACGTATCTCCTCATTTCTGATTCGATCCCATAAAGAAATCCCGAGCCTTCTCCATAGCTCGTTGAGCTACTCTGAGCGTATTTACCTTGTCTTTACTGACATCAAGATTAAGACGAAAGTCTACAATCAGTGTGTGTTACCAGTGATGACATATGGAACCGAGACGTGGTCCTTCACTATTGGCCTCATGAATAAGCTCAGAGTCGCTCAACGAGCTATGGAGAGGGCTATGCTCGGGGTTTCTCTACGGGATCGAATCAGAAATGAGGAGATACGTAGAAGAACTCGGGTCATCGACAGAGCCAAGCGGATTAGCACGTTGAAGTGGCAATGGGCAAGCCATATAGCGCGCAGAACAGATGGCCAATAGGGCCGCAAAGTTCTCGAATGGAGGCCACGGATCGGCAAGCGCAGCGTAGGACGTCCACCCACAAGATGCGCAGACGACTTGGTGAGAACTGCTGGTCAGCGGTGGATGCAGACGGCTGATATGCTGCTGATGAGGACTGACATCAGCCCCTGTTGCAGACGAGCTGTCGGGCATCGCGCGGCACATCGGGTGGGACAACGTGCGCATGGTGGCGGGCTGCCTGGGCGCCGCGGCGGCGGGCGCCATCTGCCGGCGCCTGGCGCGCGACTACGCACGCACGCACAGCGGCTTCCCAGACCTCACCCTCTGGCATGCCGCTACTAAGAAGGTAATTATTATCCTTTTTGTATCTATGTTGTATCTATAATTATGTGAAAACCTTTAATTAGCCTCCTATTTTTAACTATGTTACTTCTCATATATATCGTGCTGCTGGTTTTCCTTTAAAATAAATAAATAAATAAATTATTGTTGGGACAATGCAAACGCCGAGATCTTGTTTTTATGGTTCTATATTATTTTGCTATTTATTAATGAATACCATAGTGTACAACACAAAGTCGCTTCCCGCTCTCTGCCTGTCCCTATATTTGCTTAGATCTTTAAACTTTAAACTACGCAAGGGATTTGATGCGGTTCTGGTCATTTTGGAGGTTTCTAATGTGAGGTCGTAAATAAACACATTTTTTTGCGCTCACATTGCAAACGCTGGCTACGAGATAGATCAAATAATGTACCTACTACAGTATTGTACACTGAGTTCTCCTGTGCATACTGATATGACCTTACCAAGAATTTTGACGTAACCCCATACGGGTTCCGTAGCTTGGTGGTTAAATCAGTTCCGGCTTCAGGAAGCGTTAAGGATCGATTTGTCGGACTTGAGTTCGAATCCAACCTGAATCCAACATTTTCTATAAAGTTTTCCATTCCCTATTAATTTACTTTCAGATAAAGTTCGTCGAAGTGAAAACGGACACTGACAAGCCGTCGATAAAGCAGCTGCAATGGATGCAGTACCTCCAGCGGCACGGCGTCGACGTCGGCTTCTGCTACGTCGGCGCGGACACCGCGCGCTGCAAGGCGCGCCGCGGGCCCGCGCGGACCATGAAGGACTCCATCGTGTTTGAGGCGTAGCCACTAGTGCAATGGATGCAGTACCTCCAGCGGCACGGCGTCGACGTCGGCTTCTGCTACGTCGGCGCGGACACCGCGCGCTGCAAGGCGCGCCGCGGGCCCGCGCGGACCATGAAGGACTCCATCGTGTTTGAGGCGTAGCCACTAGTGCAATGGATGCAGTACCTCCAGCGGCACGGCGTCGACGTCGGCTTCTGCTACGTCGGCGCGGACACCGCGCGCTGCAAGGCGCGCCGCGGGCCCGCGCGGACCATGAAGGACTCCATCGTGTTTGAGGCGTAGCCACTAGTGCAATGGATGCAGTACCTCCAGCGGCACGGCGTCGACGTCGGCTTCTGCTACGTCGGCGCGGACACCGCGCGCTGCAAGGCGCGCCGCGGGCCCGCGCGGACCATGAAGGACTCCATCGTGTTTGAGGCGTAGCCACTAGTGCAATGGATGCAGTACCTCCAGCGGCACGGCGTCGACGTCGGCTTCTGCTACGTCGGCGCGGACACCGCGCGCTGCAAGGCGCGCCGCGGGCCCGCGCGGGCCATGAAGGACTCCATCGTGTTTGAGGCGTAGCCACTAGTGCAATGGATGCAGTACCTCCAGCGGCACGGCGTCGACGTCGGCTTCTGCTACGTCGGCGCGGACACCGCGCGCTGCAAGGCGCGCCGCGGGCCCGCGCGGACCATGAAGGACTCCATCGTGTTTGAGGCGTAGCCACTAGTGCAATGGATGCAGTACCTCCAGCGGCACGGCGTCGACGTCGGCTTCTGCTACGTCGGCGCGGACACCGCGCGCTGCAAGGCGCGCCGCGGGCCCGCGCGGGCCATGAAGGACTCCATCGTGTTTGAGGCGTAGCCACTAGTGCAATGGATGCAGTACCTCCAGCGGCACGGCGTCGACGTCGGCTTCTGCTACGTCGGCGCGGACACCGCGCGCTGCAAGGCGCGCCGCGGGCCCGCGCGGACCATGAAGGACTCCATCGTGTTTGAGGCGTAGCCACTAGTGCAATGGATGCAGTACCTCCAGCGGCACGGCGTCGACGTCGGCTTCTGCTACGTCGGCGCGGACACCGCGCGCTGCAAGGCGCGCCGCGGGCCCGCGCGGACCATGAAGGACTCCATCGTGTTTGAGGCGTAGCCACTAGTGCAATGGATGCAGTACCTCCAGCGGCACGGCGTCGACGTCGGCTTCTGCTACGTCGGCGCGGACACCGCGCGCTGCAAGGCGCGCCGCGGGCCCGCGCGGACCATGAAGGACTCCATCGTGTTTGAGGCGTAGCCACTAGTGCAATGGATGCAGTACCTCCAGCGGCACGGCGTCGACGTCGGCTTCTGCTACGTCGGCGCGGACACCGCGCGCTGCAAGGCGCGCCGCGGGCCCGCGCGGACCATGAAGGACTCCATCGTGTTTGAGGCGTAGCCACTATCACAAAATTGCCATTACATCCACCAAAAGAGGGCTAAGAAATAACAGGAAAACAGAAATAAACTATTGCAATGGATGCGGGTACCTCCAGCGACACGGCGGCGGCGTCGGTTTCTGCTCCGCGGGCCCGCGCGGACCATGAAGGACTCCATCGAGGCGTAGCCGGCGCGAATTGAGGGGAACTGTACGTATACAACGTGTATCATAACAGGTGTACTAACCCGAAAGGGGGGTTTTTCCGCCCATGAAAACTAGTAGGTAGTTGTAGAAGGAAAAAAATCGGAAATATTTTTTTATACATTTTTAATTTTATAAGATGGTGTGACGTGAATATGAACCTGACGTCATAACCGGATTTTGATTTTTTTTATTAACTCGTTACGCGACCTAAGCCTTTGACATATGACATAAGCCTTGTGAAATTTCCTCGCGGGGCGTTTAAACTTACGTACACATGGTGTACTCCAAGCACTTAAAGAGTTAAAAGCAAACCTATTTGTGGTTATAGGTATTTTTATTTGTACGGAAACTCTTCACGGAGGTCAATAACCCTGTCAAGAATCAGCTGGCTTTTAGGTTTTTCGTATAATCAACTGTTGAAGTTAAAACTTTCGTTGTCTTTTCTTGAATTAAAATCACTGAATCCTGAAAAGTTGTTCCTTGGGATAGTCAGAATCACCCCCTTACGGCTTAGTACACATGTTATAATACACGTTGTATAGAAGAGAGGAAGGAAATATATAAGCACCCGAGTGGCTTACCATAAATACACACGCCGTTCTAAAATACGTAATAGGTAACGTAAAAGGTTTAACCATCAGTAGTTGATAGTAATGAGTGTCACTTAAAAATTTACTTGATAGTCGAAAGGAGGATGCGCATTCCTAGGATCACTATAATGAAAAAAGCGTTGATATTCAACAACAGTCATACTAAGCGCCATTCTCACTTGGGCATTGTCTGTTGCGTCGGCATGTTTATTTGTCAATTTGTCAGGTAATTCATAATTTGAAACTACTTGTTTTAACTGCTCCTGTCCATTGAAGGCGAGGTCAGTCCGGTTTGATTCCGCCATCGTTTTAGAGGTACCTTCTGGGTAGCGTAAGAAAATAACTGATCGAGCATAAAGATAGAGTGAGTATAACTTTTGAAACTAAAAGATAAAAATATGTTTATTTTGTCACTTGTTACGGACAGTTAACAAAATTATAAAATTATTCTTAGAACTAAGTCAATGTGACAAAAAAGGTCACCATTCAGCTTGTGCTGTGGCAAAGTAAATTATACCACAGCGCTGGTCTTCCATGGTCACCTTGTTTGTGATAGATGGCATATCCACTGAGCACACGCAATAAAACATAACATTATAAAAAAAACGTAAACTATCATGGTTGTTACCATTATGCAATATTTACCATGATTTGAGTCTATTTGAGGTTCCCGATATTTCGAGGCAGTTTCACTCGTCATGATCACGGATAAACGGTTCATCCGTGATCATGAGGACGTGTGACTCAAAAAGACTCGAATCATGGTAAATATCCCGTCAATATTGCATATGATAGAGTGAGTATGTATTATATAAGATGTTAGTCACTGAGTTTCTGCTGATAATGTATTGTGTCAAACCTCATTGTAAACATACATAGATAGGTAATTTTACCTATCTCCTTCAGGCTCAGATGAGACAACGGACTGTTAACAAATGTAGTATGACCACGAGTCCCATGTTTTTCGTGGTGTTCATACTGATATGACATAATAAGTAGTATGACCACGCGGAAGTAGGTAATTATTTCGTGCCACAAGATACACGCGATTCTATGTAATGTATTGTACGAGCCAATATCGCTCATACAGCAGTTTTACTTTATGGATCAGTAAACTGTCTTTAACAGTCGTAACAAAACTTTCGCCACGCGCTGATGTGCTGGCTATCTACCTACTTAACATTACGTGCGGCTCAGATTATTAAACTTACCTAATATAACGTGTTTAATAAATCTAAAACTATAACAAGTGGTTTGGTGTAAACTATATTATTACCTACAACTTAACTACAACTGGAGTATCCCTCAACGAGGAGAAAACCCCAACATCCTTTTGGTCCTTCGAGCCTTCGATAAGAAGAAGCAATTATTTTTGGAAAGTGTTTTGTGTGGTGTTTTTCGGTTACGTTAGCAATTCGGTGCTGTTGGCCTCCCACCAGCGGGTCTCACCAGCAGCATTGAGAAGGTGCAAATAGCGTAAAGCGGGAAAGCTACACTGAACGACAGAAAATTGCACAACGAGCTAGCGCAGCGGAGATAACGTCTTCTGCTGTTACTACTGAACTATTAAAATACGTGCGGAGATAACGTCTACTGCTACTAATCAACTTAACTGTGAACCTACTGTGAGTACACAAAAACCAACCACTAGCTGTTACAATGGCGGAAGAAAATTACTTTCTTGAACTTATTAACAAGCAACAAAATTCTTACGAGAGAATCAAATCTCTTCAATCCAACTATAAAAAGGATCCATTGAGTAGAAAATCGCTAGACTACCTCAAAAAGCGTATTGAAGCCTTGCGATCCCACTGGGACGAGTTTCTCTCAAATCACGAGATCCTGAAAAAGTATGAGTTAGCGAAAGCCGACCATGACTACTACAAAGAACACATTTATCAAATAACAAGAACCATGTTCGACGAAACAATGGAATCTATGACTCAATTACAAAGCGAGTTATTAAAGACTGTGCCTGGATATTCGGAAGCATCGAAGCTGAAAGTGCCAGAAAATCATGGTACACCAAAATTTGGTACGTCTAAAGTAAACCAGCCTACGGTAGAAGATACGGATAAGCAAATATCAGTGCTCTATCGTAATCAAATGTTTAACTTTAACGCTTTGGAACGTGCAGTATCCAAAATAAATCCATATGGAACGAAAGAAAAGTGGCAACTACAAGATCACTTAAACATCATACAAACAAAGTGGGCATCTATTGACAAGATCCATTGGGAACTCAGCTACTTATTACAAGGAAGTGATAAGGAGTATGAAGAAAAGTACGAATACTGGGAACACATCTACGATGACCTCAAGGAAAATCTAAACAGAAAAATGTTTGAAACATCTCACTATGAAAAAACAACCCCACGGATGGAATTACCGGAGTTCAACGGAGCCTACAATAACTGGGTCCCTTTTAGAGACTTATTCTTTGAGATGATCCATAACAATCCAACGCTGAACAAAACTCAGAAGATGAAGTTTCTTAAATCGAAATTGAAGGGTGAAGCGGAGCGATTGATAAAACACCTTCCCGTTAGTTCCGAGAACTATGATGCATGCCTGGATATCATTCAGCATCGCTTTGACAACAAGCGACTTCTATTCACCTCATATATAGATACCCTTCTCAATCAATCAATTATCGATAAACCGGATTCATCTAACCTGATGAAGCTGCATGACACCACGAAAGAGTGTTTAAATGCACTGGAGAACATGGGAATAGATATCCCTATATGGGGACCGCTTATCGTTCATCTATTATCATCAAAACTAGATGATGCCACCTACGGTGACTATATTCAAAACATGAAGCATTCGCGGGAGCTACCAGACTTAGAGGAATTTATGGAGTTCCTGGAGTTGAAGTTCATGACATTGGAAACAGCCCGTACCAAAAAGGGTGATCAAAAACAAAACTATTCAAACAATCAGAAAAATTATAACGGGCATAAATCAACGAACTCTAATAACGCTAATAAATGGGCAAAAACCTACCATTCCACATTGCGGAACTGTCCTCTCTGCAAAAAAGATCACGTACTGAGGCTGTGTCCTACATTTATTGACATGAATGTCGCTAAGCGAATTGAAGTGACAAGGAATTTACATTTATGCAAAAATTGCCTTTACAGTCACGGCGAAAATAAGTGTACTTCAACGAAGCGATGCCAAGTATGTCATTATAATCATCATTCGCTTCTACATGATGTTAATTTTAAAACCCAAAAACCACGGCCATCCACCTCAACAGCGGCTGAGCGCTCATCCAACCACATCAATGGTGATCAAGAGATACTTTTGACAACTCTTCAACTGAATGTCAGAAACAAAGAAGGAGACTACGTCATCCTACGAGCATTACTGGATCAAGGCTCCCAAGTGACCTTGATCACAGAAAATGCAGCTCAACGACTGAACCTACCCCGCAATAAGATGAACGCTTCTGTCTCGGGGGTCGGCACTATAATGGGTACTAGCAAAGGAATGATCAAATTAGAATGTAAATCTATACACTCGGATTATCAATTCCAAACTGAAGCATTAGTAATGCGAAAACTAATTAGCAATCTGCCTAACTCAACAATTAACACGGAGAACTGGACACATCTGAATAACATTAAGCTAGCTGATCCGAACTTCAACATATCTGGGCCCATTGATCTTCTGTTGGGAGCAGATATATACTCTGATGTCATTATGGACGGAGTTTTAAAACATAATAACAACTCGCCGGTAGCACAACAAACCAAGCTGGGTTGGATATTGTGCGGTGCTACTAAGCAATTTAACTGTCTAGTAACTCTAACGGAACTAGATAACCTGTCAAGGTTTTGGGAAGTGGAAGAGGTCCCAACGGAACCCGAATCTTCTACAACTGACAAATATTGTGAAACATTTTATACACAAACAACAGAAAGACTCAGCAGCGGGCGATACGTAGTGAAAATGCCAATGCAAGAAGGTTATGAAACAAACCTTGGCAATTCAAAGCCTCAAGCTATCGCTCAATTTCTTCGTTTAGAAAAGAAAATGGCGAGACAAGAACACTTTGCTCAACTATATAAAAAGTTTATTCGAGAGTACATCGAGTTAGGTCACATGAAACCTGTGACGAAGCCCGAAAGCAAAGTACAGGTTTACCTACCTCACCACGGCGTCTTACGAGATAGCTCAACATCAACTAAACTCCGAGCTGTTTTTAATGCATCTATGAAAACAGACTCAGGCTACAGCTTAAACGACTTGATGGAAAAGGGGCCTAATTTACAGAAGGATATTTTATCTCTCATCATTAAATGGAGAGTCTACAAATACGTGCTAACGGCTGATATTGAAAAAATGTTCCGGCAGCTTATAATCCATCAAAGTCAACAATGTCTCCAGAAAATCATCTGGAGGGAGTCCGCAAGGGAACCACTCAAGGAGATGCAACTCTGTACGCTGACCTATGGCACCAAAGCTGCACCATTCATTGCGATGCGTACACTCCAACAACTAGCTCAAGACGAAGGCAACGCTTTCCCTTTAGCACAAAAGACAATTCGTCATGAATGTTACATGGATGACATCATTTCGGGTCACCATAGTATCGAAACAACAACACAACTACAAAAGGAACTCTACGAGCTGCTAAAGAAGGGTGGCTTCATTTTACGAAAATGGGCCACTAACGAGCCATCTATTCTCAAGGAACTACACGAGAAAGAAAAGAGCCAAACAAACTTCAACTTCAAACAACAAGAGTTCAGTAAGACACTAGGACTCGCATGGAACGGCGTAAGCGACACGTTTTATTTCAAAAGCGAAACGCCAAGCATCACTGAAGAAGAAATTTATACAAAACGCAGACTGCTGTCGGAAATCAGCAAGATTTACGATCCACTGGGATGGCTAGCTCCGATGACAATTCAAACTAAGCTTATCTTCCAAAAACTATGGAGAGATGCTTATCAGAACATTGGATGGGATCAATCTGTACCTCGTGATATAGCTAGCGCATGGACAAAAATTAAAGCTGATTTATCAAACATAAACAACATCAGTTTGCCCAGATGGATACGTAACGAAAACAATGAATCCATCGAATTACAAGCTTTCTGTGACGCGAGCGAACAAGCGTACGGATGTGTCATTTACAGCCGGACTACGTCACCGATAGGCGCGTACGTCATCACCCTACTTGCTGCGAAAACTAAGGTGGCACCGATCAAAAACAAACTAACGATCCCGAAGCTGGAACTATGTGCCGCAGTTTTGCTAGCCAAGCTCCTAGAAAAAATAACTAAAGTTTTGACAGATTACAACCTAAAAGTATCCTGTTGGACAGACTCTAAGGTGGTCTTAGCATGGCTGCAAGGAAAGCCAAACAAATATGAAAAATACGTAACTAACCGAGTGAAAGAAATAACGAACATCGTTCCTGCAACAAAATGGGGTTACGTAAAGAGTAACGAAAACCCCGCCGATTGTGCAACAAGAGGACTTTCGCCATCAAAACTTGTCAACTTTTCTTTGTGGTGGGAAGGACCTCATTGGCTCAAGAAACAAAACGAACAAGTCCTGTCATCTGAAACTTACATTACAAATGAGGGCTTAGTTAAAAACTGTTTCACGACGGAACCCATGCCGAACAAAAACGAACTAATTTTCTCATTACTTGAACGGCACAGTGACCTAGATCGCATTACGAGAATTCTTGCCTGGGTCATACGTTTTGCAAACGCATCACAACACAAAATGTGCTCGAGTAAGTGCAATGAATTGAACTCGAATGAAATAAATAACGCAACCGGCATGATTATAACATCAGTACAAGAATATTGCTTTGAAAAGGAAATAAAATCATTAAGAGATAGCGGAAAACTTCCCAACAAGAGCAATATTTTGAAATTAAATCCATATCTTGACTCGGATGGATTTCTACGAGTCGGAGGGCGTCTAACACATTCACATCTACCAAAGGAGATCAAGCACCCCATCCTTATCCCAGCGGAGGGGCGATTGACTGAATTAGTTATTGAAAAGGCGCATCAGCGAACTCTACATGGTGGGGCTAGACTAACGTTAGCTTACACTAGAAACAACTATTGGATTATCAGCGGTAATCGAGTCGTCAAGAAAACGCTTCGACGATGCGTCCGATGCCGCCGTTACACCACAACTCAAACTGAGCAGCTAATGGGCAACCTTCCAAAGGAAAGGATCACACCATCAAGACCGTTTTCCCATACTGGCGTTGACTTCACAGGTCACGTGGATGTGAAAATAAACAAAGGTCGCGGAATCAAGACCTGCAAAGGCTATATAGCCATCTTCATATGTATGTGTACTAAAGCAGTACACATCGAACTTGTCTCTGACTTGTCCACACAGACATTCATCGCAGCACTGAAACGAATGTGTGCTAGAAGGGGTACACCAAAACATATTTATTCCGACAACGGAACCAATTTCGTCGGAGCTGCGAAAGAATTACACACAGAATTCCAACAATATAAAACGATGCTTTCTTCAGAGTTCTTCAACGAAATAAATGATCTTCAAATTGAGTGGCACTTTAACGCTCCATCCTGGCCATCAGCAGGAGGTTTGTGGGAAGCCGCCGTACGATCTATGAAGAATCATCTAAAACGGGTAATCGGGCAACAAAAATTAACTTACGAACAATTTTCTACGCTCCTTACCCAGATTGAAGCGTGCATGAACAGCAGACCATTGAGTCCGGTATCCGAAGATGTGGAAGACCTGGATTATCTTACGCCTGGCCATTTTCTAACGGGGAGTCCGACGCTTTCTTTACCAACAAATGAACCCGAAGACATGAAATCCATAGACATCAGAAACAACTGGAAACTTATTGAGCTCTTACGCCGGCACTATTGGGATCGCTGGTCAAAAGAATATCTCCATTTACTGCAGAACAGAAACAAGTGGCAGCAAAGGAGAGAAAACATACAAAAGGGACAACTTGTACTCGTGAAGGAAAGTAACCTACCTCCAGGCAAGTGGGCTATGGGCCGGGTGATAGAGTTGCACCCGGGTAGCGACAACTTAGTTAGAGTGGTCACGCTCAAGACTAAAAACGGCGAACTAAAGAGGCCTATAACTAAGATAGCTCCGCTCCCTATCAACGAGGCTGGCGAGGAAGCTGACTCACAGAGAATCACTCTCAAAACTGACAACGACAACAACACTTCATACGGAAGACCTGACCGGAAGACTATACGGAAAACCAAGAAAATCGTTTACAGTCTGTTTATGACACTTCTTGTTCTGTTTTCAACACTATCCTGCGGAATTGCTACTCCCGTTCAAAACTTTAAGATATCGAAGCTAACTGATAACATCCCGATCTACTTTGACCCTGTTGGAAACATTCAACTTATACATGACGAATGGAAACTGCTAGTCTATTTCAACCTGACAACATTTTGGCAAAGTACAACTAAGGTCGAGGAATTCATCAATCATTTAACACAGATTTGTGCTACGATGCCTGGTCAGCAATGCCACGGTACAATAAAGCAACTCAACTTCGAAATGAATCAACTAAATGAATATAATAAACTGTTATTGTCTCAACATCAACAAAGAAGACGCCGTGGCTACGTCAATGGCATAGGAAACATGGCACGCACACTATTTGGTGTACTTGATAACGACTTTGCTGAAAAATACACGCAGGACATACACAAGATTCAAGCAAACGAGCGCTATTTATTGGAATTAATAAAAAATCAGACGCTCATTGTCGAGGCACAAAACAACATTTTAAAGAAAAACGAAGACTTCGTTAAGACACAGCTAAACACGATACAACTATACATGAATGAAACAAGAGAGGATATGGCTACGTTAGAAAACCGATTTCAGATTATGAAAACTATGAACGATGTCAATGCCGGTGCACTGACAGCCAGCCTGCTGCTCTCAGTGCTGAGACGCAATCAACAAATGCTTCTAAATGCACTAACCGACATATACAGAGGAAATTTCGACATGGAACTGTTTACACCGCAACAATTATCGGAGCAGTTAAACGACATCGCTGGCTTATTATCTACAAGATTAACATTGCCTATCAAAAACAGCAAAGACATAAGAAGTATATATAAACTTATTTATGTTAAAGCCCGGCTAACCGAGAAATACCTACTGTTCGAATTGCACATACCGCTATTAAGCGACGACGAATATTCACTTTATCGCAATATACCTATACCTATACAGCAAGCGCATAAACAATGCCAGGTTATTGCAACATCAACCAAGTACATAGGAGTAAACTTCGTAAAGAATTCCTACATACAGATCGAAGATTCAGATCTTCAACTATGTACTACGATGGAGGCGGACAACTACATCTGCCACACCTACACGCCGATAAGCAACTTACATGGACCAACGGCATCCTGTGAAGCTAAAATAATGAGTCAACATGTTTATCAAAACATCACCTGTGATTGGATTAAGCACCAATGCTCTGACCAATGGATAAAATTACAGAGACCTAACATATGGCTCTATAACTGCATAACAGAGTGCCCGACCCGTATAGTATGCAAGAATCAAGTAACAACAACAATGCTTACGACGGCGGGATTGCTTGCCCTAGGTCAGGATTGTGTGATACAGCACAAAGACTCTACAATTTATTCACACAACGTTTTTAGCAGTAAAACTAAAGAAGGTATTTCATTAGAAATTCCCAAAATCGATTCACCGAACGATATGAAGGGAACGTCTAAAGTGACAAATATCGTACTGCCACAACTGGATTTATCTGATGAACATAGATCATTAGACAACCAGATAATTGAACAGAAAGGACGAGAGAGCCTGCCTAACGACTTATCAGTCCACGACATAAGTAACTACACGATAAGCACTTTGCTGGTGGGAGGAATTGTAGTCACAATCATAGTATGGCGATATGGACAACACCTTACTGCGTGTACAAACTGTACAAAGAAAAAGGCCCGTACTACGAGTACTAAAACCTCTACAAAGACTCGAGAGAGAACAGAAGAGATAGAACTTGAGGAAATTGCACCGTACGCTACAATAAGAGGCGGACATTTAAAGAACATCCCTCAGCCGGCACCAACAGTTAGATCAGGATTTAGATTATGATATTTATTACATTAATATCCTTATTACATTAATATTCTTACCTAATTATAACTTAACTTTTAACTCTGCTTATTGTTGTAGTTGCTTTTTACGTTTAGTGATCTGAGTACGCATTAACTAAGTACTTTCTTCTTCCCTCGGGAGTATGTACGAGCCAATATCGCTCATACAGCAGTTTTACTTTATGGATCAGTAAACTGTCTTTAACAGTCGTAACAAAACTTTCGCCACGCGCTGATGTGCTGGCTATCTACCTACTTAACATTACGTGCGGCTCAGATTATTAAACTTACCTAATATAACGTGTTTAATAAATCTAAAACTATAACAAGTGGTTTGGTGTAAACTATATTATTACCTACAACTTAACTACAACTGGAGTATCCCTCAACGAGGAGAAAACCCCAACATGTATATTATATTATATTCTAAAGTAATTATGAATGAAAAAGAAATATAGATCAATTTTAAAAACAGTTTATTAAAATCGTTCGAATAGAGAGCGAACGAAACGGCGCCAGGTCACGGCTCGGTATAATCTATTACTACTAGTGTATCATATTATCTGTGCTATTACGTAATTTTGATGTAATTTGAATTGAGACTTAATAGTTTAGAGTTTTAGGATAAGTATTAAAAGAATGATATTGGTGAAATATGAAAAATTGTTGTTTATCATTGAGGTTAATAATTATATTATCATGTAAATAGTGAGAAAATCGATTCAATCATATTTTAGCGGTTACCAAAAACGACAAAACTTGTAAATTGTGTTGGTTATTAAGTACCTACAGAAATTGTTTTCGAAAAACTGTGATATTATTAGTGTTTTGGTAAATAAATGTTTGGCTCCGTAATATTTTTTGGATTAGATGTTATGGCACATTTTGATTTTAGTTCACATAATATTTCCTACGAAATAGATCACTTGTCATCGAGAATGCTCTCTAAGAACAAACTGCTTGCTTATACTTTACTTAAGCTTTTCAAACATGAGTACATCATGAAATCTTGTCCGTCTGCAGCCCAGCAATTTGTACACAGGATCGATAGATGGCGCGGCGCGCATTTAAGTTTTAACAAATCATATACAATTCATTCTAAGATTGAGTTTTGCCACAGAATGCAATGTAAGAATTAAATAAATCTGTAAAGCTTCTCTAAATTAAATTAAATAATTTATTTCCCTCAAGTATGGTTTTACACAGATGTTTGTTTGCTTATAGTTAGGTATCACACATGACCAGACTATTCGGCATACAAATGTTGAAATGAAGGTACTGCGCAATTATTATATAATCTTTAAACAATATTGACTCAAATTATAAAAGAACGAAGTAATAATATTAATATTTTTTTTATAATTAAATAAATCATAATGTCATGTTAGGTACCTATTACAATAAATAATATGTCAAATTTTAATTATTCTAATAATTCTGATATTGTGTAAAAGTTTTTGTCATGCAACCAAAATTTTAACTTATGTTCGAAACGCTTATTTGGTGGGTCTTCAATATCTGTTGGAATTTTATTATGAATGCGTCCACACAAAACAGCTTTTTTATAAAGGGCAGTTTTGGGAATTCTTGAATAAACAATTCTGTCACGATCTCGTACACATCTAGTAAAGTAAAAGTGTAAAAGATTCTACACCATGATTGTTAATGTGTGAAAAGCTTTACAGATTCTTAGCCTCGTGTCTTAACAAGGCTTGGATCAGACTGGCATTTCAGCACACGCTATGTCGATCGAGTTTTACAGATTTCTACGGCTAGATAGTCCTGTATGAAATGTTCGGCATTGTTCATATTTATTTATCCGTTTGTTCAGAGAGACTTCTAGGTGGCAAATCTATTGTGCATTTATTGAGTAAGCATGACCATATTTTATAGAAACTCGTATTTCAACGATTTTATAACAATTCACTTGTTAATCTTTTAGAATGTTAAATAACATTTTAATTAATGTTTATTTTAGGGACGATTTTGTGGGTTGCGTAGTTGTAAGTATAAATAAATATTTTGTTTTCTTGTTTGTTTCCTTTTTATGTTTATTAGTCTATCCCAGTCTATGCTAGACATTATAATAAAGAATGTTAAATTTATCTATAAGGACTATATGGGGTACCTATATGTTAATTTGACTTCAATATATTTATTTATGTGACAGAATAAACTTACAGAATTCTATTTTACTACTCTGTAGAATAATAAAGGTAATTTACGCGATAAATACCCGGTTATAATGTATGTTAATAATATGTTGTGATAGCGAAAGTTTAAAAAAGACTTGGCAGAATTGTGTAAACAATTAGAATTGTCTTAGAATTAGAATTGTCCAAACTCAAAAGCCACTATAAGTACCTACCTACTATAAAAAGCATGAGCGATAAAAACGGTGAACTGTCATGTCGGGTCTACAGTTTACCGTAAACTTAAACTATCGTTCGCGGATGCAAAGGCCCGCAAATGAACGATGAATAATATCTAGATATAAGAAAAACCATCTGCTAGTTTAATCTGACTAGTTGTAAGTCAGTTCATTAACATCTCGGCAGGGTGATTACGTACCTCGCGACAGGTTTTGCAACAGGCAACTGACAGCAATATTGCTGTCAAATGTCAATTTCTTGCTGTTCTCTAATACAAAATTGACATTTGACAGCAATTTTGCTACAAATATCGCAGAAAACGGTTCACGTCGAAATCTACAGCTTCATGCCGAAAACGCCGATGGGCGGGCACAGTATGGCGGCATCTGGGTAAAGTCGCTACTTTTCAGGAAGGCAATGAATGGGTTAAACTAAGAGAATCCTTGAGTAATCCTTCGTTAAGCTAGGGGTAGATCCTGGTATCAGAGGAACAATTCTCAATACTCACCAACGTGGGTTAAGTACGTGTCATACATACACAAATCTATGATGTTTTAAGCAGCGTCAGAAACTGGTATTCATGCAGTAGGTACGGTACGCTGCAGTGCCTGCAGGGCTAGCATGGGCTGAGGATGAAACTTTTGTCCACCGGTTATTTCCACTGACAAGGGATAAAATTATTTTATCCACCTGCCAAAGCACGGCAACAGGGGGAAAGAGAATTATATCACTTTTTGACATTATACGTGGATACTCACCCTCCGCCTATAATTTCGGGGACAAGTGTTTCCCCTGGTTTGTCCACCGTGAATAGTTTATCCACCCATGTCGCCATGCTCGGAGGGTGGACAAAATTGACAGAGGGGAATAGTATTTTGTCCTCTCCCCGTGGATAAAATATCTCCGGCCATGCTAGCCCTGCTGGGACGTCGTTAGATGGTTTAGGATTGCCCAGCGCATAATACCATCCTCCCGTATTAATCGGGCATTAAGGCAATAACAGTTCATTACCTACGTCTGAAGCTGACAAAGCCGCGGGTTTCCCCACGGTGTTTTCATTCACCGTTAAAGAAGTAAGGCCTTTGCATCTATTATAAATGATTACCTAATACAGCGTCAGCAACTGGTAATCATGCTGTGCGGGACGCTGCAGTGCCTGGGACATTGTTAGATGGATTAGGCTTGCCCAGCACCTATACCATCCTCTCTTTACCTATAAAGCACGTATTAAATGTGCACCTATATACATTTTTCAAGAAAGAAGAATACATTGGTGCTCATCGAACCAACCACGACCTTCGGATTGAAGGCGACAACTCCACCAGTGACTCGTGGTCCCCCCAAGATGTTTCCAGGGGGGGGGGACAAGACATTTGCGTTTACTCGTTATCCCCTTGACTCACACTTGACCTCTGCTAACACGGCTTTTTACCCTTGTCTAAGTTTTTACCACAAAGTACATAATTTTAAACCGAATACTTTTTATGTCATATCAATCTCTTCGATGTCTTAACTGTCAATCAACTTGACAATATTGCAACAACATTGCCAAATAACGCTCAGCTTTTGTAACCACGATTTGTAAATGAAAACGCTTCTATTAATTTACGTCCCGCTAGTTGTTATGATATCTGTATCAGGCATGTCTGTAATATACCTGTACTGCAAGAGCAAAGTCAATAGGAAGAAGGGTTACATGGACGTTAGCGAGAAACCCTCTGGCATGGAAGAACCAAGGACGTTTAAGATGGAAGAACCATAAGATTTCTGATATATTTAGTTTGTTGATAAGATTTTATGTTTATACGTTTAACTGTGTTCAGTGTTTTGACTTCATCATCTCGGCCGTAGGACGTCCAATGCTGGACTGGATCAATGGATCTCCATGAGGGATTGTTGCCATACTCAACACGCTTGGCAGGCGGGTTGGCGAGCGTAGCACGAGATATTAGCATCTGTAAAGACGCTGCTGCCCGTCTTCCGGATGTATCCACGGGCAAGAAAGAAAGTAGGTATCTACAATATTCTACTTACGGCACCCCACGGTATCCAGCACCCCTCATACGGATTACTGTTTTAACTTATTCCTTGCCAAATATCTACCTAAGTACGTACCTACCAGTACCCTTGTAAAAGTTGCGATGTGGAATTGACAATATTCGCGTCGACAATAATTGTTTTCAGTGTGCCCTGAACGCATTAACCTTTCGTAAGCCGGACCTGGGAAACAACTGCACCCTTCGTGTGCCGCGACATGGCGCGATCAGAGAACGCACTCGACAGGGTTCAGAATTTATTGAATATTTCTAATTAATTGTTTGGTGGAAGCATAACTAACGATTGTATTTTGAAGTTAGATAGTTACTGTACCTTATAATGTATTTTTCTACTGCTAAATCATTAAAACGCTTTTATCTTTCACAAGTTATTGAACCCAACATAAAATTTACACACCGACAGTAGAAATAATGATAGATTTATAAATTCTGTTATTTTTTTTTGGTTTTATTTATAACACTCGTTAATTCAATATCAAAGCGGTCTATTCATATGAAAAACACAATCATAATAGATAAAAATCACTTAGAAATACAATGTTGAAAATCACAATGCACACCGAAAAATTTTCCATTTCACGTTTGTTCAAACCAAACTTTTATTAGTTCATAATAACATTCTAGGTACTTTTTTATGAAAGTAAGTACGCATTTTAGTAAAAAATATATTATTTAATACTTATATCGTGCTAAAAGTACATGTATTATAATAATAATCCAATTTTTCGATAAATAACCAAAATAGGTACGTGACTTGTCAACGCAGTTTTCATAAACAAATTCACGTTGTTCTAAATCTCAATGCTCTATGGAAATGATTGTGAGATATAGTAGACAAAATGAGCTGTTCATTGATAATAAACACTAGTAAAGGTCCAATAAAAAAATATTTAGAATAATGTGGTAACAAGTGAGGCATAGATTTCGATCATCGTTCAATTATTGTTTACATGTGTGCGTGTACAGCGTACGTGATAACTGCCGGAGCACTGATCAGCGCTCGTATAGCGATCCGTCAACGGCCTAAGCACTGATCAGGAACACTATACAGGTTGTTTATTTTGGAAACAGTCAATCAAAAAATATCGTATTTTACATTATTATTGTATTTTAAAACTAATTAAAAAAAACTTCATGTGAGGAGGTAAAATCTTTTATTCTACAAACATACGATTTAAAAAACTTAAAAACATTTACAAATTATTACAATTGAAAATAAAAGCTATAAAATAATCAACAGGGAAACTTAAAACTATATTGAGTCCTGTCATAATTATTATATAAAATAGCTAAAATGCAATAGCTCACGTTTTGACAAGGCTCATCATGGAAGAGGCTTCGCGGCGTAATGCTTGGCGCCTCGATTATCTCTATGAGACCCCTTTCCTCGACCTCTAAATGTTCAGGCTGCCACGGCTATAAACAAAAAAATTGTTAAAGTAAGCATTGTTATAGGCTTTATAAGAACAAAAATCTTCGAACTTGATAGTAGGTACGGCACCCTTTGAGTGCGAATACGACTCACACTTGGCCGTTTTTTATTATCAACTGTACTCATTTAGAAAATATTTATTTATTTTTAAGAAATCGATATAAAGAGGGTAAATAACTAAAACGTAAAAACGCTGTGCCCAATGTTCATAGAACAGGATAAAATAACACATGCTGTATAACGTCACTGGCGACTTCGTATAAGTACACATTGCATCGCCATTTTGCGCTGTGTATGTGTGCGTGTATTTTTCTCAGATGCCTAATAAATAACGATTTTGTACAATTATTTCACATTTATAAATGATTTTAGATGTAATGATTTGTTCTCAATGAAATTATCATCTGAATGATATATCTATTTCAACAAAAACACTACGCGAAACGTATGAAATCACCAAAGGTATAAGTTACGTACAGCCGTTACAAAGGGTCAGTACATTTGACGAAAGATATTTCAAAACTGGTTACATTTGATAACTATATTCATATATATTACAGTTCTAAAATAGTTAAAGAATAATAAAATGTAGCCATAGCTTACCTTTATAAAGTTTTTCCCACAAAAAAGAACACTTTTTGACGCACAACAAATATCGACGCTTGCCTGCCGATGTTCAAATTTGAACCGTTTGTAATAACGGTTCTATGAACTTCACTGAATGAGTGAAATGATTTTGGGTTCGTTAATTTCAGAGGTAAACAAACAAAACCATTTTAGACTGTATTGCACTGTATTTAAATACCAAAAACGAATAAAATTGTATCGCTGGTACTAGAGCACTGATCAGAGCTTAGGCAGACAAAGTTAGTAAGCGCTGATCAGTGCTTAGGCAAAGGAGAGGTACGACCTAAATACAAGTTCATTATAATGCGTCCTGCATTGGAGTGTATTGTCAGCGGTGACCGACCCTAGCCAGCCCAACTCATTGAAATATCGGAGAACTCAACTCCTTGAAATACCGGAGCACTCTGGGCAGCATTCCTTAAGCATCCATGCATGGATCGGAAGATCAGAAGCGCAGGAATCGATAAGCTCTTGTGGTCCCGTTTTCAAACTGGTGGAAGCCACGCCGCAAGTAGCGATTACATTATTACGTCAATATGTGCTAGTGTATTATATTATCTGTGATTGCGGGCAGTACATGAACGCCACCTAACGCGAACGAATTAAAACACTTAGCTTTTCCTTAGAAACAGGCACTTTATCCACGTTATAGGTCGGATAGCCCGCGGATAAATGCCCGTTATGAAGGCTCAAATTTTTGTTCTAGATGAGGCATCTGTACTAGTGTATTATATTATCTGTGGTCAATATACAGAAAAGCATTTATTTATACAGGGGAAGGAGAAAGCCAACATCTATACGACCGCCAGCCCATGATTTTCCTTGTGGTCATACTGATATGACAAAATAGAATGACCACGCGGAAGTAGCGGGCCAAATGCCCTTTGGCATGTGATAATTTTCAGTCAGTTTCATTCAAATTCAGATTAGTAAGCGTGAAAAGGAATAAACGTCCGTACATTGTACGTAGGTATAGTTCGCGCAAAACTTCTTGAGCTCTGTGAACGTTGCGGCAAATGCAAAGTTGCGCATGTTGACATGTACATTCAATATTGCCAACAAGGTCATAAATAATCTTGCTACACAGAAGAAATTTTGTCCTAAAAAATTGGCTTCTTGCGATAAGTAAAGGTGAATTTGTTCTAGCATTTAAGTTTTTATTAATCCTTAATTTAATATAATAATTGATTTTTAAATATGTTTGTTTTAATAATTGAAAAATAAATAAATTCATAGTAAAATGTGTGCTAGATAAAACGAAAATACACCAAAACTCGCGCTGGCAACCCTAGTTTCACAGACTGAGCCCTTCTCGCACCCCTTTTATCATTCCTTCCCCTCAACGCCCTAAAAACTGTGTACTGCGCAGTCACTGAAGCTAACTTCACAGAGCTCAAGAAGTTTTGCGCGAACTCCACCTACATTAAATAAATATGTATTTAAATAATTGTCTGATTAAGAATTTATTTTTCTGCCTTCTTAGCATGTAGATGGGGGAGGAGAAATCATGGGGAAATTTAAGTAAAAATCCAAAATATTTAGGTAACATTATTTAAATATATTCTACTAAAAATCATAACATAGTATGTACATTTTCAACAGTACACCTCAACAATACATAAGGCACCTCTTTAGGATACACACTTCTTTATATCTCACTTCTATATATCTAAGGCACTATGTGAATAGCTTTCACCATTTTCCTAACACCAACAATACAACAACTTATATACATTGAGCATATTTCAATATACAGCCTTCAAAAAGTTTGGTATGACATATTTCTAAAGTGTTCGTCGAAATAAGACTTGCAACCTAACCGCAGGGTGATTACGTATCTCGCGACAGGTTTGCAACAGACGTATATCTCGCGATCAATGCTGCATGTCCATGGTCAATTTTGTATTATATAAAAGCAAACAATTGTCAAAAAATTTGACACCGATGATCGCGAGATATACGCCTGTTGCAAACCTGTCGTGATATACGTAATCAGCGTGCCGCCGGTCCGCTATTTAACCAAAGAATTCTTGGATATTAGCTTTCCTACATGTTAAACTTTCTAAGATAGAATCGTCTTTTAACAATTTTAGTCATTTGAAAAAAAAGTTGCCATGCCCAACTTTTTGCGTTGACTATATGACATTTGACACGCGCTTATAAAGAAAACATAAAAATACCTGTAGGTCTACCATGAGTTTTCACAATCTATACTCGCTGGCGCCTGTAGCTAAAACAAATGTATGAAAACTTGTACAGCGCCTCTAGCGGATAGTTTGGTACTAAAATATGCAGTAAACTGTATAGTTTAACTACCAGTAGTACAGCTACTGAAGTTTGGGGTTCCTTTGCTTAGAATTTAGTACCATGAGTTACAAATCTGACAGATGTCAGATTTGTGTAGTGTAGTAACGTACTATCACTACTGCAGTAACGGCAGGCGATCTAACAGTGACAACTCACGATAGACACACCGAATAAATCTACTTGTGCTTTAGTAAACCATCGGAAAATAAAGCTTAACGATCTAAATATGGTTGGTAGAATAAATATTATTTAGAAAACAATTTGAAAAAAAATGCATACTACTCCACCTACATCGGAATTTAACTAAAACCATCACCAACTCCTCAGGTAACTCACAAACTCAAAGACTAAGTTATCAATCACTAACCAGTAACCACCAATTCATAAGAAGTTTTAACTTTAAATAAACTTTTACAGCTTACAATACGTTTTCAAACAATTAGTATACATACTCTTATATTTTCTGGTTTAACCTTTTGACTGACGTTTAAAGGAGCAACACCTGTATTTATAATATATGTAATACCAGAACTGATTACATAGATAAATATATATTTTAATATATTCTAGGTTCTGATAGCGATAGTTTAAACAGACAAACTTCCTAACAAACCCCCAAAATGTCATCGAAAATTTAATTTCAAAAGCCACAGCCGTGTTACAGAACTAACTTAAACATAACTTAAAACTAATAAATAACTTTTATAAATAAAATGATAATTGGAAAAATACCTACACCTATGAAACATGAAAATATTCCTCTAGAACGAACAAGCACTATTTGGTTATACATTGCTAAATGATGCGATAACTGCAAGCTCTCATTACCATACACAATTATACATAATGTGGTTATCTACCAAACACAATCATAAATACATAATTTGTCTGTTTGTAACAAACCAAATACATTTTTGCAGAGTTAAGAAAAAGGACGAGAAATATGGCTTTTTAAAAATACATTATATCATGTATTTCATCATCATCATCATCACAGCCGTAGGACGTCCACTGATGGACAAGGGCGTCCCACATGGACTTGGAGGTCCAAGTACTGATTACTAGGGGTTGTTGCCAAACTCACCACGCTTGGCAAGCGGGTTGGCGAGCGCAGTACGGCATTACACTATCTTAATTCGACAAAAAGGCATTTTAGTAATAAAATATTACCCATACACGATCATAATACAACTTGATTCCACAAAAATATCATTATGTAAATCGATTAACACAACATATGTATATAAACACTTAGAAGTGTACTGTATCGACAGCGATAATTGTAAATATAAAGTCTTATAATTATATGATTTATAACATAGTTATGTCAGCAGTCTTGGCCAATATGGGGTTGCGGTCAGGGCTCCTACAAACAAATATACAACATTCATATAAAAGCCGAAGTTAATTCGTGATCGTTTATAGCCAGCCACCACCACAGGATTATGAAAGAAATCAACTACAACCATCAAACATCGATTAAATAAGGATTAAAAAAAATACCATAAGTTTACGCAGCTATAAGATACCTACGGAGTACAATGGCCTTAACCATTTGATTTTGCAAGAATGCGCAACTTAATTAGAATTAAGGCACAGCTACTGATACGTTATCACGGTCACGTATCACATATAATCTGATTTTTGATTGATTGTCGATCGTCATTTGAAAATTCTCACCGACTTGTAAATTATATGATATTCTGATTATAACATTAACAGGGTATATGTAGCAAGCTATTGTATTCCTTCACCACTATATTAAACAACGTACATATCATATTGTTATTTTGGCATTTGGACGTATATCCACGAAAAGGATCCAACCGCTTAACCGTTACCTTTGAGATATTCAAGTTCACTTTTACATTTTCCTATTTTTACATTTCCGGCTGTTTTCGTGATATTAAAGTATCACAAGCGCCTTTATGGTACACTTATGTCATTTTGGGCACATCTGTGGGTTGGATCCTTTTGGTTTAGTGTCATAGTCCCCACTTAGTTACACCCCACGGATATACATCCGACTTACAAAGCGACTGGGTTAATAAAAATTTGCAGTATACTATTGAGCTATGCTTAGCACATCTCCTTTGAAAGGCACCGTGGCAGCACTGAAGCGTGTATATTATCGGTTAACATATTTTATGCTCCAGTTTAAGTAACGGGATGTAGTTACGGAACCAGCAGCGTGCAGACACGACAATACAATTATAAAGCTTAAGGAGAAACCAAAAATCTTGACACTATATCCACAATCCTTATAAAGTAAAAATAAGAATTTAATGTATGCTCTTCTTTGATCGCAATTTCTCGGAAAGCTAGAATGTATTGTTATGGCAATATGCTCCTAAAAGTTCTTGAGAATGGCCATGAAAGCATTTACCTTCACCATAATTATACACCTTAAGCAGTAGACAATAAAGCTTATATTTAGACTAAAGACAATATAACCGTTTACACCCTCACCACAATTCGACCTATTGGCGTACACGGGAACCAACCGACAATTTGGATAAAGTCCAAAGATGGCGTTCAAATATCCATTCCTACCACCACAAACAATATACATAAAAGAGCTATGCTATAAAATTAACGAATCTAGTAAGTATACAATAACCCACATAAGGCAGATATTTGTTCTGGATGTTTTTCTATGTATAATAAAAAATATTTATCCATGTATTTTCAGTATATTAGTTACCCATAACACAAGCTCTGCTTAGCTTGGGGCTAGATGATGCTGTGTGAATTGTTATTTAGAAATGATATGTTGTTGACCGCAGATGGCCATGACAACGTTACCGGACTATGGCGAGCGCAGAGGGCGCCCAGCCGCAAAAGTTAGGTTGGGGCAACAAGCTCAAGGGCACCACTTAGGTTCGAACCACGGCTTGGACTGTTGCCAGATTTTTGTATGTTATGATGGTTAACGTCCAGGTGCAAAACTGCACCTTAAGACGGAAGAGTGTATTCTTCGGCCTCGCCGGCGGGACCGGTTATTGAAAGTGTGCCTAGCAGCTAATGTGGGACGGGTTGACGTCACCTCCGGGTTAGCGGCGGTGAGCTCGTCAACGGGCAAGCCGAGAATGTGTCTCGGTCGACGGAGGAAGAGTGTGAATTGTCCAGCATTATTATTATAATTATAGTTAACCTTTCATTCTGCCTGTAGGTCATTTTCGCAATCTATACTCGCTAGCGACTGTAGTTAAAAAAGTATGAAAACTTGTACAGCGCCTCTAGTGGATAGTTTGGTACTAAAATACGCAGTAAACTATACCGCAGCGACTGTAGTTTGGGCTTTATTTGCTTAGAATTTGGTACCATGAGTTACAAATCTGACAGATGTCATAGTAACGTACTATTACTACTGCAGTAACGGCAGGCGATCTAACAGTGACAGCTCATGGGTAGACACACTGAACATTTTACACTTCACAAAGGCTCGCCTTCTCGAAACTAGCTCGCGGGGAGTTGGTTCCCGTGTGCACAAAAAGGCACCATCAACGTTTACACCTTCACCACAAGTTTGGACCTTAATAAATAAAAATATTTCGTTTCCGACAAGTAGGTACAGACCCATAAGAGCTTACATATTAGGCTCCTGTTTAAACGGCATCGGCTCGAGGAAGGCGTCGGGCAGGGCGAGCTGCGGGACCAGCGGCGGCGACGCGGCCGACGACGCGGGCGACGCGGCGGGCGCGTCGGCGGCCGCCTCGGCGGATGCTCCTGAGGAAGGCAACAAACAAATAATGCTGGACAAATCACACAGCATCATCTAGCCCCAAGCTAAGCAGAGCTTGTGTTATGGGTACTAGATGACTGATATACTTAATACATTATACTACTTAGATAGATATTTTTATTACATATAGAAAAACACCCAGAACACCCTGTACAAATATATGCAGATCGTACAGACATTTGTCCCGAGGCGGGAATCGTACCAGCAACCCCTTGCGTCGCAGGCGGACCTTCGCCCGCTGCGCCACAGAGCTCGTCGGATAAAGCTTGCCCAGTACCTGTAACATCTCCTGCAGTACTTTACCCAGCAGCCAGCGCTTGCCACACAATAATGCATGCTATCGCTTGGTAACAAGACTCACCTCCCAGTAGCATCTCCTGCAGTACTTTACCCAGCAGCCAGAGCTTGCCACACAATAACGCATGCTATCGCTTGGTGACAAGACTCACCTCCCAGCAACATCTCCTGCAGTACTTTACCCACCAGCCAGAGCTTGCCACACAATAATGCATGCTATCGCTTGGTAACAAGACTCACCTCCCAGCAACATCTCCTGCAGTACTTTACCCAGCAGCCAGAGCTTGCCACACAATAATGCATGCTATCGCTTGGTGACAAGACTCACCTCCCAGCAACATCTCCTGCAGTACTTTACCCTGCAGCCAGAGCTTGCCACACAATAATGCATGCTATCGCTTGGTAACAAGACTCACCTCCCAGTAACATCTCCTGCAGTACTTTACCCAGCAGCCAGAGCTTGCCACACAATAACGCATGCTATCGCTTGGTAACAAGACTCACCTCCCAGCAACATCTCCTGCAGTACTTTACCCAGCAGCCAGAGCTTGCCACACAATAACGCATGCTATCGCTTGGTAACAAGACTCACCTCCCAGCAACATCTCCTGCAGTACTTTACCCACCAGCCAGAGCTTCCCACACAATAATGCATGTTATCGCTTGGTAACAAGACTCACCTCCCAGTAACATCTCCTGCAGTACTTTACCCAGCAGCCAGAGCTTGCCACACAATAATGCATGCTATCGCTTGGTAACAAGACTCACCTCCCAGTAACATCTCCTGCAGCAGGCTGTCGACATGCGCGACCCCAAACAGTTTAGCGAACTGGATCTGCTCGATCATCTGCCAGGTGATGCTCTGCAGCGGAGGCAGGCACAGAAGCAGCTCGCCGAACCTGCCGCGGCCGTCGTACTGGCGGTCGCTGATGTAATCCTCCAGGTTAATTTGGATCTGGTAGCGGAGTTGCTTTATCTTTTGCGGCTGGGAGAGGCCTTTTGCGTCTGGAAATAAGAGCTCAAGTTAGGGACGTAGAGGCAATATTTTACTACCTACCACATTTAGACATTTATTTATTTAAAATAACAGTAGTTAGCTTACAGTCTACACCAAATCACTAACTACATTTTTACAAAAGAAAATACATATCAGAAACACAATTCACCAGAAATCTTATGTTATATTGAACAAGTTTTTTCTAGTAGGTTGCCTGGAGGAAAATGTTTAGTGCAAAAAGGCCGCTAATTTGTTTTTTTCCCTTGTTTTCTTTTATTATACGTGTTTCTTTGTGCATAAATAAAGTGTTCATTCATTCGAAGACCACGTATTTTTTGCTCTAAAACTAATTTTAAATGTGCAAATCCAAGGTTTTGGTGTAATCATTATACACCAAGAAATAACGAATTCTTGTCTGTCTAAAAACTAATTATTGTGTGTACGTTTTGAAAAAATAGGAGTTTTGTGTTTTTAAGTGTTGGGAATAGAATGGTTAAATAGATACATATGATGCAATTTGACCATCTGACTGACAGCGAGTTTTTAGTACTGCTTTCTCATTTGCAGTTTGTGTGAAAATAACATTAATCACAATAGTTTTGCTACAAAGACAGTACGAGTATGATATAGTAACAGATAATAACATTGTGTGTGTTGTACTCACTGGGGTCGGTAACATTATCGCTTCGAGGCAAGCGAACTCGGTGTCGTCTATCTCGATCAGCGCGCTTCACGATCTCGTCCACCATTCACAAACCGATCATGCTAATGTCGAGATCATATATATATAGATGTTATCTTTCGCCGTCAAATCACGTGTGTATCGTGTTGTTGTTGTTGTGTACTGGAATTAGTGTTGTACTCACTGGGGTCAAAGAACACGATCGCCTTGAGGCAAGCGAACTCGGTGTCGTCTATCTCGATCTCCCGCAGCGGCTTCACGATCTCGTCCATGACGCGCATGCCGATCATGCTGATGTCGATGTCCATGCGACCGTCTGCAACAAAACAACATTCATTTTACATTGTACACATTGTACTGGCGGTAGGCTTCGGCCGTGTTTAGTGACCACCCTCCAGACAACGCCAAATGACTTCGTCGTATTTTTCAAGAAAATAAACGAATAGAATAGAAAATGTTTATTTATGTATGTCTCAAAGATACGTACATAAAAATTAACACATTAAGGTATAGAAACATAAATCGGTCGCCAACTCAGCACACGCCGTGAGAACACGACAATGATTTTCGGTGGCGCCGTATTTGTCCCACAGGACGCAACACCGACAGTATTGAATTTAACAATAAATAAACTATAAAATATATTTTTAACATTATTATCAATTAGGTAGATATGGATTGGTGCTCTTCCAGTATCCATCCTACAACCTTCGGATTGATAGCCGGAGCACCACACACTACTCAGCCAACACGGCTACTAACAGATAACGTCACTTGTCGTCATCATCTCAGTCTTGAATCTGCTGTCCACGTCCACATCTGCCTGCCTTATGGATCTCCAAGGTCATGAGGTGATTGTTACCATACTCGTCACGCTTGGCAAACGCAGTACGGTATGTTAATACCGGGAAAGGCGCTGCTGCTCATCTTCCGGGTGTATCCCTTGGCAAGTTCGGCATCCACGGGCAAGGGAGGAGGGGCATCGTTCCAGTCAACGTCACCTGTACTCACCTATGTTATGTTTGGTGATGATGCAGTTGTTCCTCAGCAGCAGTATGTCGATGAGGCTCCCCATCTTCCGGGTGTATCCCTTGTCAGGTTCGGCATCCACGAGCAAGGGAGGAGGAGAATCATTCCAGCCAACGTCACCTGTACTCACCTATGTTATGTTTGGTGATGATGCAGTTGTTGCCCAGCAGCAGTATGTCGGTGAGGTGCAGCGAGCGGCGCGCGCAGCCCAGCAGCAGGTGCTCGCCCGCGTGAGCCCTCAGCAGCGCCACCTGGAAGGGAATAAAGGCTTTAATACGATATCTTTAATGGAATGCTTTGGGGTGTGGAATAATGCGCCGCCTCCCTATTGCCCATGAATGCATTAGTCTGCCAAGGTATACGCCTGCCAAGCGTGGTGAGTATTACCATCGTCATCATCATCTCAGTCGTAGGGCAATGTTGCCCCTCTTCTCTAGCCCGTCGTTCATGTGCAGTAAGAATCTGCAAAGGGATACCTCCGGAAGATGGGCAGCGGCGTCTTTCCGTATATCAACATCCAGTACTGCGCTCGCCAAGCAGCCTGCCTGGCAACAACCCCCTCATGATCAGTACTTGGAGATCCACGAGGGAGGACCATGTCCAGCAGTGGACATCCTACGGCTGCGATGACGAGCCGCGGAAGCGGTCGGAGTAGGTAGCGCAGGTGTACCTGATCGTCCAGATGCAGCTCCGTGAAGGCCGGGATGTACTTGGCCCACTCCACGAGGATCAGCAGCTGCTGCTTGATGGAGTCGCACACGTCGTTGATCTTCGCCAGGTTGCGGCTGTTCAGTTCCGCGTCCGATACGTTGTTCGTCTGCAGGTCGATACAACTTTTATAAGCGATGCGCGAAATTTCACACAACACCATCTTGCCCAACATGTTATCGGCAACAAACAGTTGACTGATAAACTGAGAATGATAGAAAACTATTTTTTTTTGTAAATACGCGGCTGAATCTCTACCCGCAACCTTCCAGCCATATTAGAGATGACGTTATATCATCTTTCTTTAATCTTTCGCGATGGGAATAGTTCATCGTTCATTTATTGATAAATTTCACATAAGTATACGAGTATCATATTTTACAAGTTATAATACAATTATATTAAACAAAAATGTAAAGACGGAAAGTAAATAATATTAATTATACATGTTGCCATATTCATGTCATAAGCTGTAAGCAATTAGGCATACAGAACAAATTAATAGAATAATTATTTTACCACGCTTGCCTAGACTAACAGAAAACTAGTCTCGATATTAGTTTTTTTTTAAATTGAGTTTTAATTGGGGCCCAAACGCAAGACGTTCTCGTTAGTTTGTCAGCAGGGGGTACCACGTGCAGATGAGGTTGACTTGGGCGGCTAGGTGGAATGCCACCCCATATGAATTTAAGAATAAGCGCCATCTAGTCCCGCCCTCGCGTACCTCGTCGATAACCTTCCTGCTGAGTAGTTCCGCGTTCAGCAGTGATACTACGGACAGTCCGTTCGCCTGCGCCGGCTCCTCGTACGACGGCCGGCGGCAGTTGATCCTGTCGCGCTCGTTCTGGACGGCTGGGGATAAGCAAAAATACATCTTATACACATTTTCAATGCTTCATTATACGTAGAATTCCAACCAGAATGGAGGAAACGTTTGCATGACGGTCTCGAAAATCACTACCAAAACCAAACCTGGTTTGTCTCATTAACCGAAAAACGGTCTCATAACCAAATTATAACTATATTCGTAGTGGTACCATAGATTACAGAAACTGACAGATACATCACTCCAATACAAAAGCGAAAATACCTATGCTATAATAGCCTACAAAGTTGTATTAATAATACCAGCAGTTCACAGCGAGAAAGAGTGTGTCATAAGTATGCATACAATAGTGTTGAGATTGATTAAAAAATACCGTAAAGTGCAAAAGTCATTGTAATATATCATCATCATTCCAGCCGTAAAAAGTCCACTACTGAACAGGCCTCCCTCATGGATCTCCATGAGGGGTAGTTGCCATACTCACCACGCTTGGCAGGCGGGTTGGCGAGCGCAGTACGGCATGTTAATACGCGGAAAGACGCTGCTGCCCATCTTCCGGAGGTATTGTAATATATGTGGGTGCTCAAATCAGAAGCACATTAGAGCCATATGCCACAAGCGTGCATCTGTTGTTCATTAAAATGCAATTCTAATTATTCCAATGAATCATTAATTACATCTTCATCTTAGGTAACTGGCTATTGACACGTTGTATCGACATAATTACAGAGTATTGTTTGCTAACTAATTATTATAAGTTAATAAATGAAGCTAGATGTTGGGTCTTTCCAAATGATTTAAGAGATAAAAGCGTGTCATTTGGTCTATCTAGTCTAGACGTTGCTTTGACTTGAAAATGGGAATTACATTTGAGTTATTATTGGTAACCTAGAGACAAACAACATTCCTTTTGGCTTACGTCACTAAGTTGGGTCAAAATCTTAGAATAATAACGTAATAGAAACCAGGCTATAACAGCAACTAAAATCAGTCATTCTGTACTCTTTTTACTTATGGCGTTATAAACGAGTTTTAAAGAGATGCATATACAGTCATACTCTTTGGAATTTACAAGGATGGCGTAAATAAACAGTAAAATGGTTCTAAATTTGGTTCTACTTATGACGTATAAAGCTAAATAAAGCAATAATAAACGTGAAGTTGGCTATAAAGATTACTTCTAACAAACTTGAGGTAAAGCTCAGACAGAATTGTATTTTAGCTTTACTTCTATTATGTCATTATTCTAAGGTCAAAATAGCTCTGTCTCACTTACTCGTTAAACAGTATTCTACCCCGGTTTAGCCTGATAGCCTGTTCAGATCTTTGAGATGCATAGGGAGTGTTATATCTCGATATTTTACTTTTGTTCGCATTTTTTATTAATTATATTGTATTGTTTTGTCATTGTCATCTCAGCCGTAAGACTGCTGGCCTCCCCTCATGGATCTCCAAGATGTCAACATGGGGTCGTTGGCATACGCGTCACGCTTGGCAGGCGGGTTGGCGAGCGCAGTATGGGATGGGGAAGGCGCTGCTGCCCGTCTTACTGATCGGTATCCTTATACGGTATACCTTGGCAGATTTTTACTACATCTACGGGCAAGAGAGGAGAGGCAACATTCTACTGCCGGCACCCCGCGGCAATTGCTTTGCTTGTGTAGAATACAAAAGTAAAATCTGCATAGTGATCGACTTACGAGACCTTTTTTTCCGTGATGGCAACTATATTTTTATGTCACCTAAGTTTAGATCTGTTACTAATCTGCGATACCTTATTTATTATATTTGTTCCTAAAATAGCAAATCAGTTCC
Source organism: Pasiphila rectangulata (assembly GCA_963082625.1). Taxonomy (NCBI): domain Eukaryota; kingdom Metazoa; phylum Arthropoda; class Insecta; order Lepidoptera; family Geometridae; genus Pasiphila; species Pasiphila rectangulata. The sequence continues at coordinate 17,394,860 of OY720252.1, read as the reverse complement.
CCAAATTGAATCACCAAGTAATATCAAACCCCTCATAAAAAGCTAGGTTATGTTCTTGTTGAATTGAAACAACGCACGAGCCGAGCGAGCGAGCGCGCCGCGGCAACGGCCGACGAAGTGCCAGAACCAAATTCTACTAGGTGATAAATTTAGGTGACAGTACTACTACCTATATACATAATATTGCCTTTGAAATGTCATTAATTTCAATTTCGCTTTCCCCTTACCGTTGCTAACTTGACTTGCAAGTTGCAACCAACTTGCAATTACCGTGGGGCGCCGGCAGTATAATGTTGCCCCTCCTCTACCTCTCCCCTCCTCCTGAAGATTCCACCTCCGGAAGATGGGCAGCAGCATTTTTCCGTGTATCAACATTTCGTTCTGCGCTCGCCGACCCGCTTGCCAAGCGTAGTGAGTATGGTAACAACCCCTTTATGATAATAATAATAATTATTATTATTATGAGCCATTTGGGTCCCACTGCTGGGCAAAGGCCTCCCCCAATTCCCTCCATACATCCCAATCCTGAGCTGCTTCCCTCCAGTCAACGATGTACTGATTTTTTTTTATAATAATAATAAATAATAAAATTTGTTTATTCAGACAACAATTATGGTCCATTCGGTTAGTAACACAAAGTATAGTACTTATAAATAATGTTAGTAAAATAGACAATGTAAAAGGTAAAAAGCAAAAAAATAAATAAAATTAAAATTGAAGAATTCCCTCACTCGAGTTCCCACCAAATAGACTCTTGATATGATATCATCATTTGATTGAAGCCCGAATGAAGGCGCGCATGACAGGCGAGTCGTATTTGACCGCTATGACTTGCAGGATGCTGTTGGTGCTGGAGCGCACTCTGCTGAGCAACGAGGCAGTATTGTTGCGGATGATGGCATGAAATCCGTCGACCCGCGCCTCCGTAAACATAGAAGATGCGCTGCAAAAACGGGGCAGTTCCATCAGCATCCTGAATCCATTGTTGTGTTGGACACGCAGAGTTAAGCGATCGTTTGGTAAAGCCGACCCACAGGCTACTCGTATATAACGACTGGCAGTAGGATATTGTACTCTAGTACTTGGAGATTCATGAGAAAGGTCCGTGTCCAGTAATTGACGTCATGCGGCTGTGACGATTTACCTTCTTTCTTCATGCCGGCCTTGAAACACTTCCTCAGCCTGCAGTATCGGCATTGGTTCCGCTTGTCTTTGTCCACCACGCAATTTCTGCTGAATCTGAAGCAAAACAATGTTTATCAGTAAACTTGACATACTAGAACCAGAGTCAGCGGCGCCAAAGGCTTACGGCAAAATCGGGAACTACACTCTACAGCACAGTCTGTGGTCTGTTTTTAACCCACGCCTGAAAACGTGGTAAATTGAGCAATACAACTTAATTTTCTTGGCCGAAGATGTAGAGTATATGCATGTAATTAAGTAGTTAGTTTACCTAGTTTCCGTAGTCCACCAGGTGTACACCGAATCTGCGTCAGTATCCGTAGTTCACCCAGGTGTACCATGGATCATAACAAGTGTCTGTAGTCCACCCAGGTATACCATTGACCATAACAAGTTTCCGTAGTCCACCCAGGTGAACTGTGAGGTGGACCGCGGGTAAGAAACCATAGGTAAACGCAAGGTAAGATAGATTTACTTATATGAATAATTTATTTCTTTATTAAGACAACATGTACCAATTTTTGTTAGTAAAAGTTATACCTACGGTACTCATAATTTAATACAGATTTGGTCCTCTGAATTAGTTTGAATATCAGAGGACAATCAAACGTATTTGCTATTGCTTACAAAACCCTGATTATATTAACCAGCATGGCAATTTTTTGACATAATTTCATACAGAACTGTAAAAAAATCCGGCAAAACTATTTTGATTGACTAAGGCTGTGTTTATAAGCAAGGGGGTTACTTTTTAGATGAGAGAGAGTTATCATAACCTATGAAGATTAATGCATTAACTGGTAATTGACAATATCCTAAGCCCTAAGGCGGTTCACACACTGCCACGCATCACGCTGCATGTTGCGTGAATGCGTCCTCTAACGTTGCTTGTAAGTATCTCCGTTTGTACAGAAAACACGCAGAGTCCAACCAACACACAGAAAATGCATCTACGCACGTTCATGCATATCACGTGCTCAGCTCAAGCGCGGTGAAACATGCATCCACGCGCGTAGGCACGGGGCGAGACACAAGGTATGGCACACCGAGTCCCGCAGTCTAGCGAACAGCTTTGAATGAAATTAGACAGAGCCGCCGTGAATCCACAAAACGCAACTAAGCGCGTGAGTGCGTGAAAAACGCCCGATGATGCAGAGCTGCACTCCCGCAAGTACGCGCGCAGGTGCGTCGACACGCAGCATGCAGCGTGTTGCGTGGCAGTGTAATAAAATAACCGCCTAAATTCGTACCAATATCCAAGGTCGACAGTGCCGCAACCAGAACACATTATAAAACTTCATTCATAGCAATCTAATGATCCGAGAAATTGCAGTTGTTATGAGCGTGTTGTACAAATCCACCTGCTATCGAACGACTGTGACCCAGCGATGCACCTACGCGGAGTGTCAATAGATTGGTGCACTTGGTCTATAATTACCGCTTATCGTATAACTGAATCCCACTAATAATGCGCTTGTGCATAATACGATACTCTCCTTGATAGTGGCGCCAAATCGTAAGGAGGGTCGGGATATTTTCCATTGTTGGGCAGAGGCCACCAATTGGAAAAAAAATACGATACGGCTTGATTGCAGCGTTGTGATGTTTTCTTTGGATGACAATGCATGGTCAGCTATGTGACGTCACTCTGAATCCAACATGGCGGAACACCCAAGATGGCGGACTACTTATTTTTAATGTACTCCTATAATATGGGTATCAAATGAGAGGCCTTGCTGAGAGTTACTAGAAAAATTAAATGACATCACTCTAAATCCAACATGGCGGTATACTCAAGATGGCGGACTAGTTTTTCTTAATGCACTCTTACAATATGGGTATCAAATGAAAGGCCTTGTTGAGAGTTACTCGAAAAATTATATGACATCACTATAAATCCAACATGACGGGCATGAGATGAACAGACAAGAAACAGCGGTCCAGTGATAACTAAAAAGTAAAAAATAAATTAAAAGTAATAAACGCTTTTTAACAAACAAGCTTTTATTTAAACGTACTAAAATAATAAAATAAACATTTTCCATTAAAGTTTAATGTCAACTTGAAACGTCTATGCACAATTTATGTGATAAAAAACGCTTGTCGCGGGATTTAAGCAGGTATTCGTATTATTTTACATTGTTTTATGCTATTATTATTTATTTACACTGTTTTATTACAATGTAAAAAAAAATAATCAATTAGATCAAGTTACAGGTACTTACACAGGTTAATCTCGCGACAAGCTTTTTTATCACACAAATTGTGTAAACACGTTTTAATTTGACATTAAACTTTAATGGAATATGTTTATTTTATTATTTTTAGTGCATTTAAATAAAAGTTTGTTAAAAAGTTTTTTTTTTAGTTTTAATTTATTTCTGGTATACAGTAGGTATGGCAACAACCCCTCATGCACTCGGATCTCTAAGTCAATGAGGGAGGCCTATGTCCAGCAGTGGATATTTTACGGCTGTAATGATGATGATGATACAGATGTCACAAATTCGGATTTGATGCACCGCATTAGTGGAAACGCACTCTTAGCCTGGTTTACAAAGCACTAAAATGCTAAAATATTATCCTTGTGGGAGTAAGTGTGAACCTAGGACATAAAATCTGTATGAAATATGTACGTGTATATTTCGTACACATGTTATGTCCTAGTGTGAGGAACAGTGCCAACCTTACGTTACTACACAGACATACTTTCATATATATTTATAGATTACCTAATGTAGGTACCTCTATTGTTATTGTGGATTGTATAATAAAACTAGCTTTTGCCCGCGACTTCGTCCGCGTGGAAGTCATAAAACGTAAAATCCCCCTTTTCACGCAGAGCCACTTTGATTCAAAAATATAAATCCCATTTATTCCCCATCCCGTGGGAATTTCGAAAAATCCCTTCTTAGTGCACCTCTAGGATACTCAAGGTATATGTGTGCCAAATTTCAAGTCTTTAGGTCCAGTGGTTTAGGCTGTGCGTTGATATATCAGTCAGTCAGTGAGTCAGTCAGGACTTTGAATTTTATATTATAGATTATTCTTCTTCTTTATTCTTATAACAAACGCGAGAGTAGATACTTTGAAGACGTATATTCGTCACTACTGAACACCGTCACTAAACGTAATGACTAAAGCCTGGAAATATAGCAAAAAATCTATGCAATAACACATACAACACTGTTATTGCTAAACGAAACGCAAGCCCAGTCGCGGTTAGAAGACAATTAAGAAAAACCCCAAGACCGAATGCAACATAATAAAACTCTATTGGCATATAATTTAACGTGTCTTTAAAATAATTACATTTGATGGTCATGACTACCTATTCAATGAATCGAGTGTAATGAGATTATAAGGTTTGCTATTTTCCTCTCCGTTTTATAAGCAAAGTTGTTGTTTGCAACCTCTGTTTGACGACATCTGTGGAGCAGCGGGGGAAGGTCCGCCTGCGACGCAAAAGGTAGCGGGTTCGATTCCCGCTTCGGGACAAATGTCTGTATAAATCTGCAGATATTTGTTCAGGGTGCTCTGAATGTTTTTCTGTATACAATAAAAATATCTATCTGCGTAGTATGTATATGAGTAATCTAGTAGGTACCCATAACACCAGCGTTACTACTTAACTTGGGGCTAGATGATGCTGTGTGAATCTTCCAGCATTATTTATTATTATTATTTCAACTAGGATAGTTTCGCATAACTTGATCTTACTAACATCACCTTATAACTCTTTATATACGGAATATAATGGTGCCCTGATTCAGATAAAATATGTTAAAAATCTATTAAACGCCTGTTAGATAAACACGATTAACTTAAGTGTAATTTTGGTACATACAAACAAAATGGCAACCATTATCTTAGTAAATACTAAACTGATTAGAAACATTATTTCATCGATAGTGCTACACTATCTTTTAGTGCTCAAGCCATATCTTATCCCGACAAGTTGTTGCTACCATCATCCAACAGCAAAATCCGATCCGAATCCGATTTGTGACGTCTACATACCAGAAAAAAGTCACAAGCGAAACTAAATCAAATAGCCGTCCGCATTAGGCCTATTTTGGCGGGTCGCCAGAAACACAAACCGAAGATCGCGGAGGTTGGGCAATTTATAGTATCCCTCAGCCAATGAGAGATGGCCATGCGCCTGCCAAAGTGTATCCATCGCCGATAGTGGGAATGAGCACGTGCTTGATATGACGACAGTGGATTCAGCTCAGAATGCTGTGCTCCACGGTCGCGATCAAAGAATAGCATCGTCACCGACTTCGTACTCGTAAACATGACTCAAGACATGTGAAATAAAGTGTCCGTAATATCTGAGCTTGTCTTTCGACGCGTGTCGTTTTACAACTGAGAACACAAGAACAATGCTTTTGCTAGTTACTAGCTCGCGGGCGTCGTTCAGTACGCCTATCTACGCTACGTATTCGACAAGCCGAAGCCGGTAACATGGCGTAAATTGTAGGAAAAATTCGTTAATGGTTCTCACCAAATCGGTTAAACAAGTACACGTGTGTAGATGCTTCTTCCTTTAATTCCAAGGAACTCCTTACAACAAGCTGAAAATTGAGATGGAACAATACCGGTACACTTCCCAGGAGATTCAACTTTTCACTACTATCGAATCCTTTTCAGACAAGATGCTTTCCAGGTAGTTTATTTCTCACACTACACTTGCCTTGGGGTGCCTGCAGTAGTGTTGCCCCTCCTCTCTTGCCCGTGAATGCGGTAAGAGCCTGCTATTGGCTACCCCCGGAAGATGGGCAGCAGGATCATTCCGTGTATCTACATACAGTACTGCGATCGCCAACCCGCCTGCCAAGCGTGGTCAGTATGGCAACTAACCCTAATGGAGATACATGAGGGAAGGCCTGTGTTCAGTAATCGTTTTACGGTTGAAATTACTTATACTAAAAAAGTATCAGTCGACGCAAGATGCCCTCCAGCTTGTTGCGCCTTACCTGCACGTATAAAGGTGGTTCTTCCTCACGCTCCTCCTGAAGAATCCCTTGCAGCCGTCACAGGACGAGGCGCCGTAGTGCTTGCCGGTCGCGCGGTCGCCACAGATGGCGCACTGCTGGGAGACGGTGGTGGAACTGGCGGCGCTGGCTTCACTGCTACTGGTCTCCAGTTGCATATCACTGTCTGTAACAAGCATAAACACATTAGCCGTGTGGTGCCGGCAGTAGAATGTTACCCCTCCTCTCATGCCCGTGGTTGCAGTAAGAGCCTGCTAAGGGATACTTCCGGTAGATGGGCAGTAGCGATTTTCCTTGTATCAACATCCCGTACTGCGCTCGCCAACCCGCCTGCCAAGCGTTGTGTACTCACAACGCTAACTACTCGAACGTACTATGCGAACTACCCTCATGGAGATACATGAGGAGGCATGTGTTCAGTAGTGGACGTTTTACGGCTAACCCTCAGGGTGACAACGACAACTTCCTAAAATGACAACTTCCGAAAACGACAACTTCCGAAGACGACAACTTTTTAGAATGTCAACTTTCAAAAACGACAACTTCCGAAAACGACAACTTTTTAGAATGTCAACTTTCAAAAACGACAACTTCCGAAAACGACAACTTTTTTAGAATGTCAACTTTCAAAAACGACAACATCTTAAATAGAAGTTGTCGTTCTCACCCTGAGGGATCGTCAGCTACCTAAATTGACAACCTCTCGTCTCTGATGTACCTAATGTTTTTAAATTTTCCTTATATCTTCTAAGTTATTTGTGTTTTGCTCGTGGTAAAAATCTTATTGGTGTTTTTTATATTTACTGCTCATATTTTATAATAACCCTAACTCTATTCCATGACTATGAAATTTCCATGTACTGGACACTGGCAAAAAAGTGGCAAACTGCAACAGAATGAGCATTCGCTCGACCATACACACACCGCGCCCGTACGTTCGTTCTATTTTCCTTTGATGACAACGCGTATACTCGACCCTTTTTCAAAAGACTTTTGCCGCTGACTGTACTTTTATTAGTTTTTATCATTTTTACCATTTCATTAGTATGTCCCTAGTATATCAACAAACTAAGAAACAATTCATACTCGAGTGAAGTGCACTTTACTTTTCTCGAAATGCTACTTCCTCATTGCCTCATTGAAACTCTATGATAAAGGTGCTATTGCGTTCTTAAACTCCTTGGTCTTACTGGCATATTAAAAGTATGTCTAAGAAGAAAGCAGTATCTGTCAGCTTGACAATCCTAAAATGAAAATAGTGTTGATTTCTTTCATGAAATTATGATGAATTTCATAAAATCACAAAAAGGCAAAGACTGTTTATTAAATAATGGGTATAAATACAATTTCATGAAATTGAACTATAATAACACAACTTTATGGAGATGTGCTAATAGGGATTTGTGTAGTGCAACTATAACTTTAGATAGTACGAGAGCCAAAATTTTACGAAATGCTGCTCATGTGTGCTTACCTGATGATTCCAAAAATATTATTTTACAATTGATGAATATTTGTAAAAGAGAGGTTTGTGAAAATTTTGATCCCATTCAGCAAATTTTTGAAAACAATGTTGAAAAAATAATTAAGAAACATCAAAATGTCATACCTGATATACCTACCTTTCAAAGTGTTAAAAGTACACTATACAAGAGCCGTAAAGATTTTTTAGAAAGCGACATTTTGGAATACAGACACTTGGAAGACGTAAAAGTGCCAACTGCTTTTTCCAAAAGATTTCTTATAGCCGATGATGGAGATACGGAAAGAATTTTAATATTTTCATCCATTACATCACGGAATATAATCAGAAAGTTTGCGAGGAGCGATAAATTGTACTTTGGTGATGGTACCTTTTACAGCGTACCCAAACCATTCTATCAGCTATTTACTGTACACGTTGATTATTTCTCAAATTTGAAGACAGTAAATGTTATACCAGTAGTATACGGTCTACTGCCCAATAAAACTGAAGAAACATACATAAGGTTTTTTAAATTAATAAAAGATATATTGGGTATTAACATTTCACAATATAAATGCGACTTTGAACAAGCACAAATAAATGCTGTCCTTCATGTGTTTCCTGGTGTGAATTTAAGAGGTTGTTATCAGCATTTCAATAAGGCAGTCTTCAAGCAATCGAAAGCCTTAAAATTACAAAATACGACAGAAGGCAGAAATGTATCAAGATTAAGTGCTATAATAGCCTTACTACCCTCTGCATATATAAACGACGCCTGGTTACATATAAAAAATATGATGCCTAATGATTTGAAATTTCAAAAGTTTAAACGTTATTTTGAAAAACAATGGTTAGTAAAAAATAACAAGATCTTAAGTGTTGCTTATTCCAAACACAGAACAAATAATCCGGTTGAAGGTTGGCATAGACGCCTAAATGCAAAAGTACCACATAAGCCAAACATTTTTTTTATTTTAAAAAAATTGAAGAAGGAATCTAAACATTACGACTTAAAAATTCAAAGGAGTTATTTTAAAAAGTTCCAAAAGAACCGAAGAAATACTGACATTGTTTTTGATATAAAGTACAAAATTTTATTGCAGCAACTAGAAAATAACGATCTTAATAGCATACAATTTTTGAAGAAAATTATATATTTGAAGTTAAAAACAACAACGAAAAGTCAAGAACGACGACGACGTCGTCGATAACCATCAAGCCCGTTAAATGGATACAGAAGTTCAAAGTTTTGTTTTATTTGCAGTATTTTTGATTTGTTACTTTATAGAATAGATAATAAAGCCAAGTTTTAGTTGTTTTAAGTTGTTTTACTTCATTAAAAGATGAGTAACAGAGCAAAGTTTATAACGTATAAATTAGAAATTTTTGACATTTCACAACCGAAATTAGTCAGCCCCTTAGTATTTTCGGAAGGTATCATTTTTGGAAGTTGTCATTTTAGGAAGATGTCATTTTCGGAATTTGTCATTTTCGGAATTTGTCATTTTCGGAATTTGTCATTTTCGGAATTTGTCATTTTAGGAAATTGACGAGTTTAGAATAGACGTTCTCTGAAATTGTCGTTTTCGGAAGTTGTCATTTTAGGAAGTTGTCGTTGTCACCCTGAGGGACGGCTAAAATGATGATGATGAAAAAAATATTAAAATCGGTATCATACATTCTGCCTACAGTGTCGTACGGGGACAAAAAGAAGCCTAAGTTAATTCCGAAATATCATCATTATTGTCAGCTCGTAGAGTGGTGGGTTTAAGCCCTAACCTAACAGCCAAACAGCTCTACTCGGCATTTTGCACAGGTTTCGCCTTGCACAGCAGCTATATCTAGAGGTCTAATGAACACCATTAAATAATGCTGGACAAAATCATTGGTGAAAGACAACAACCATTGGTAAAAGAGTTTATAATATAATATAGGACGAGTTGCTTTGGAGAAAGCCTCCGGGTAACTTCACCGCCTTATATTATTTGTGTAGGATACATAAGGCGCGTCGCTCACTGATAAGTCGAGGCGAGGTCGCGGCGTTTTATTCAAACAAAAAATCAAAATTTTGAGAAAAGAATTCCGTATAAAATTTGTTTCTCCAAATTTTGATTTTTTGTTTGGATAGCTACCATGGAAACCTAGATATAGAGGTAGTGCACAAGATACCTATTAGATCAAAAGTTTCATAGAAAGATCTATTACGACGCCACCCACACCCACGTACGAGCGCTTGTATGAAAGGTAAGTTGGATTGGCCCCTCTTAAGAAAACGTATATGCGGCGCGCCGCTTGTAGGTACCTACGTTTTCTTATGGAATAAAACGCCGCGACCTCGACTTACCAGTGAGCGACGCGCCTAAGTGTCATAATAAGTTAAATAGTCACAATCTAAACAAATCAAGTGGCACTGATGAAGCTACAAGAACATAGCCCGGTGGTTTGCGTCACATAAAAAAGGCTATTATTAGGGGGCTTCGCCCCTGCATAGCGCTGTCTGTCTGTCTGTGTGTGTATGAGACGATTACAACCAAACGCGTTGACCAATTTACATGAAACCTTTTGTTAGCACCGTCTAATTGAGAGAAGGGTACCTACTGATTGATTTTCGTGACTCTAGGGTCACAGGTACCGAAGTTATTGTGACCTCAAACGGTCACCATAAAAATAAAAGTCTTCAAATGGCCGAAAACGTCCATAAACCCAAAAATGCCATTTTAAACCTTTTGAGGCTTTCGCCCCGTTTTCTGGTACCCCCGTAGCGTACCAATGCTTGTTCATCGATATCATCATTTCAGCCATAAAACGTCCACTGATGAACACAGGCCTCCCTCATGGATCTCCATGAGGGGTAGTTGCCATTACTCACCACGCTTGGCAGGCGGGTTGATGAGCGCAGTATGGGATGTTGATACACGGATAGACGCTGCTGCCCATCTTCCGGAGGTATCCCTTAGCAGGCTCTTACTGCATCCATGGGCATGAGAGGAGGGGTATCATTCTACTGCCGGCACCCTACGGCGGAGATATGACAAAAAAATATATTTATGTATTTCAACAATCATCTGGTTTTTATAATTGCCTAGTTTGATGTGTGGCATTATTTATTCATTTAAATTAACATTATCTGAGGAACAGGATGTCACTCCACATAAGATAACTACATCTTCAAATGCCTTTTTTGACACACAAGATGAAGCCTTATTTCGAAAGTAGAATTGCTGCACATTTCAAACGGTCTCAGTGAGAGGTATTAGACAACAAAATTGTTGATGATTATCCCATAATAATCGTAAATGAGACCAGTCGTAACTATGGACCAGATTTTAGAAATGTCCTGAGTTAATTAATACTCTATATTTAGTGAAGTTGGAATCTCACCGTGAAGTGAATTTTAATTCCTTCATGGTGAGAATACCTACCTACCCAACGCCTTGCTACTTTAATAGACGCTGGTTTTTGGCCAAAAGTTGTAGTGTTCCGAAAGTTTATTGGACGCCTGCCTGACACAAGACACACACGTCATCTCATCGAAGTCGTGTCTAATCTGATGACCTGACTTAGTATATTTAGGTGTTATTGTATTCTATATTATGTATCTATTTTATATATTAGTATTATGTATATGTAACCTTGTGATGTATGTTTATATGTAAACGTAGTTTGATAGTCCTTACCTTGCCGTAACACAGTTTATAAATAGCACGGGAGGTAATGTTTTGATAATTGCGGTAAATATGTAAATGTTGTAAAGGCTTTGATAAATACATGATTTGATTTGAAATTATTTGATATAAAACGACGAACTCTGTGGCGCAGCGGGCGAAGGTCCGCCTGCGACGGCAAGAGGTTGCGGGTTAGATTCCCGTCTCGGGACAAATATCTGTACGATCTGCAGATATTTCAGGGCGTTCTGGATGTTTTTCTATATGTATATATTAAAAAATATCGATTTATGTAGTATAATGTATTAAGTATAGGTATCAGACATCTAGATGTCTGATACTAAGCTAAGCAGAGCTAGAGTTATCGGTACTAGGTACCGATAACTCTAGCTTTGCTTAGCTTGGGGCTAGGTGATGCTGTGTGAATTGTCCAGCATTAATTATTTATTTATTAAAATCATGGGGATAGATTTTAGGAAAGATATCCTACGTTAATACTCTATATTAAAATCATAATTTTTGTATGTACATGTACCTACCTCTAAGCTAACTACCACCTAAGCTAAAACTGTTATAATGTATATGTATGCCATAAATGAATAAATGAAAAAAAAAATAATGTAAAAACAATCGGACCACCGAATCCACGAGTAAACATGGCGGTTATTGCATTATTTAATAAGTTCGTTGACCGCAAAGAAACTACTATTTAAAAAAACAGGCAAAAACAAGTCAGCATATACTGAAGTAAGCAAACAATCGCGCGATCATGTTTTTCCGTAGACGTCAGCGAAACCGACAGGAAAATCAGAAATTAATTTATTTATTTCCATAGTTTGCAAATATACAGGAAAATCAAAACCGGCACTAAACCGAATACTTATCGAATAACAGAATATAATTCCCCGTATTGTCCTGAAAAACAAGACTCAGAGGATAGAGGGAAACCTACAATAATAAACTGTGTGGGCAAATTTAAATTTAACTTATAATTAAGTAATTAGGATTCTTTAACATTATTTTGCCATGTTACTGTTTCGGTCATTACTGACCATCCAAAAGTTGCCTGAAAGAAACCACTTTCGGCGATAACGACAGACAGAAGAGCTGTGGTTTTTGCGTGGACATGAATGGTCGGGTCAGCGTATAGCGAAGAGACCGCTTTCGGCGATAACGCCGCCAATTGGACTATGTTTTAATTTTAATATGTCATGTAATCTTGTTTACAATAAAAGTGCTAATCTCTCTTTAATTAATAATTGCAATTAATCGGCCATATAACTTAATCACATTATAATATAATAACATAAACATGGGAATTTATCGCGTAATACCTTTGATTACTTATTCCCGACGTTTCGCCGTCGTCACAATCGTCGTAACAATCGTGGTCCCGGGTTGACAGGTCAACCCGGGACCACGATTGTTGAAACACAGTCGAAACGTCGGGAATAATCAAAGGTATTACGCGATAAATTCCCGTGTTTATGTCATTATATTATAATGAATTGTGATCGCGAAAGTTTACGAAAAACTTAATCACATTCATAAACCATTAATAAACCAATCACAAACAAACACCTATCTACTAAAAATGACATCATTTAACTATTTTTATCACGATTGATACCAGTTTTTTTATGACATATACGTCTACGAAAATAAAGTTTGAAGATAACTTCAAGAAACCACATGGCGCATCAACGAACCTTCAACGTTTTTACTCCGTTCTGATTCCGCAGGACTCCTCTGCATGTACCCGTACGAGTTCACGGGATTCTTCTGCCATAGGAGCGGAGGCGCCAAATACGGCTGCGGGGTCGCGTACCCCATTGGACAGAAATCCTGCGACGCCATGCCTTCGTATCTCAGCTCGGGCATCTTCCGACCGCACTCCAACACTTCTCAAGAGCAACTGTTTATCAACCCCCACTTCGATGACTGATAACTGACGATAAACTTAACAGGGGATTTGTCCGAATCCGAGTCAGCACTGTTTGTCAATAGAGTATAATTCAGTCAACAGTATGTTTTTGTTTTTATCGGCCTCCGATAGGGGTGTTTGTGTGTCCAATCACGCGGGTTATGGGTGACGCGACCTTCCCCGCTCGCGGTGCTTTAGACACTGATAGACGACGGACAGAATACCTAGCATCTGCAGTTTTTGCGTGGACATGAATGGTCGGATCAGCGTATAGCGCCTGCTGACTCACACTTTATCGGAAATGCAGCGGATGTACGTACAGCTGACAGCAGAAGCTTTTTCCATAAACAGTGTAGTAGGTAAACATCGGGTGAGTAATATATTTGCGGGCACTGAGTACTGCAGCGATCGCTTTGTTCCTTTGTTGTCATGTGTTGCATGATAGCAACTATCTACCAGGATTCAGATACACTATCGGGGAGCGGGCTTGCCAGTGAAGATTGTTATATCTATCGATAAGTAAACAAAACCAGATAATAACATAACCATTAAGTATGTAATGAGTAGGTATTCGATGATTAACTAATTAGAGGTACTATTTACGGGCCTCTTTCATCGCCTTCGCGGTAATTATCATCATAAAGTTACAAATAATGATTAGAAACTATTAGCCGTAGAGTGCCGACAGTAGAAGGTTGCCCCTCCTCTCTTGCCCGTGGAGGCAGTAATATTTTGCAAAGGGATACCTCCGGTAGATGGACAGCAGCGTCTTTTCGTGTATCACATCCCGTACTGCGTTCGCCAAACCGCCTGCCAAGCGTGGTGATTTTCACAACGACCCGCTTATGACCTTGGAGATTCATAAGGGAGGTCTATGTCCATACGGTGGGACGAGATCTATGAGGGGTACACATTTTTATCGAAAAACGTTAATTTGTTCGCGATTTAGTGCTAGCTAACTGTATTGGGTTTATAGAAGTGCGATTCAATTTGAAACTTACTTTGAATTTATACCAAAAGTTTTAATCTTTTATACACAGAAGGCGTTCGTTTTCGACTAATAAGAAAACTAACCAATCACGGGCGAAATCTATCATTGATTGGAGCGAATAAGCAAGATTTTAAGTCAATTTCATCATTATCATAGATGCGAATGAGAAAATCATTTATTTTTGATGGATTGACTGGGCTGCATTCAGGAACCAATTTTATCTTTGCCATTTTGGAAAAACCACCTAAAAGTAACCTCGTGGTAAACTTGGGGCCAAAAAATCCCCTGGCAACGCTGCTCCAAATACCCTCTCATTTATCCGATTCAGTCAACTCTTCCCATCCCCCTATCGAAGCAACTAAGAGTTACTGCGTCATTAGCGTTTCGTTAGACGGCCACGATGTTCAATTATTTATAATATTATTACAAGGTTTTATTTAGTTTCACCTGTCCCGTTGTCTGTCCGTAATCAATCCTTGCAAGTTAAATTTGATCCAATTTCCGGTTACCGATTGAGTTAAAATTATGCGCGTACACAACACGCCAATAACGCACCTACACTCGCCCTTCTCAACGACTTATTACAAGAGTTTCAGCATGTCGATTTATCTAACGATAGTTTAAATTCTATAATTATATGTTTGAGAATACATTTAACCTATAATTTCAATTAATACAATTATTTTGAGAATGAATTTATTTGATAATATTAATTATGTAATCTCTAATAATTTTAATTAGTATTAATCCATTCAAGACTGTGTCTTATATCTAAATATCAATTTTGTAGTTAACGCTTTGGTGTATGCTGTAAGTTAGCTATATTTTTTTTAAATAAATAAATAAAATTTTGCATGCATGTGTAATTCGGATGACAATGCAAAATTATTATGACATGGAGCTGATCTGATGATGGAACCGAGTTCCTATGGAAGGTGGCCATAGTAACTCTGTAGTAAAACTACACAACCCCATCGAGTTTGGGCTCGTTTGATCCGACTTGACGAGTACTTTGGTGCTAGATGGTAACAATAAACAATAAAAGGTTGTCTTTAAAAAGTTGTTTAAACCCAACTTGTCTTATAAGGAAGGTATGTGGTATACAACATACTATAATACAACGGACAAAGCCGGACTTTCCTAGTGCGTGACTGTTTAAATTGTTGTTGTATACAGCTTATTATGAGTTCACATAGCTTGTTTAAAGGGTTATCTAGCGGGGGCAGGGCCCGGGTCGTACCTATCTTGAGCGACGCCATTTTACACTGTCTCGATACGTTTGCTATCAACAATGATGTAATAAAAAATGACATGCATTGGTGATGTTATTGGCATTTAGGCAGCGCCAAGAACACTCTCAATCAAGACATAATTTCACCCCGTTTGCACCTACTGCAGGGCTAGCATGGCCGGAGATATTTTATCCACGGGGAGAGGACAAAATACTATTTCCCTCTGTCAATTTTGTCCACCCTCCGAGCATGGCGACATGGGTGGATAAACTATATAGTCGCCATGTTATAGGCGGGGGGTGGGTGAGTATCCACGTCTAATGTCAAAAAGTGATATAATTCTCTTTCCCTCTGTTGCCGTGCTTTGGCAGGTGGATAAAATAATTTTATCCCTTATCAGTGGAAATAACCGGTGGACAAAAGTTTTATCCCCAGCCCATGCTAGCCCTGCTGCTGGGTATAAGCCTCCTCTTTAATGCGCCATTGTTTACGGTCCCTTGCGATTCTTCTCCGCTGACTCGCAACAGAACTAATAATAGATGATCAAACAAACTTACTAAGTGAAGTTCGATCGCTATTATATGAGTCACTTCATTCGAAGATATAAAAATCTACTTTGTTAATAACATATCTGAAGAGTGAAGTGACGATATAATAATGTCATTGGACCATCGGGCGGGTGGTCTGCCCCTAGGTCGCACCGTATCTCTTGAAAAAAAAATAACTAAATCATTAACGGGAAGCCTTTTATGAGCTACAATGCCAGACGTTATAGGTACGTTAAACTATATGATTCTTGTTTGCGTCGGGGGTAGAGTTATACAAAATTTGCTAATGTTGTCAATGCTATTGACAGACTTCCTAACTAAAATAGCGTAAAATGGACTAAAATGACATAAAGCTAATCGGTTGGTGCCGTTATAAAATTATAATGGAAAAACTACGCATATTTCACGTTGACAGCTCTAAATGAGGAACGTCTGAAATAGAAAAATCTCTAATAATAATTAGCTTTAAGCAGTGCAAACAGCAGAATCGACACCAATGAGTCATAAACTAAGCTTAATATTAGTTAACTTATAAAGCTAGAATAAATGTGCTGTGCCGTTGGCTGCCGGCAGTAGAATGTTGTCCCTCCTCTCTTGCCCTTGGATGCAGTACCAATCTGCCAAAGGATAGATCCGGAAGATGGGCAGCAGCGACTTCCGTGTATCAACATCCCGTACTGCGCTCGCCAAACCGCCTGCCAGGCGTGGTGAGCATGGCAACAACCCTCTCATGATGACTACTTGAAGATCTTTTTTTGTATAGAAGTAATAAGAATAAGTATAGAATCAGTTAATCAGTTTTGATATATTTAGAAGCAGTGTTAGTTAAGACAAGTGAATTTCAACACGATTTGTAAAATAATTGTTCTGAATAAATAAATGATCCATGAGCAGTGGGCGTTTTATGGCTGGGATGAAGAAGCTATAGTAAATAATAACAATAAAGAGTTCAGATTATAGCTTCGAATAGCATGGGTTGTAAAGTAGATGACGCTGTATGAAGGCCGCAACTTCGCAGACTCGTACCCGGATAAAAAGTTGCCCAGTGTGTTTTATGCCATATACCTACATATTTTCAAGTTCAAAATGTATTTATTGCATCATACTTAAAGGATACTTCAAAAGTTTGTTCAAAAGATCAACTTTTTATCCAAATCCAGTTGTTTCAACAAGATTTTCAAAACTAGTCTCCTCGACACAGGATTTGCCTAGTGAGGGGACTGACAGAAATCTGCTGTGGTAATATACCTCTAATATTACGCTACAAATCAGGATGCAGGCACCTACATTATTATAAGTTCATTTTAGTGTAGGTTAAGTAGTATTACTTGTAACATGTAAACACTTTTTGTAGGAAATATTTTTTTTTTCAGTTTCTAACGCAAAACACCGTTCCTTTCTTAGGCACTACCGCTTGGCACTACGAGTAGAGTTAAGGGAAATTTTACTTTCCCGTGACATTACCTATCTTATTGGCTGATTAAACGCATATTCACAAACACTCGCTACATTCGAAGACCTCCCTGGCTCAGTTGGTCTGATAGCCGTTTGAAACGCAGGAGGTTCGGGTTCGATCACCGTAGGAGGACAAATGTTTGCTTGCAGGTATTTGCCTCGGATCTGGGGGTTTTCTATCTATACTTATATTTTATAATAGGACTGCTACGTGATTTTGGTGACCTTAGGGTCACAGGAAACGGAGTTATTGGGACCTTAATGTATTTAAAATTTTAATTTAATTATTTGTTGTTTTTTCGGAAACCTTCGCCCCTTTTTTGGTACCCACGGGGGTACCAGAAAAGGTTTTGTATACCAGAAAAGCATTGGTACGGACCAATGCTTGTCTATAATAATGTATTGCTCCCATTCAATAAACGTCAATAAGGTCCATGCGGCCGCACTGAATAAAGTATTTTTTGAATTTGAATTGATGAAGTTTTGTATCCCACTTATCAGGCTGCATGCCAAGCGCGTCATTTGCTTGATGGAGATAACGCAATGGTCGAAGCATGCATCAGCAACATATCGGCGTGTTTACACGACATTTTTACAGGATGATGAGGCCTGGATTTATTACGATCCAAAAACAAAGCGCCAGCCGACGGTTTCGGTGTTACAAAACGAATCAACGCCTACCAAAGTGAAACGACCTAGAAGTGGGGAATGATTTTGATCGCGACTTTTTTTAATTTGACTAGCTATTTGGTATCAATTCCTATTACCTATATATCCCAATTCCTACGGAACCAAAGAAGCATAGACGCCGAATGGTAAACTATCAAAGGCTTGGCAGAAGTTTTCTCTGTTATGAGCAACTAGTGACCAAATACAGGGCTCCGCAGGCTACTGCGATACCACGACAACGCGCTTGCGCACAGCGCACTGAAAACGAGGGACTTCCTAGGCAACACGCCGGTCACCCCTCTTACAGCCCTGACCAAGCACAGTGTCTTTTTATTCCCGAAAACAAAAAATGAGCTCAAAATAATACAATTTTAGTCGCCGGAAGATGCGTTGTCAGCGTTAAAGCAGACTTTTAACGAGGTGTCTGCGGCGGACTGGAAAAAATGTTTCGAAAACTGGTTTGCATAAAACTTTGTATAGAGGCTACCACCAGCCTCAAAGTACTCTCCACAGAGTACTTTGAAAAGATCTAATATAAAAAAATATTTATCCATAGAGCAGTTTATTTTATTTTCGTAAAATTTTCTGAGTATCCTACGTACATGCTGCTTCAGAAATTAACAAACTTAAAATAGTTACTTGACACTCGCTCTGAGCATTCTTCGAATTTTCTGATTTCTCAGGTTTAAGAAATCTTTATTCTCATCTTAAGAATTTATAATTTCTCTGCTTATTATTACGGTCACTATACAAGACAAGTATTATACGGCTTTTTTTCGGTCTTATGCAGACTTCCTACATCTAAATCCACGCGGACGAAGTCGCGGGCACAGCTAGTCATTACATAAAATTACAACCTTATCTAAATTCTCCGAATAATTTATGGTGACCTGCGCACACATTTTCAAAGCTGTATGCTAGCTAATCCTAGATCATGAATATATTAAAAAACAAATATTTTTAATATCTCCCTTGATTTATCATGGATCCCATCATCAGAACTGGGTATAAGAGCAAGCAAACATTATTAAGTGAAACAAAAAACCCAACAGCAAGTTTAAATTTAGTGCATAACACTATACCATGAAGGACTACAGTACACACTATTAACATACATATAACCGGGTATTTATCGCGTAAATTAGGAAGACTTCTTCCCGGGACCACGCTTGGTGCAACCCAAGCGAAACGTCGGGAAATAATAAAGGTAATTTACGCGATAAATACCCGGTTATATGTATGTTAATAATGTGTTGTGATCGCGAAAGTTTAAAAAAATACAGTACACACTATTATACATTATTTCTTTCCATTCAACTTAATTCCAATGACCATGATGCAGATGATGAGGATGGAAAGTGATGAAGATGTAGGTAAGTATGATGATTATTGGATAGGGATGTATTAGCTTAGCCATCTTTCGATCCCCGAGACCCGTGAATTTTGTAATATTAAAGAGTTTTGATAACCATCTATGGTCTATACTATAAGGACGAGTTGAGAACCACCTTTTTTTGAAGTCGATTAAAAAACTAGCTACACACTTTTGTATGAAAGGGAAAACACTACATTCACATCATTTCAAGAACTACAAGGTCAAAATATTGAATATTTTAGAACAGTCCCTATCCGGGTAATGTATACAGGCGTAAACAGTTCTCAATATTTCTTCATAACCAATTTCGTATTTTCATTTGAGAGAAATAAATAATATTTTTTACATTCATTCATTGACTATCTCCGTGGCGCAGTTGGCTTAATACCCGGCTGAGACGCAGGAAGTCGCGGGCTCAATTCCCGCCACGACATGTTCGTAATTTTTCTACAGTATTTTTCTATGTATGAGAAGTATGTAATTACGAGAAAGGTCTGTTATTAAGTATTCTATAAATCACCTAGATGGAGCGTAGTATCAGGGCAGGGTGATTACGTTATCTCGCGACAGGTTTGCAACAGGCGTACATATATCTCCTGACACCGGTGTCACGAACGCGGGTTTGATGACTTCCAGCCTCTCGAACAAGCCGGGTTTCGTAAAGGCTACAGTACCATAGACCACATACATACGCTGCGGCAAGTCATACAGAAGACCGAAGAGTATAACTTGCCGCTATGTCTCGCGTTTGTGGACTATGAGAAAACCTTCGATTCGATCGAAACATGGGCGGTGCTTGAGTGTCTCCAACTATACCGTATTGACTATCGGTACATCGAAGTGTTGATGTGTATGTATAAAAACGCCACTATGTCAGTCCGAGTACAAGAACAGAGCTCGAAGGCGATTCCCCTAAAACGAGGCGTAAGACAAGGAGATGTCATCTCTCCGAAATTGTTTAAGACCGCTTTGGAAGATGCTTTCAAGCTCCTGGAATGGAAAGGCCTGGGCATCAATATTAACAGCGAATACATCACTCACCTTCGGTTTGCCGACGATATTGTGGTCATGGCAAAGTCGATGGAAGAGCTCAGCGCGATATGCTCGTGCTCGAAGGCCTCAATCGAGTCTTCCAACGGGTATGTCCATGTCGGGCCTGCCCCAGTTATGGTTGAGAACTCGGCTCTTGAAGTTGTCGACGCGTACGTATACCTAGGACAAACAGTCCAATTAGGTAGGTCCAACTTCGAGAAAGAGGTCAATCGTCGAATCCAACTCGGATGGGCAGCGTTTCGGAAACTTTGCAACGTCTTTTCATCCAACATACCTCAGTGTCTGAAGACGAAAGTCTTCAATCAGTGTGTAATGGATGACATATGGAACCGAGACGTGATCCTTCACTATTGGCCTTATGGCTTATAGTCGCTCAGCGAGCTATTAGAGGGCTATGCTCGGGGTTTCTCTACGGGATCGAATCAGAAATGAGGAGATACGTAGAACTCGGGTCACCGACATAGCCAGACGGATTAGCACGTTGAAGTGGCAATGGGCAGGCCATATAGCGCGTAGAACAGATGGCCGATGGGGCCGTAAAGTTCTCGAATGGAGGCCACGAACCGGCAAGCGCAACGTAGGACGTCCACCTACAAGATGGGCAGACGACTTGGTAAGAACAGGCAGCGCAGGTCGGCGTTGGATGCAGGCCGCTTCCAACCGCAGTTCCTGGAGATCAATGAGGGAGGCCTATGTCCAGCAGTGGACGTCCTACGGCTGATATGATGATGTATTTATATATGTATATTTATTTATATCCGGGAAAAACACGTGCACTGGCAGCTAGTAGATAATCTGAGATTACTAATTACAGTGCAAAACACGGAACTAGCAATAATTGAGGCGCACAACCGCAAGTCAAGGCAACAACACTGTCAGAAGGCTTAAGTTAAGGTAATGATTGAAATACCAAACTTATTGATGGCAGTGACAAAAAACAGTGTAGTGATGTTTTTGTGTGTAGATAATTGCACCTCAACATTTGAAATTAAAATTACTTACCTATTCAAATAAATATGTTGATATTTGTTGTAGTAATTTTATATGTATGATACGTACATATGTATTCAAGTATTCTATCAATCATCTAGTTTCCATAGTACAAGCTCTGCTTAGTTTGGGCGTTTGGGACTAGATGGTGTTGTGTGTTGTGTCCAGCATTATTTATCTATCTGTTACTGAATTTGGAATCAAAGGAACTCGAGTAAGGGATGAAAGTGACATACCTCAATATGTGCCTCGTCTTAACCTACGTACAACCTCTGTTTGAGATAAAATGGTTTTGTACAAATATAGCAACAGTAATACTTTATACTATAAAAAAATAAAAAAACCTCTGTTTGAGGGTTCATACTTGTTATGTCATAACTTATGTTATGACATAACAAGTATGATGAACCCTTTCCCAATTAGGTTATATGATGATGACTTATGATTATGACTCATAAACTCATAAGTCATCTTCATATAACCTAACTGGGAAACTTGAAATGGCGGTATACCACGATGTTTCACCTTGTCGTCTGTACTCAGAACAGGACTTTAACATACTTAAGGTTTTTCATTTGCTTGAAATGTTCTACTTTAAGTGTGGTTAAACACTTTCAAAACTACAAACTTTTACATACACGTTTGCCATCTACACTAATAATAAAGAGGAAAGATTTAATTGTTTGTTTGTTTGTTTGTTTGTACGCATTGAATACTGGACCGATTATTTAACCATCAAAATGGTAACATTATCCCTTAGTAACATTATGCTATATTTTATTTCCGTATTCGCACGGGAACTGTGCGGGTGAAACCATTGAGTGCGGCTAGTCTTATATGAAATATAATTATTACAAAACGAAACAGAGTGTTTCTGAAATACCTACCGCGCTTTGACTCTCCCCACCATAGATACTGATACAACCTATAGACATCCCATTGTCTATGACATTCCATCATTCATTTCTGTCAAGGTATCCTGACTTTGACATTTGAATGAATTGCTATCATGTATCTGGCGGTAGTCACCGAATTTGGAGTCAACCCAAGCAAGTATGTACTATGTACCTACTTTTCGGCATGCAACATGAAGGTTTAATTATGATTGAAACCCTAAAGATACAAGACGACGCAAGAGGTTGTGGGTTCGATTCCCGCCTCGGGACAAATGTCTGTACGATCTGCAGATATTTGTTCAGGGTGTTCTGGGTGTTTTTCTATATAAAAATATCTATCTATGTAGTATAATATATTAAGTATATCAGTCATCTAGTACCCATAACACAAGCTCTGCTTAGCATGTGTGATATGTCCAGCATTATTTATTATTATTATTATTCCTGATGAGCCGCGTCCGCGGCAGCGCCAATAGTATGCTGGCTGTCGTGCGTGGCGTCGTGGCTGACTGTTTGGATTCAGAATTCTTAAGCCACTGGGCGTCAAAGAATTAACCAGTTGCCCAGTTCGTGACGCAGTAAAAACCCAGGTGTGTGCTTGCACACAGCTGGGTAGCACAGCGTACAGCAAGTAAGACATTTGGATTCAGACCACAAGTGGTCTTTATAATACGATCCACGAAAGATATTAAAAAATACTATATATTATATAGTTTTTTTTGTATAGTATAGTATTTTTTAGTATAGTATAGTAAAAAATACTATATATTATTTAGTATTTTTAGTATCATTTTATGTTTTTGTTTTTATTGTTTACTAACCATTACATTACATAACCATGTCTAACAAAATGGATGTATAATTTGATCAATAAATTATTTATTATTCCACATTATTTATTTGTAAACTCATAAAAATACATTTCTTACTATTAAGAAATGTAAAAACAAATACTCTACGGTAAAAATATATCAAAACGGTGAATCACCGGCCGCGAAGCAAGCTTAAAAGCTTCATCGGTCGGTGACTAGGGCTGCAGGGAGAGGAATCTCCTTACTATACGTGCCGAGTCCAGGTGTCCAACTGCCTAGCGAAAGTCTCCAGATGTTGATCGACACACTTCGCTATGAGTCCGTTAACGGAAACGACTATCGGAACAATAGTCGCTGAGTCAACATCCCACATGGTGGCAATCTCGTGGGCTAAATCAAGATATTTGCTGAGCTTATCATTCTCGGCTTTGACGAGATTGGCATCATGTGGAATGGTCAATGTCAATGAGGTGGAGCAAGGAGCTCCAACTCGGAGCAAGGAGTACCGGCAGACCCAACTCTACATCCTTTCTGAACAGGTGCCAAAATAAAAGTAAAAAAAAAAAAAGTAAAAGTATTTATTCACAAAAAACTAGTTAACAGAATCAGGCACCTTATAAATAAATCAATAAATCAATATTACTTAGGTAACAATTAAACATATAATATTTGCAGAGGGTACCTTGGCTTAACTCTGTCCCTCGCACTAGGTCTCTCGGTAGAGCCTGTATAGCAAGGTTACAGTGACTCGCTTTGGCGCACTCGCAATAAACCTTAAAACATGTAGGTGTTGACAATGAAATATTTTGCGTGAAACTAGTTGAGTTAACATAAAAATCTAGTAAATATATTAAAATAATTATAAAGTAGCAGTAGTGTGACGATGTGTGTGTGTGTGTGTGTGAGTGAGTATGTATGTGTGTGTGTTCGCATGCGTGTGTGAGTATATGAGTAAGAGAGTGTTTGTGTGCATATGTATGTATGAAATTACTTTATATGATGATGTCTATTCAATGGATACAAGAAGCTTTTCTGTCTCTTCGTATAATATTGTTTGCAACAATGTGAGTGTAAATGTTTACTGTTAAAATGGATGTGAGAAGCTTATAGATGGTGGGTAAGCATGTAATTGGTCTGTAATTCTTCCTTACTACCGGACTTAAGGAGCAAGAAGGTTACACCAGTTGTCATGAAAATTGGAAGAGACCCGAGTTCAATTGTTGTTCTTGGAATTGTGTAGCAAGAACGGAGTGTGAGCAACGAAACCATTTTACCCAATCCATCCGGTCCAGGACTTTTCCAGCTCTGGGTCGAGCGGATCGCGCTAGTAACGTTCATTGGATAGATGGATATATCCTCTATGGTTTCGATTTGCCCACACTCTGCACTCACTACATTCATCCAGTCAGCTTCTGTGTGGTGAATGACAGGCCAGATACTGCGCCAAAAAATATTGCCGGTTTCAGCATCTGGTACATGACCATTCAGAGCATTTTGGTCTGGCCTCTCCCATTTTCTGTAAACCTTCCTTTGATTGGGTATCACTCCCCTGACGCGGTGCACGATCAGTGTCCGGTAGCTTGACACGTGCATCAGAGAGAGTCCAAGGCCCCCATTAACGCTAAATTTCGTCTATGGGTCGGCAAGCGAGGAAGACAAAAAAAAGACGTGGCTTGACTTCTACTAATGAACACTGAAGAATCGCATCTTCCAAAGCTTTCCTCAATTGCTCATTATCTTGGGTACTTACGTTTGTGTTTGCACTCACGTAATTGACCATATCATTAACGGATCCACTCCGAGGTCAACGGTGCCGTAGGTGTTGTGGTCGGCGGCGCGACACTTGGGTCACGTTGTGAATGATCAATCACTTAAGCACTTAACACTTCACGTCGGAGCTGATCAAGTACACTATCATTCCAGTGTTTTCGAACGCTGGATCACACGCACTTGATCAGACAGTCGTTGCGCGGTAACGTTCAGGCTTGGTTCAAGAGCCTGAAACAAGGGAAGCATCCGAACTCGATACGCCGTCAGGTTAATTCCTCCCTCTGTAGCCCCAAAGAATGCGTGCATGACGTTTTTGTTAATTTCTGTTGCCCACTTCATATTATTATTATTACATTTATTATCTTATCCTACTAATCCTACTTCCTACTAATATATAAAAGTGAAAGTAACAATGTATGTATGTTCCCTTTTCACGTCAAAACCGCTGAACCGATTTGTATGAATTTATATAGGATTTGTATAGGAGTAGATTAGACCATGGAGACGGACATATGCTACTTTTCGTTGCGTAAATTAAATCAAAAGGGTTTAAAATAGGGGATGAAAGTTTGTATGGAAAAATTGTTATTATTCACTTTAAAAACTTAAAATTTTGCATAGTTGTAGGGTAGTAGTTGGGTAGTTGTAGGATAATTGTAGTAGGGTAGTTTTAGGGTAGTTGTAGGGTAGTGGGTATATCCCGCACCGCCTGCCCCGTGAGGCTACAGCGTCATGGGGCTGCGCCATCCCCTATAGGGGACCATCAGAGTGAGGGCTTGGACTATCCCAGACAGATCCAGGGAGGGCGATGGTGCATGATGGCTGTGCACCATCGTAAGTTCCGCGAGACGTAGGGGGCGTCAATTGTGGACGCCCCCGGGATGTTCTTAGGCAAGGTGCGATAGGGGCTCCGGAGTGTTCTTTACGAGGAACCGGCGCCCCTAGCGCACCGAGGCCGGCCATCGGGGTGGTTTTAGTGAGTCGTCGGGAGACAACCTCACATAACCTTGCTGTGCCCTTACGCAGCATGTGTATCTGACCTAGCAGATTTCCACCCCGTCACCAAAAAAAAGGGTAGTGGTTATTTGTAGGGTAGTAGTAGGGTAGATGTAGGTTAAGTTGTAAGAAGTGGTTGTAGTTGTAGTAGGTGCGATACGAAGTTTGCCAGGACAGCTAGTTATTAATATTACGAAAAGACCATTACCAGATGTTTTATAGAATAATTAAATACTGAGTACCAAATGTTCTTAATTGATTGATAATTGATGGTAGTTAATTAGTTATCAATACAGGATGTTATAGCGTACATATCGACACCTTGGGGTAGAAAGGTCGTATAAACCATTTTGCTCAAAATGAGTTATGAATGCAGTCTTATTCAGATTTTTCCGCTCTATTGATTGGTCTATGTGACGCATTCAAATTCTCATAAAAATGGTTTTTACAGCCCAGACGACTTCAACGTCTAAACAGAGTTTTTGTTGGAATTTATGATGTAAGAACCAAAAAAAATATAATTGCTTTGACCATTTGGAGAAATGCTATAATTTTTACTAGTTCAGGTTGTAAAAGATAGTTGATTTCAGTCAAGTATGGTGTACTTACAAATTAATAAATTGCGCTTGGTTGTAAAAACCAAAGTTCAGTATGATTTCGTTTTACAGGCTTTTTACCTCCATACTTTTATTACAATTTGGTTTTTACACCCTAAGCTCAAGAAGGACAACTGACGGTAAAGTATTTACACCCATCCAGAACACATTCGTGAAGGGCGAATTGGCTTTTACATCATAATATTTTTTTTTACAAATTTATTGAAAGTACTTACTCCGTTCGAAAAAATACGTTTGAAACCAAACGCCACGCCGAGAATCGCCGATCATAGCAGAAATACCTACACTCACGGCGAATCGTCATAGTTATCTTAGGCGTTGTAATCATATAAAAATAAAGTTCATTTTTCAATACGGCGACGGGTCTCCCTTTCCAGTTCTTATGAACTTCGTAGGTCAGAGTACGATAGATATTAGTCAAAGACTTATGTTTTAATTATCGTTTTCTCGTGAGGCCGGCTGTTTTATGAGTTTGTAATACTTCTTAGATAAATAAATAGGTGAGAGTTTAACTTATCGATTGTCCTGATGGAAAATAACCTGGATTAATTACTCAGAGTATTTCAATCACTATTAAAATTACGAAATTGAACTCCAAAAACTTCCTTACTTTAGCATCCTTAGTGCTTTCCTGTTTTTAATAATAAGTATTAATTATTAAGTACCGGACTTAACGTAAATAAGTACCGTGCCGTAAGATGTCGGCAGTAGAATGTTACCCCTCCTCTCATGTCCGTGGATGCAGTAAGAGCCTGCTAAGGGATACTTCCTGAAGATGGGGAGCAGCCTCTTTCCGTGTATCAACATCCCGAACTGCGTTCGCCAACCCGCCTGCCAGGCGTGGTGAGTATGGCAACTACCCCTCATGGAGATCCATGAGGGAGGCCTGTGTTCAGTAGTGGACGTTTTATGGCTGAAATGATGAATGATGATTAAGTACCGATGTGTTATACATTGTCACTAACTTATATAGCCGGTAAAATTATTGAATTTAGTGTTAGAATAAAATGACAGTTATTTCAAAAATGGTGACATATAACAGATAATACAACAGATATATAAGATATAGCGATATACAACAGATAATTTGTTTAAATACTTATAGTGTTATCAATATATTAG
Organism: Pasiphila rectangulata; assembly: GCA_963082625.1. Taxonomy (NCBI): domain Eukaryota; kingdom Metazoa; phylum Arthropoda; class Insecta; order Lepidoptera; family Geometridae; genus Pasiphila; species Pasiphila rectangulata. The sequence goes on along the minus strand of OY720252.1, from coordinate 17,367,101 downwards.
CATGTGTTTAATAAAAATATGATTTAGTATAATATTTGAATAGGTAATTTTATTAAATAATGTGGTACCTACCCAGATAGTCGTGGTCGTAACGATCATCAGCCGAAATAGATGGTTTATACACTTATTTTTCTTTCAATATTTTCTTTGGTTTTGACGGTATAAGTGGCTTATACGACGCAGTTTACTATTTTTCAAGGCTTTTACTTCTTACTTTATTTGCCTTCGAAAGAAAAGAGTTTTCAAATGATAACTCATTTTCCTAATATTCAGATGAATAAATTGAAATAATTTAGTTGGCACCTACTGACTACTGCTCTCAATCCTGTCAGAGGAAGGACCTAGAGTGGATACCATGAATGACAAAAGCACTCTCTATTATAATTATTAAGATTAGGTATATTTTTTACTTACTGATTGAACCACGAACGACAAGGTGAGATAGGCAGATACAAAAGTATTGATGAAAATAGCAATGATGAAAATCAGAGCACAGACATCATAGAAGAAAATGATACAGAAAGCCCACCGAAAAGAAAAAAAGTAAGAAAAGAAAATATCATAATACATAGCAGCAGCGAAAGTGACTTCAATACTTCTACAATATCTGTACCCCGATCTAATAAGTCTTTCTTTGGAGACAATGTTGGTGATCCGAACAGTCCATTAAAAAATACTGATGCAAAGAAGCAAGTTAATATTATTTCTATGGAAGTAATAAAACACGGGAACAGTACTGAAACGACGTGTTTGGAGCCAGTTTGTTGGGTACCTGCTACTTTCGGCGACGCTCAGCCCTCAACTTCGTACTCTCTGCGTCCTGATGAAGCCCCGAACTTGACGATGAACTACTCACCTGCTACTTCCAGAGACGCTCAGCTCTCAGCTTGTGCCCCCTGCATCCTGATGAAACCCCGTGCTTGACGGCGAGCTACCCACCTGCTGCTTCCAAAGATCCTCAGCCCTAGTTTCGTGCTCCCTGCGTCCTGCTGAAACCCCGTGCTTTACGATGACCTACTCACCTGCTGCTTCCGCAGATAAATGTTTCTTGTGTACAAAAGCAGAGCGCAATGAGAACATGAATGAAGCAGAAAAAAGGAACTTAGATATAGAGGTACATTGTAAAGAAAAGAAATCTATGTACAAAAGATTTTCAGCTCACCAAAAATTCAAGTCTCAACAATGACACACTGACCACTAGCTTTGATCTGCAAAAGGTGCTAACCACACCCTCATGGAGAAAACATGCTACTAGGATCCAGAAAATATACAGTATTCAATTTCACTTTGTACGAAAGTGGGACTTGAAATGGATATTGCTATGTATGGGTGATGGATATTGCTATAAGTGTGATGCAAAACGAGGCAGTCAAGAAATTGCTACTTGCTTACATAAATACTTTGAAGAAGTTGATAAAAGAAAGGTGAAACATTTGAAACTCTACTGATCACAGTAAGTATAAGCAAGTAGCAATTTCTTGACTTGACAAGAATCATCTTGCGTATGACAAAACAAGTACAAGATAGTCATGTCTATTATCAATCAGTTCCTCAAGTAATCCAAAAGCTTAGAGACTATACAAATAAATTTTTTTCTACCCGGACATACGTACATGCCCGTAGATCCAATTCATGCAACAATTTAAAAGGAAGTTCAAAAGTTCACAGTATGGAGCCCCTCACAATGGCTACCTTATATTTCCTCTGCACGCAAACGTCCTCGACTATACCAAGTCAATATTTTGGAACATGAATAATTGATTAACTAGGAAGAAATTGCGTTCAAAACATTCACAAAAGACACCCTAAAAAATTTTAATTCCAACAAATCAGGATTTCAACACTTAAAAAAAGAAGTAAAAATAAAGTAGAAATAAAGTACTCAATGTGTGAAGACGCACTCGAAGAAACAATCAATCATTATGAAGAATCTACAAAAATGAAAAAGGGAAAGGGGAAAGGGAGATGAACAGGAAGATTTAAAGGAAAGGGTAGATGAAGAATTTGCGATAATGACGACGATACAAATAGCGAACCAAGTTCCATACAAGGAGGAGAAGAATTGATATTGCGAAAGTTATAATGACTGTCGACTGCCCATTTCAACTGCAAAATACAACGATTTGAAACGTTTATGTGAAAAAGAAATCATAACAAAACCATATCAACATGAATATTAATATTATTAACCTACCTAGCATAGGTACTTAGCTAATTTTTTTTCGGTCTTTTATTTTGAATTGCATTGTAATTTATTATATTGTAATGATTAGTTATTCAATACTACCGCTTATTCACTCGGATACAGAACTCAGTGGTTTATTCCTTGCTTATATGAGTCAAAGAAGAACTCAAATACAAGAGAATTACCTTTCTAGATTTTAATATTGACTCGCATTTGTAGGACTTAATTGTAAAGTTGAGACTAATTATAGCCTTATTTTGATTTCAATGATGGTTGTAATCATAGTGTTATTACACTTTTTTTTATAGCTATATGCTTCAAATAGAATAAAATATTTGTGAAATACGAACGTATTTTCGAAGTTATTATTAAATTACCTTTGTTCATTGTATCGTGTCATTAACGCTGTGTTTACGTTTTTTTGAATAAAAACAATTTAATTGAACAAAATATAATGCTTTATTTTGTGCATTATTTTGAATAAATGTGTCATTTTAAAAATTTACTAAATTTTGTTGCATCTGATTATAATTTGTTATTAGTTCTCACATAGACACTGGTAGGTAAAGTGGGTATGATGGTTTTTGTTACCCAAGTTTATAGTAAGTATGTAAAATTACTTCAGTTACTATAGTTGAGACTCCCACCATTTGAAAGGTATTGATTTTACGACTTTCATTATTTTATGTTAGTGGTTTTTAAGCCCAATTATAACGACTTACATCTAGTTACGACTCATTACAACGTAACAACTCAAATAATTACAGGATGTAAAAACCATTTTGAAAAAAAAAGTTGGTCGTAAATCCACGCTAACTTCTAAATTAAGAGACTGACAATAAAATAAGGTTTTCCATTGCAAAGAACATAAAAAACTAATAAATCTCACTAAATAGGGTCAATATACCCATAAGAACAAAAAAATTACTAGCCAAAATGTTTTGAAAATTTTGTTTTTTGCTCGTCCTGTAAAGTAGGGTTTTGGTTTTTACGACCTTTCTACCCCAAGGTAGCGATATTATATTATTTTCGCGACGTACAGCGTTCATGGTCACAGGAGGTCTGAAGTTTCTGGGGGCTGGCAGCCCATACAAGGATGACTGGTAGAAAGCCCTCCATTTGTGCAATCAATGCATTGTGAATAAACATAGAAAATATCCAGGTCCGTGGCACATATGTATCTGTAGAAAAGTCCCCCGGCGGGAATCGGCCAGCAACCTATTTCGTACCTGCCGGCTCTTCCAACTGTCCACGGAGGTCGTCAGTGCTTGAGAAATGCGAATGCCGGCAGTCATTTTAATTTTTTAATTCAATTTTAATAACAAATAGCTAATTTAACTAGTGGTTTTTGTCCATCAAATAAAATTGCGTCGGTGTACGTCGTCCTAAATATGTATGAATACCTAGCAGCCTCGTCTGACGTCAAACTTTATTTACATGTCCATAGCTAATTGAATAACGTTCTATCCAGTGTCTAATTACGAATACATTATGATTTTGAAGTTCGGTAAAAAGTGGCCATGGTAACGTAAATGTGAACCTTTTTGACTGTATTTTTGTTTGAATCTTTTTATAGCTCAAGCTAGCAAGTTAAGCATCAATGGGCGGGCCATGTAGCTAGGAAAACAAGATGGCTGGTGGGGTCGGCTGGGGCAAAAATAAGGTACATAAGGCAGACGTGGCAGAAGTGACGTGGCGCGACATTTCGACCTAATCGCCGTTATTTCTCAGTGTCGTAAATAAACTAAGAAATATGTGTCCATTACTTTTAGAAGTTAGTTACTTGTAAAAATAATAAACACGTATTTCTCAGTTATACCTCTAGTATAGTTAGTTTCGTAGTAAATATGTAAATGCAATGTTTGAATGAACTTTAGATATTTGGTTGTTTTTATATCTATATCAGCACACATCCACCCACTGCTGGGTATAGGCCCTCTGGTCACGCCATTCTTTCCGAACCTGCGCCAACTGCATCCATATGCTTCCCGCTACTCTGACAATGTCGCCTGGCTGGTGTTCTGCCAGGTGGTCTATACCCTTCGAGGGGCCACCATTCTGTCACCGCCTTGTCCATCTGCCGTCATTCCGCCTTGCCAAGTGCCTGCCCATCTCCACTTTAACTGATTGAGCCGTTCACCTACATCCACGACTTTGGTTCTACACTGGCCTGCAAAAGAAGGCATAATACTCAACGCGACGATAACTTCTATATTATTTAAATTAGCAACTTGAAATAAATTTAAAATTTTAGCTTTCTGCTTTTGTTTTCGCATTTGTTTTTTTGATCATTTACATTTCATTCAAAAGCCAAGGTGTCTCCAGCACGTAAACATTAATTATCATGCCTCTTTCACCTGAAGAATGTGCAAGAATTATGGCACATCTGGAACTAGACATCAGTATGCGTCGTACTGCAGGGATGGTGGGTGTGACATTAAGAACGGTCTTCAAGGTGAAACAAAGGTACGAAGAAACCGGAAACCATCAGAAACCAACTCAGAAGACCATGTAACGGCCATCCCAGATACACTACAGCTAGAGAAGACCGATATATTGCCAGCACTATTTTGAGAAATCGTCACCTCAATGCAGTTCAGGTCCAACAGCAGCTTCTCCTGATGAGGGATGATTACATTAGCGAAGACACGATCAGAAGAAGACTTGCTGAGGATAACCCTCAATGATCTTAAACATGCCCTGATGGAAGAATAGGAGAATATCCCCCAACATCGTCTTCAGTATGCCAAACAGACACGAAGCTGTGATCAGAGCCAGAGGAGGCAAGATCAAAATTATTAAAAATGTGATTTTAAGACTACAAACACCTTTTTCAGGGTTTTTTAAGTTTTTGCCATTTAGTGAAAATAGCTACTTTTTGTTGTTATGTTTAAAACATTAAGTAAAATAAACTTTTATTAAAAAATATTTTGTAATGTTCTAAATGTTGTTTGTATTTCAAGTCTCTAAGTTTAATAGTTTAGGAGAAAATTGAATTTAAAAACTGTTATACCTTCTTTTGCAGGCCAGTGTACGTCGGATCTCGACGTTGGGTATTCGGTCAACCAATGAAAGGCCTAATATAGCTCGCTGTTTTTATATAAAAGTTTTAAATTATTTTACCAGACATCTTTCCTTAAATTAGGATGTCAAAATCTAGTAGAATAACTACGTTACATACTTCTATGTCATATTATAATTTATAGAGGCCCTGTAGTAGTGCTAGCGAACATCAACTCTATACATCAACGTTCATATACAGACCTATTAGTTGAATAGGCAATGCATGTATGTGTGAATGGACTTTGGACCCGTCACACACTCAATGAAAGTAGTCATACTTTACAAATATTTCAAAGCGCATAGCGCTGTCTGTGTGTCTGTCTGTCTTTGCATGACACGATTACAACCGAACGCGTTGACCGATTTATATGAAAGCTTTTTTGTTAGCACTGTCTTAATGAGAGAAGGGTATTGATTGATTTTGGTGACCAGGGACCGGAGTTACTGTGACCTCAATGTATTTGAAATTTTGTTTTTTTTTTTTGTTTTTTTTTAAACCTTCAACCCCTTTCCTGGTACCCTCGTACCAATGCTTGTTCTATACTAGGTTTTGCAACTATCTTTGGACGCGTTTGCGCGGAAAAAGTAAAGAGTTAATTTTCCACAGTACCTTTGTGACAAAGTTCACTTTATCAAATAAAAAAACACGTTTGTATTAGCTATTTGACGGACTTATAGAATTCTGATTTTCATAACCTATTTGATACTTATTAATATAAATTATAAATAAGTGCCAATTTGGTAATGTCGTCCTAACGTTTGATATTTTACTATAAAACTTTTTACTATAAGTAAAGGTATAAGTAGCCTTTCGTAGACCGTGTACTTTTGTATTTTGTGCGTAAGCGGTGTATAATAATTATGACTTAGTACAATAAGGTCGACATCTTATTGCAGGCCAAACATAATTATATCCAGTGTCACATTCTGATGACGCACCTACGAGGTTTTAATATTTTCGAGTGTCACTGAATTGTAAGATGTACTTTTAATGTTTTTGTTTTAAGAATACTGGCTGGTTTCTATGTGTGATAAGTAGGTATTTAAAAAAAGTATTTAGGTATTCTATACTTTAGGGGTTGATGATGCCGTGTGAAATGTCCAGCATTATTTATTTTTATCATTACTAATATTGTTTTGAACATGATTAATTTATTTCAGGAGTTAAAGTGTAAGGCACTGCGGCGTCCCAGCGTGACTGAATAGTTGCTCACGCTGGATGTAGAAAACAAAGATATAAATCGATTCAAATCTTTGGTAGTAAAGCCATTTTTCTTTTTTTTCCATTTTGTCAAGACATCAGATTTAATTAGAACGTCGAATACTTACTTATCGAGGGCCGCACTTACCGATACAATAATCCGGCGAGTTATTTAGTTTTTAACTGACTTTAAAAGAAGGTCGTTCCTAATTCGACTGTATGATATTTTTTGTACATGGTATGTTACGCCATTACTAAGCCTATAAATGGATTTTGATGATTCTATGATATATTCTCAAAACTCGATTGTGACGATGGGATCTATAAGAAATACATAATCGTAGTAGACACTGGGGTCCCCTCAAGGTATAGTTTCATTGCCTAAATTTAACCTTGGGGTTTTGTTTCACTTTCTGATGTTTGCTTGTTTTTGCGCTCAGTTCTGATCGATAAATCGAGGGAAATACTCAAATATAATAGGCGTATAGCGGTTTCAGTGTTTTCAGCAACAAGTCAGGGCGTTTATCACTAAAAGTAGTGTTTTTATTAAATTTATTATTATTAAACTATTATTTATACGCTATGAACACTAAACTCTTTGCCGGGGACACTGTCAACTGATAGCGAAGCTTCTGGCATTGTACGCCTATGGACCCAGTGATTTGCTCTCACTACGCGCGGGTGCGAAGTCCAATTCAATGATTGTTATTGAACTACATATGTACACTAGTTTCTGTCCGCGGCTTCGCACACGTTATATCTAGAGAAATAATCACGACTACTATCGTGATTATAAGATATTGTATTTTTTACTGTAGCTAGGTTCTATTTTTTATAAACTGTATACATATACTGTTATTGTCGGATTATGTAATTTACAAACGACACAGTGAACTACGAGTTTGTATGAGAATAACATTATTTAAACCTAAAATTCTAAAAACACGTGGCTCATTTAAATTAGATACATAATTAATCGAGGGTTTACTATATTTTACTTAACCTCTGGTACCTGAACTACGCGTAAACTATAACTAAATATACTAAAAAATATAGATATAAAAAAATCTTAATGATTTACTTCCAAGAATTTGAATTTCCAGGAAAGGATTCCAAAAAATATAAGCACTGAGGATAAGCGATTTAAAGTCCGTTTTCACAACGAATGCTTGGTCGAAGTTACTGTTAGCCTGTATCATCCTATTTTTGGGCAAAGGCCTCCCCCTATTCCCTCCACTCTTGGTCGAATTGCAAATGTCAAAATCTTTATCCACTTACAAAGTAAACACATCAGCATTATGTAACGGATGAAACATTGCATTAAAAAGCTAGCATCAAGATGACTGCGCAATTTCATTTCTAAAAACCTTACGTGATCCGCACTTTGGATGCGAGAAACCTACTTCGGTCCAAAGTGCGAAATCATCGGAGATAAGCACCTGCACCGGTCAGACGACTCGGCAATGGCTAAGCCGCTGATGTAACCAACTTGTTTGGCCACTTATTTTTTTTAATCGCAACTATTACCTAGGTACCTAATAGCTATCCCGGCAAACTTTGTACCGCCGCAGAATTAAGCACCTAATACTGCAACTACTACCTACTATACAACTACTCTACATCTATTCTACTACTACTTACTCTACAACTACTTACTACAAAATGCATGAAAATATCTAGTTTTAATTCCGCTAATGCTGAGATGCATATGTACCACCATCCCGCCCGCTAATTATGCACATGCAGGGAGAACTAGGTTGTTAGTGCAACATGCATACCCAAAGCCACACGACAAAATGTCGTGTCATATGCATCTCAGCATTAGCGGAATTAAAACTAGATATTTTCATTGCATTTTGTTGTTGTGGATAACCGCAAAGTAACGCCTGATTCCATTAAATACTTACTACTCATTGTTATGTTAAACGGGTTTTCTAATCACGTTATTTATTTGTAATTTCACTACCACTACTTACTACTTACCTTTCTTACTTACCACTTAATACGTCTTCTCCTACTCTACTCATACTACTGATCTACCACTATCTCAATCATCCAAAAATATAAACAGCTTAAGTTTAGGTTTAGTCAAATAATAAACCCTATGACTAAGACTCCGCTGTCCGTCTGTCTGTCACCAGGCTGTATCTCATGAATAAGACAGTTGAAATTGTGTACCCAAAGTTCCCAAAGGGCATCAAGTGAATATCTCAATTTAAATATTTTTTTTAAATTCCCTCGTAAATAATAATAACAGTCGCCCTAGTCGCCACAGTGGCCTTAGTCACCACAGGCACCACAATCGCCACAGTCACCAGTCGCCCTAGCCACAGTCGTTACAGTCACCACAGGCACCACAGTCGCCAGTCACTCAAGTCACCAGAGTCGCATCAATAGCCCCAGTCACCACAGTCATCATAGGCGCCATGGATAAAATAATCTGTTAACCCTAAAGAAATACCATATCTATGAAAAAGCCCTTATGCCTAACTTATTAAAAATCGGCTTCAATTCATGTAAAGTTGTAAATGTCAACCGTTCAAGAGAGATCCTCGAACAAAAATTGCGGACATACATACATACATATCAGCCGAAACTCCAAATTGCCTCTAAAAACTTAATTCGCCTCGCTCACTTGTTCGAAAATATTCTAACAAAAATACAATGAAAAAAAAATTGAGCTTCATAATTTGTTAGCATACTCTCTTCGATCTATTTTCTTTGTGCTATTTACCTACTACATGAACGTAAATAGAACGTAAATTTAATGAGAAATACTTGTTTTACAATGATAAAATCTGATACTACCCGCCCTTAATGCCATGCGTTGCCGATCTAAAAATTAAAATTCTTGTTATCTTCATCATCTCAGCCGTAGGATGTCCACTGCTGGGCATATGCCTGCCACACGGATCTCCAAGTAGTGATCATGAGGGGGATGTTGCCACACTCACCCCTCCTGGCAGGCGGTTGGCGAGCGCAGTACGGGATGTTGATACACGAAAAGACGCTGCTGCCCATCTTCCGGAGGTATCCTTGGCCGATTCTTACTGCACCCAACATTCTGTAGCTGGCACCCTACGGTATTATTATATGCAAATAAAATGAAGTGGTATATTTTTTTACCAATTCATTTAGTATACGCCACTGATACGCCAGTGTGTCTCTACCATGAGTTGTCACTATTAGATCGCCTGTCGTTACTACGGTAGTAATACTGGTAATACATAGAACGATACTATGACATTTGTCAGATTTGTAACTCATTGTACCAAATTCTAAGCAAATGAAGCCCAAACTACAGTCGCTGTAGTGTTTACTGGTTCTCTATTTTGTCTCCGAAATTTTGTTTCCATAATATAATAATCCATAAAATGTATTTTCATAATCATCGATTGCCCGAACGAATAATCACTATCTATAATATAAGGATCCCTAATATAGTCTCCACTAAAATCGGTATCCATAACCATAAAGTGATTCGCAATAAGTAAAGAAATCCATAACATTATTTAACTCATAAACATTATTCTCATAATTATTTATTTGAATAATTTTCATGTTCTATATTTTGTTGGCGGCCGCAAACCTGATAAATAACCTACTGTCTTTCCATTTCGGTTTTGTCACAGGCAGTGTTTTCCGATGGTTATAAAAAAAATCTAATAACCTACTGATGTCTCTCCATCTCGGTTCTGTTATAGGCAGTGTTTTCGGATAATTAATTATAAATAAACCTAATAACCTACTGTCTCTCCATCCCGGTTCTGTCACAGGCAGGGTTTCCGGATGGTTATAAAAAAAACGTAATAACCTACTGTCTCTCCATCTCGGTTCTGTCACAGGCAGGGATTTCAGATAGTTGTAAGAAAACCTATTATAACCTACTGTCCTTCCGTCTCGATTCTGCCACTGGAAGGTTTTATAATCTTTCGAAAATATTCGGGATAATAAGTTTTATGATTCGTTAATATTATGACACATGTTTATAACGATGAAAATTATGGAAATTGTATATTAGGTAAAATAATTTTATACGTAAGGAGCATTAAGATGAACAATAACTTATTGCAAATGATATTTATGGGAACATACTTAATATTACGGATGGTGATGTTTCAGAGACACTTGTTATTGATTGTGATTTTCGGACAATCGTTGTTCGGGGACAAAATGGGCACCCTAGTTTACTGCGTACCAAACTATCCGCTAGAGGCGCTGTACAAGTTTTCTTACATTTCTATATCTACATTCGCTAGCGAGTATAGACTGTGAAATATCATGGTAGACCTTCAGTTAATCTACTGTTTACGTTGTTTAAAACGATATTGTGAATAGGAAACTTTTTGTGTTTGCTCTGCTTATAACATTAACAGGAGTAAACACATTAGAGTTATTAATTCAAGGTATGTTAAGTGGAGATTACCACAAATAATTACATTATTTATTACAATAGCAGAATAAGACTGAATGCCTAAATGGGTAATCAAATCATTTTGACATTAACCTTTTAATTCAGTAGGTTTTTATGTATAATTTCTTAATTCTTTATTGTACACAAAGTAAATACAATAGACAAAAGCTTATATATAGGACACTAGCGACCCGCCCGGCTTCGCACGGGTGCAATGCTGTACTAAATATACTACAGAATATACCATCGCGGACTTTTTTGTAGACCTTTTTAAGGTGTACAATACTGTAGTACATTATTTTGATCTATCTCGTAGGGTTCAGCCAGCGTTTGCAATGTGAGCGCAAAGAAATGTGTTTATTTACGACCACACATTAGAAACTTCTAAAACTATCAGTGTTTCTCTTCTATATTATGCATGTATTATACATAAAAACATTCCTCTTGAATCCTATCTATTAAAAAAACCGCATCAAAATCCGTTGCGTAGTTTTAAAGATCAAAGCAAATATACTGACAGACAGCGAGAAGCGACTTTGTTTTATACTATGTATTGATGTACAAGGGCGAACTTAACCCTACCAAGAGTTTTCTTCCAGCAAACCTTTGAGGATTGGAAAACTGATTTTAAAGTGGGTATGTGTACACAAAATAAAAGGAATAATTATATAAATACACGTTGCTACGAAAATAAAGATAAACTATGTATAAACAGACTAATTATGCAAATCAAATAAACTTACTCATTATATTATGTAAATACCTACTAGCAAATTGACTTACAGATAACTAAAATAAATACATAATACCTATAAAATAAATAAATATACATATATGAAATATACTATATATGCGTGTATAACAAAAGTGATTACAGAGAGAGAGAGAGATAGTGCTCTTTTAGTTTCCTTTTGTGTTAGTGCTTATTGTTTGTTACTATACTGTTGCGAATGGAGTGGGGAAGGCTAGGCCACAGCCTGGCAGGGCCAACAGTGAAGGAGTCTCCGTAACAACTTGATGAATGGGAGGGAATTTTAAGGAGTAAGGACATGGCAGTCCTGCAGGGAACACCGCGCGGGACAAGAAACTCGAAACGCTCTCGAAGGTAGGAAGGTGACGGGGGATCGTGAAGAACATTAAAAGGCATTTTGCATAATTTTGATATGCAAAATGCCTGATAAAATAATTTTGGAGATTTTTTTAATAGAATCAGCTATTGAGCCATTCCTTCATCATCATCATCACTGCATCACCTTTGAGATGCTTGAAGTAGCCTTTGGCCCAGAGTTCTCTGTTATTTCAAAGAGTTGGGCTAAGTGGAGTTATTTAGGGTTGACGCAGATTTGACCGTGGGATGCCGGCAGTAGAATGCAACCCCTCCTCTCATGCCCGTGGATGCAATAAGAGCCTGCTAAGGGATACCTCCAGAAGATGCAGCGTTTTTCCGTGTATCAACATCCCGTACTGCGCTCGCCAACCCTCCTGCCAAGCGTGGTGAGTATGGCAACTACCCCTCATGGAGACCCATGAGGGTGGCCTGTGTGCATTAGTGGATGTTTCAAGGCTGAAATGATGAAGCAAATTTTATTTTATTTAATTAAAAAGTAATCAAGTAAAACTTATATTATAATGGATTTAAATTATAATAAGTAATTCCGATTAGATATGACGATGACTGTCACAGGATTGTGGTGAATGTCACAAACTTAGGGAGGCCTATACCCAGCAGTGGGTGACATCGGGCTGTGGATGATGATGATGATCAATGTAAAGTAAATATTAACCAATGTGGCATTTTGTGTTATATCACGTTATATTGCTTCAATGTCCTCTGTGGCGATTTGCGCAGCGGGCGAACGTCCGCCCGCGACGCAAGAGGTTGTGAGTTCGATTCCCGCCTCGGGACAAATGTCTGTACGATCTTTATTTATTTATTTAACGTACAAAACACGTCACAACCACTTTAAACAATGAGGTTACATAATGGTAAATTATAACTTGATTGTAACATAAACTTATGTACGTACTACTATAATATAAATTTATATCGAGTAAATAGAGTTTTTACAAAAATAGGTTATTGACATAAAATAGAAAATGATCTGCAGATATTTGTTCAGGGTGTTCTGGATGTTTATACTAATATTATAAAGAGGAAAGATTTGTGTTGTATATTGTATGTTTGTAACGAATAAACTAAAAAACTACTGGACCAATTTAAAAATTCTTTGACCATAAAAATGCTACATTATCCCTGAGTAACATAGGCTATATTTTATCCCCATATTCGCACGGGAACGGGAACTACGCGGGTAAAACAGCGGAGTGTGGCCAGTTATACACAAATAATAAAAAAGCAATAAAATGCAATAAAAAATATCTAGTTTTAATTCCGCTTATGCTGAGATGCAGGAGCACCGCCCTCCCGCCCGCTAATTATGCACATGCAGGGAGAACTAGCTTGTCAAAACAGTGTCTGACAAGCTAGTTCTCCCTGCATGTGCATAATTAGCGGGCGGGAGGGCGGTGCTCCTGCATCTCAGCATAAGCGGAATTAAAACTAGATATTTTTTATTGCATTTTATTGTCATGGATTTCCGCAAAGTAACGCCTGATTCCATTAATTATAATAAAAAAGCATCTTTTATGTAGTAAATTATATCAGTCATAGATTGTATCATAGTATATCAGTCATCTAGTACCTACAACACAAGCTCTACTTAGCTTGGGGCTAGATGATGCTGTGTGAATTGTCCAGCATTATTTATTTAATGACACAACAGGACATAAGAACAAAGATATGTGTCCCCACCTATATACATATACAGATTGACAAATTAACAAAATTACAGTATTTGAAACCTCCTTATAAGCATTAACTACTTGTCTTAGGAGGCCCACAATAATAATGAATAAGTATAAGACAATCATTAATACATCAACACCTAGTAGTAGTAGAACTTTTTGTGAAAGGTTCATCTGGGAAAGTACTACCCCCATACCTATTTCTGACGCCAAGCAGTAATGTCTCCATTACTGTGTTCCGGTTTGAAGGGCAAGGGGGCCGGTGTAATTACGGGCACATGAGACCTTACAACTCTGTCTCAGGGTGACTTTAACAATGCAATGCAGCGTTGGTCACGTGCTTAGTGAAAGTGATCACAGCGGCATTGCAATTGTTATAGGTAGAGGTTACCGCTTAACATTAGGTGGGCCTTCGGCTGGTCTCATCTAGTAGTATAAAAAAAAACCTATTCAATATCACACAAGTCACACTGCCCTTCCATATATGTGCAGTACATGTACAATCATAATTACTCACTCCGATACAAAGGAAATTTCATACCTATTGCACTTTAGAGCTCCGGCAACTGCATTATTTGTGCCTTAACAACCAATTGATGTAGATGTACAGTTGATGACAAAATATATTTGTAATAGTGACTTCTATAGGACACAGTACTTTTGAAAAACATCAACTTTAAATAAAAAACACATTTTATTTTAAGTATGTAGGTTTTTAAGTCTGTTTAAAGTTTCAATATAAGACAGAATGCAATATATTAATTAATGGAAAAGTTGTTTAAATAGTTTTGTTTTGTGGGAAAACTTATAAAAACAAACTTATGCGGCTAACAGTCTCGGAGCAGTCTCAATTGAAACTAATTTGTGTCCTAGCATGCAACAAATGTGCTATTGTCATGTAACAACTTTGTGGGTGGGCCAGCATTCCAACATTTCTGAAGACCTAATTTTATATAAATTAACAAGACTTAGTTGCATAATTAGCTCTTCTTCCAGCCATAGGATGTCCACTGTTGAACAAAGGCCCCCCTCATTTATTAATAAGCACTGATCATGACATGTTGTTGCCAAACTCACTACACTTGGTAGGCAGGTTGGTGAGCACAGTATGAGAATAAATACACAGAAAGACACTGCTGCCCATCTTCTGCAAGTATCCCTTGACAGATTCTTACTGCATCCTCCAGCAAGCAGAGAGGCAACATACTACTGCCAGCAACCTCACAGCAGCTTAGTCTTCTTAACCTGTTTGTTTTTGTTGTTTGTTTAAAATGAATTACAAATGAAGCATCAAATTCTGCTTCCACTACATAACAATCTATGATAGGATCTCAACTACAAGCAATTGGGTGTATATGACCCCACATAACTTGATAACCCTTCAGAAAAACATTGAGTAATATGTTTAGAGGTCAAACCTGTTGTCTAGTTCCGCAATTGAGATTTGCCTTTAACAACTAACTGATTGAGTAAACATTCGGCGAGTCAAATTGTGATCTGTACCTATATGGGTGATCTGTACAGGTACAGATCACAATTTGACTCGCCTGTAACATACTTGGTCTGTAACATACACAGATTGTAAGTTTTTTTTTCTTATAATTATTTATTATTAAGTATTAGGGTTTTGGTTACAAGACACTAATAGTCTATACTTAATTTGGACTACATTTGAATTAACAATTTGATTTGAAAAACAAGAGCTGCACGGTATAAATACAGATTGTATGTTGTGCATAAATACTCACAAGTTTGTACTTAAAAGTAGGTATAGACGGTGTAACATGTAATCTTTAATAGAATTATAAACGAATAAAGCTTCTAGCAGTCGCTGATAGGTCGTTAATTAACTTGTTTAGCAAAAGTTTCAAACATGATTTTATAGCACTTACCATCGTCGCAAAGCCCCATTTTAGTTCCACAACTACTTTATAACTTGTTTATTTATGTTTTTAATAGCGTTTCGGAGCAGAAACAAGTAAGAAACATTACAATTTTACAAAAACTATTTACATGCAATGCATGACAAGACACTCCACCAAGACTATTTTCCAAACTTTTGACATCTATCAAATTCAATTGACAGTTGATTTGACGTTTTAATGGAAGAAGAGAATGAACGAAATGAGTGATGTATTTTATTGCCATTACAAAAAAAAAACAATATAACGCCATCTATGGACGAGCAGCTCAAGTTCCAAGTTGTGTAAAGTTAACACATGTAAGTTGTAGATGGCGTTTTCTAAGCAAAGGCAAAGCAAAGGCAAATTTTAACTGTGAAAACGACATGAATGTTAAAAGTTTCAAAAGGCTAAAATATTGTCTTCTGTGTTTCTGGCGATTTAATAACCCGGCCCGGCTAAAAAACAATGTACTCTTACGATTCCCACCACGCCTTCGCGGGATATCTTTTTTGGCACATGGTAGTACCTACCTACTTAAGCCTGTATTACATTACACGATATTCAGCGCCCCTTACCCTAACTAAGAGTGGTGTAATAAGATTTAGAGCGACCGGTCGGACCCGGCAAGCCTTGCTTGGTAGTAAGGGCGAGGCGCCCTAACTACCGGGCCCTGAATATCGTTTTCGTTTAGTGTAATTGTGGTGTAATACAGGCTTTAGTAGGTACACTACGTTTGGGTAGGTAGAGAGAGGTAATGTTAGTCTTCATCACTTCAATCAAGAAGCTGCTGCGCAACTAGTAATTTCATTCGGACCAACAATCCATTTATACATTGTATGGATTGTATTGTGTGGGTGTACTATCAGCTGAAATTACCTAAGTACTAGTTAACAATAGGCGTCATCATCACGTCACAAGTAGTTTGAATCTTACTCTAGTTGATATCTGCGTTGATCAACATTCCACGGGGATGTCGTAATAAAATTAGGTGCGTTACTCATTAGGTACTAAAAATAGTAATTTATGAGTTAATAGTTTAACAAAAAACAAGGGTTTACACTTTTATTTAGGAACATTGTTTTTACATTTTCGTTAATTCGTAGTTCGAGTATGACAGCTACTCCTTATGATCAGTAGGTACTTGAAGATTAATAAGGGCAGCCTATGTCCAGCCGTGGACTTCTTACGGCTGAGAGGAGGCATAACAAATTGATTATCGGTACAGCTACGAAGCTGCGGCTACCAAGCCATAGCTAAAATTATTGTAGTACCACAGATAATATAATACACTAGTAGTAGTACTTACCTACAATAGTTTTTCGTAAACTTTCGCGATCACAATTAATTATAATTTATTAACAAAAACACGGGAATTTATCGCATTGCGTGTTTCGAAAATCGTGGTCCCGGGCTGACCAAAGGTATATTAGGTACCTACGCGATAAATTCCCGCGTTTTTGTTATTAAATTATATTGTACTTAGTACAATCGCATTGTCCCTATATATATGTAGTTACCTCTAAAGTAGCAACAACCCTCTGGCCTTTATAACTGCACAGGTATGAATGGAGTGCGTCGGCTCAGATATGTCATTGATCGGACGCGGGTGCCAACAGCCACAAGCATCGACATTGCCAAGTCGTCACGCTGTACATCATCCGTGCACCCGCAATTAGATGGTTGCATAAGGCCTTTGACGTCCTATCTTTATGATTTAATGCCTGCAAGTCTCTGTTACTATATACCTACACTAGTTTCTGGTACATATATCCATTGTTTATACCAGAGGCTTGCTTTTCTCTATGTTGTTCGCCTTTGGGAGGGTTGACCCAGTCGAAACCTGCCTGCTTAAACGAGGATAAAGGGTGAAAAAATCGCACGTTAAGATTTATACTTTTAAGTACTAGCTTTTACCCGCCACTTCCCCCGCGCAAGCTGATTTTCTTATGACTTATGTATGAAGCGATCTGACTTAACAATTTTGGCACACGCCTCGGTAGCCAAAATAATTTTATGACTTATCTATCTGATTAATTAACTCACTCTAATAGCAACTTAACATCCAAGCGTGACCTTGAGTCGGAAATAAACACCAATAGGTAACTGGTTCAGCATCTGCTGCCTATGGAAAGCTCCGACACAAGATTTTCCGCTCACACGACATCTAATTCAGCATCAAGTTGAAAGTGCACCTAGCCGTAGTGCTGTCCTGCCTTCTCATTTCCTCGGAGACTGTTTGTTTAACGTATTTTAACCGGCCAAGTGGGATACAGACTCGCGCACGAAGGCTTCCCTACCATTAATTAGTCTGTGAATATTTCAAGCGTCTACCTGTTGCCGTTAATAATAACGAGCAAAAAACGACAAAAAATGACGTTTGTTGTATGGGGTATATGTTTCATTCTGGTTTTACTATTTATTTGTTATAGCGGCAACAAAATTACATCATCTGTGAAAATGTCAACTGTCTAGCCATCATGGTTCATGAGATACAGCCTGGTGACAGACAGAGACAGACTGACAGACAGACGGACAGCGGAGTCTTAGTAATAGGGTCCCGTATATACCCTTTGTGTACAGAACCCTAAAAAGCACATCCGTAATTTAGACAGGTTCCTTCTGAGTTAGGTAGGTACCTTAAGTCTCTTATATCATAATACAGAATATCTTTATTGTTTACTGTTGTACTTACATAGGTGTTGTGAAGGAATGGTGTACAAGTGGTACAAGTTTATACAGTCTGTCCAAAATTGGACATAAAATGTAAAAAGTTTAGTTATTAACTAAAATTAAAAAAAAATAACAAAAGCAATATAGGTATCAACTTAACGGTACCCTTTTGTAGCTATTTTGTGTACTCACTATCCCTCTCGTAATGTTCTTTGAGATTGTTAAATTAAGTAAATACTTTATTTAATTACCATTTCCTGAGACAATTTTTAAAACTAGTGGTTCTTTCTATTGTTTTTATACGTATATATTGGAAGATTGTTATACATTTATGAATCTTCAATATAGTGTATACGTGCTCTTGTACGTGCTCTTGCTATACATACTGTTATTAATTTGCGGAATATTATGCTTTTGCTTCGTACGTAGGGAATTATGTCTATTAGATTTGTATTCAAAAAAGTAAATGGAATGATTTTTAACAAAGACGCATATTTCCAAAATATAAATACAAGTATGTTTTTAAATATAATACGGAGGGATTCGGTACTTTTCATATGGAAAATGGATCTTAAACATTTTTTCTGCATTATAAACGTAGAATCAACATCTACAGAGTTTCCCCAAAATATAATTCCGTAACTTATTTGGGGATAAACAAGAGCGTAGTATCAATTTTTAGCTACATTTTTACATGATACAGAACTACGAGTAAGTACAGATAAGAATAAGAATGTATTTTATTTCACAAAAACAAATTTGCAAGCTTAAATTAACAGTATAGGTACACTTTGTTATGACTTTAATATTGGTGTCAGTATGCATAGCAGTGTCTAAATAGACGTTTAACTATTTATTGTATTGTCTATGTGGGTTTTCCAATTTAAATTTGAATCAAGTGATACGCCTAGAAAATGTGTAGTACTGATAGTACCTACTGACTTCTTTTACTTCTTTACCTTTATTTACAACTAGCCGCACCCCACAGTTTCACCCGCGTAGTTCCCGTTCCCGTAGGAATTTCAACAAATCCCTCCTTAGGTATATGTGTGCCAAACAAGTCTCTAGGTCCAGTGGTTTAGGCTGTGCGTTGTCTGTCAGTCAGTCAGTAACGGAAGAGTTTTTTAGATATTGATTGATTGCCAAATTTATGCTAGGTGTTTTATAGTTTTTGAACCTCATAATATTCGTTTTATTAATGTTTATTTTGAGATTCAAGGACGCTAGCCAATTAATAACATTTTCTAGTGTGTTGTTTATTTCTATTTCATGAGCGTAAAATGGTCTAAGTACTTATAAGTACTTAGACCATTTTACGTAATGATATTTTGCGTCGTGCTAATAATGGATACCATAATATGTTCCCTCTTCGCTCTTGCCCGTGGAGGCAGTAAGAATCTGCCAAGAGATACCTCCGGAGGATGGGCAGCGGTTTTCCGTGTTTCAACATACCGTAGGTACGTAGTACGTAGGTACTAGTGGTGTGAACCAAAAACCGGAGAATCACCGGTTATGGTGAGTACCGGAGCCTAATCGGTGTTTTTTCTTAACTACCGGTTATTTGATCGGCCAGTATCGGAACATCCCTAGTCGGTCCGTGGTCCCGCGTTCATATTGTCGTGTAAAAAACCCTAGGTTTACATTTGATTTGATATGTACCTACTTATTTATTATCCCGCGACAAATTACGTGTGTGTTTAGTATAATAAGTGTTGATTATTATTACCTAGTAGGTAGGTACCAAAATATGTTTAGTTTACGGTAAATTAATAACGATAATTCATATTTTATAAAGTTCTTGTTGTTTTTGATTGTATTACTCAAGTCTCTATAGTAACCTAGTGGTATAGTAGTCAATATAGTATATGATAATAAAAAAATGTTGATTTTATGTACAATATGTACATAATTTGACTATCCGGAGAATAACCGGAGAATCTCCGGTTATTCACCAAGATCTCCGCATAATCTCCGGAGGCTAAAATTGCCTCCGGTACACACCTCTAGTAGGTACTGCTCTAACCCGCCGCTAGCGTGGAGTGTACTATGGCCACCTACTATACAAAAACTATACACTATACAAAGACTATGGCAAAAAACCCTCGGATTTACTTGCAGATCCATGAGGGAGGCCTTTGTCCAGCAGTGGGCGTATTACGGCTAAGATGATGATGATAATAATAATGGATCAGGTGTCCACTGCGATGATGTGGCCATGTCCTAAGAATGTACGAGGGAGTGGAGAAGCGCATCTTCTTTTCAAAACACCCGAAGGGCAAACGCAAACCTGGAGGTCATACTTACACCAGGTACAGTGCCGGATTTAACAATAGGCTAAGTAGACTGGAGCAGAGGGCGCCAGATTTTATTTTTAAATACCCGCAGAGAAATCTAGTCTATGAAATTTAACAAAATTTTTTAACCCTAAAAAGCACTCTTGTTAAAATAGTGCACCATAGTTAGAAATAATAAAATATAGTATGCAATGCAGTGAATTTAAATAAAGCATTTTAACAGAATATTGCTGATAACTTAGGATCAATTGGAAGCTCTTGGTTTAATATGGCTCTTCTTTAACAACATATTTAAGAAGTGATAGGTTATAAAAACAGTACTTTATCAGTTGTGAAAAAAACACTAAGTGTGTATGTTTAAAGGCGCGCCCAAATCAACATTGTTGTAGACGGAAGTATACTGGGTATCATCCTATGACATCCCATCCCATGACATAATTTCAGGGCCAATGTTTATAAATAAACAGGTAACTCTGTAGGTACTCCTATCTAAATATAATGCAGAGATCATTTTAATACATCTCTAGATTAAATGGCGAGATTATATACATCTATATTGACCACCTCCATGCAAGCTGGGTATATGAGCCGGAAGAACGGGTTCGATTACCGCCGCGATATAAATATATACTTTTCTGCAGATATCTGTCACGGTGCCGGGTATTTGCTATGGATATGGATAAGTATTTACAATTTCCGTAGTGCAACAAGGAGCCCTTATAGCTTCTCTTCGTCTGTCTGTCCGTCTGTCTGTCCGTCTGTCTGTCCGCCTGTCTTCGGCTTTACGAAGAACCTAATTAAGTATTAGAAACTTTTTCTCTTTTTTTTCTCATTTTTTTTCTATTTTCAAATGTTTTATATTTTTTTATATAAAATAGTCTTTAATTATGATGAAACTCATAGTAACTACAAATAAGTACTACTTATATGTACTTTTAAGCATAAGTTTAGTTTAGTCGAGTAATATTGTAATAACGCATGCTGTGGCACCCTGTAATTAGAATAGTACATAGTTCTAATATTTTAATGTACCTAGGTATAAGGTAAGAAAAATGTTATGTGCTACTTCTGTTGGGCGTCCATAAAAATAAATAAATAAAGCTGTAATTTTACATGAACATATAAAATAGTCACGCCGAGATAACGTTACAACAAATGCTGAAAAATAAAGAATTTAAGGTAGAATACCTCTTTTTTCGGGAACATTTTCTTGATTTTTCCAACCGTGTATCGTTGGTATTTTAAAAACATTTAAAGACAATTTCCCGTCGTTGGGTCTGCTTGCGCAATATTAATTTCTTGGTTTATTTTTTGATTGTAATGTGTCTTAAATAAATAAATTAATGAATAAAAGTTATAAACGTTTTTACGAGCGTTCCTTCCCCTTAAAATATAAACTGCCAGCTTTACAAATCTGAAAAATATCATGAACACAGTTTTAACCATGAACTTTTTATGAAAACTATAACGGATAAGCGAGCTTCTTTAGTTCCGGAGAAATTGTCGCTCAAATAAGTGATACCTACCCTTAAAGCCGTGTTGGCCGAGTGGTATGTACCCCCGACTTTCAATCCGAAGGTCGAGGGTTCGATACCGGCAGTGCACCAATGAATTTTTCTTTCTTGAAAAATGTATGTGCACACTTAGCACGTGCTTTAACGGTGAAGGAAACATCGTGAGGAAACCCGCGGCTTAGTTAGCTTCAGACGTATTGACCTGTTCTTTCCTCTGAATAATAGCTGACTAAGCTGAGAGGATGGTATAGGTGCTGGGCAAGCCTAATCCATCTAACAATGTCCCAAGCACTGCAGCGTCCCGTACAGCATGATTACCAGTTGCTGACGCTGTATAAATCATCTTAATAGATGCAAAGGCCTTACCCTTATCCAAACATACCGGAATACTTTAAACCGAAAACTCAATTGATAGCTGTTATTAAATTTTGATAATCGTGAACAACCCAACACGGTTAACTGCGGAGCTCGCGTGACCCGACACGCACCTGACCTAATTTATTTGGAGCTAAGTATGTGTTGTTTGAATGTACCAAATTATTTATAATAGTGTTTTTTACGGAAACAATAAAGGTAGGCAAAAGTAAACAAGTACCTAGCAATGCTTGATAAGATAAAGTTTATCATTGATCATTATAAAACTTTAATATATGTATGTAAGCCTGACTTACGACCTATGTAGGCGGGGCAAACCAAGGTCAAACAATATTATGAAAAAGTGTTATTATAAAACAAACAAATACAAATAAACGTCAAACTAATAAAACGTAAAACGTGCGTCTAGCCCTCGTCGCGTCGGGAAAACAAAATATTTATAGAATTGTGTCAAGTACTTGAATTGGACTGATCGGCATAATAGATGAGGGATGGACAAAATGACCTACTGGAAGATTTGGCAAGTATATTGTATTTTCAGAGGATATAATTTGCTAAATATAGCATAGCATATATATAAATATATATAGCACTACGGCGCCGGCGCGCGTTATGACCAGTAGAATGTTGCCTTTCCTCTCTTGCCCGTGGTTGCAGTAAGAATCTACCAAGGGTACCTTCGGAAGATTGGCAGCAGCGTCATTCTATGTACCATCCGTGTACCAACCAGTACAGTACTGCGCTCGCCAACCCGCATGCTAAGCGTGGCGAGTATGGAAGCACATAGGTACCTCATAATCAGATCTATATCCAGCAGTGGACCTACGATGAGATGGGATTTCGAAGTCGGTAAAGATATTTCTCTGTTTTGAGTCAACGAGAATTCGATGCCACCGGCAGGCTGGTAAAGGATCTCGCGACAGGTTTGCAACAGGCGTAAATCTCGCGACCATCGCAGTCAAACGTCAACTCCTGGCAGTTTTTAATGAAAATTTTACCTTTGACAGCGATGATCGACACGCCTGTTGCAAACCTGTCGCGGGATACGTAATCGGCCTGCCTGAAATTATATATGAAAATTAAACTAAAATAACGAATTTTGAAATGACAAATTGTAAATACTAAACATATTTTTTTGTAAATTATTATTGTATTTGATTATTATTATCTTAAAGATATCTTGCAGTGACGTTTGTAATTAATATATTAACGTTTTTATGGACTTTTCGTTACATGCCATTTTTAGGGTTCCGGACCAAAATGGTAAAAAGGAACCCTTATAGAATCACTCTGTCTGTCTGTCTGTCTGTCACAGATATAATATCTCGAGAACTACTGATGCTATCGACTTGCAATTTAAAATGGTAAAAGACAACAGTTTTATACTTATATAGCATATATAAAAATTTTAAAAAATATTCTTATTTTGATTGCAGGGGGGCGGATAGGGGATCTCAAAAATTTTAAGTGAAGTTACTAGGCCGTGTGGGGTATCATATGAAAGGTATTTATTTGTACATTAATAAACAGTTTTTAATTTTCCTTTAAACCGTATTGTTTTTGAATTATTTACAAAAATGTCGAAAAACCGACCGTTCCCCCCCTTATCTCCGAAGTTTGCAGAGATAAACCCGTGATACTTTTATAGCTTATAGAAGTCTATGTAAACTTAATAGGAAAATTGTAGCATACTCTCTAATTTGCATAGTTTTTTAGACAAGGGGGGTTGAAGGGGGGTTTTCAAAAATTTTGTAAAATAAATAGGTTATGTGGGTTATTATATGAAAGGTATTCATTTGCACATTAATAAACAGTTTTTAGTTTTCCTTTAAGTCGTATAATTTTTGAGTTATTTACAAAAATGTTGAAAAAAATAGCGTTCCCCCCCCTTATCTCCGAAGTTTGCGGAGATAAACCTTTGATACTTTTATTACTATTAGAAGTGTATGTAAAGATTAGAGTAAATTTATGACAATCTCTCTACATAGCATGCTTTTTTAGAAATCATCGAAAGTGTAAAAAATCTACATAAGTTCCGCTATCAGACAAGAGATGGCGCTGTCAAGGTTCTCCAACAAATATAAAACCGCCTTTGTCATAAATTATATTGTATGATGGCACGGAACCCTCGGTGCGCGAGTCCGACTCGCTCTTGCCCGGTTTTATTATTTATTTGTACGCCTGCGGAGGTCAGACATGTTGTTACAAAAGACCTTTTTGTCACCTTGACTACACAAATGTTTATGCAAATCATCATCTACATCATTACTGATGAACACAGGCCTCCCTCATGGATCTCCATGAGGTTAGTTGCCATACTCTAATATGGATTATGCGTGATTCTACACAATATGGGTTCAACACAACTGCAGTTTACTACATTCGTGATTCCACACAGCCGCTATTTTAACGCAATCGGGATTCAACCTATTCGTGATTCTACACAATATGGGTTCTACGCAGTCGCAGAGGTTACGTCCGTGATACCACCATCGGCCCTGGTGGAAGATCAGCGTTAGTTGTGCATACAACTAACATTATGCTGAACCAGGACCATTTTGTGACACTTATTAGTTGTCTCTTAGATTAAGATTTCATTGTATAAGTTTGTAAGTGTTGCAAATAAATCATTTTTCATTTCATTTCATTTTAGTTTACCTACTACATTCGTAATTACGCTGTTGTTATTTTTTTATGTTAAATAAATTACATTTATCTTTAAAATTGTTAAAATTTTAAGTATCTACGTTAACCAACTCAGCTATGGAACACTATGCGGCTGTCTCGAAAGTCTAGATAAGCTTATAACATTAGTACCGGTTGAAGAAACCTGATTTAAAATTCAGTTAGGTATCCTTTTTAAAATCCGGCTCCGGAGAGAAGTGGCATCTGCAATCAGACGAATCAATTGACGTAAGTTGACTGGTCGGCGGCTGGAACGAAAGACACTTCTTCCAGCATTTCGTTCCAGCCGCCAACCAGTCAACACCTCGGCGTTTACCTGAAGATGCCTCGCGGAGAGGCGAAACACGTGTCGTCTTGTGGGTTCGGGTATGCATGTTGCACGAACAACCTAGTTCTCCCTGCATGTGCATAATTAGCGGGCGGGAGGGCGGTGCTCCTGCATCTCAGCATAAGCGGAATTAAAACTGAATATTTTCATTGCATTTTTTCATGGATTTCCGCAAAGTAACGCCTGATTCCATTATTTATGGACAAATAAATTAAACTTTTATTTGCTCTCACAATAGGTTTTAAACTTAGAATATAAAGGTGTATCAATTTGGCGAATGTCAACCTGTTTTGTGACAGGCTAGTGCCTGGGACAGTTTTGTGAGAACGGCAGGGTGATCACGTATCTCGCGAAACAGGCAATTGACAGCAATATTGCTGTCAAATGTCAATTTTGTATTAGATAACAGCAAGAAATTGACATTTGACAGCAATATTGTTGTCAATGGCCGGTTGTAAAACCTGTCGCGAGATACGTAATCCTGTCACACACGCCATTAAATAAAGAAGAAGAGATACGTAATCACCCTGCCGTACAAGTCATCAAATGTAATGCAATTGGACCTATTATTGATGTCTTCCAATGACAAAGAAGGCCTTAGCTATTATTAACATAGTTGAGGCAGGCATGCGCCACCGTTGCCAACTTGCCAGCGCCACAGTATTATTGCATTACAAGTATGCTAGTATACAGTATACAATACGAACCCTATGCCAACACCCGCTTGCAAGGTTAACACGGGGTAGGTGCGTGATAAAATAACAGATATCATCATCACAGCCGTAGTATTGCTGCCCACGTCCACTGCTGGACTGAGGCCTCCCTCATGGATCTCCAGGATCATGAGAGGTAGGTTGCCTTACTCGGCACGCTTGGCAGGCGGGTTGGCGTGCGCAGTACGGGATGTTGATATACGGAAAGACGCTGCTGCCCATCTTCCAGATAATAGTGCACTAAATGCACTATTATTTCAATTCCTAAATTATAATTAAACTACACTAAAACATTTAAGGATTAACATTATGCTGAGGTAGGACCTTTTGGTCCACAAATTGTACTATACTATTAATTTTATGTACATAAGCTTGTTGTGGATTAATAAACGATTTTCTTCTTCTTCTTCTTCTTTCTTCTTAATTATTATTCAGTAATTTCAAGGGTAAATGAGAGTAGTGAGGTTCGATACTGTACGATCTGCAGATAATTTTTCAGGGTTTTCTGGATGTTTTTTTCTATAATAATAAAATATCTATCTATGTAGTATAATGTATTAAGTATATCACCCATAACACAAGCTCTGCTTAGCTTGGGGCTAGATGATGCTGTGTGAATTGTCCAGCATTATTTATTTATAATGCCGTAGCATTATGTTCCTTTCTATATCATAATTCGTTATCAGATAAACTGATGCGAGAATGGGAATAAATAAAATTGTATCTTTAGTATATTATATTATAGTATATTATTTTCTAGTATAATAGATATCACTTCGATAATGTAGTGTAGAAAGACTACTTATGGAATAATATATATATAGAATATTTTATAGACTACACTATGGAAAACAATGTCTTTTTTAACTTTCGCGATCACAACGCACTACTTATTACTATTTATGCAACGGATTTTGATGCGGTTTTTTTCAATAGAGTGATTCAAGAGGAATGTTTATATTTGAAATACATGCATAATATAGTAGATAAACACTGATCATTTTGGAGGTTTCTATAGTGAGGTCGTAAATAAACACATTTTTTGCGCTCTCATTGCAAACGCTGGCTGAACCCTACGAGATAGATCAAAATAATGTACTACAGTATTGTACACCTTAAAAAGGTATACAAAAAATACCACGATGGTGTATTTTGTAGTAGGTATATTTAGTATCAGCAAAGCACTCGTGCGAAGCCGGGGCGGGTCGCTAGTAAAATTATAATTCTATAAGTTTATTCTGTCACAAAAATAAATTTGAAGTCAAATAATAATAATAATATAATGTATAATTAATTAGAAAGGGCAATATTATAAAAAACTGAAGTCTATAAATATGTATAAAAAGTTACTACGAAGAACAAAGTCTTACGTGGCGTGGCCCTTAAAAGTGTATCTAATAATAATAATAATGCTGGACAAATCACACAACATCGTCTAGCCCCAAGCTAAGCAGAGCTTGTATTATGGGTACTAGATAACTGATATACTTAATACATTATACTACATAGATAGATATTTTTATTATATATAGAAAAACACCCAGAACACCCTGAACAAATATCTGCAGATCGTACAGACATTTGTCCCGAGGCGGGAATCGAACCCGCAACCCCTTGCGTCGCAGGCGGACCTTCGCCCGCTGCGCCACAGAGCTCGTCGAACGATCTAACAAATAGTAAAATAATTAAATTGATAAACTCGCATGTCGAATTCTTACACATTTCAGTGTTTATCAGTTCGGTTGTGAAGTGGCCCCACATACAAATGTTATCTTATCCTCTGGTTGCTGTCCACACCTTCCTCAGTGATAATTAATTGTCAGAGATATTGTTGTATGTAATCGTAAGAAAACTTGTTTTTTAGAGCTCCACATTGTGGACAGCTGTATAATATTAAAATAAACATATTAAAAATAAAACAATATGAAATAACTTTATTCAAATAACTGTTACGGCTAATTTCATGCTACTTATATTTAATAATAACACAGTCGGTTTTACAGTAGCCCTACATAAAAATATCATATAATACTTATCTTAAATTCTGGTATTAGTGTAATACACCTACCTAAATACAATGTCTAATATACTATATAATCTATATAGTAAAATATATCTGACAATTTAATAATTGTCATTTTACTATAGCGTAAGAATACTTGGTACTTGCTTTTAGGGGTTTGACGACTTTGGTCTAAAATGAAAACTGACAAGGTATAATAATGTCCACTTGTTTAAAAATGCCAACAATAAATTTTGTCAAAGGAGAAAAGTGCCAAAATTTATATTGGTAGCTGCACATAGTAAGTACTGGAATAATTATAAATATACAGGGTGTAAAAGGACAACTTCCGAAAACTTAGGGAGGTCAATGTACTCGTCATTATGAACAACTTTTACTAAGGAACTTTTGTTGTAAAAAAATGTAAAGAAACAGCTGTTCCATATATTTTAGTAAAGTAGGTATTGTACTTTTGTATGGAACAGCTGTTTCTTTACATTTTTTTACAGCGAAAGTTCCTAAGTAAAAGTCGTTCATATTGATGAGTACATTGACCCCCCGAAGTTTTCGGTAGTCGTCCTTTTACCTACACCCTGTATAATAGTATAAATAAAAACATAAAAAATACATAATAATGAATATTACACATAAATAAAATTGAAGTGTACCATTATTTGGCAAAACAACTAACTCGTAACACTGCAAAAATCACGTTTACTGTATGGGTATATGTCTTAAATATTTATTTATTTCTGTTTGTAGTATTTTTTGTTATAGCGGAACAGAAATACATCATCTGTGAAAATTTCAACTATCTAGATGTCGCGGTTCATGAGTTACAACCAGGTGACAGACAGACGGACAGCGGAGTCTTAATAATAGGGTCCCGTTTTTACCCTTTGGCTAAGGACCCCTAAAAAACAGTCTAGCTTAATGCATTTAAAAGAATACAAGACATATAAAAAAAAATATATTTTTTTAAATGCCATTTTAGTCAATTTAATTAGCTTCTAATTAGCTACAATTATTTTATCTGAGAAAGCCTTCGATTCGATCGAAACATGGGCGGTGCTCGAGTCTCTCCAACGATGCCGAATTGACTATCGGTATATCGAAGTGTTGAAGTCTTTGTATAGAAACGCCACTATGTCAGTCCGAGTACAGGAACAGAGTTCGAAGGATATTCCCTTAAAAAGAGGCGTAAGA
This sequence comes from Pasiphila rectangulata, assembly GCA_963082625.1. Lineage (NCBI taxonomy): Eukaryota > Metazoa > Arthropoda > Insecta > Lepidoptera > Geometridae > Pasiphila > Pasiphila rectangulata. Next base: position 17,337,742 of record OY720252.1, on the reverse strand, counting down.
CAGGGAGACGTTATTTCTCCGAAACTGTTTACGACCGCTTTGGAAGATGCCTTCAAGCTCTTGGAATGGAAAGGACTAGGCATCAACATTAACGGCGAATACATGACTCACCTTCGGTTTGCCGACGATATTGTGGTCATGGCAAAGTCGATGGAGGAACTCGGCACGATGCTCGAAGGCCTCAATCGAGTCTCCCAACGGGTAGGCCTTAAAATGAACATGGACAAGACGAAGGTTATGTCGAATGTCCATGTGGTGCCTGCCCCAGTTATGGTTGAAAACTCGGCTCTCGAAGTTGTCGACGCGTATGTATACCTAGGACAAACTGTCCAGTTAGGTAGGTCCAACTTTGAGAAAGAGGTCAATCGACGAATCCAACTCGGATGGGCAGCGTTTGGGAAACTACGCAACGTTTTTTCGTCCAAAATTCCTCAGTGCCTTAAGACGAAAGTCTACGATCAATGTGTGTTACCAGTGATGACATATGGAACCGAGACGTGGTCACTCACGATTGGCCTCATGAATAAGCTCAGAGTCGCTCAACGAGCTATGGAGAGGGCTATGCTCGGGGTTTCTTTACGCGATCGAATCAGAAATGAGGAGATACGTAGAAGAACTCGGGTCACCGACATAGCCAAACGGATTAGCACGTTGAAGTGGCAATGGGCAGGCCATATAGCGCGCAGAACAGATGGCCGATGGGGCCGAAAAGTTCTCGAGTGGAGGCCACGGACCGGCAAGCGCAGCGTAGGACGTCCACCAACAAGATGGGATGATGACCTGGTGAAGACCGCAGGTCGACGGTGGATGCAGATCGCTTCCAACCGCAACAACTGGAAATCCATGAGGGAGGCCTATGTCCAGCAGTGGACGTCCTACGGCTGAAATGATGATGATGATGATTTTATCTGTGGCTTTAGCTACATTTATTATTCTGAGAACTACGAATACCTATTGATATACGATACAATAAATTATTCATTTATTTATTCTAAATATGCATATGTGTATAATACATATTCATCATTTTTAGTGCACTAAGGTCAAGCTATTAATAACCGTGTTAAGCCGTGTCGGCCGAGTCCCCGACTTTCAATCCGAAGGTCATGGGTTCGATACCGACAGTGCACCAAATGTATTTTTCTTTCTTGAAAAATGTATGTGCACACTTAACACGTGCTTTGACGTGTGAAGGAAACATCGTGGAGAAACCCGTGGGTTAGTTAGCTTCAGACGTATTGACCTGTTCTGTCCTCTGACTAATCATCGACTAAGCTGAGAGGATGGTATAGGTGCTGGGCATCTAACAATGTCCCAGGCACTGCAGCGTCCAGTACAGCATGTTTACTAGTTGCTGACGCTGTATAAATCATCTATAATAGATGCGAAGGCCTTTGTTTTTTTTTAAGGTCAAGGCTATGGTAGGTAGCTAATGATGGCGATTCTGTTTATGCACTAGCTAAATGAAGCCAATTAATTACATTGACGTAAAACGGACTATTACTACTGTCATTACTTTTCGGTTAGTGCCGTTTTAAAATGAAAACGGAACAAATAGACATAATTTTACGCTGACAGTTCTAAATTTAGAAACGTCACATCTCTAATTATATTTTAGTTCAATGAAGTGTAAAACAGAATCGACACCAATATGCCACTATTTTTATTTAATGTGGCCTAAATCTTATTCTAATTATGTGGGGGGGGGGGGGGGGTTACCAGATCTGCACTGACGTCCCGCATTGTGCATTGTCCCCCGAGATACTGTCCCGACCCTAACCTAACCAGCCCAACTCCTTGATAGACCGGAGAAGGACTCGGGGCCGCCGGCAGCATTCCATGAGCATCCCCGAAGGGTACGCAGATGTAGTGGAAGAAGGGCATGACTTCATGGGCTCCTGCAGCTAATGTGGCCTATTTTGACACTTGTTTTTAAATTAAGATGAATTGGTCTATGGCCTATCGCCATAGACATCTAATATCGCCAGCTTTTCAGGGCGCTATCGGTCATATCTTATTAAAACAACAATGCACAATTACATCATGTGTGTATAAGTTAGTTGTGTGATAACAGAAAGCAGGCACAATGACCCGGATTCGATGCTACACGTAGAACACAGTGTGTTGTATCATCAACATCATCATCGTCATTTCAGCCATAAAAAGTCCACTACTGAACAGGCCTCCCTCATGGGTCTACATGAGGGGTAGTTGCCATACTCACCACGCTTGGCAGGGGGGTTAGCGAGCGCAATACGGGATGTTGATACACGGAAAGACGCTGCAGCCCATCTATCGGAGGTATCCCTTAACAGGCTGCATCCACGGGCATGAGAGGAGGGGTAACATTCTACTGCCAGCACCCCACGGCGTGTGTTGTATGCTTTGTATAATATTAAATAACGCTGGACATTTTCTACCAAAGCCATTAAATACGAGAACTAATTAAAAAAAAATTACCCGATACGGGACGCCTGGTATCATTTTACCACAGTCGCCACAGCCACTACAGTAGCCATAGTCACCATAGTCGCCCCAGTCGCCACAGTCAACACGATGGGCACGATGGACGAAGGGCAGTCGCCCTAGTAGTAACTGGCACACCTCCAAGCGTCACGCGTCACCTCTCGTCCGATCGGTGTTACCCCCCCGCAAAAGATGTTGACTGGACGTTTTTACACTCGCCATCTAGTTTTATCATCTAGTATGACTATCTCTTTACCTAGATCTGCTATCTAGTACTATTGCATCGAGCATTGCATAGAGCATCTAAGGTAAATGCACCTATTACCGCGGTAAATCGAGGAAATTTCACTTTAGAATGAAATATTGTGGAATAAGGACTGTCCTAGACTAATAAGGATTTTTGTTTGAGTTTTATAGACTTTTGTTTCCGTACTTTCACACATTTTTTTTACTTAGTTTGAGGCGTTATATTTATTTTAATTGTTTTTAGTCAGGGCTACCACTTCCTCTATTACCGAGGTATGGCCTACCTTTTAAATCTATTACCGCGGTATGTGGCTCCTATTACCGAGTATAGAACAAAAATTAATGCTTAATGTTCCGATGGTTCCGTACAAAATTAAAACACGCAATATTGAGATCAACTTTATTATTTTAATTATTTTCACCCTGTAGTAGGTAATAATAATGAAACTAAATAACAGTATTGTAGGTCATTAACATCAGGTAATATTTAATTTTACTAAAGACATGTCTCTGTACGTAACTAATAATGAGAAAATTACTTATACCTAATATTCTTTAAATTTATATGGGACCACCTTTTGCCTTATAGCCTTTTAAATAAAAAAGAATTATCAACATCGGACTACTCAGTAAAAAGTTATGCCTGAACATCCATATAACAAATATAATCATCCGTTTTTCGTCGGTTAAAATATTAAGGATCCTTTCTAAATCTCCCATAATGTAAAAAAAAATTACCTAAAAGTTCGATATAACACGTGCGCTGCGAAAACTATTGATTATAGAACAAAAAAATGTATTAAAATTTTACATAACTGAATGTTATCTATAAAATATGCCGCAACAGCATAATTATATCTCAAAATTGAAATGCCGCCGCTGTAAAATCCTTTCATTATTAATCATTACTAAAATAAATTACTTTATATACAGGCTGCTTCAATACCTTTATATAACTTTGAATTATGCGATTCGGACACTCGATATAAAATATATCACAAATTTAAAATTGTAAGTATTAAAAAGAATCGCGTGGGTGCTGCTCACCGCACTCGGCTAGGCAGCCGTAATATAACGGAACCCTAAATACTAATTATTACTTGGCTTATCACTCGGTAATAGATTACATGGAAACTCTATTTCCGAGTACTTGACACTCGGTGATAGATTCCCATATAATGTATTACCGAGGTATGCCGCGGTATTAGGAATGGAACGGGATGTTCTAAAATGTAATTCCGATCCTTAAAAAAGAAATACATTTATAAATTTTCGGTATCAATTCGCTAAAAGAGAGTTCAATCTTCATGGAAAACAGTATATAAAACCACTAGATATCCGGTATTAACACTTTTCTGTCAAATGAATATAGCAAATATTTTATGTCATTTCGGACTCTCGGTAAAAAATAGACTTTCAGTACAATAGTTTTTATAATAATATAAAGAGTTCTATTGGACTTTGCATACATCGGAAATAAATTTTTCGTTTTTAGAATTCATGGGGAATGAAACATATTTCAATGTTTAATAATAAGATAGTGACTTTGAATATAATCAGGAAATATCTAGACCCTTAATATTATCCATTACCGATGGTACCCTCGGTGATGGATGCTACCCACAATTTTAAGCACCTAATTCCGCGGTTTTTTTAAATTGATATTATTATGTATTTATACAACATTTCACCATGAAAAGTATGGGATAATACTCCTAGAAAAACACAAAAACAGGTAAACAAAACCCGTAATCAGTTAGATAGAGTATTACTTTAAAAATCAAGTTACAAAAATATGACTGGACTAACGCAAATTGCTCCGTCCTTGTATGGATACGACCTGCTCCTGCGCTCCCGTCCCACAAACCGATTTTTTTTTACCGTTTGCTCGTAGGTAGGATCACTAGCACACGTTGGTTCGATGTAGAATACAACAAGTTACAATTTGTCCGAATCGATATTGTTCTGAAGTTGCTGTTATTAAAATAAAATACAAAAATATCTAATACCGCGGTAATAAGTGCCAATTTTCCATACCGCGGTAATAGGTGCTTTTACCTTAGTACTATTTAATTTTGTTAACATTTGTCCCACATCATGTCCCCAGTTGGTATTATAGTCAGCTGTTAGACAATTATGAAAGTCAAAAGTCAGCACCACAGATTTAATCCGGAAGATTTTATCCGGGGAAGGACTACCTCCTAATTCTGCCAAGCAGTAACATCGCATTGCTGTGTTCCGGTTTGAAGGGAAAGGGGGCCTGTAAAAATTATGGAACAAAAAACAATTATTTTGTTCCTTATAAGAATTTGCATAAACAAAAACAAAACAAATTTACACCCATATAGGACGATAAAAGGCTCGAGCAGACCGGATGCGTATGCATAGACGTAAGCGTAGACGTGCACGTACCACTGAGTTGTAATGTATGAAACTGTGTGTGTGCGTAACGTAGACGTGCGCGTCATATGTCAGTTCCATACATTACAACTCAGTCGTACGTGCACGTCTACGCATACGCATCCGGTCTGCTCGAGTCTTGATGTCGTATAAAATTGTTTGTGCTAATAAACGAATTTAAATAAAACGAGTCATTTCCGCCCGTTCGGTTCGGAAGATTGGGCAAGCGTACCCGCAGTCTCGGCAAGACTGCATGTTTTTTGAAACATGGTGGTTAGGTTTTCGAGGTAAATACTCAAATGTAATAAGCATTACATAAAACGGTTAGGGTATCTTCAGCAACATTTTAGATTTTATCGTTGAAGGTTTGAAGGGTTTTTTTGGTAAAAAAATTAAGAATTATATTATACTAGCTGCACTCCACAGTTTCACCCGCGTAGTTCCCTTTCCCGTTGGAATACGGGGATGAAATACAGTCTATGTCACTTAGGGATAATGTGGCTCTCTAATCGTCTTGACCTAGAGCCAAATATGCCAAAATCGCTACAATATTTTAGAAGTACAATCGATTCCTCATGGATCCCGGTTTTCCTCTTGAGGTATGGAACCGTAAAAAGTATAATTCAATCCCACTAATTACTATAAAGCCGAAAGTTTGTTTGGATGGAGGTTTGTTTCCTCTTCACGCAAAAACTAGGCTACGGATTGAGCTGAAACTTAGCAAACGTATTGATGTTGACCAGGATTAACACATAGGCTACTTTTTATTCGGGTACAACGCATGCGAAGCGGCGGGCAAAAGATAGTTGGTTATAATTAATACTTTATGGAATACTATTCTGTCCTATACTACAATGAGCATACAAAAGATTTCAACGCGCCCTCAGAAAGGTTCTTGCTTTACTTTCAAAAATATAAAAACTGGTTTTATTTCTTGACGGCTATAGACGAACTTCGAGAGAAATTTAATAAGGATCAATTTAAATTTATCTCGAACTGAATCGTACGACTTTCGGACGGACACCAGTGCTTGGCAAGAGCTCATTTTTTTGGATAGCTTGCACAACTTTTCTTGAACGGTAAATCCGGTAAATCAAGTATTTAATAATAATACCTTAATTTAAAAGTTCAAAACAAATCGACTAGAATGATTAAATCCTTAACTTGTTGCTGAAAATATCCAAACCACTGTTATCGAGATCTCCCTCGTTTTATCATGGATCACCATAACATTACCAGAATCTAGTTTTGAAAAAATGGGACCTGGGAAAGTGTATATATTCGAACTCAAAAATAATTTTCCAAATCGGTTCGTAAGCGACGGTATTCTGAGATAACAAAGTTTAAAAAATAAAAATAATTAAAAATAGAAACTGTTAAAAATATAATTTCTTCATACCAAATCCTAAGAACTAATTGAAAATGTATTTAGGGCCTAAACACTAAATTATGTTTAGGCCCTAAACACATACAGGGAACCTTGCGAAAGTCGGTCTTAAAATCGCCAGACGCCAGTTTTTGTTTACAATACAAAAACAGTTTTATAAAAATTTCGCACGTTCAATATGTGTTAAATAAAACTGTTTTTCGGGCAAGTGCCGTCCTATGAGCGAATTGAAATATTTTGTATGGTCATTGTAGACGCAAGACAAGAAATGTTGCATAAAATTTAAATTATAACTTACTTTAAAAAAGTTTTTTGTTTCTACCATTTCTTCTTAGAACAGGCAAAAAATTAAACATTCAATTATATTTTATACAAAAATATTAATTATTCTTAATATCAAAAAGTAAAAAAAATTGGAAAATAGGTTTTAAACATCTTTCTGACATTAAGTTCCAATTAAATATTAATTTAAGATGCTTCGATGTAGAATTGTAATTATTTTTAATTTGAGTCTTATTAGGTTACCGGCAACTGTAACCGGTTGCAATTTTAAGACTTCCTGTCCCAAAAAAAGGTTCTCAGAACAGAAAACCTGAAAAAGACATTTTCTTGCAAGTTTTTTCTGTATCATAAATGTATTCTATTAACCATCTGGTACCCAAAACAGGAGCTCTGCTTACTTAAGTGCTAGATGTTTTTTTTCTAACCTATGTCGTTTCACGGCTGGGCAATGGTGAAATATACAGTTTTTTTTCTAAGAAGAGGTGGTTTTGGTAGAGTAGGCTAACACAGCGGGCGGGCGTAATGCCTGAGCTAGGACCATCTTGCTACTGTGGCGCACACTTATTTTACTTTGATTCAATTAGAATTTTCTTTCTTTCAATATTCCAACATATAAGTATCTATGTCAACCATTATCACATAACTCCCTTATCTCCAAGTACTGAGCATGAGGGGGTTGTTGCCATACTCGCCACGCTTGGCAGGTAACAAATAATTTTATTAAGTGATTGATAAAATCATATCCTTAATGAGTGCCGAGCATCGAAGCGTGGCTACACCGTCTACAGAACAAAATGTTTAGAGTTCACTCACATTGCCTTTGGTTTAGTTTACATAAATAATGTAAGACTTGCTGTAGGTAAGCATAATAATGCCGTTGAACTACGTATATATACATATGTAGTCTGTGTCTTAGAATAATAATTATTCTAAGGTCTGTGTACTGAAAATACCAAAGATTTTATATATAAAAGTTAACAAGCAAACATATTAAACAAAAAACCTGACAGCCGCTCTTAGTGACACTCGCAAGATTAGGATGAATAGATTGGCGTAAGAATTATCAAAATCGGTCATGGGATTATTTACCTACTTTAAAACGTATTTATTTTGATTCTAAGCATAATAATATATATTTCCCCAAGGTACCGAAATAATAAATTGTAGGCAGTTATAAAGGGACTTCGAAAAAGAGTCAATCGTCGAATCCAACTCGGATTCAACGATTGACCTCTAACGCTGCCCGTTTGTGAAACTTCGCAACGTATTTTAGTCCAACATACCTCTCTGAAGACGAAATTCTTCAATGAGTGTGTGTTACCAGTAATGATATATGGAACCGAGACGTGGTCCTTTTCATTATTTTCCTTATGAATAAGCTTAGAGTCGCTCAACGAGCTATGTAGAGGGCTATGCTCGGGATTTCTCTACGGAATCGAATTAGAAATGAGGACATACGTAGAAGAACTCGGGTCACCGACATAACCAGACGAATAAGCACGTTGAAGTGGCAATGGGCAGGCCACATAGCGTGCAGAACGGATGGCCGATGAGGCTGCATGGTTCTCGAATGGAGGCCACCTACAAGATGGGCAGACGACTTGGTAAGAACCGCAGGTCGGCGTTGGATGCAGGCCGCTCCCAACCCGCAGTACTTGAAGATCAATGAGGGAGGCCTTTGTCCTACGGCTGGATGAGAGACGTATTTCACTTAACATAAACTTTGTCTCTTGTGTTGTAATATATAGCTTAGGTTCCCGACGTTACGACCGGATTGCACCTGGTCAAGGTCGGGGCCAAATAATAAAATAGCTACGCGATAAAATCCTGTATTTTAAAATCTATGTTAGCAAATCGCGAAAGTTTAACAAGCTCTATAGCTTAGGTTATTTTATGCATATGTAAAAAACAGTTGTTATGAATGCACACGGATACAACCAGCTTATTATCGTCTCAATGTCATTGTACCTACTCGAATAAAAGTACACATACTTCTTTTGAGTAAACACTATTTTTATTCGCATACCTGCGCCATTTAGCATCTTGGCTCGATGAAAAAACTAGTTGAAATAGTTGTCTGCCTTCGACATGAACCAAAATCGGTGCCTATGAGGCCTTTACTGAAAATTGGGTAGAACGAAGTTGAGTAAACCTATTTTTATTAGCCTTTACTGTCCCACTCAGCCGTGGGGTGCCGGCAGTAAAATGTTACCCCTCCTCTCATACCCATGGATGCAGTAAGAGTCTGCTAAGGGATACCTCCGGAAGATGGGCAGCAGTGTCTTTCCGTGTACCATCATTCCGTACTGCGCTCGCCAACCCGCCTGCCAAGCGTGGTGAGTATGGCAACTACCGCTCATGGAGATCCATGAGCGAGGCCTGTGTTCAGTAGTGGACGTTTTACGGCTGAAACAACAACTGTTCCACTGCTGGGCAAAGGCATCCCTATTCCATTTGTTTCTGTCCAGAGCGATCTCCCGCCAACTGCCATGAAATATGTCTAGGTCATCGCGCTAGCGCTTTGCGCTCCAAGTCCTTAAGTACTGGTTGAGGGGGCGCGGGCGGTTGCGATACCACGCTTGGCAGGCGATTTGGCGAGTACGTGATATTAATACACGGAAAGACACTGCTACCCGCATCTTCCTGAGGTATCCCTTGGCAGATCCTCACTGCATCCACGCCCCACGGGCAAGGGAGGAGGGGCAACTACTACTGCCGGCACCCTACGGCGTATAATGTTGCCCCTAAAAAGGTTTATATAGTGTAACCTAGTTACCTAGCCTTAGTTATAAAGGAAGGAAGGAAAACTTGCATAAATAACAGAACCGGAATGCACAAAATAGACGTAACAGCCAATAAGAAGGTCTCCTTGTTACATGAAGAGCCTTGGGATGTAGGTAGGCAAATTACGTCCATTAATCTCATATTTCGCGTCAAACGCGGGCAAGGGCAAACATATTTTGTCTGTTGATCTGGTTACCTCTTTATAAAACGACTAGCCGCACTCCAGGTTTCACCCGCGTAGTTCCCGTTCCAGTGGGAATACGGGGATTACATTTAAAACTTTTCTAACAAAAATGCTCTAATATACATAGGTTTATACAATTCACAGCTGCGTTATAGTGAGAGTTTACCTTTTGAAAAAAAAAATTAAAAATATATTTATTGCTACTTCATCGACATATTGCTTACATCTAATATTGACACATTTATTTGACAAAGTAGAGAGGTTCTACAGAATAAAACATTATCAATGATTCCCACACTAGGCAGTGCCTGTATCGTGGGAATCAAGTTGAGCTTCCCAGATCGATTAACATTTTTGACTCATTCCTCGAATTACTTTAAAATTACACAATTAACAATTAAATTACAAAATAATACAATAAAAGAATACAATTAGAATAAACTGAATTAGGAAAATTTAGTATTTACTTAATATTAATAAAAATTTATTACATTATATTATTAGTACATTATTTATTACATAGAGCGCTTTAGTATATCTTCTGTGGCATCATAGGTGAGTGTTAGTATCCACTCGTTTACAATTTGTTGAGTTTTACAAAACTATTAAATCTCTTCAAGTGACTGTCTTCGTACAAGGCTACTGTTTGAGTTCAAGAAGTCGTATTTATTTATGTAAACGAGAATGAAATGAACCTAATGCCGGGTGCAGGATAGTTACCATAAGTAACTATTTAAGTTTATTTCATTGCGGGAAGACATAGGTATGTTAAACAATGATCCGAGGATTCCAGATTTTTCACCTGGCGTTTAGTTTTTATTTGGTACAGTCGTGACTTTGAGTAAATCTTCTATGTAATCCAACTCGTATTTTGAGTTTAGAAAACTTCGCAACGTCTTTCGTCCAATATACTCGTACCTCAGTGCCTGAAGACGAAACCCCGAAACGTGGTCCTTCACTGCTGGCCTAGTAAATAAGCTCAAAGTCGCTCAACGATCTCTGGAGAGGGCTAGCTCGGGGTTTCTCTACGCGATCGAATCAGAAATGAGGAGATACGTAGAAGAACTCGGGTCACCGACGACATAGCCAAACGGATTATTAGCACGTTAAAGTGGAAATGGGCAGGCCATGTAGCTCGAATAATAACAGATGGGGCCGAAAAGTTCTCGAGTGGAGGCCACGGACCGGTAAGCGCAGCGTAGGACGTCCTACAGGCACATAAGTTGGTGAGGACCGCAGGGCTATGCGGTGGACGCAGGCCGCTTCCAACCGCAATACCTGGAAATTCATGAGGGAGGCATATGTCCAGCAGTGAACGTCCTACGCCTGTAATGATGATGATGAATATCTAATTACTTAAATGAACAACACTATTGAATTTCTGTTCGGCGGCGGTCGTTGTGGCACAAAACATGTGCTGAGGGCGCGCGGCGGTGGTGCTGTTCGTTGCAGGGAAAAGAAATGAAATGAAATTGTTGAAATGAAATAAAATTCTTTGAAATGAAATGATTTTTTTTATTTGCCAAATGCCAGGGGGCATCTGCGTCTTTGCTGTTCCTAGAGTATTCCGTAATGTACCCATAAATGTATTCATTTAATATAAAGTAAAATCACACAGCTCTTAGAAACGATCTTATTATACTTATATACTCGTACATAACTAAAAGGCAATAATGGATTTAATTTTTACAATCAAATCATAAGTATTCCGACCGTCACGTCGCTGATAAAATACAATAAGTAATTAATGGATATAAGTTTAAATTATTATACATAGTGCGAAACGTGTGTGTGTGTGTGTGTGTGTGTGTAAGGGCACACATGCTAACTCCAGTTTCTAAAGAGACTGGGTAAGAGGTGAACCATGCGCGTGTGTGTAAGGAATGAATGTGAGGAGAGAGGTTTGTATGCAAGTAATGTATGCGCCTCTGTAATTCCAGTCTGCATTTTGTCTCCGATAAACGATTGTCCGAAAATAACAATCAATAACAAGTGTCTCCGAAACATCACCATCCATAATATTATGGCGACTGTAGTTCAAAAAAAATATGAAAACTTGTAAAGCGCCTCTAACAGATAGTTTGCTACTAAAATACGCAGTTCTTTTTACAGCCACTGTAGCTTGGGCTTCATTTGCTTAGAATTTGGTACCATGAGTTACAAATCTGATAGAGGTCATAGTAACGTACTATAACTACTGTAGTAACGGCAGGCGATCTAACACTCATGGTAGACACACTGAAGTTTACCTCAAGTTTGACTAGCAGAAGAAGTACACTAGCGCCATCTATTAGACCTTCACACACCTTAATGACAGCTACGTTTTATAATTGGTAGGTACATATACCAATTAAATCGCGTCCCATTAACATGAATTGTAACCTGATGACGTGCGCGCGGTGTCTAGTGTCAGGCAAAGAAATAAGGAATTATCAATTACTATAAATATTATAAGATGCTTTCAGTTTCACTGACAGTCAACGTACCTACAGCCTAAACCACTGATCCTAGCTAGAGACTTGAACCCCTAAGAAGGAGCTTTTAAGGCTCGAGCAGACCGGATGCGTATGCGTAGACGTGCACGTACCACTGAGTTGTAATGTATGGAATTGACATATGACGCGCACGTCTACGTTACGCAAGCAGTGTCTTGTCTCATACTGTTCCATACATTCACTCACACAACTCAGTGGTACGTGCACGTCTACGCATACGCATCCGGTCTGCTCGAGCCTTTAGAATTTCAAATTCTAAGGGGGTTGAAAGTGGTCTTTACTAAAATGTGCCATCTCCAAAACCGTGCAAGGTAGACGCTTGAAATTCGGTTTATAGACTCCTAATTCAAAATAAGCAAAGTCCAAGTTTCGATACCAATAACAATGTGTGTGAAGTTTTTTAGTTCAAAATATCTATCAACCATAAAAGCATTTATGTTGACTTAGCACTGGCGAATTTATTTTTTAACACTATACGGACGAAGTTATGGGCAACAGTTAGGTGTTCTATGTGAAGCATCACCGGCCGAGAAGCAATGGATTTTGCTTTCTATAGAAATTTATGTTCACATTTAACACGTGCTTTAACCAGTGAGAAAACCCGCGGCTAAGTTAGCTTTAGACGTATTGACTTGCTAAACTTGGAGGACGGTATAGGTTTTGGCCAAGCCTAACCCATCTGTCAGGTCCCAGGCATTGTAGCGTCCCGTACAGCATGAATACTGTATAATAATCAGTTGCTGACGCTACATAAATCATATATAATAGATGCCTTAGGTACTGATAATAACCTAGGTATGTATTCTAGAAAAAAAATTATAACGATGTGTGAAATGCTGAGCATTATTTTTATTTTATCTATTATGTAAGTGCATAATAATTTTCTTGAAAAATTGCGTGCAAAGCCGAGGGCCTCAGCTAGTTTACGTTATTGGCTCTCTCACTAATCTCTAGATTATAGTATCTAAACGCAAGGCCAGGGCTGTAATTATCGATAGGTAAGCATTGTTCGTAAATTCATATGATTACATTGATAAAATCCTTCAAATATGCGCCATTATTTGTATTATTGTTATTACAAATAATGGCGCATTTTTGACGGTTATGCTTGAGGATTTACATACATTACTAATTATCAAGTAAAATTATCAATCAATATAAATCAAGTAAAACAACAAAAAAATCTACGAATTACAAACATTTAGCATCGCATAAAAGATAATTATTATTATGTGTTATTATAATTATTATATTTTTTTATCTTAATAATCGTCAATTGTTTCTTTATGATTTATTGGATGATTTTTATTATGTATTTGTTTACTAATTATTTAATAATCTCTTAATTATTTTCAATGCCTACTATAATTATCTTATTTATTTTATCTTTAATATTGAAGGACTAGCTTGTAAGTCTTTAATTATGTGTAATTGGTACCATGTATCGTTCTAATTAAAGTAAAAAATAAATAAATAAAAATAAATAAATATATTTTTTTACAAAAAAAACCGACTTCAATGATAAAATCTAAAATGAAAATGAAAAATATTTATTTTATCAGCAAAAACAATATAACAAACGAACTTTTTAATCTAAAAACATAAAATGTAGAAAATACCCAAACCGCTATATTATGTATGCATGCTTATTATATGTGAGTATTTTCATAGATTAGTCATGGATTCCATCATAAAAACTGAGTTTTAGACCTAACTGGAAGTTTATCGATCCGAACTCAAAAATAAATTTCCAAATCGGTTCATCGATGGAATTCTGAGGTAATACAGTTTAAAATAAAACCGGGCAAGAGCAAGTCGGACTCGCGCACCGAGGGTTCCGTGCCATCATACAATATAATATATGACAAAGGCGGTTTTATATTTGTTGGAGAACCTTGACAGCGCCATCTCTTGTCTGACAGCGGAACTTATGTAGGTTTTTCACACTTTCGATGATTTCTAAAAAAGTATGCTAAGTAAAGAGTTTGTAATAAGTTTCCTGTAATCTTTACATACACTGCTAATAGCAATAAAAGTTGCAGAGGTTTATCTCCGCAAACTTCGGAGATAAGGGGTGGGGGGAACGCAATTTTTTTCAACATTTTTGTTAATAACTCAAAAACCGATACGATTTAAAGAAAAACTAAAAACTGTTTATTAATGTGCAAATTAATACATTTCATATGATACCCCACATCACCTAGTAACTTTACAAAATTTTTGAAAACCCCCTTTTCTAAAAAACTATGCAAATTACAGAGTTCGCTATAATTTTCCTATAAAGTTTACATACACTTCTATTAGCAATAAAAGTATCACGGGTTTATTTCTGTAACTTCGGAGATTAGGGGGGGGGAATGGTAGTTTTTTCAAAATTTTTGTAAATTTCTCATAAACGATTCGGGTTAAAGAATAAATAAAAACTGTTTATTAATGTGCAAATGAATACCTTTCATATGATAACCCAGACGGCCTAGTAACTTCACTTAAAAATTTTGAGATCCGCCCCCCTGCAATCAAATAAAGGATATTTTTTAACATTTTCATATATGCTATATCAGTAAAAAAGTGTTGTCTTTTACCATTTTAAATTTCAAGTCAATAGCATCTCATCATAGTAATTCTCGATATATCCATTTGTGACAGACAGACAGACAGAGTGATTCTATAAGGGTTCCTTTTTACCATTTTGGTCCGGAACCCTAAAAATACAGATGACTTGGGAACCCTCCTCCTTTTTTTTAAGTCAATTAAAAATTTAATTAGGTTGACAAATAAAACATTTTTTGCCGATTTTTTTTAATAATCAAACCGCCCTCGTAGTTCATTTTTTAAGAAAAGTCTCAACATGAAACAATCCAGCCGGATAGTGGACCAATACAGGGGCCTCGGAGGTCGTCAAATACAAACACACTAATTAACAGCTTAAATATTATGCAGATAACTAATGGTTAACGCCAGTCGCGCTCATAGTAAAGAATATCACTAAGTCTAACACTAATGTTACCATAAGCCTGTTACATTAGGTATACGGTATTCAGGGACCCTTACCCTAACTAAGAGTGGCGTGATAAGAGTTAGAGCGTAAAGGACCCTAACTAGGGCGACCGGTCGGACCCGGCAAGCCTTGCTTGGTAGTTAGGGCGATTAGGGCGCTCTAACCACCGGGCCCTGAATACCGTGTGGTGTACAGGCTTTAGAGTATCCTTATCTTTGCCGTGGGGTGCCGTCAGTGGAATGTTACCCATCCTCTCCTGCCCGTGGATGCAGTAAGAGCCTGATAAGGGATAACTCCGGAAGATGGGCAGCAGCGTCTTTCCGTGTATCAACACCGCGTACTGCGCTCGCCAACCCGCCTGCCAAGCGTGGTGAGTATGGCAACTACCGCTCATGGAGATCCATGAGAGGATTGTTTTCAATAGTGGACGTTTTACGGCTGAAATGATGATGATGATGATTTACCTACAACATATGAGGAGTCCCCTCGGTTGCTCATGGATCCCATTATCAGAACTGAGTTTTGACAAAAGTTTTTTTTTCACCATGACCATACTATAGTACTATACCTACTAAAACCATGGTGTCAGTGTCAATACTGATACCGTACATGAATAAAGGCCCGGCCAACATGGTCAGCCAAATAACAATAACATAACAATTTATAAATAAACTTGACACTGGCGGATTTGTGTAAAACCAGACACAAAAAGCCATAAAATAAAAAGACAAGACAAGAATAAAGGCGCATTTGTTTACACGCTAATTGGCGACCACAGAAAATATGGCGTCCACTGCGTAAAGCGTTTTAGTCAAATTACGCGCGAAAAAAAAATTATTGCATTTTGGTGACACTTATCAATTGAATTAAAGTGGTTTTTTAGTAGATAAAAGATAAACAACTCTCAGTAGATCCAGACTGGATCTAGTGAGTGATCCGAACGTTAAAAGGTTCGAGGTAACTATTTTTCAAATTTTACCTTTTTAATGATAACGCCTCATTGAGATACTTTAATAAAATCGGCCAAGTGCGAGTCGGACTCGCGTACGAAGGGTTCCGTACCATAGTGTATTATATTATCTGTGGTACCATTATCTATTTTTAAAGTAAATATAGAACTGATATTCTGTGAATAGTTTAAGCGTCTACCTGTTGCCGTTATTAATATCGGGCAAAAAGCGGCAAATCACGTTTGTTGTATGGGAAATAAATAAAAAAAAAAAGTAAAAAATATAGATTAATAAAATATAAATATTTATTTCATTCTGTTTTTAGTATTTGCTGTTATTGTGGCAACAGAAATACATCATCTGTGAAAATGTCAACTGTCTCGCTATATGAGATACAGCCTGGTGACAGACAGACAGACGGACAGCGGGGTCTTAGTAATAGGGTCCCGTTTTTACCCTTTCGCTACGGAACCCTAAAAATGGGTGTAATACCTTACCGTATTCAGAATAGGTAACAGGACCATTGTTATCCAACCTCGCTTGCGGTACCTCCATCTATTTTGTTGATAGTATTTTTTTTTACTGTGCCGGAGTAGAATGTTGCCTCTCCTCTCTTGCCTGTGAATGCAGAAAAATCTGCCAAGGGATACCTCCGGAAGATGGCAGCAGCTTTCTGTGTATCAGTATCCCATACTGCGCTCGCCAAACCGCCTGTCAAGCGTGGCGAGTGTGTCAACAACCCCCTCTTGATATCGGAGATCCATCAGGGAGGCCTTTGGCCAGCTGTGGACGTACTGCAGCGAAGATGTCTTAAAAAAGCGGGAGAAGAAAGCGGGTCATTCTTGTGATTATGTCAAGCGTCGGAGCGATTCCAAAATAGAGCCCCAGTTGGCCCCAGTACTAAGGCATTCTACACAGCTTACTGCCAGATTTTACGTGGTCAGAGAATTTAAAATGTTCCAAATATTTCATCATCAGCCCACGTAAGTCCACTGCTGGACATAGGCCTCTCCTATTGAGCGCCACTGAGAACGTTCTTCGGCCACCCGCATCCACTTTTTGCCGGCCGCTTTTCGCAGGTCGTCGCTCCACCTAGCCGGGGGGCGCCCCACACTACGCTTGCCAAGTCGTGGTCTCCACTCAAGAACCCGTCTACTCCAGCGGTTATCGGTTCTTCGGCATATGTGGCCAGCCCACTGCCACTTCAGTTTGCTAATCATCAATCCAAATGTTTAAAAGGTTCCAACGTCGAGAAAGAGGTCAATCGCCAAATCCAACTCGGATAGGCAGCGTTTGGGAAACTTCGTAACGTCTTTTCGTCCAATATACTCGTACTTCAGTGCCTGAATACGAAAGTGTGTGTTCCCAGTGATGATATATTATGGAACCGAAGCGTGGTCCTTCAGTATAAGAAAAGCTAGAGTACTCTGAATAATCATCATCATCATCTTAACTGTAGGAATGCTGTCAACGTCCACTGCTGGACATAGACCCCTTTATGGATCTCCAAGATGGAGGTGGTTGTTGCCATACACGCCACGCTTGGCAAGCGGCAAGGGGAGCGCAGTATGTTGATACAGTATGTTGATACACGGAAATACGCTGCTCCCCATCTTCCGGGAATCCCTTCGAAGACTGCGTCCACGGGCAAGATAGGAAAGAATTCTTCTGCCGGCACCCCACACCAACGGAATAATAAACTAAAATAACAATCGCGTTTGAAGTTCGAATAATAAAATTAAATTTAGATACATCTTACCTAATTTTATTATTCGAAAATTATCTCTCGTCAGAGCTTTAAATTATAAAGATAGATAGATAGAAAATGCTTTATTGCACACCTTAAACTAAAAAAATTAACAAAAAAAAAGAAACACTAAAGCAAGTCATGCTGAATTATAAATAAGTATTAGTAGTGTATTATATTATCTGTGGTATCACTTATGTAATACCTAACAGTAAACAGTGTTTTCCATGGGATTTTGTGCATGTACCTACCTCCCTATAGATAGATACTTGAAGGTCGTGGTTTAAATTTATACTTATGTAATATGTACACTGTCGGCCAAAAGTTTGAGACCACTTGTAAAAATCTTTGTAACCACCAAAATATTTCAAAAGTACACATGATAAAGAGCTAATTTGAACACCTGCGTATTCTATTGTTATCAAATAATTTCTGAGAGTCATTTTTATTGTATATTTTTAAGTTATCATCCTTTAAAGGTCTATTGTTTCAAAACATAAATGAGTACCGCGCGCTTACCAGGTGATAGAGTCATTGTTATATTTTTTATGGCCTGCTCATTTCTAATTATTTTGGTTTTGTTTTGCGGTAACCGTACTTCCGGATTATTTTAGCTTCCTTAAACATATTTTTTACCTGAGTTTTGATGGAGTAAATTTTTCATTATCTTAACTAGTCTGAGCTCGTCGTTGTTACAGTGAAGACATCTTAAAATGGGAAAAGTGCGCGAAATTAGCACTGAAACTCGTTCTGCCATAGTTGTTTTACACGGCGAAGGCAAATCTGAACGTGCGATTGCCTCTCAACTTAAGTTGTCGAAGACTTGTGTTCATAACGCAATAACCCGATACAAGGAGACAGGCAGTAATCAAGATCGTTCGCGATCGGGGAGACCGAGAGCTACCACTTCTAGCGAGGATAATTTCATCGTCGTTACCAGCAAGCGGAATAGACGCCTAACCGCACCAGAAATCCGATCAGAACCTGTGTCATTGACTACAGTAAAAAGACGATTGAGAGATGCTAAGTTATTTGGTCGCGTCGCCGTTCGAAAACCACTACTTAGGCCACAAAACAAAAAGAAACGGATGCAGTGGGCCCTTACCCATCGAGACTGGACTGAAGAAGACTTTGAAGAAGTTCTTTGGACAGATGAATCCAAGTTTGAAATATTTGGTTCAAAACGACGAATTTTTGTTCGACGTAGGTACCGCCGAGGAAAAGATGATGCCAGATTGTGTGGTGCCAACAGTTAAGCATGGTGGTGGTTCCATTATGGTCTGGGGATGCTTCTCGGGCCATGGAACCGGAGATTTGGTACGAGTCGAAAGAATCATGAAAAAGGAGCATTATAAACGAATACTACAGCAAAATGCCGTTCCGTCTGGTTTAAGATTAATTGGAAATGGATTTTTTTTCCAACAAGATAATGATCCTAAACATAGTTCAAAATTATGCAGGGGTTATTTAGAACATAAAGAAACAGAAAGGGTGTTAAAAAACATGGTGTGGCCCCCTCAGAGTCCGGATCTCAACCCCATTGAGCTATTGTGGGAAGAGCTTGACAGAAATGTGCGCAGTTGTTGTCCCTCCTCACAAGAAGACATGTGGAAGGCTTTACAAGAAAGCTGGAACAATATCTCACAAGATACAATTGATAAATTGATTGCTCGTATGCCGAGACTAGTGAAAAAAGTTATAAAATGCAAGGGAGGCTTTTTTGACGAAAAATCCGTTTAATGATTTTATTAAATATGAACGTCATTTTTAACGTAAATGGTTGATATTTCTTGATTTTTTTTTCTTCTTGATGAATGTGTATTAGTAAATAAGCATTTTAATTAATATCTAAACCTCTTGATTTATATTTTGAGTTTTATTTAATTTTGCTACTTAGATGTAGGTGGTCTCAAACTTTTGGCCGGCAGTGTATAAGTATAGCTGAAGAGTTCTTGTTTATTTAAACACGCTAATCTTAGGAAGTGCTGGTCAGAATTGAAAAATTATTTCGGTGTTGGATAGCCCAATCATCGAGGAAGGCTATACACGACAAAAGAAGCAGAGCATCATGAAAAACCGGGAAAATGTATTCCTTTCCAGAGCTTCCGTTGCGCAGACGAAGTTTGAGGGTCAGCTACTAAATAAATACTTCTAGGCGTTTCACACAGCACCATCTAGCCCCAAAGAAAGCAAAAAATAGAAAGCGTATTTGATAAGAATACCAGATGATGGATAGAACATTTTTTATAAAATCATCTTGCAAGTCTGTAGGATCTGCGCTTATATTTTTAATATAATAATAATTTAATACAATGATTACTTAGTCCTGACTGATTCAGTCTTGTAGATACGTTATCTAAGATAGCTTTTGCCCGCGACTTCGTCCGCGTGGAAGTCATAAAACGTAAAATCCCCTTTTTCACGCAGAGCCACTTTGATTCGAAAATATAAATCCCATTTATTCCCTATCCCAAGGGAATTTCGAAAAATCCCTTCTTAGTGCACCTCTAGGATACTCAAGGTGTGCCAAATTTCAAGTCTTTAGGTCCAGTGGCTGTGCGTTGATATATCAGTCAGTCAGGACTTTGAATTTTATATATAATATTCATTGTATTAAATTATTTATTTTGATATGTTTTCTATCATTAGCCCTATCCCTAGTTCTACATTAAGTAGGGTCGATACAAACTATCCTTTTCTTTCAACATAGTAAGTACTTTGTTTTGAATTATAAACCAGCCAAATCTAAATACGACAGGTTAGTCCTCAAATAAAAACATGATCCGCAGAGGAGAAGAGGATATGTGATGCCCCCGTATTACGTATCTAGCGGCAGGTTTGCAACAGGCGCAAATCTCGTGGTCATCGCCAAATGTCAATCTTGATTTAGTTAACAGGTGTTGTTGTATATTCGTCACCAAGTTAATTCCTTAGAATAATAACGTAACCAAAATCAATCATTCTGTACTCTTTTTACTTATGACATTTCAAAGGAGCTAGAAAGAGGTGCATAACAGTTGTATTTTCGTAATTTACAAGGTTGGCGTAAATGAACAGTCAAAAGGTTCTAAATTTGGTTGTACTTATGACGTAAGATATAATTCACGAATTTACGTATGACAGCGATGATCGCGAGATTTACGCCTGTTGCAAACCTGTCGCGAGATACGCCTGCACCGGTATGATAACGACAGGAAAATGTCTAAGTGCTTAACCGGAAAATCACCATACTTACTAATACAATACTAAGTACCTATACCTAACTATAATCAAGTTAGTTTTCTACTTCGTCTGTCAAATACTAACTAGGAAGTCAGACTCACCAAGTATTTGCAGAAAGCTATCCTCAAGCCGCATTGTCGAAGAGAGGAGATAGTCTGTCCCCTCTAGTTCACTTGGCACCAACACGTCGCTCCGCATTCTGAACCCTTCCACCACTAGATATGGTTCAATTCACAAAACCATCACTGTACCACTAAATCACAAAACTAGACTCAATTAGGAAGAGCACAATAACGCGATCCGGAATTTCGAACAGGATTCGGAAACGCACAATACCCCGAAAATTTTAATTCAGGTTTGGAATTCTTTATTTTTTAAGTTGGTTGCTAGAAAACAAATAATGCTATAACAGATTACAATATGTATTTGTCCTGATATTTTTCGTTGCGCGTTTTAATATGTTTTTCTCGCGTTGAAACGCGTAACCGGTAAAAATACGTTCGAAAATAAGTTACGAACCACGAAAGGCAAAAAAATATATAAGGTATGCTGTGTAATTAGAGTTGTGACAGTAAACGAGGAAGGCAACCGGTTTTCACGTTATTAACCGTGATACGTGCGCGTCGAAACGAGTGCCTTTAGTACTGAGCGCTCTCAGCTGATCAACTATAAATAATTATGGAATCGCCATGCAGTTGTCTATCTAGCGCCGGCCTTTTCGATAAGTATTATCTAATACTTTTGCGGCAAATTAGATGCTTTATATCTACCTTAATGTAGTGGATATGTTCTTCAGAAATTTATTTTGGGACGTCTAAGGTATTCGCTTCTGTTTGAGTAAAAAATTGCTATGATCATTAAAATAATTATGCATTAAGTAGCTTATAATTTATTATGTACTAGCGACCCGCCCCGGCTTCGCACGGGTGCAATTCTGATACTAAATATGCTACAGAATATACTATCGTGGACTGTTTTGTAGACCTCTATAAGGTGTACAATACTGTAGTACATTATTTTGATCTATGTCGTAGAGTTCAGCCAGCGTTTGCAACGTGAGCGCAAAAAAATTGTTTATTTACGACTTCACATGAAAAACCTCCAAAATTGTTTCTCTACTATATTATTGAATTGAACGTTGAATTGCCCAAAATTGTTTTTATTATATTTTTGCTTGTTTTTATACCTCGGTATATTTTTTGTTACATGTGGTGATCAATAAAGTGTTATCTATCTATCTATCTATGTCGGTATTATACATATTAACCTTCATCTTGAACCACTCTATCTATTGAAAAAAAACCGCATCATAATCCTTACGTAATTTTAAAGATCTAAGCAAATATAGGGACAGACAGACAGCGGGAAGCGACTTTTTTATACTATGTATTAATGATGAATGCATCAAGAATGTATTTTTAATGTTTTATGAAAAAAACGGACTTAAATGATAAAATCCTTGACTTGTTGCTGTAAAAACCTACAGCGTTAAATGTATGTCTGGGACAAATCTGAAAGGGTTACTATTCGAACACAAAGATATGCAGGAGGGACCAATCTGGAAGGGTTACTATTCGAACACAAAAATATGCAGGAGGGACCAATCTGGAAGGGTTACTATTCGAACACAAAAATATGCAGGAGGGACCAATCTGGAAGGGTTACTATTCAAACACAAAAATATGCAGGAGGGACCAATCTGGAAGGGTTACTATTCAAACACAAAAATATGCAGGAGGGACCAATCTGGAAGGGTTACTATTCAAACACAAAAATATGCAGGAGGGACCAATCTAGAAGGGTTACTATTCAAACACAAAAGTATGCAGGAGGGACCAATCTGGAAGGGTTACTAATCAAACACAAAAATATGCAGGAGGGACCAATCTGGAAGGGTTACTATTTAAACACAAAAATATGCAGGAGGGACCAATCTGGAAGGGTTACTATTCAAACACAAAAATATGCAGGAGGGACCAATCTAGAAGGGTTACTATTCAAACACAAAAATATGCAGGAGGGACCAATCTGGAAGGGTTACTATACGAACACAAAAATATGCAGGAGGGACCAATCTGAAAGGGTTACTATTCGAACACAAAAATATGCAGGAGGGACCAATCGGAAGGGTTACTATTCAAACACAAAAATATGCAGGAGGGACCAATCTGGAAGGGTTACTATACGAACACAAAAATATGCAGGAGGGACCAATCTGAAAGGGTTACTATTCAAACACAAAAATATGCAGGAGGGACCAATCTGGAAGGGTTACTATTCGAACACAAAAATATGCAGGAGGGACCAATCGGAAGGGTTACTATTCAAACACAAAAATATGCAGGAGGGACCAATCTGAAAGGGTTACTATTCAAACACAAAAATATGCAGGAGGGACCAATCTGGAAGGGTTACTATTCAAACACAAAAATATGCAGGAGGGACCAATCTGGAAGGGTTACTATTCA
Organism: Pasiphila rectangulata; assembly: GCA_963082625.1. NCBI lineage: Eukaryota > Metazoa > Arthropoda > Insecta > Lepidoptera > Geometridae > Pasiphila > Pasiphila rectangulata. Next base: position 17,314,113 of record OY720252.1, on the reverse strand, counting down.
AACACAAAAATATGCAGGAGGGACCAATCTGGAAGGGTTACTATTCAAACACAAAAATATGCAGGAGGGACCAATCTGAAAGGGTTACTATTCAAACACAAAAATATGCAGGAGGGACCAATCTGGAAGGGTTACTATTCAAACCCAAAAATATGCAGGAGGGACCAATCTGGAAGGGTTACTATTCGAACACAAAAATATACAGAAGGGACCAATCTGGAAGGGTTACTATTTGAACACAAAAACATTTTTTCAAATCAGTTCATATAGGTACGACGGAGTTCTGAAGAAACAAAGATAATTATATTCATAATTTCATGATGTGACATTGAAAAAATGTGACGTCTCACAAATGCAATGTGACCAACTGTGACAAGGTTGGTAAAAATCAGGAAATTCGTGTAATCAGTATCAATACATAGTATAAAACAAAGTTTATTCCCGCTGTCTGTCTGTCCCTATATTTGCTTAGCTTAGACCTGTAAAACTACGCAACGGATTTTGATGCGTTTTTTTTAATAGATAGTGATTCAAGAGGAATGTTTTTATGTATAATACATGCATAATACAGGAGAGAAACACTGATAGTTTTGGAGATTTCTAATGTAGGTAAGGTCGTAAATAAACACATTTCTTTGCGCTCACATTGCAAACGCTGGCTGAACCCTACGAGACAGATCAATAACGTACTACAGTATTGTACACCTAAAAAAGGTCTGCAAAAAATTCCGCGATGGTTCTGTAGTATATTTAGTATCAGCATTGCACCCGTGCGAAGCCTAGGCAGGTCACTGGTGTTATTTATAGATGGCCCCTTCAAATGAAATTCAAATCAAATTAAAGAATACTCTACTTAGTGCGCCCGCATGGACCCTATTGATAGGTCTATGATGTGACCTACGAATAGGGTCCAACTCAATTACAAAATAAAACAACACTTCGGTGGCCATCTATGAACGGTTTCACGACGTGGAACTGATAAAGAATATGAAGTGGAACTGGTGAAGAACATCCGTTCCACTTCATCAAATACCAAAATCCACTTTCCAAATGTAAATTCTGGACTTGTTGCTAAAAAAAGATGTCCATAAATACCTGAGGCGTTCTCTTGATACCTACCTCATGAATCCTCATCAGGAATTAGTTTTGAATGGAATATGGGTCTAATCTGGAAGTGTATCTACCACCTATTTTTTTTTCAAATTGGTTTATAAACGACGAAGTTTAGATGTAATCATCATCATCATCATTTCAGCCTGTTTGCACCCACTGCTGGGTATAACGAGGAGGCTCCTGCACCACTTGACAACCTCCTCCTCCTTTTTTGAAGTCGATTAAATATAATCAAGTGCATCACAGATACAATTTACTGCATGTTAGGTACACGTTTAAAGCAGATAACGCTAAAAAACAAAATGGGTACTTACCATAAAGATATGATAACCAATTTATCTACACCAAGAGTATTTACTTTGTCCGCAGCCTATCTGGAGATTGTGAAAATGGATTAAAGTATTTACTATTCAACACTTTAGCGATTTCGTTCTAAAAGAAGATTTAATTTTGTCCTTTACGACCTCTGAGGCAGTGAGCGTGACGGTGAATAATGACAAATATTTTGTATAATGATGCAACTTCGTTCCCTGCCGAGACTTAGGTTTTGAGCTTGTTTTGAATTACAAATATAAAAAAAAATCTTGGGTGTTGCTTATGAGCATAACTCCATACAAAATAGCCGTTTTTAGAAAAAAAAAATTAGGTGCGTGTCGGATCACGCGCTATCCGTAGTTAGCCGTTGGATCTGGACGAAGTTAGTGTATGTTTTTTTATGTTTACTAAAAATATTAGGAGGAATTAATTGAGTTTTCGGTTTAAAGTACCTATTCCGGTTTGTTTGGGAAACCGCATCACTTATTTATTTATTTATTTATTTATTTATTTATTTATTAAGGCACACAATACACGATACAAGATTAACAACACAAGTAATAAAAAATAAGGTTTAGACCTAGCTTGTACCATAACTTTTGTGCGCACTGCAAAAACAGCATGGCAGTGTCAAAAAAGTGGACATTATATGCTAAATAGTTCAAGAACTTATATAGTTGACAAAAATTAAGAGTATATATAAAAAAGAAAAAGATAATACATTTATGAGAAAAAATAATAAAAATAAAATAAAAAGTATACCTACCTACCTAATCAATTGACACAGAGGCTACCACACTGCCGAGAGCATCGCTGCCCCCGTTGTTTAAATGGAGGATGTCTTTCACAGTTTTCTTAAATTTAGTTAAATTCCAACAAAAAATGTCTAATACAATATTTGCCTTAGCTAACTCATTATACTGCCTACACATTCTTGACAGTGGGTTAAAATATGAGATATTATTTTTATAAGTTAGCAAGGCAAATATGTTGCTCTGGTTTGCTCTTCGAGCACTGAACCTAATATTAATGGAAATGTGCGATAATAATTCTGTTGAGTCTACCATAGAATGTAATATTTTATAAAGGTACACCAGATCAAAGTAAGTGCGTCTTATCTCCAACGATTGTACGTTAAACCTATGTAACCTATCAACGTAACTTAAGTTAGAGCGACCAGGTTGATGACGGTAACCTAATAGTCTTAGACATTTAATTTGGACACGTTCGATAGCATAAATATGTACCTTGTAATTAGGTGACCATATTATTTGAGCGACTATTTCTCCAAAACTAAAAAAGCTAGCATAACCCTTATAGTTTACTAGAAAGTTCATGGTTAAAACTACATTCATTATTTCTCTGGATAAAACTTAAGTACTAAGTTATTTGCTAACTAAAAAACCTAAACCTAAATCGAAAAATTGTCTTCGCAACCCAAATGGTAAAATACCTATTCAACGATACCCCACACTATGGGAAAATCAAGAAAGAAAAGTTCATATCGGCCTCTGGGTCGATGGCAGTATCCTTAAAGGGTTCACCTACACCTCGATGTGAATAAAATTCATCATCGTGCCAGGGGGTGCCGGCACTAGAATGCCCCTCCTCTCTTGCCCGTGCAAGCAGTAAGAATCTGCTGAGGAGGAAGGATACCTGCGGAAGATGGGCAACAGTCTATCCGCGTCTTTAACACGCGCTCGCCAACCCGCCTGCCAAGCGTGGCGGGTATGCCAAAAACCCCCTCATGGCGGAACAAAGAAAAACCAGACTGAGGTCCATGAAGGAGCCCTTTTACCAATCCAACAGTGGACGTCCTATGGCTGAAATGATGATATTAATGATGATGAGTCGAGACCCGCCTGTTAAGGACATCTGTCTGTCAATTGAGTTAGAGTATAACTTACGAAGTAGAAGTTGAATTAACATTTTAGTTAAATTCTTGCCTATTTTTTTAGCATGCGTAGGTAATACCTTGAACTCCGTTTAAACATGTTTAAACTTTAAAATCCATTTGAATATTAAAATTGTATACATCCGTCACTTTGGTTACATGTTGTATATATATGACTGTTAATTAATGTTAAAATACATGAACTTACGGACTTACAATGGGATATTAATACCCAGATTTGGGCGTTTGAATACTTATTTATTAAAATGCAGTTGCTAACGCCATGTATATTCTGTATCGAAATAGGAGTAGGAAGAGCCAAAAGTAAAAATATAAGATAAAACATTCCATAACCAATTATTTTACTTTATTACTTCATTTTGAGTCTTAGGTTTATGTAAAAAAGTGAAAGACCGTCGTAAGCGTTAATTTATGTACCTGTTATTCGCAAAATGTTAATCCAAAATTGACTGTACGTTTTGACTATAAGTGCTAATATTATATCTATGCTGGGATTTTGTTAACCTATAGGTAGGTACTAATATTATAAAGAGGAAAGATTTTAATTTATTTTGTATGTTTGTAACGAATAATCTCAAAAATCTACTGGACCGATTTCCAAAATTTCTTATTCCATTAGAATGCTACATTAACCCTCAGTAACATTGACTGTAATTTTAGTTTGTAGTATTATGTTTGTCTCTAAAGTATTTTTATATGTACGCGTGGTTTGAGAGGTCTCACCTTGCCGTACGTAACACAGTTTTCTAACTAGCACGTAAAGTTAGGTAATAAAATAACCAAGCCCTAGAATTACAAGATGTTAAATAACTGAATATAAAAATTACATTTATTAAATTCACAATACGACAAAAATATTATAAAAAATTTAAAAGTAATCATAAAATACTTCTAAAAAGGCACATTCTTACTTCTTCTAAGGCAAATATTGAACTAACGATATATGGCAAGGGAAGGTAATTTTCATAAAATACATAATCGATTTACATGCAAATTCCGCCAGTCATTGTCTTATGTTAACCTCGTTTACATAATTTATACGGCGTCAGTGTACGGGACACTGTAGCGCTTGGGACCTCGCAGCTTAATCGGTCATAACCAGAGGAAAAATTATTTATATAGAGCGGCAATACGTCAGAAACTGACTAACCTCTCAATTCTTCCCTACAGCATCAATTGGAATGAGCTCTTTATAAACCATATAATGGTGTCAATTCTGTTTGCACACTTCCTAACTAAAGCTAACTAAAATTACGTAAAAAAAAAACAGTAGCTATTCTGTTGGCGCCGTTCTTAAGTTAAGTCGGACCATATTGTCCTAATTTTACATTGACAGTACTAAACAAAGAAATCATATCGTATCTGTAATTATAATAAGCTTTAAGAAGTGCAAGAACAGAATTGACAGCAATGTCGTATGACGTGTTATGAACTAAGCGTAGACACATATGACTAAATCTAATGGCATATTTTGTACAAGCAATTTGACACTTGGAGATTTCAATCCCTTCCAATAAAATAATATCAACTTACATCTACGTTTAAAAATAAAATAAAGCAATAAAATGGAAAGTAAGGTTATTTCCACCACTCTACGATAAATACCGTTTTGCCATACATTTGCAATATAATAATAATCTTAGTTTTCAAATAACGGTGGTAAATAACCTAGTATGTAAAAAATTAAAATAGTAAAAGGACGGAAACAAACAAATATAAAAAGTAGAAAATTTAAAGCCAATTCTTGAGAATTCTTGTCACTGGAAGAACATAATACAAATCGTATCTCATATTCTAAGACCAAAAACAGCGCCATCTGTTAGTGAGTGGCGCCAACACATTTGCTTTGATAGCTGATGACAACCAAGTTTATATTTCCACTAATCAGCAACACCCTATTTTCGATACTTGTTCCTAAAATAGTAGTTCTGTCACATAAATCATAATAATAATAGTGATAAGGCCACCCATAATATTGTTCTTCTACTTTTAGCCTTGTAATTTTCTGTCTATGTTATATTGTCATGTGTTAGTATTAAGCGGCCTATACATGTTGGGCCAACGTTGCCGAGTGAACGCCAGCCCCAACGTGTAGACGGCATGTTTGCCTTGCCTTGTCATCGCTCGGTGTCGCTCGCCTAGCTGGCCGAGTTATTACAAGCGCCAACGTGTATAGAGCACATTTGCAATGACTTGTCACCGCTCGCGATCGCTTGCGCTGACTCGCCTCACTTCGGAGCCGTGTCGGTTTTTCTGCACAAATCAAAGGCGCTTGCCTGCGTTGGACCAACCGTGTCCACATGTTTGTCTGCCCGTCATTACGCGCTTGGCGTTGGTCACCGTCGCACGTATCTGTCTGTGGTAATGTCGTTCGATACAAATGATGATATTATCAAGTTTTTGGAGTATTACCAGAACGAACCGGTAATTTGGAACCCAAAAGACGTAAAGCATAAAGATAAAAAGAAATTAAGTATGTTATATAGGACTTCGACTTCGTAGACTGAATAAACAAACAAAATTACTAGGTAGTTACCTACCTACCTACTTACTATTATTTATTTATGTAGTTTATAAATATTCGATTATTTATTTGTTTATTATTATCAAATATGTAATTATACTAGCTAAGTATATATTTATAGCTATTACATAGGTACTCTAGTTTAATTATACTATGACGAAACCGCGCTTTTACTTTCTTGTTGTTTTTGTCCATCCAAAGGTTGCCTGTAAGAGATCGCTTATAGTGATAAGGCCGCCCATTGTGCATTTTGCAGCATTAGCTTTAAGTTAATCATACTTTATTTCCTTTATTATATTGTTTGTGTTAGAATTAAGCTGGGTACAATAAAGAGTTATCTATCTATCTACTAACACTGACGTAATAATTATACGTGCTCATCAAATAAATAGCAGCAGCTGCAACAACTTCTACGTCCATATTGTTCAAATCATAAGACGAGCTCTGTGGCGCAGCGGGCGAAGGTCCACCTGCGCCACAAGGGGTTGCGGGTTCGATTCCCGCCTCGGGACAAATGTCTGTACGATCTGCAGATATTTGTTCTGGGTGTTTTTCTATATATAATAAAAATATCTATCTATGTAGTATAATGTATTAAGTATATCAGTCATCTAGTACCCATAACACAAGCTCTGCTTAGCTTGGGGCTAGATGATGCTGTGTGATTTGTCCAGCATTATTATATTATATTAAATCAAATAACCACGACCACGTAGTTCGAATGCACAACAAGAACTGACAGCGCCCAACGTGTGGGCAGCTTCACGCAAAACTCGTCTACATTGGCCGCTTGCAATAGTTTGCGTAGACTTGCCAAACGTGTAGACGGTAGCACTTGCCTTGTAACGATTTGCCTACGCTCGCGTTGGTCTTAGCTCGGCCAGCATGTATAGGCCGCTTTAGGTTACATACAATAAAGAGTTATCTATCTAAATTGAATCACCAAGCCGTTAGCCGTGGGGTAGAATGTTGCCCCACGTCTCTTGCCCTTGGATGCAGTAAGAATCTGCCAAGAGATACCTCCGGAAGATGGGTAGCAGCACAACCCGTACTGCGCTCGCCAACCCGCCTGCCAAGCGTGGAGAGTATGCCAACAACCCCTCATGATCTGTACGTACGTAGTGTCCATGAGGGAGGACTTTGTCGGTGGGCGTCCTGCGGCTGAGATGATTGATGACGAATCACCAACAACAAACCATTACAAAAACCTAGGTTAGGTTCCGGTTGTCGCAATAGCAACCACGAGCGAGCACAGAGCGCGCCGCGGCAGCCGCCGGCGAAGTGCCAAAACCAAATTATTCTTCTTCTTATTTTTTGGCTTCTGTGACTAGCGGTCACAATTCAGCCAGTGTCCGTACAAAGATACTTTCATAAATTACGCCGGAGAATCAAATAAGAATATGGCCGGTGTTCTAAAAGAGACACCAGAAATTTTGACTAAATGATTTATCTACAACAAAGACAAATAAACATAGAGACATCACAAATATTAGTAATCTTAAATAGTAGGTATTATAGTTTACTCGGAGATTCAATTTCGGTGACAGCTCTACTATTTTAGGAGCCAATATCTATTAGGCAATTGACAATTTTGGTGATAGATCGACTATTTTTGGAAAAAAATACAGGGTGTTAAACATATAATATGTGTAGCCCGAAAGAGGGTTTAGCCCGTGAAAACAGTTGTTTTAAAGTAAAATTATGAAAAATCTATAATTTGTATTTTTGTGTTTATTTATGTTAACCGTTCGTTTGGTTTCGCGAAAATAATATTTCGACTGTCATTTGGTTTGCGTTTTGGCGCGAAATACGGCGGGCGCTCCGCGTCGGCGCGCTAAGTGGATACTGGCTCGGTTTTTACAATGGAGCGTATTGTGGTACTTACGCTCTATGGAAAGGGTTTGAATGAAGCTTGTCAGTACAATAATTCATAATTAATTGGATTTGTTTTACATTTAAGTAAAAAAAAACCTGTGTGTGGTTTTAGGATTTTTTTATTTTTACCTGTACGGCAACTCTTTGCGAAGGTTAACGACCCTGTTAAGAATCAAGTTAATACTTTTAGTATTTTCTTGAATGAAAATCCTGAAAAGTCGCAGAACTAAAGTTGTTCCTTGGGGTGGTCAGAATCACCCCCTTTCGGTTTAGTACACATATTATAATACACCCCGTACATTTATTAGGTAATTGATAAAATCATACCCGGATAAAAATAGTATCTTGACAGATTAGGGTTCAACTTTTCACATTGACCTTCTTGATTATTAGAATATTTTTATGGTGACACTTATCTTGTAATATTCTATAAATAAATCTGTTGGATACAGATATCTAGCCTAACAATGACAAATAAAGGACTTACCTATTTTAATATAAAAGCATTCCAGCTTATAACCACTCCATTGAAACTAACAAGGCACACAGATCTTTTAGCATTAAATCTCAGAATAATATGGCAAATATTGATTTTGTTCGACTTGCGCTTAAACCTAGATCCTCAATGTGTTCGAATATGTTTGTACATAATCTTGACTCACAAGTATTATTTACTTACATTATAATGTACGTAGACAGCAGACAAATGTTTATAAATACTTATGTAACTAAGTTTTTAGAACAGGATATGCATAACAAATAGTTTTTACCAACAATGACAAGAACGTTGAATGTTCTTCTTCGCTTTACTGAATTAGAAGGAAACATTAACAAGATCTAAGTGATTTCGCCCAGGTGATTAGGGTGTAACAACCCTCCACATCTACACTAACCTGGACAGACTGTCTCTACATCTCCTAAACTAACCTATCTCGTCTCTACAGACTGTCTCTACATCTCAGCTAAATTCGATGAAGAATGTTTGTCAACAAACTTTTAACACTTAAGCTGAAAATTACTTTATTTCTGTTGGTTGTTATACATATTTCTCAATTATTGGGGATTTGTGACCTCTCTCAATATAAATTACTATTAACTCGGTCAAAAACCCACACTTCTAATTCTGATTACCAGATCTGCACTGACGTCCCGCATTGGGGTGTATAGTGCATTGCCCCCGTGACACTACCCCAACCCAACTCCTCAAAGTACCGGTGAAGGACTCTGGGCCGCCGGTAGCATTCCATGAGCATCCCCGAAGGGTATGCAGATGAAAACCACTTAGGAAGCAATTCACCACGTCCACTGGGCACAGGCCTCCCTCCTGCATGTCCAAGATCATGAGGGGATTGTAGCCATACGCCACGCTTGGCAGGCGGTATGTTGATACACGGAAAGACGCTGCTGCCCATCTTCCGCAGCTATCCCGCTATTAGCATATACTTACTGCATCCACGGGCAAGAGAGGAGAGGCATCATTCTACTGCCGACACCCTACGGCAGTTTGCTTAAAAACATTCTAAATCGAAATTGGCTGGAGTATAGACAGACTGCCTGCACATTATCTAAACTAATCTATCGCGCCTAGACAGACTGCCTTCACATTGTCCAAAAACCTGTCTAGGCCCTAGACAGACTGCCTTCACATTGTCCAAATACCTGTCTAGGCCCTATACAGACTGCCTTCACATCGTCCAAATACCAGTCTAGGCCCTACACAGACTGCCTTCACATCGTCCAAATACCTGTCTAGGCCCTAGACAGACTGCCTTCACATCGTCCAAATACCTGTCTAAGCCCTACACAGACTGCCTTCACATCGTCCAAATACCTGTCTAGGCCATACACAGACTGCCTTCACATCGTCCAAATACCTGTCTAGGCCCTACACAGACTGCCTTCACATCGTCCAAATACCTGTCTAGGCCCTAGACAGACTGCGCGTCGACGTCGTCTTCGCCGTAGTCAAGATCGTCGTAACTGAGGTCTTCCTCATGCATGCTGACTCCTGTCTCCTTGCTGCCCGGGCATGCTAGGCATCTGAAATTATTATTTATAATATTAAATTATATTAAAATAAAATTAAAAAACGTTTATTTCAGATAACAAAGGGAACATTTTTCAATACAGTAACCCATATTATGACAATAATGAGATAAAAGTGTTCACATACTAAAGCTAAAACTATACTCTTATTAAAAAAAGGCGAGAAAGCTTGACACGCTTTCTCGTCCAGTACTCCATAGATAGATAGCCGTGGTGCCGGCGGTAGAATGTTACCCCTCCTCTCATGCCCGTGGATGCAGTTAAAGCCTGCTAAGAGATACCTCCGGAAGATCGACCAGCGTCTTTCCGTGTATCAACATCCCGTACTGCGCTCGCCAACCCGCCTGCCAAGCGTGGTGAGTATGGCAACTATCCCTCATGGAGGGGTATGCATCATGCGGGAGGCCTGTATTCAGTAGTGCACGTTTTACGACTGATATGATGATGATGATGACGATGACTCCATAAAATTGCGGTCTATGTTCGACCTCTCCGCTATCAGACACAGGTAACTGTTGCAGCTATCACGCACCCTAATATTATAACACGTAATCTGCCTATGCTATTTTACGCTTAAACGGTGTACCTCCTACAGTGTGAAGCAGATTTCTAAATCATTTTTCATCATTTCAGCCGCAAAAAGTCCACTACTGAACACAGGCCTCCCTCATGGATCTCCATGAGGGGTAGTGGCCATGCTCACCACGCTTGGCAGGCGGGTTGGCGAGCGCAGTGATAAATGAAAAGACGCTGCTGCCCATCTTCTGGAGGTATCCCTTAGCAGGCTCTTACTCCTCTCAGGAGAGGTAACATTCTAATGCCCAAGTGCCACGTTGTGACGAGTATGTTTTAAAATTCCTTTATTATTTGTGGATGAGTTTATTATTGCGTAAGTACATTAGATTATATAAGATAGATTTGGCGATTGCCTACACCAACACGAGGGTTTATAGGACACAACATAAGAAATGTATGTGTAACATTTGTTTGGTTAAAATTACATCCATCGCAAATACATATTCAAAGGTCAAAGGTACAATCAAAGGACTGTTTCAAGCACTTTCTTGATAAAATATACCCGTAGGTTCATCATCGTCTCCCCTTGCTTAACCCTCGACTGTTCTATTGTAAAGTGTAATTTGATTAAATGTAATTTTGTTTGTTTAGTTTTATAGCACACCAACCACACTCTAAACTACAGGTTTGGCTGGTGGAGAATGCTTTAGCATTAAGCCCACCTTTTGTAATTGTGCAATAAAGTATTAAATAAATAAATATTCAACGACACCCTACATGAAAAATAATTTCGTCCCCATCTCACGTGTAGGGTTCCCCTAATTAATTCTTTTTTAACATTTTTTGTACCGTTATCTCGGCCTCATTTTTTGACAAACGGACAGACAAAGTGAAACTATACGGGTTCCTTTTTGTACTATGGAACGCTAAAAATCCGCGTACGTCAACGTCCTATTTCTGTGTAAAGGGTTAAAAGTAACCTAACCAAACCTAACTTCGGGGTGCCCTTAGCTCGCTCTTGCATCCTACGTCGCCTATCGACCGACCGAGTTGTACCCGGCTAAAACAACTAATTATAATTCGGCCTTTACCCAAACACCTTGGGTGATTCTAAGTAAACCCGGGTAAACCTACATAGGTTTACTCCATCTTCTAGCATTACCCGTAACTTATACACTGCCGGCCAAAAGTTTGAGACCACTTGTAAAAATCTTTGTAACCACCAAAATATTTCAAAAGTACACATGATAAAGAGCTAATTTGAACACCTGCGTATTCTATTGTTTATAATTAATGGAATCAGGCGTTACTTTGCGGAAATCCATGATAAAAAAAAAAAAAAAAAAACATAAGCATAAGCGGAATTAAAACTCAATATTTTTATTGCATTTTATTATTCTATTGTTATCAAAGAATTTCTGAGAGTCATTTTTATTGTATAATTTTAAGTTATCATCCTTTAAAGGTCTATTGTTTCAAAACATAAATGAGTACCCCGCGCTTACCAGGTGATAGAGTCATTGTTATATTTTTTATGGCCTGCTCATTTCTAATTATTTTGGTTTTGTTTTGCGGTAACCGTACTTCCGGATTATTTTAGCTTCCTTAAACATATTTTTTACCTGAGTTTTGATGGAGTAAATTTTTCATTATCTTAACTAGTCTGAGCTCGTCGTTGTTACAGTGAAGACATCTTAAAATGGGAAAAGTGCGCGAAATTAGCACTGAAACTCGTTCTGCCATAGTTGTTTTACACGGCGAAGGCAAATCTGAACGTGCGATTGCCTCTCAACTTAAGTTGTCGAAGACTTGTGTTCATAACGCAATAACCCGATACAAGGAGACAGGCAGTAATCAAGATCGTTCGCGATCGGGGAGACCGAGAGCTACCACTTCTAGCGAGGATAATTTCATCGTCGTTACCAGCAAGCGGAATAGACGCCTAACCGCACCAGAAATCCGATCAGAACCTGTGTCATTGACTACAGTAAAAAGACGATTGAGAGATGCTAAGTTATTTGGTCGCGTCGCCGTTCGAAAACCACTACTAAGGCCACAAAACAAAAAGAAACGGATGCAGTGGGCCCTTACCCATCGAGACTGGACTGAAGAAGACTTTAAAGAAGTTCTTTGGACAGATGAATCCAAGTTTGAAATATTTGGTTCAAAACGACGAATTTTTGTTCGACGTAGGTACCGCCGAGGAAAAGATGATGCCAGATTGTGTGGTGCCAACAGTTAAGCATGGTGGTGGTTCCATTATGGTCTGGGGATGCTTCTCGGGCCATGGAACCGGAGATTTGGTACGAGTCGAAAGAATCATGAAAAAGGAGCATTATAAACGAATACTACAGCAAAATGCCGTTCCGTCTGGTTTAAGATTAATTGGAAATGGATTTTTTTTCCAACAAGATAATGATCCTAAACATAGTTCAAAATTATGCAGGGGTTATTTAGAACATAAAGAAACAGAAAGGGTGTTAAAAAACATGGTGTGGCCCCCTCAGAGTCCGGATCTCAACCCCATTGAGCTATTGTGGGAAGAGCTTGACAGAAATGTGCGCAGTTGTTGTCCCTCCTCACAAGAAGACATGTGGAAGGCTTTACAAGAAAGCTGGAACAATATCTCACAAGATACAATTGATAAATTGATTGCTCGTATGCCGAGACTAGTGAAAAAAGTTATAAAATGCAAGGGAGGCTTTTTTGACGAAAAATCCGTTTAATGATTTTATTAAATATGAACGTCATTTTTAACGTAAATGGTTGATATTTCTTGATTTTTTTTTCTTCTTGATGAATGTGTATTAGTAAATAAGCATTTTAATTAATATCTAAACCTCTTGATTTATATTTTGAGTTTTATTTAATTTTGCTACTTAGATGTAGGTGGTCTCAAACTTTTGGCCGGCAGTGTACATACACGTAAGATGGGGACGGACTTACATAGGTAACCTAAATTAACCATTTTTTTATATTTTTTTTTTGTACCTTTATCTCGGCCCCACTTTTTGACAAATGTACGAGACAAAGTGAAACTATAAGGGTTCCTTTTTGTACTACGGACGACTAAAAATACGTGTTGCCATATTTTTTGACTTAATACAGCGTCTCGTCTTTCCGTGTATCAACATCCCATACTGCGCTCGCCTATCAAACGAGACGATTATAGTAACAACCATGACCTTGGAGATCCAAGTACGAGGCCTACGTCCAGCTGTGGACCTGGACCGCCGTCCCACGGCGGAGATGATTATGAAATAAGATAACAATAATCTAAATAATAAATAAATAAATAATGCTGGACAAATCACACAGCATCATCTAGCCCCAAGCTAAGCAGAGCTTGTATTATGGGTACTAGATGACTGATATACTTAATACATTATACTACATAGATAGATATTTTTATTATATATAGAAAAACACCCAGAACACCCTGAACAAATATCTGCAGATCGTACAGACATTTGTCCCGAGGCGGCAATCGAACCCGCAACCCCTTGCGTCGCAGGCGGACCTTCGCCCGCTGCGCCACAGAGCTCGTCAGCTGTTAATCTAAGCTGTTAGTTGTAGGTAACACATCGCAAATGAGTCGCCGAGGTCGTTAATTACCATATTGATTTGCGCATGTGGCCCGCGTATCGAGTTACGCGCACCTGCGACCCATCCATTATGTTTATAATATCAATTTATATTTATTACCAAAGATTTAAATCATTAGATATAAATGTCAAAGTATATAAATGTTTATTCAATAGAGCAAAACGCTGCCTAGAGGCAATTTACAAAGGAAGCACAAGACACACTTAAATGGATTAAAGCACGTAAATGAATTCGTTCGCTTCAGATAACTATTTTTTTAAGTGAGATGTGCCCTGACACCAGGAATTGGCATCTCACTAATATTATAAAGCCGAAAGTTTGTTTGTATGGAGGTTTGTTACCTCTTCACGCAAAAACTAGCGCACGTATCGAGCTGAAATTTTACAAATGTATAGATGTTGATGAAAAAGATTACACACACCGCGTCCGGCTAATACTGTGTTTAGAGGTACACAGATCATAAATGAGTGAGCTCACTCATTGTGTGTGGTAACAAAACCGTGCGGTCTCGTTACGTTAACGATTTAAATCTGTGTTTATTATTTAATTTTAACTTATTTTATTATGAATTATGACTTTTTATGAAATTAATTTAATGGGATTTTAATTTTATTTATGCTTCTATGATTGTAAATCGAACTAAATGAGTAAAAAAATTATAACATATATTAATTTGTAACACGACGACTGATTTTCTAACGTGGCGATTCCGATTTTTAACATGTATTTTCTGTTGCCGCTTTAACTTTGTACATGCTGTAACTACGGGAGATACGATATATATAATAGATAAATGTTACCAGGCTTATGGTAACATTTTTAAGACCAAAGTAATCTGTGTAAACCTCTGTTGGATACCTTTATAGTAAATAATTAAACTATTGTAGTAAATATTAACTATAGTAATTACCTACAAGGATCAAAAGAATCAAAAAATACTTTACTCAGTGCGGCCGCATGGACCTTATTGACGCGTCACAAATTACAAAATAAAACAACACAAATGAATAGAATAGAGCACATAATTGAATCTGTTCACTTCAGATGACACGCGAGTTAGGAAAAGAAGTGAACAGAAGAACCTAACTCGGTCTTTATAGTCATCATTTAACAATTCTGTTTTGTCTTATGTTACGTTTGACGGAGTTGAAGCAGATTCCGTCCCAAATGGTTTTGTCCTCTAGGTAATCTGATATTTTATAATTAATATAGGCTTCATTACACAGATTGCGTTTGATAACGTTTTTGAATTTATTCAATGATAACTCCTGCAACTCACTTGGGAGTTTGTTGTAGAAGCTCATACATTGCCCTTTAAAATATATTTAAACCATAAGAAACCTATAGTAGTGGGCACAGCGAGTTTATTCTTATTTCTTGTATTTACATTGTGATTGTCGCTGTTCTTCTTAAACGCAGCAACCAGACACAGAAAAAGCGGTCGTCCACCATTTGTCGGTTGACGATGTTCGGAAGACCGTGGGTTGCACCTGGCTACGAATAGCTTACGACAGAGTCTAGTGGCAAAATCAAAGGGATGCCCTGTGCCCAGCAGTGGGTCGATAAAGTCTGATGATGATGATGATGATGATATGAATACTTACGACAGAGTCTAGTGGCAACATCAAAGGGAGGCCTGTGGTCGATAAAGTCTGATGATGATGATGATATGAATACTTACGACAGAGTCGAGTGGCAACATCAAAGGGAGGCCTGTGGTCGATAAAGTCTGATGATGATGATGATGATGATGATGATGATGATGATGATGATGATGATGAGTAATTACCTGCTCTCGTTGATGCCGTAGTACAGGCATTTATCGCCGACACACTCACAGCATCCGTCGTGGAACCATCTGAGAAGCACGACACAATATTTGTTGAGTTCATTCCTATCTAGTTAAGGAGCATGGCAGAAACGCGGCCAATAAAGATACAACAAAATAAAAAATAAATAATGTTGGACAATTCACACAGCATCATCTAGCCCCAAGCTAAGCAGAGCACAAGCTATGGGTACTAGATGATAGCTAGATAGATAACTCTTTATGACTGATATACTTAATAAATATACTATATAAATACATATTTTTGAGGGGGCGAAGCCCCCTATTATGCATAGCGCTGTCTGTGCATGACACGATTACAACCGAACGCGTTGACCGATTTACATGAAACCTTTTTTGTTAGTACTGTCTTAATGATAGAAGGGTACCTACTGATTGATTTTGGTAAGTCTTTGGTTCTTGTGACCTCAAAAGGTCACCAAAGGTCAACAATGGCATTTTTCGGAAACCCTAGCCCCCTTTTCTGGTACCCCGTACCAATGCTTGTTTATTATAATATAGAAAAACACCCAGAACAAATATCTGCAGAAATTTGCCCCAAAGCGGGAATCGAACCCGCAACCTCTTGCGTCGCAGGCGGACCTTCGCCCCCCTGCTTCACAGAGGTCGTCAAATCACACAGCATCAGTAGGTCTACCATAAGTTTTCACAATCTATACTCGCTAGCGACTGTAGTTAACAAAATGTATGAAAACTTGTACAGCGCCTCTAGCGGATAGTTTGGTACTTACTAAAATACGCAGCAAACTATACTACAGCGACTGTAGTTTGGGCTTCATTTGCTTATGAATTTGGTAGCATAAGTTACAAATCTGACAGATGTCAAAGTAACGTACTATTAGAAGAAAGAAAGAAGAAAGAAAATGTATTTATTGATCCACACACAAAAATAATACCTAACACAAAAAAAACAGTATAAAAATTAAACATATAAAGTACCTATGAGTTGTGGACCAAAAGGTTCTGCTATTACTACTGTAGTAACGTCAGGCGATCTAACAGTGACAACTAATGGTAGACACACTGCATAATGGTGGTAGCTGCATAAGAATCTCACCGTAAGCTGTTCGCGCCCATGGAGCGGCAGGACGCGCGGCACTTGTCGCACGACATGCACTGCGACATGTACGCGACGGTGCAGTTGATGGTGACCACGTCCCGGCTCGGCGCCGGCTCCGCGTCCTGCTCCACGCTCTCTGGAATACGACGTCAACTTTATTCGACATTTTTTTTTAATCATAAAGAGTACTTTGTCGCTGATGCGTTTATGACGCCCTGGTTATTACACAAACGTAATCAGTTAGTTAATTAACTTAAAATAGTACTACTAAATCTCTATGTGCTAATAAATAAAAAGAATTGGCATCTTCTAATAATGGATTCAAACGAGTACTTGACCGCGACTCGGTAAGAGTAATGCGGGACGCCCACCAGCTAGACGTGAAATATAATTTATTTTCCTAAATAAATTTAGGTACAGGTTTTTTAGTTGATAACATTTAATTTTTAGAACTATTCCACAGATTCGTCGTGCAAATTCTTAACTTAAACATAAAGTGATATTTTTACACCATAAAAATCATTAAAACAAGTCAAAATTAAGTTACATTTATAACATGTCATGCGATTATCTTATTCCTAAAATTTAGAACGACGCGCTCAAACGGTTCGCCATCCTGAAGAACATCCCTCTGCCGCCCGAGTTAGAGCACTTGCCTTAGTTACCTTACTACTACGCCTTTTGATGCAGTGTTGCTTAACAAAACACTTATTGATTTTGACGTTAAGCAACACTGGATCAAAAGGCGTAGTGGTAAGGCAACAAAGGCAAGTGCTCTAACTCGGGCAACTAAATGTAATTTAATTTTGACTTAAATTAAATTACATTTATATTATGTCATGATTTGCGAACGGTCGCTGGCAGACGCTGAATACGGCAAGCCGAAGACAGGGTGAAATGGCGCAGGTTTGGGGAGGCCTATGCCCAGCAATGGGTCAGACCAGAGGTCTCCAAACTACGGCCCGCGGGCCAAATCCAGCCCGCCACTGCCATCAATCCGGCCCGTTACGTGTCACAATACACAATCAATAGTAATTGAAATGCAATAAAAGCCTATGTTTGCTTAGGTGGGCACAAAAAATAAAATTGTTATGGCCCTTGCAACATACCGAAAAAAATATTATGGCCCCAAGGCTTCAAAGTTTGGAGACCTCTGGGCTAGGCCAATGATGATAATGATGAAAATAAAAATTCTTGATTCTTGATTAATAATATTAAAGCAATATTTTGGCCGTGAAGTGCCGGCAGTAGAATGTTGACTCTCCTCTCATGCCTGTGGATGCAGTAAGAATACGCCAAGTGATACCCACCGGAAGATGGGCAGCAGCGTGTTTCTCTGCCTTCAACACCCATTACTGCGTTCGCCAACCCGCCTAACATCCATGAGGGAAGGCCTATGTCCAGTAGTGGACATCTTTCGGTTGAGATAATAAAGCAATATTTCGCGTCCATTGTTTGAGTAAGAGATCAAAGGCAGGTAGTGCTTGCATTCCACAGTAATGACTCACACAGTGGGATGCCCTTTTTTATTGTTTTACCGAACTGTCTGTGAGGTCTTGGGAATGAGGCGAGTAATAAAGTCGTGACACGGCATTAAGGATGAACGAGTCGCTCATCTTTCCATACAAACGTGGAAGGGTAACTACTCCACTGTTTGACGTTAACCATCCGACACTAAGGATTATATCAATTTATCTCGTCATAATCTATGTTTGTATACACCCCAAACCGTAAAAAATGTATTTATTTTAAAAATACAAGCTTCTAAATTTTCGTATTTCAACACTGATTTTAGCCCAACTTTGGACGAAACTAAATAATATAAGGAGAAAGAAAACTCAAAAATAAATGCCGTTCCGACATCGAATCATTGTCCATTTCGTTCTAGCGCGCGGGTAAACACACTATGTCAGGTGAGATAGCATACATTTAGGCCGCGCTCACTGACGACTTTGCCTCCGCGACTAGTTGGACCTTAATAGAGTTATACACGAGCAGCCTGTAGCGCACATACACGCGTAAAGCCATAAACGCTATCGCGTCCAGTACAACAATGCCTTCAGGATGTCGGTGGGGCTCCCGCGTTTCTGCAGCGCGTCCGTTAAGTTCGCTGAGGCGCGTACAGACGGATCTGCTGCCTGTATGCGCAAAAAAACAGCCTCACTACTAGCACAGATAATATAATGCTACTAAGCAGAGTTCGTCGGAGCACCAACACCGTCCTGACGATGATAGCGGACAGATGCGATGGTCCGCTATTCAAACACAGCATTGCTGTACTTATGAATTAGGTCTAACACTTGTTTGATTATCATCATTTCAGCTGTTAAACGTCCACTACTGAACACAGGCCTCCCTCATGGATCTCCATGAGGGGTATTTGCCATACCACGCTTGGCAGGCGGATTGGCGAGCGCAGTACGGGATGTTGATACACGACGCTGCTGCCCATCTTCCGGAGGGATCCCTTAGCAGGCTTTTACTGCATCCACGGGCATGAGAGGATGTTTGATTATACTATCATAAAATAGATTTAGAACTAATATAATTTTAAGAATAATAGTAATAATTTGTATGGCTTTCTATTAATTTGAAGGGATGTTTTACGTGTAACATCATGTTTATAAAAAACAATTACGATAACAATCCCGTTGCATTATGAATTCAAAAGGCCAGGCTTTGTGAAACACCTTTACTTAAGATAATAAAACAATTATATGTATACCTAATATAGTTTAACTCTTTCTAGTATGGTCACCACACACCATAGAAAGTAAAACGCACGCAGGGTTCCGTACCATTATTCTTTGAAAATGTCATGCGGTAGACGCTTGATATTTAAATTTTTGTTACCGTTAAGATCCATCAAAAAACGGCAAAAAATCCCGTTTGTTGTATGGGAGCCCCCTTAAATAATTATTTTATTCTGTTTTTAGTATTTGTTGTTATAGCGGCAACAGAAATACATCTTCTGTGGATATTTCAACTGTCTAGCTATCACGGTTCATGAGATATAGCCAGGAGACAGACAGACGGACAGCGGAGTCTTAGTAATAGGGTCCCGTTTTTACCCTTTGTGTACGGAACCCTAAAAACATAAAAAATTGTTATATTAGTTTAGTCACTTTGCTACTTCGTCATTATTTTTTATTGTTCCTTCTCTAAACAAAACATTTCGTAATCTTCTCCACATCATCAAAACAAGTGGCTTCTAGGAATAACGTTTATTGGAACTAACTGTATGTTAATTTCTGGGAGTTCTATCTCGTAGGTGTGTTGCAGTTAGTGAATGAATTGTTTAGTTTACTCTAGTGCGAGTTACAACATGTTTATCATGAACATAATGTATAGTCTGGTTTATGTTAGTGATGCGGATGAGTGAGGGCGACAACGCAGCAGTGTGTATTTTACGCGAACCATTCGGAGGCGCATTTGGTCCCTTCATATACATATAAAGGGACTAAATACTGGCTGTCCCGGCGAACTTTGTACCGCCCAGAATCAACTACCTACTACCACATCTTCTAACTACTACTCTACTACTACACAACACTTACTACTCGATTACTACCCTACTTCTTTCTAAGCTACTACTACTATACTTCTACCCTACTACTTCTCTACTTCTACTCTACTTATACCCTACTACTTCTCTACTTCTACTCTACTTATACCCTACTACTTCTCTACTTTTACTCTACTACTCTACTTCTACTCTACTGTTTTTTTCTTTAGCGATTAAAAAACAGGGGTTGATCGTAGAAGGGTGAAACTTTGGAGTTGTATGTATTTTTCAATGCTGAATCATAAAAAATAAAAACAAAAAAAATGTCCAAAGAAATAAAAATAAATAATTTGGGTTGGACCAGCCTTAACATTTAGGGGTATGAAAAATAGATGTTGGCCGATTCTCAGACCTATCCGAAATTTCATAAAAATCGGTCCAGCCGTTTCGGAGGAGTTTGGTAACAAACACCGCGACACGAGAATTGTATATATTAGTTTACTAAAACGGGGCTTACTTTTTATTATTTAGTACTTAAAAAATGTTGATAATAATATACAGACTGTATCATAATATCTGTACTATCCGAAAAGGGAGGGATTTAGACCCCCCGAGGAACGTTTGTTCAACGACTTTTCGAATTTCGATTGGTATCTCTGAAAAAACTCTGAAGAAACTTTCAACTTGAACAGCTGATTTTTTACGCAATAACAACCCTAATTTTAGCTGTCGGGACGATGACCTCAGTATCGTCACAGATGATGTGACAGACAGTTCTAGAGTGAATTACTTGTCTGTGATTGTGTACCTTCTAAGAATGACCTACGAAATCGAAATAAGAAGCCGTCGAGACATCTGACAAGCGAGAAAATATGAGGTACTTAAAACTTTCCTAATTAAAAACCTAGGTTGAGGTACACACATCTTATTATTACCTACGCATTTACTAAATAAATCGTCGAGTAATCTCCCGCCAGGTTATACATAGATTGCCCGGACCGGGCTGTCACGTTTTTTAGGCACTAGGAAATTTAAACTTTTTGTATGGGAAACTGAAAATAGGATTTTTTAATTATCTCCCCCCCAAAACTAATCACCAATGGGGTCTGACCGCCCTCGCCTCCGGCGTAGTACAGATATTATGATATACCTTGTATTTTGGCATAAAAGTGGAACGCCACTTTTTTTACTTTAATACAGGTTGTTTAGCGGTTCTTCTTAAACATTGTGTTAATAAACATGTGTATAAATTGGTTGTGTATAAATGTTTGAGAGATATGGGGCGAATAAATGGGGATGAATAATCCAGTGTTTCCAAATATAACTAAGTTGGGTATCAAATGAAAGGAAATGGTGTGTAGAATGCCAAACTGGAAGTAACACAGAAATTGGTTGTGCCATTTACAAGTTATGGAGGGTGACCCTTAAGTACTTAGTGTTGAGGGTACCTTAAAATTTTTAATTTTACAAAATTGTCATTAAATTTTCCAACAGCTTCAACTATTTTCATCATAGCTCAGCGGAATTATATCAAACCCGAATTAATTTTACTTCTAAACCTTCCTCTTGAAACACTATTTCGATGAAACCGAATCCAAATCCATTGCGTGGTTTAGGAGAAGAAGAAAGCCAAACAGAGATATACAAACAGACAGACAGACAGACAGACGCGCGACTTCAATTTATACTATGTAGAGATGATTTTTTTTTCTACTAGACATAACATAAATCTGTCTCCATCATCATCATCAGTTCAACCGTAGGACGTCCACTGCTGGACATAGGCCCCCCTCATGGATTTCCAGTTACTGCGGTTGAAAGCGATCTGCATCCACCGTCGACCTGCGGTCTTCACCAGGTTGTCAGCCCATCTTGCTGGTGGACGTCCTACGCTGCGCTTGCCGGTCCGTGGCCTCCACTCGAGAACTTTTCGGCCTCATCGGCCATCTGTTCTGCGAGCATGGCCTGCCCATTGCCACTTTAACGTGTTAATCCGCTTGGCTATGTCGTTAACCCGAGTTCTTCTACGTATCTCCTCATTTCTGATTCGATCCCGTAAAGAAACCCCGAGCATAGCCCTCTCCATAGCTCGTTGAGCGACTCAGAGCTTATTCATGAGGCCAATCGTGAATGACCACGTCTCGGTTCCATATGTCATCACTGGTAACACACACTGATTGTAGACTTTCGTCTTAAGGCACTGAGGAATTTTGGACGAAAAGACGTTGCGTAGTTTCCCAAACCCTGCCCATCCGAGTTGGATTCGTCGATTGACCTCTTTCTCGAAGTTGGACACGTTTCGAACACTTCGAGAACCGAGTTCTCAACTATAACTGGGGCAGGCACTACATGGACATTCGACATAACCTTCGTCTTGTCCATGTTCATTTTAATTTTAAAGATTTGAAAGTTCGATTGAAATCTCTAGAGGTTTTGGATATGTGTGCGAGTGGTTTGGAGCATAGACTTCATCAAACGGGACCTTTCAAGTCTAACATTCATATTCAATGTGCCTCTAACGATTCGGTGATCACTTCCGGTTTTCACCCTGTGAGTCACAGTGACATCATTCAGAGCTCCTACACTACAGGGAGTACTGAGAATGAGCATATCTGTAGTTTAATTCAGGGGTTGGGTAAACAGTGATAAGGAGAACTTAGCGCCGACCATGTTGCGTCACATCCAAGACAACAAACCTGATTTCATTGTTTTATTAAATTCCCAGTGGGACCCTAGATTTCCAACCTACCCGGATTTTTCTAGGTAACAACATAAAGAATTGAAAGATTTGAATACTAATTGAGTTGGGTGACAGGATCTCCACTAATAGCTTTGTGCATTGTTTCCTTGATACTATCCCCAATTTAATACCTATTTTTTACAGTTTAAATAATTGTAAAGAACACAATAGAATAAGACACATATCGGCCCCCACTCAGGACTTGCTGTGACAACACAAATGCTGTCACAGCGCTGGTTCTCAGTGCTGCTGTAGCATTATACATAATAAAACCAATAGAATGATTCTATTGGAGTTTGGCTGGCCAAAGCTATACATTTGTTTTATGAGTAGTTCGCCCGGCTCTGTGGGGCACTGATGTACAATTTGCATTTAGTAGTCCCACCTCAAAATATGACAATACTTACGTAAATGGTACACCAACTGCTTCTCCGGGACAGGCCTGAATGCAGACAGGTCAATGTCAACAGGGTATGTGATGGACAACCATCTCTTCTGGGCATCGGGTTCACTGGTGAGGGCTGCAAAGAGTCCAGGAACTCCATCAGCCAGCTCTTCCACATAGGACGACTTGGAGAGCTCTGTCTGAGTGTCATTGGGCTTTGGACACATATCTGGAAAATATTTATTGATTAATGAAGATATTTAGATTGGTATGTTTCTTATAAAATACTATGTAAACATAGGGCAAGATCAAAAAAAGGAATTAAGTATTTTCCACTCTGCTTAGCTTGAGGCTTGATGATGCTGCATAAAGGGTTCAGCATTATTTATTAATTTCATTTTATTCTTTATCCAAAGAAATCGAATATCTCTATGGCACAAGTTGCGGAGATATATAATTTGTAGCTACAACTTTAGAAACAAGTTTATAATGAAGTCATAACTCAAGGTGATTTTAATATTATAAATCTAGCTATCATAAAGACAATTTGAGGTGTGCACCACAAGTTTAGACTTACCAACACAGCTGCAGCATTCACTGTAAAGGAAACTGAGACAATTGAAGCAGTCCTTACAGCAAGAACAGTCTTTCAAGTCACATTTACATGACTGGGTCAGCATACACTTAGACACGACACTCGCACATATAGCTTCGTTACACGCGTAAATAATAGGCACTACGCATATAAGCGCCACGAAAAAATACATTCTACCAGCCATCGTAGAAATATATCTTGTAAACAGAGGAATTTACGTAGACTTGGAAATATAAACAACTTTGATTAATCACAGAGAATATCTGTGAAGAGTAAAGATTAGAAAACGATGCGTTGCAAAGTGCAGGAAATACTTTAGATTTATTGTAGAGCATGGAACTTTCACGAAACAAATAAAAATATTTTTTATAAAAAATTCGTCCGTACTCCAACAAGTTACAAAACGTTTTGATTTGACAGACACCTTTCTATAAGACAAATTTGACAATGGACAAAAATGCCACTTTCACTTTCCTAGTGAATGAATGAAATGAACGGAATGAAGAAAGATTACTGTTCGTTAAATAAAACGATAGACAAACCGGAAATCACGGTGCTGCCAGATATGCAAGGAAATAATGCAACAAGTTTCAAAATGGATGGCTAAAGTACCTATTTTGATATTAATACCGATATAAATAGAAGGAATGATGTACAGTATAATATTGTCTAAATATCTATCTACCTAACATAACCTGGACCACACACATTGTGTCATTTGTCATTTCAGCCGTAAAACGTCCACTACTGAACACAAGCCTCCCTCATGGATCTCCATTAGGGGTAGTTGCCATACTCACCACGCTTGGCAGGCGGGTCGGCGAGCACAGTACGGGATGTTGATACACGGAAAGACGCTGCTGCCCATCTTCCGGAGGTATCCCTTAGCAGGCTCTTACTGCATCCACGGGCATAAGAGGAGGGGTAACATTCTACAGCCGGCACCCCACGGCAACAACGACACACATTGTGTATTGGTAATATTTTTCACCGATGAGATTCTGGCTAAGATTGAGCACACGTAGTAAAGGGCACCGAACCAACGTCACACGATAAGTGGCAGGGCGCGTTAGCGGGGGTCAAAAAGTGTGACATTGTGTGACAAGGGGTGGGAGAAGTCCTAAAATTCGGGATGTCGCATTTCAAAAAAATATATAAATGATAATAAAACTAATTACGGAAGTGATATTTTAATTTTATTATTTATAGGTGGGTGACAATGAAATATGTGACGTCACACTAGAGAGGTTAGCCCTGATTAGCCGGCCAGGCAGAGGACATTGCATCGTTCATCTTTTTGTACCTTAAAATATATCTATCAAAATTGTAACTTCTCAAAACGATTTTGGTTAATGAGATGACCAACATTCAACTTCCAGGTAAAAAAAATACATTGAAAAGTGACGTAGTTTATGGATGGCCCCATAAGACTTAATAAATATCAGATCCAGATTAACTCACTGGTGTGACCATATGGGCATGAACTAAAAACAAACACCAACAGGAACAATCATGGATATGCTAATAACCCGCACCGAGTTAATTATTTTAATCATCAAACAATCACATAATTATCATATACTTAATATAAAAAAAATTATAACTTTATCAGGGATTAGGCATCTATCATTATGATAATGCCTCTGCAGGGAATTTATAAAGTCCGATATCAGGATAATAGCTTGGGAATCATTTTGTTTATTAAATAGTGACATTAAGATTACCTCGTAATAGCATTGCTGAAATGGTGAGTGAAGTATAAAAATCGGCAAAGCTTAATGTATTTGTATCCTTAAGGAAGGATGCGTCCACGTAAAGGCGGAGGGCAGAGTGTGATGTGTTTCGTTTTGTTTTAGGCAACGACAAAAATACTACTGTACCTATTAGTCATCTGTACTACAGCTGTAAGGGCGTACAAAAACCCTTACTACGCAGAAGGCAGGTCAGTGAATGTGCATCTTTTCGAATGGAAATGGGACGACATTGCTGACGAATGCGAACGGTTCCTCGGTCCAAAAGGATTTGGCGGTATTCAGGTAACGGAACTTTTAGATTTTCTTAAAACCAGATTAGCTTAATCTGTTTGAAGAGATAAACTAAGTTATAGTAGCAGCTACTTAAGTAAAAGAAAAACATAAGTATCTACCTACCTGTTTTTTAATACTTATTTACATATTTCCTGTTGAAATAATTGGTTTATTAATCATAGAATCTATAAAACCACTGAGGTTGCTAAAAAATCGTTAAGTTCACTACGACCCTCAGATTTCACCTCCGAACGAGAACGTAGTGCTATGGACGTACAACCGTCCGTGGTGGGAGCGGTACCAGCCGATGTCGTACGTACTGCGCACGCGATCGGGAGACGAGCGCCAGCTCGCGAACATGGTGCGGAGGTGCAATGCTGTTGGAGTCAGGTAATATGATGCATGAACATATGTATATTATACATATGTATTTAAAAGGAGTCTCATACCACTGAAATGTAGGTACATTTAAGATTATGTTACTGAAATAAATCATTTTAATTTTTTTTTAATTTTTCATGAACATAGGCAGGGCTTTACAAACAAAAAAATGATCCGTCGTGGGACGCCTGGCAGATGTAAAACATTTTCACCACAGTTGCCATAGTCACCACAATCGTTACATTAGCCCCAGTTGCCAAAGTCACCAGTCGCTACAGTCGCCATAATCAACACGATGGGAATGATGGACGAACGTAGTACTAACTCGCACACACACTCGTTAGAGTATATTGTTCTGTGCTCGCACATCTCCAAGCGTCACGCACGCGTCACCGCTCGTTCGATCGGTTTTACCCCCCGCAAAAGATGTTTTACATCAAAAAGTAAGCCGGTCATGTGCTGGACCTAGTTAGGCATTGCTTGCGAGAACGTGATGCTATGCTAATGTGGAGATAACTTGCAATTGGCGGTTTTGACTTAGACCATATTGTTTAAGTAAGGATTTGGTTATGTTTTTTTGACCGCCCAGTTATTTAATGTAATATTTGAATCTATGACCAAATGTCTCCTACAGAATCTACGTAGACGCCGTAATAAACCACATGACCGGCGAGCCTCCAGAGAATGTAGGGACAGCGGGTAGCACCGCTGTGTTCCAAAACTGGGACTATCCCGCCGTGCCCTTCAACCGAGACCACTTTAACTGGCCGCATTGCGTTATTGACGGCATGGACTATGCTAATAATGCTTGGAGGGTAAGTGCCTACAGTTGTTATCATCACCACCTCCCTGCCCTTATCCTACTCTGTGTGGGATCGGCACAACATCTTTCCTCTTCCACTCTCCTCTCTGAGTCATTGAATAAAGTGCTAAGAGTTTTTTTAGGTGCGTAACTGTGAGCTGGTGGGCTTGAAAGATTTGGACCAAAGGCAGGAGCATGTCAGAAACATGATAGTCGACTTCATGAACGAGCTTATTGACTATGGCGTTGCTGGCTTCAGGTTTAGTATATATTATACTGTACCTTACTTTGTCTTTTTTTATAGCAGAGTAGGTAACTTATATAGGTACCTGATAATATAAAGTACCATTGCGTTTTAGCATCAATGTAGTATTAAAATAATGTGGTTCGGATGTTTTAGAAGACAGGTAGGTACTTTTGTAATAATTCAAGGCTTTGAATACTTACCTAAGGAGACAATATGCTTTAAATGACTTTTTCATTTTTCATCACACCATGACTTTTTTATACGTGAGATATTTTTTGCAGAATCGACGCAGCAAAGCACATGTGGCCAGAAGACCTACAAATTATTTACGATCGTCTTCATAACCTAAACACAGAGCATGGGTTCCCTCCCAACGCTCGTCCTTACATCTACCAGGAGGTTATTGACTACGGAGGCGAGGCTATTAGCAGAGACGAGTATACACCTATTGGAGCTGTTACTGAGTTTAAAGCTGGGTTGGAACTGAGCAACGCTTTTAGGGGAAACAACCAGCTCAGGTAAGTGGCCTTGAACATTCACCATGACCGGACTTCTAGAACACTCAAAGGTGCAAAAAATGGTCTTATAGAAATTGTGTCAGCTCAATATCAATATTAACCAGATAGGTACCAGGAGAGACTTCGAATGGAGGGGTAAAATAATAGTTTTTTCAGTAGCCCATTTACCAGTTTTGGATAAGACCTTCATTCTATGTATTATGTTATAAATAACTAGCATTGTGTGTACGTGAACACAGATAACAGGTATTTTTTTGGTCAGATAACAGGTGCTTTGATCGAAGGTTTAATAACCCACCGGCTTGAGCCTTTTTAGATGTCAACATCGAATTGATAAGTTAAGGCATCTCTACTCTGTATTATTGTTTTTCTTTATTAAGGTTGTTATTTCATAGATGGCTATCCACTTGGGGTCCATCCTGGGGTCTCCTCGCTCACAGCGATGCCCTCACCTTCATCGACAACCACGACAATGAGCGCGGCCACGGTGGCGGCGGGGGCATCCTCACGTACAAGGAGGCACAGCGGTACAAAGGGGCCATAGCATTCCTATTGGCCCATCCTTATGGAGAACCTCAGATAATGAGCAGCTTTGACTTCTGGGACTCTGAAGTGGGACCGCCGATGGATAGAGAAGGCAATATCATATCGCCGTCTTTAAATTCTGTATGTATATATGACATTAGTACAAGTACGCACATCATAATCAGTTTCAAATTTTGCGACTCTGAAGTCGTAGATGCCCAGACAGATGGCAATATCATATCAACTCTGAATTTATAAGAGTTGAGAATTTAATTTATAGAATCACAAAACAAGGCATGGCCATTTGGAAGCCCATATCTCTCCTGTTGATTTTGGCCCATACGTATGGGGATTCAAACCATAGATCATAAGCTTATTCGACTTTTAAAACTTTTCGATTAACTTGATTGTAGGTAATCAATTGTTAGTTCTCTATACTAGGTTTCGATTCTGTTATTGCAGTTCATAAAACTGTTATAATTACAGTTTAGACTCTGTAGACGTTTCTAAATTTAGAACTATTAGCGTAAAAATTTTCCGTTTTAAAGTTAGAACGGCATTAACCAAATATGTTATTTTAGTTAATTTCATGAAATGTTAGCTAGCTTTAGTTAGAAAGTGCAGGAACAGAATTTTCTACAATACTAGCCTTCGTTTACGCTTAATTCTTTGCATCTTGAAGAGCGTATGTTCTAACAATAAACTTTAATCACAGTGTTGATCTGTATTTTTTTCTAATGCGACAAAAAATATTTATTGACAAATTATACTCTATAGGATGGCTCATGCGGCAACGGCTGGGTCTGCCAGCATCGCTGGAGACAAATCTACGGGATGGTCGCCTTCAGGAACGCAGCCGCAGGCACCGGCCTTAACGACTGGTGGGACAACGGCAGCAACCAGGTTGCCTTCTGTCGCGGCAACCGCGCGTTCATAGCATTCAATATCGACTACTGGAATCTTAACCAAAGCTTGCAGGTAAATTTAATTTGGTATCTGATCATAATCAGCCCCTCTTGACGCATTGCTGCATTGATGCCAATTGCTTTGTTTTTTAGCTAGCCTATGCTCCCCACGGTCTTTTTATTTTGACGATATAAGAAGACCCACTTTAGTGGGACAGAACAGTGTTACCATAAGATAACATTTACATTCTTGTCATGACCATTCCGATGCCAGATGGGAAACAGTATACAGAGTCCATACCTGAAGCTCAGCCGAGCTTACGTACTCAATATTTTATTACTGTGTTGGATTAACGGGTATTTATCGCGTAATTACCATTATTATTTCTGACGAGAGGCACTACTACAAGATAATGGTTTGGGAAGCGATTTATATTAAGAAATACGAGTACCTATCTTTATTTTAATAGTGAAGACGGCTTCAGACTCCCTTTCACATGGAATCCAATGATAGCTAAGTAGGTATACTCGGTCGGTGAACACAATACAGTAAATGTAGTATGCTGTCCCAGTGTGAACAAAAGTTTAAAAAAGACTAGTACCACCAGTAATCAATATTGTAGGTAAGTTTTTATGGAACTTTAGTCTCTAGTCTCTTATTAATTTTCGCAATCACGACACATTATTAATAGGTACCTATCAAACCGGGTATTTTTAGCGTTATTTACGTGTATTTTTGCCCGACGTCTTGTGTGTGGTCCCAGTGTGAACCGGCCTTTTAGTTGAAGTTGACCATGTAAAGGTAGTCCAAGATGACGCCTTCGCTTTGCTGCTGTTAACTCCAAAACACCAGGCTTCTAGCGACCACAATGGGTGATTCAGTGTTATGTTCAGCTTTAAATATTAATAATTTTTTTAGACATGCCTACCACCCGGCACATACTGCGACGTGATTTCTGGCGGCGTAGTGGGCGGATCATGCTCAGGCAAGTCCGTCTTTGTGGACGGTGGTGGACGCGCGCAGATTTACATCGACGCTGCAGAGTTCGACGTCATGCTGGCCATACATGTCGGATCTGAGGTATTTACAACCAGACATCATTATCTCAGCCGTAGGATGTCCACTGCTGGACAAAGGCCTTCCTCATAGATCCATGAGGGAGGTTCCTACCTAAGTCCCTACCATGAGGGGCTTGTTGCTATATTCACCACTCTTGGCAGGCGGGTTGACAAGCGCAGTACGGGATCTTGATACACGGAAAGTCGTTGCCGCCCATATTCTGGAGCTATCCCTTGGCAAAATCTAACTGCGTCCACGGGCAAGAGGGAAAAGGCAACCTTCAACTGCCCACGGCATAGAGGGTGTCTTACGCAATAAGCCTTATATGCGTTGGCGTGTAAACACAATTAAAAATAGATTTGATACTTCGTGATTATGATAAATGCATTTAGATCCTTGTCGCTCTACCTTCAAATAAATTATGAAGTGGAGAAAGGAAGGGAGGGAAGACCTTTGCCTATGTAGTGACTGTTAAAAAAAATATGAATATTGATAAAAATTAAAACTGTCGACCACTATAGTGGTCAATAACTACATGAGTAAGATTTAAAACGTAGCGCTTAGCTAAAACTGCGCGCGCAGAATAATGTTGGTGGAGTTAAACAACATAGGTAGTTCTTGATCGAGTCCAAGATGAGTTCCTCGATTTAACTTGGCTTACGAAGTTTACCTATCCTCACATTGTAAACTAGGTACCTATATCCGTCCTAATTTTTAAATTTTTTTATAGTAGATATAATGTAGAATTTTATGAAGCATAGATAACTAAAATAACATGTTCTATTTCAGAGTCGCCTGTGAAACCTAAAATGAACCTCAAAACCACGAGACACGAGAAAAACTTATTAAAAAGAGAATTATGAGAATGATAATAGGCTATTATTTTTAATCCCTTGTATATCGTCGGCTTACTGCAAGAAGTCATTAACAGCATAAACCAAAAGTTTGGCAAAAGCAGTTTTTATCTTTTTATGACTTTAGGAGCCTATAAATAATCATAACTACGACAGTTATCAAAATAATTTAAACGCCATTATAATATGTAATTTATTTTTTGAACTTAAATTTTATTAGTACACATTCAAACATTGCAATATTTTCAAAAGGTACCTAATAATGCAAAATCAATGACTTCTTGCGATAAAACGTTTGGAATAAACTGGAGTTAAGTATTTCTGCAACGAAGTTATTATTGACCTCTTCCAAGTATTAAAAGATAAAATTATCATAAAATAACATGTCATATCACTAATAGCTAAGCAAATAACCTTGTTTTTCCAAACACACTTAATAAAATAACTAAAATTAGTAATATTGGCAAATGATAATTTAGCTAAATGATTTTTTAATACATTTTTAAGTACCTCAGTGTTACTTACTACAGTTTAAAACTCCCTTTCGGAATAACTACCATAGACAATAAAACACTTAAATCAATATGCTGTCAAATAATATTGTGAAAAGTTGTGAAAGCAAGAAAAGAAAAACAGACCGATGACAGCACAGCTGTCGAACTGACTGACGTGACGTGAGTGAGAGAGATGCGATTCTTTCTACGTTTTTTGTAGTGATGTGCCGAGTCGCTGTTTCGGTGGATCGAGTCGACTCGAGTCGGTTTATACAGTACTTGAATCATGACTCGATTCCGCGATTCGAGCCCAGCACTCGAGTTCTATTTTTGGTATTCGAATGTTGACACGATCTGCAAGACTCGGGTCCCGGACTCGAATCTATAAATTCGAGTCGGGAACCTGTTGTATGGAAATTCGAGCCCAGAACTCGCGTCTGTTACTGATTTTAGAACAAAAAGGATAAATCGAAAAGGATTAAACTTTAGCATGTAAATAGGTTTAGTGTCATGGCTTAACTAATGGATCAAATAATTTTATTGAAAATATTTTATACATTACAAAAAAAAACAGTAACTTAATGGTGGCAGGTTCACACTTGTATTATTATCTACACTTCATTGCTTAGGCTTAGGTAAAAGAGAACGAGTATGAACGAGTCAACCTGACTGATATACAAGACTCGAGTCAGTTGGACTCGCATACAATCGAGTACAGATCGATTTTTCCTGACTCGAGTACCGGAATCGAGTCCGTCGTACTCGAATCATAATAAATTGGTATTAAAGTGGGCAAGTCCTTATACAATGCATGCAGGAATAATCGAGTCTGACTCTGACTCGTATCAATATCAAGCCGTACTCGGCACATCGCTAGTTTTTTGTCATTCTTCTCACTAACATTTTTATTTTACGCATTGAAGAAAACACTCGAACAGAACGAGTCGAAATAAAACCCAAAAAAAAAATATTATTTTATGTGAGAGACGTGTGCGTGGTATGTGTTTAAATTCTATAAAGTGGCCAAATGGAAACTGAACTCAGTTTGGCAACAACTGATTCCAGGTATTATTATTTTTGTGTTCAAATCAAGTATTTCTCTGCGCAATTTGCTTGGCAATAAAAATATGCGGTTTTTTCAGAAGCTATGTAATAAACCTTTACACAGTTTTCTTGTTTTGTAGGTGCCCACCAGGTACAAAAAGCAGGTCATTTTTGTTATGCCCAGATTTCATCTGCCGTGTTTCATTTGGACGCAGTATCTCATGCCATTCATTTATCATATCATAATATCCAGTTTAAGGTAAATTCGCAATCTTATTATTATGTGATCTATTTAATTCTAAGTTTAATTTAATTCCTGCAAAATATGTAAATATATAAATAAAACTTGAACATGAACCCTGCGAAGGCAGGCACAGCAAAAGTAATATCTTACTTAGTGGTAGGTATATTAAATTAAGTAGCACTAATCAAACTAGAGGTAATACCTAGAGCTACTTTTATTTATTGGAAGTCTATGTGGCTTAATTAATGTCTCATAGAGCATTCAACAACATTCAATACCCAAGTCCTAATATAAATATTAAGTATCCTATTGTGCATCCTTTTTTCAATACTTAAAGTCACATTCATGTTTAAAAATAATTATGTGCAATCTTTGAAAGGGCTTTTCACTTATTTCAGATAAAGTTACACCAAAACAAATTATCACCAATGGTTTTCAATAAGCAAGTGGCTTGAATTTTTCTCGCATGTTGTTTTGATTTTGATTATGTGTGAAATTATTTTATTAACTTTTGCATTATTAATTCTTTATTGTACACACTGTAAATATTTAGACAAAAGCTTAAATAATTGACATTTACAAAGTATAGATAAACCCTAACAAGAGTTTTTGGCTTCTGTGTCTAGAAGTTACTAGTAATTTTGTCTAAGGTTGCCTGGAAGAGATCGCTTATAGTGTAGTGATAAGGCCGCCCATTGTACTTCTACTATTTTGTAAGTTTCTTTCTATGTTAATTTTTGTGTTAGTATTAAGTTAAGTACAATAAAGAGTTATATCTAAGTTACAATTCTGCACTCATGAAATTTTGTTTAATGATTTTTGTTGTTTTTTAACTTGCAAGCAGCTTTCTCAGCTGGATGAGGATTGGAAATGTACTGTCTGTTATATGGAAGTAAGATTTCAATAACAGTATTATGCTCACCTATGTGTGATAGAAATTAAGTACATCATTCATATTAGATTTGCAAGCATATTCAGAAATTCTTTGATTATATAACTTTTGTAACTCTCAGGGTTGTGAACATTATATGAATAATTTTCAGAGTAATGCATAATGTATTGTTCACAAACACAATTGTTTCAAAAGTTATACATATATATCTCTTGTGACTAGTTCTGAAGTGTACACACTCATGTCATATTTGCAAATGGCAGCATAAAAATATGTGAATGTGTTAATCCACTATTTGAAATATGTTTTTTGTCATTCTCTCTCACTAACATTTTTATTTAATGCTTTGAAGAAAACACTCAAATAGAATGAGTCGAAATAAAACCAAAAAAAAAAACTATTATTTTATGTGAGAGATGTGTGCATGTTGTGTTTAAATTCTATAAAGTGGCCAAATGGAAACTGAATTAAGTTTGGTAACAACTGATTCCATGTATTATTATTTTTGTGTTCAAATCAAGTATTTCTCTGCGCAATTTGCTTGTACTGTAATTAACTTTAGAAACCACAAAAAACATCTAGTACATCTGATTAATAAGTCACGGAATACAACCTTGGGTTTTTTAGTCTTTTGTGGCAACTTCATAATGTCATGTCAGAGTTAGCTATTTTGTATACCTATTTGTGATGGATAGAGGATAAAATCATTTTGTTTGTAGTGTTATAAAATTGTTGTAAAGTCATTCAAAAATACAGATTTCAGACAACTCCTTATTACTTAACTAATCAAAAATAATGACAATACAATGAGTCAAAATAAAATGAATGTCACATGATGTCATAGATTTTACAGTTTAAGACATGTTATGATATTCTGAGCCCCCACTCATAAACTTAATGTGCTTTAACAGTAGTATTTGTCTATTTTTTATTACTTTAATTTTAATAGAATTTCAACTTTGGCTTTCATATACTTTTCAACATACCTATTAAACTTAGTCATACTGAGCTACCCATCTTATTGCTCAGAGATTGCAGTTTATTGCCTAAATAATGTAATCAGATAAATGAAGCATGGCTTTAGACTTTGTTCAGGCTGAGTCAAAAGAATGATCCTGAAGATTTTACTGAAAGTTTAGATATTTATGTGTTATCTATCACATAAAATATGAAATCATGTGCTACATTGTATGGCTTGTTTCGTAGGTACATAATCAATACTTTATTGTGTTCTATAATGTAGGTACAGTGGTGTTGACAATGGTGCTAGGTAGCATTACAGACCCTGATACATAATTAATTATAGAGGTAGAAAATAATTATACCAATAAAATAAATTAGACAGCTTATCACTAAAAGGAGTATCATCCATCAATCATCCTGGGACTATTAATAATCAAATAAGTAGAGTCCATTACCACTATTGTAATTAAATATTGAATGCTTTCAAAATATGTTTTTCACGAATGTGTGAATGTTGTGTTTCGGCAGGATTCACACCAGCATTGATCAACGGA
Source organism: Pasiphila rectangulata (assembly GCA_963082625.1). Classification (NCBI taxonomy): domain Eukaryota; kingdom Metazoa; phylum Arthropoda; class Insecta; order Lepidoptera; family Geometridae; genus Pasiphila; species Pasiphila rectangulata. The sequence goes on along the minus strand of OY720252.1, from coordinate 17,278,559 downwards.
TTACTCTTGACATCAGTAGTGTGATTTAATCCTCTCGTTTTATTGTGTTAATATAATATAAATTTATATGCAACTAGCTGCACTACGCGGTTTCAGCCGCGTAGTTCTCGTTCTCGTGGGATTACGGGATAAAATATAGCCTATGTTACTCAGGGATAATGTAGCATTCTGATGGAGAAAGAATTTTGAAAATCGGTCCAGTACTTTTTGGGATTATTCAAAAGAAACCAAAATACAAATATTTATAAAGATGAATGGTTATTAATGGTCCCAGGTTTTTTCGTCAGTTCTTTTTTACTGAGCTTCTTTGTCATTCGCCTTGAGCTTAACCTTGACGAAATCAATATTTTGTTTCTAAATATAGGTGATTACTTTTTTTAGTTGGACCGGCGGTTGGTTCAGCTGGACGAGACAGTCTGATGAAATGTTACGAAATGTTGAAAAGAGAATATTATCATGTGAGTCACTTCATTTGTATTATTGTTATTATTGTTGTTGTAGTATTGTTGAGTTTATAAAAGATAAGATCAAGAAACGTTTATTTTGTCACATTTGTGCAATCAAATCAGCTGTAAAACGTCCATTACTGAACACAGGCCTCCTTTATGGATCTCCGTAAGGGAGTAGTTGCCATACTCACCACGCTTGGCAGGCGGTTTGGCGAGTGCTGTACGGGATGTTGATAAACGGAAAGACGCTGCTGCCCATCTTCCGGAGATATCTTACCATGCTCTTACTGCATCAACAGGCAAGAGAGGAGGGTGGGGTTTACCCCACCCTCCTCTCTTGCCCTTTACCCCCTAAACCCCTTTTAAGGGGTTTTTATTACTTTTTCATCATTTGAAGACGGTTTTATCTAAATTAATTAATTATGACTAATGGGTAAACTTGTGATGTGTAACACTCGAAACACCCCTATAAAGTTTGTTTAATCAACAATCGCACATACTTAGTTGGGACATGGTTTTGCCTTCTTTTAGATGACATCTAGGTGTGACGTAAATGTAGCTGGCTTTACATTATAAGTGAATAACGAGCAGAGTGTCCTTGCCTGTTCCCCCTCTGCCGATAAATAACTGACTTCCTAATTAACTCAAAAAGACTCAAATCATGGTATTGCATTTAGTGAACGTACCACGATTCAAAAAGTTAAATAACTCCTTCATATTTTTCAAATATATTTGTCAGTCATACTTTCTACTTTACATCTGCAGTAATACAAACATTTCGCACGGGATTCGCACCCGCAACCTACTGCATGCCAGTCGGCTATTGAACCAACTAAGCCACTAAGGCAGTCAGTTGAATTAAGTCATCATCACTCCATAGCTGATATCTACGCAATATGTCTATTTTTGTATAAACCATCATCATCTGATGATGATGATAGCAGACCGAGCTGATGCTCGTTATCACTTACTGCTGGGTCTATACCCAGCAGTAAATGATACCAGAGGCCTATGCCTCTGGTCGCTTTTGCCAGACTGGTATTTTTTGTGCTTCTCGCATACAAGAGCGCCAAGCGTCTTTGAGTATGTCGTCCACCCATCTTGCACCTGGACGACCCAGACTTCTACGACCTAGCCGCGGCCACCACTCAGTTAAGGCCTTACTTCAGCGGCCATCATCTCGTCTAGCCAACTGTCCTGCCCAGCTCCATTTAAGGTCTGTTGTCCTATCACGGTATTGGTTGGAACATGTACGGTCAAGCGCAGTATGGGGTGTTGGTACACGGAAAGACGATGCTGTCCATCGCCCCACAATCAATATGCACAGCGCTGTCTGTCTGTGTATGAGACGATTACAACCGAACGCGTTGACCGATTTACATGAAACCTTTTTTGTTAGCACCGTCTTAATGAGAGAAGGGTACTTGGGTGATTGATGACCCTAGGGTCACAGGGACCGAAGTTATTGTGCTCTGAAAAGGTCACCAAAAATATAAAAGTCTTCAAATGCCATTTTTGACCTTTGGTGACCTTTTGAGGCCTTCGCCCCCTTTTCTGGTACCCCCGTACCAATGCTTGTACTCTTAAACTCATACATCCATTGAAAGGCGTGTAAAATGAGAGGTCAACTGTGTCAACGGTCTGATGTGATGAATGTTATCTTTATTTCCGGTGCACGGTGCACCCTAACACTGATAAGAGGTTGAAATTACTTGGAAACAATTGAACATCGAGCACATATCAATGCGTATGTGCTTGATGCTTATGCAACTGCTTACGAACATCATGGCGGCGCGGCCACCAAGGGCTGTGCTACCGAGATTGCTATGCGGTCGGTGATTTGACCGTTTTGATATATTTTTAACCAAGTTCAAATAAATTAGGCCAGGTGCGTGTCCGGCCACACGCGGTGTAGGGTCCCGTAATTAACCGTAGACCCGTTAGAAGTGGAAAGTCAAAACTACATTCATGATTTGCAAACGAAAGCCTAAGTCAAAAAATTGTTACCCCACATGATGGGGAAGTCAAAAAGAAAAAAGTTCGTCCCCATATTACGTGTATGGGACGTACCCCGAATTCATTATAATTTCAGCATTTTTTTCTAATGTATCTCGGCGTCATTATTGAATACATATAGATGTCCATGCTTAAATTACAGCTTCTAGGACAAATAGTCTCTTCGTAAAGCCGAAGACAGACTTACAAACAAAGCGAAACTATAAGGGTTCGTTGTTGTTCTACGCAACTCTAAAAAAGAGGAGGTTCTCGTAGGTCTAACACTAACATTCTTTTCTTTTATTTTAAATATTCTTTAGACAACGAATTTACTAACGTATGTTTATCGCAAGAATAGAGTACTAATCGATTCGAATCTAAATTTGACAAATACCAATTTGTAACATACGCAATACTTTATTTAGCAACTCAATGACGTCATGCATATGCAATAATAGATACGAATCGTACTATCATCATAATTATTTTACCGAGTTTGGCACGATCTACTGATAGTGACACGGAAGGTCCTTGACGAGTTGTTGATGATCGCTGACTTCAGATTAGACTAGCGGATAGTATTGGTCGCTTTAATGTTTGTTGCAGTTGTATTGAAGTAATGTTATTAATTAATTGATTTACTAGCTACCCCGGCGAACTTTGTAGCGCACCTACTACTACAATTACTCTACAAATACTCTAAAATAACCACCTATCCACCCTTTAAGTTACTCCGCTTGTATATATATATAAATATACGACAAAAAGCTAGTATCAGACTAATTATAAGTAACCTAACATTAATTTTATAATCTAGGTCAATAATATAACAATAACAAAGTGTTGATTTAAATTATTGTATTTTAGTTTTTTGGCTCAAAGTAACGTTTTTTATTCTGATTAAGTTCGTTGCTGACACGGTATCAATTATCATAAAATCTATTCGCAAACATGGGTCAAAATGATATAGAGTATACACAGACTCCAAACATGTTTTACCAATTTAAGGCATGTAAATTATTCAATGGTCAAATGAGTCCGTCTAACTTAACTTTCATAATTATAATAAATTGATATAATTTCAGAAATCAATTAATTTATATTTATATATTAAATAAAATATATATTAATAGTCAATAATTTTATAAAGCTTAGTTAATTTTTATGTCCTTAACTAATAGAAATTAATTTACATGGTAATAGCTTTTCGATTTTAAAAATGTATTGAGTTTATTTTTAAACATCGTCAATGGTAGCTCCTTAATATTTTTTGGTAATTTATTATAGATTTTTGATGCCATTCCATAAAAACTTTTTGTGAGCAATGCCGTTTATGCACTTAGTAAACACAAATGGCTCGTTACGTCTGCTACGCGAATGGCTATAATCATCTTTAATAGATGTTGAAGTTGGTGATGTTATGTTGTACTAATTTTACGTTTATTTTATTATTCCGTTTAGGGGTTACCTTTTCTTTTATTCAAATAAATGTGTCATAATCATAACGTTTAAACTGCACTCATGCACACTAATAATAATAAACAATAATATAATATATAGACACACACAAACACATCCATCCACACACAAAATAAATAGAAGTAAAAATACTGTTTTGATTTTGATCCTTACCAATATCGTATTAAAATAGGAAACTTATTAATTCGCCGTGGGGCGCCGGCAGAAGAATGTTGCCCCTCCTCTCATTCCCGTGGATGCAGTAAGAGCCTGCTAAGGGATACCTCCGGAAGATAGGTGGCAGCGTCTTTCCGTGTATCAACATCCCGTACTGCGCTCGCCAATCCGCCTGCCAAGCGGAGGCGTACCGTTGCCATACTCACCGTATGGCAACTACCCCTCATGGAGACCCATGAGGGAGGTCTTTGTTCATTAGTGGACGTTTTATGGCTGAAATGAATGAAAAATTGCTGTGACCTTCATAAAATAAAACAGTGATAAGAATAAGATTATGCACAAAATAACATCAATAAATATTACTGGATTATTTATTATTCGCACAGCGCCATCTATGTGTGACACATATTTTTGTCACTCAATTTTCTTATGTTATTCGTTGCAGGTCTAAAAACAGCTTACAAGCGTTTCTACGTGGACATAGGGTCAGTTGTGGGGCAATGCGACAAGATATGGACAATATCGCTGAACGAGGACTCTCCGAGGACTCCTCTAGTGCTGCTGCACGGGATGGGGGCCGGTCTAGCCCTCTGGTGTCCCAACCTCGACGCCCTAGCGTCTACCAGGCCGGTGTATGCTATTGACTTGTTAGGTAAGTAGCCATAAAGCTTTAGCTCTTTTAAGAGCTCTTTTAAGAGCTCTTTAGGCAAGGAAATTGATATATATATAGGCAAGGAAATTGATATATATATTTAAAAAAATAAGAAATTGTGCCGATCTTAATTGCTTGAAAATTGTTTATTACGCACTCGCTCAATCTGTTCTCTCGTACTGTATCACCGCGTGGGGTGGTTCTGCAAAAACCCATATGATGAGAATAGAGAGATCACAGAGGGCAATTCTGAAGGTTATGACCTCCAAACCCAGACGCTTTCCTACAACCTTGCTATACTCGAACTGCGACGTACTCACTGTTCGTCAACTATTTATTCTATGTACTATTTTACGAAAGCATTCTGAAATTACATATGATCCAAACATAGGCACGGTCAAACGTCGCTCCGACATAGTCTGCAGAACAGAGTGTCACCGAACTGCAGTCGCAGGGAGACATTATGTCTATTTAAGCAGCTCCTTATACAACAGGGTAAACAAAATTATAAACATCTACCCCCTTACTTTTTTTAAATGTAAAGTTATACTGACAGAGTGGCTAAAAAGCCTCAACTACGACGACACTGAAAATCTACTCAAATTCAGTGAATAAACTACTGACACACATTTACAAACTATACATAATCGCACGCACTCACACGCTTACACGCACACTCATACAATCACGCGCGCACAAACACACACACACTCACACTCACAAACACACCACACACAAATATACACACACACACACACACACACAAACATATAAATAAATAAAAATCACAAATAATCATAAACAGTTAATATTTTTACATTTAGTTTTTTCAATTTTTGTATAGGTATTATGTCTCGTAATTTTAGTCTTTCTTGTGCATTTGCTGTTTTCTTTTTTAATTTAATTTTTTTCATAGCATTAATAATAGCTCTTAAGTAGGAACACCCAATACTTCGGAGGCGGGCGCTGGCTCTGCTACGCAGTTCTTTTTGAAACTTTTGCAGCAGTCAACGTTTTTCTCATTATGTTGTACCAAAGTTTTTGTTCCAAATAAATGTTTTTGTATTGTATTGTATAAGACCATGACCGAATTTTTTTAATTCAAAATACTTTTATTGTGCTGCTTCGCGATGTTTCTTTGGCTAGCAGGCATCTATCGGAAGAATCCTAAATGAGTTCATATTTTATCTAGGTTAAATGTGTCGATGAAACTATTTTTTTACAACCTATAAATAATAAATAATGCTGGACAAATCATCTATCATCTAGCCCCAAGCTAAGCAGAGCATGTGTTATGGCTACTAGGTGACTGATATACTTAATACATTATACTACATAGATACATTTTTTTATTATATATAGAAAAACACCCAGAACACCCTGAACAAATATCTGTAGATCGTACAGACATTTGTCCCGAGGCGGGAATCGAACCCGCAACCCCTTGCGTCGCAGGCGGACCTTCGCCCGCTGCGCCACAGAGCTCGTCATCGTATAATGTGTCCCACTGTTGGGCAAAGGTCTTCCATTTTCTTCCAATCCCACCAGTCTTCCTGAAAGGCATCGATATCGTGACGCCAGCGTCTTTAAAGCCCGCCTCGGTGTCGCCGCGCGTACGAAAGTAATTTATGCCAAAGATTGAAATCGTTATATGCCCTCAGGCCAAAAACTGTGTCATTATCTTTATATGTTTGTTAACAATCAGAATGAAACATTCATTTCGTGCGGAAACAAAGCGGTCTCATTACGGTGAGGGCGTATCTAACGATTTATATCTTTGAATTATGCCACTGAATTAAACCCTACTTATCTTGTTCTACATTGTAGCGATTTGACTCGGTTTTAGCCTACAGTTGATGTCAGTGAGGTCCCCGGACTTTCATTGTTCGATAATGAGGGGCCGGATTATTATGCTTATCTGTAAACAGAACTGTTTCATGATCAATTCATGAGCGATATTCGCACCGGCGGATAATTTGCACTTTATTTGATTTGTTAGTAATGAAAAAACTTGGACGTGACACACAGTATTGTTGAACTAGTCCTCTAATAGTAAAAAAATATGCCAGCTTAGATATCAGCATGCAGTGTTTTTTTTTTTATTGTTTGATTCACAACTTGAAATATACACTGTTTTTAGAAATTACGCCGTAAGAGTTAATTTTTTTCTTTATTTTAGTTCATACGTGTGGCGTAGATTTCAATTTGTGAACCCAATAATAAAAAAAAAAAAAAAAAACTAAAAAAAAATAATCGATCTCAGTAGCTCCGTTAGTAGACACCTAACCGCCGGCAGCTCGAAAGTATATTTTTTTGTGTAGTAATTTCATAATTTAATAAATTAGAGTGATTCGATCTCATTATTAATCAATCGCTAATCACCGTGGGGTGCCCGGGGTTGCAGTAAGAATCTGCCAAGGGATACCTCCGGAAGATGGGAAGCGTCTCTCCGTGTATCAACATTCCACACTGCGCCGCTCGCCAAGCGTGGCGAGTATGGCAACAACCCCTTATGATCAGTAGTACTTGGTGATTCATGAGAAATGCCTTTGTCCAGCAGTGGACGTCCTACGGCTGAGATGATGAATCGATTGATTAGATAGATAGATAGATAGATAACTCTTTATTGTACTTAATACTAACACATGACATAATATAACAAAGACAGAAAATTACAAAAATAAAAGTAGAAGTACAATGGGCGGCCTTATCACTATTAGCGATCTCTTCCAGGCAACCTTAGGATGGACTTAACCAACATAAATGAAAAAAGCATGCGTCATCATAAATATTTAAACTTATGCATTTAATAAATATATACCTCTAAGTATAGTTAATAATCTATTTAGCGACTATAGTACATAATCAAATTATTTAATCTACTAATACAAATAAAATTATAATACATAATCAATAAATGTCATATAGATATATACATATATATATATCTATATATATATACATATCAAATACAATAAATACTAATATATACTATAAATAATAATAATCAACTTTGGATGAGCTGCTTGTGCTTGCCATCTCTTTGCCACTACGTCGCAGAATATTTAATTGGGTAGGTACTTACTCTTAGATTAAAATCACTAATGTATGTAGTGACTAGCTGTACTCGCGCGGTTTCACTCGCGTGTTTCATACGTTGTTGTTTATGAAATTTAGTGTAAAAGTTAATGTTCCAAGAAAACAGGCCAATGCACTTTGGAACTCGCGCTTTTAGAACCCTAATAAACCGTACTAAATGCAGAAGTTATAAATTGTATAGCCTTAGTTAATCCATAAGCTTTATATTATCTATATAATATATACAGACTTGGGGTTTTAACCAGCGAGCGATGGAGCGCAGTATCCTAGGAGTCAAACTGTCAGACCGGATAGAAAATAGTGAACTGCGCTCCAAAACACAGATCGCAGACGTCGCCCAAAAATCGGGCCAATTGAAGTGGGATTGGGCGGGTCACGTCTGCCGCAGGCCGGATAAGTCATGGGCTAAATCCACTACCGAATGGATCCCGCAAGACAGGAAACGACCTCGCGGCAGACCGAGACGTCGATGGAGAGACGAACTCGACGCATACTTGGTAGCTCAAGACAGAGAAAGGTGGATGGAAGGAAGGGAGGCCTTAGCCCTGCAGTGGGACAGTACAGGCTCTTAATAATAATAATATATATATATACATATACTTAAGACCAAAAATAAAGAATAATGCGTATTAGGGTTTTTCGAAAATCAGAGTTTATTTAACGGGGTGGGCAGAGTCTTCAATTTTACAATGGAGGATATTACTGCATGGCTTGAATAACTCGAAAATTGCTATAAATAATCTTCAGGGCAAGTTTTGGAAAGGTCCTAAACGATAATAAGCTCTAAAAAATATTCCACTAGCATTTTACACTCAGTTTTACACACAGAACAGTTTTTACCATACAAATCGGGAGACTAAAACTAAAACTACCTACTGATCGGATTTTCATGCGCTTTTTACTAATAGATAGAGTAATTCAAGAGAAGAATTTTAAGCAAAAATGTATTAAGATTTGGGGCAAGTTCGCTGAACTGTTTATCATGTCTGTCGGAAAATGTATTGCAGACTGGGAGTTGATTGGCGTGCGCCGCGTAAACCGTTTAGGTTAGCTAAGTGCATGTGATGTCTATAAGATTCACTTTGACGAGCTCTGTGGCGCAGCGGGCGACGGTCCGCCTGCGCTGCAAGGGGTCGCGGGTTCGATTCCCGCCTCGGGACAAATGTCTGTACGATCTGCAGATATTTATTCAGGGTGTTCTGGGTGTTTTTCTATATATAATAAAAATATCTATCTATGTAGTATAATGTATTAAGTATATCAGTCATCTAGTACCCATAACACAAGCTCTGCTTAGCTTGGGGCTAGATGATGTGATTTGTCCAGCATTATTTATATTTATTTATTTATTTAAGATCTCTTTGAAATGTCTACAAAAAATATGCATTTATTGCGAATTTTTTTAAACAAAGATGGTGTAAATATGTATCCAAATAAGTTTTTTTAACATCTTGAGTAGTTCATATAGAACATAAAATTTAAATAAATACCTTACGAGTTATAAAGCGAAATTAAAAGTCTCGCGTGACAAAATAGTTACAGCGGTGCGGGCGTACGTCTAATTCCTAAACAGTTGGACCGACACAATTGAACCCGGTAGATGGCGCTGCTGTCAGCATGTCTACATAACAGCGGGCAGGACGACGTCTGCCGGGTCTGCTAGTTAGAAATAAGTATTTTTTTTATCATAGTTGTTTTTATGTTTTGTGTGTGTGTCTAATAAATGTATTCCTTCTTCTTTCTTCTTCTATTAATAATGATATCGAATCAAGCTAGAATCTTAAAGTTAAGGAAGCATGATTATTAAATTAAATATTGAATACACTTAAAAATAATGAAAATTTCAATTTCAATTTATTTATTCGTTTGTGAACCTAAGTTTACAATAGATAGTACTTAATATTAGAAAAACGTGTTACTTTGTTGCAGGATTCGGCCGCAGCTCCCGTCCAAATTTCTCCTCAGATGCCCTCAAGGTGGAGGCGCAGTGGGTGGAGTCGGTGGAAGAGTGGAGGCGCGAGGTCAACCTGTCCCAGTTCATACTTCTAGGGCACAGCCTCGGCGGGTACATAGCCACCGCGTACGCCATCAAATACCCTGAGAGGTGAGTTCTAAGGAGATACGAGTACCCAGAGAGGTGGTAATGAGTTCCATCACTCTCCGAAGGCGGGTCGCAGTGGGTTGAGTCGGTGGAAGAGTGGAGGCGCGAGGTCAACCTGTCCCAGTTCATACTTCTAGGGCACAGCCTCGGCGGGTACATAGCCACCGCGTACGCCATCAAATACCCTGAGAGGTGAGTTCTAAGGAGATACGAGTACCCAGAGAGGTGGTAATGAGTTCCATCACTCTCCGAAGGCGGGTCGCAGTGGGTTGAGTCGGTGGAAGAGTGGAGGCGCGAGGTCAACCTGTCCCAGTTCATACTTCTAGGGCACAGCCTCGGCGGGTACATAGCCACCGCGTACGCCATCAAATACCCTGAGAGGTGAGTTCTAAGGAGATACGAGTACCCAGAGAGGTGGGAATGAGTTCCATCAGACTCTCCCAAGGCGGGACGCAGTGGGGTACATAGCCACCGCATACGCCATCAAATACCCTGAGAGGTGAGTTCTAAGGTGAAACGAGTACTCAGAGAGGTGGGAATGAGTTCCATCACTCTCCCAAGGCGGGTCGTCGCAGTGGTTGAGTCGGTTGAAAACTGGCGGCGCGAAGTTAACTTGTCCCAGTTCATACTTCTAGGGCACAGCCTCGGCGGGTACATAGCCACCGCGTACGCCATCAAATACCTTGAGAGGTGAGTTCTAAGGAGATACGAGTACCCAGAGAGGTGGGAATGAGTTCCATCACTCTCCCAAGGCGGGTCGCAGTGGTTGGAGTCGGTTGAAAAGTGACGGCGCGAATTCAACTGGTCTCAGTTCATACTTCTAGGGCACAGCCTCGGCGGATACATGCCCACCGCGTACGCCATCAAATTGTTGTCTCCCTGACACTACCCCGACTATAATCAGACGAAAATGGACACAGACCCTGGATCTTTGGCAGAATTCCTTGGGCAGAATATACAATAACGGGAATTAAATTAATCATAATATTAAGACAAAAATTGTAACTATGAATAGAAGTGAAAAAGTGAGGTTTCCTCTTCGTTTCTTCCTCACTTGGAAAAAAAGTTTTCTGTATCGAACAAATGTAATTATGTGCATTCAGTTTCAATCATAATTAAATGTGTTTTGGTTTTATTTTGTAAATTGACTATTCTATGAATCAACACTTATTGACTTTGACGATGGTGATTAATTCATACGTTTTCACCGCGTGCGCCATCAAATACCCCTTAGAGGCGAGTTCTAAGGTGAAAGTGTAAAGTACCCAGAGAGCTGAGTATGAATTCCATCTGTATCACCTTCGAGGATAGACTGTATAAATTGTAACTTGTATCAATTATTTGAACAAAGTCAAATTTAATGAGTGCGTGGGAAAAACTCTTCCCACGTAAATAAAAGAGCGGCTTCGATCACAAGGTTTAATGGGGTACGGATTACACATGGTATAAATAGGTACAATAAAAGTGTGATAATAAGAATGCGTATCAGCAATCTGAAAAACCACGCTAATGATCTCCCTCTGTCACTCCACTAGGGATGTACCCAACAAAAGGGTTGTGTCGAATCGATTCGATCGATTCGCTACAAGTGTTTATTCATTACAGTAAATTACTTCTTAGAATAGTTAATTTACAAACTACAAACATTAAAATTTAATAAATCGCATAATTGAATTTGTTCGTCTGAAAACTTTTTTCCAACATAATATACAATAGTTGAACAATGAGGCTATTGTAGGTATATTCTGCTCAAGGAATTCTGCCAGAGATCCAGGTTCTGTGTCCATATTTTTCTGATTATGGTCAGGGAGACAACGCACAGTACACCCCAACATACATGAAACAACTATATGAAACTGAACATATAGGCTTTATAAAACGCAATTAATTCAAATTATTTATTCCAGGGTCCGGCATCTAGTCTTAGCTGATCCATGGGGCTTCCCGGAGCGTCCGAGCAACGCGTACGAAAAGTACCAGGTACAATCCATTGCACGTGTCACTTTCATCTTCTGAGCGCCTACTGTAGAAAACGATTACGATATTATCGTCAGAATGGCAATCCATACGTAATGTCCACAATAGTTAGTTTGGCTTGATTACGATGCATCGCAATTTACGTTCAAGTGCAGGCCCCCGATAACGAAATAAATATCCGGTTAAAAACGTGTTAATTACAGTAAAGAAATATTTGAGGAATATAATGAAATAGAATATGACTTGAAGCTGATTTTCTACGTAGATAAGTTAAAATGCGAATAAATGAGCATGCATGTGTTGAGATCGCGAAATTGAAGAAAGTACTATTTCTTTCGCCGTGGGGTGCCGGCAGTAGAATGTTACCCCTCCTCTCATACCCATGGACGCAGTAAGAGCCTGTTAAGGGATACCTCCGGAAGATGGGCAGCAGCGTCTCCGTGTACCAACACCCCGTACTGCGTTCGCCAACCCGCCTGCCAAGCGTGGTGAGTACGGCAACTACATGGAGATCCATGAGCGAGGCCTGTGTTCAGTAGTGGACGTTTCACGGCTGAAACGAACTATTTCTTTACTGTGACAAACTAAGTTAGATAGATAGAAAAAACATTTATTTGTAACACTCATAACAAAACACATAAGAAATAAAAGACACAACAGGAGAGAGAAAATAACAAATTAAACTAAGAAAAAACAGTTACAAAAAGGCGTCTGACTCAGCCTAAGTTGAGCATAAGCACAACGCTGATCTTCCGTCAGAACCGGTTTGATACGAGATGAAAAGATAACACTCAACTTATAACTACTAACTAAAATTAATAAATATAACTACCTACTAACAAAAAATAAAACCGGGCAAGAGCGAGTCGGACTCGCGCACCGAGGGTTCCGTGCCATCATACAATATCATCATCATCATTACAGCCGTAAGATATCCACTGCTGGACATAGGCCTCCCTCATTGACTTAGAGATCCAAGTGCATGAGGGGTTGTTGCCATACTCACCACGCTTGGCAGGCGGGTTGGTGAGCGCAGTTCGGGATGTTCTTGCACGGAAAGACGCTGCTGCCCATCTTCCGGAGATATCCCTTAGCAGATTCTTACTGCATCCACGGGCAGAAGAGGAGCATACAATATAATATATGACAAAGGCGGTTTTATATTTGTAGGAGAACCTTGACAGCGCCATCTCTTGTCTGATAGCGGAACTTATGTAGATTTTTTACACTTTCGATGATTTCTAAAAAAGTATGCTATGTAGAGAGATTGTAATAAATTTCCTCTAATCTTTACATATATTTCTAATAGCAATAATAGTTTCAGAGGTTTATCTTCGCAAACTTCGGAGATAAGGGGGGGGAACGCTATTTTTTTCAACATTTTTGTAAATAACTCAAAAACTATACAATTTAAAGAAAAACTAAAAACTGTTTATTAATGTGCAAATAAATACCTTTCATATGATACCCCACATTACCTAGTAACTTTCCAAAAATTTTGAAAACGCCCCTTCCACCCCCATTGTCTAAAAAACTATGCAAATTAGAGTGTTCGCTATAATTTTCCTATAAAGTTTACATACACTTCTATGAGCTATAAAAGTATCACGGGTTTATCTCTGCAAACTTCGGAGATAAGGGGGGGGGAACGGTCAATTTTTCAACATTTTTGTAAATAACTCAAAAACAATACGGCTTATAGAAAAACTAAAAACTGTTTATTAATGTGCAAATGAATACCTTTCATATGATACCCCACATTAACTATTTACTTTACAAAAATTTTGAAAACCCCCCTTCCACCCCCCTTGTCCAAAAAAGTATGCTAATTAGAGAGTTCGCTATAATTTTCCTATAAAGTTTACATACACTTCTATTAGCTTTAAAAGTATCACGGGGTTATCTCTGCAAACTTCGGAGATAAGGGGGGGGGAACGGTCGTTTTTTCAACATTTTTGTAAATAACTCAAAAACGATACGTTTTAAAGAAAAATTAAAAACTGTTTATTAATGTGCAAATGAATACCTTTCATATGATACCCCACACGGCCTAGTAACTTCACTTAAAATTTTTGAGATCCCCTATCCGCCCCCCTGCAATCAAAATAAGAATATTTTTTAACATTTTTAAATATGTTATATTAGTAAAAAAGTGTTGTCTTTTACCATTTTAAATTTCAAGTCGATAGCATCAGTAGTTCTCGAGATATCCATGTGTGACAGACAGACAGACAGACAGACAGACAGACAGACAGACAGAGTGATTCTATAAGGGTTCCTTTTTACCATTTTGGTCCGGAACCCTAAAAACTAAAGAAACAGCATACCATAAATCTAATAGAAAAAGTGCAAAAGAATTTAAAACTATCATTTAAAAGTTAAAACTATTCTATCTCTAGTTAAATAATAAATAATGCTGGACAAATCACACAGCATCATCTAGCCCCAAGCTAAGCAGAGCTTGTGATATGGGTACTAGATGACTGATATACTTAATACATTATACTACATAGATAAATATTTTTATTATACATATATAGAAAAACACCCAGAACACCCTGAACAAATATCTGCAGATCGTATAGACATTTGTCCCGAGGCAGGAATCGAACCCGCAACCCCTTGCGTCGCAAGCGGACCTTCGCCCGCTGCGCCACAGAGCTCGTCAAGGATCAAAGGAATCACAGTCAAGGATCAAAGGTTAAAGGATCTTGATTAATTGTAAATTGTCTAGTTAAAGGAGTTGATGTGATTACTTCCAGATGCCGATCTGGGTGCGCGCCGTGGCCACGGCGCTGCAGCCGCTGAACCCGCTGTGGGCGCTGCGCGCGGCCGGGCCGGCGGGCCGCTGGCTGGTCTCCAAGACCCGCCCGGACATATCGCGGAAGTACGTCAAGTACATCGCCGACGCGGAGACCGTCATACCCGAGTATATATACCAGTGCAACTCGCAGGCGCCTAGGTGAGTTAACTTAATGCCTAGTGAAAACCGCGGATATGTAAGATAAGATAATTTATTTATTTGTTACCACAAGCATTCACATATGTACAAATGAACATTTTATAACAAAAATAAGAAAAGTAGGTGACATGCTTGAGTCACAAAAAGGTCTCTGTCTCAGCGTAAGTTAACAACCAACGCTGGTCTTCCGACAGAGCCGTTTGGTGACGTCACGGAAAGCAACATATTAAATAACAAAACTAAGCAAAACATTAAATAATTTAATTCATATAATTTTGTGCAATATAGAATTAAATTGCAAATTTATTATTGTATGTCATAGATATGATAAAATTGTTGATACCTAAATTTATTTAAGACCTTCATGTATATGTACCTACACAATTTAACAATAAAATTTTCTTATTTCATTGACAAATTGTGTCGACATACACAAATATAGGTAAAAGTTAAATAATAAAAATCAAGCAACTGAAAACTGAAAAAAAAATATAATGCACTAAATGGGAAATCAAAACATAACTTCAGTTCTTGTTATGGCAAAAAAAAGAAATATAAAATTACACAATATAATTACACACTATAGCGCAGTTGTTGACTTTTATCGTCATCATCCTCGGGACAAATGTCTGTACGATCTGCAGATATTTGTTCAGGGTGTTCTGGGTGTTTTTCTATATATAATAAAAATATCTATCTATGTAGTATAATGTATTAAGTATATCAGTCATCTAGTACCCATAACACAAGATCTGCTTAGCTTGGGGCTAGATGATGCTGTGTGATTTGTCCAGCATTATTTATTATATGTATTTATTTTACTTATCTACAGCACATAGGTACCCACTGCTGGGTGGAGGCATCCCTTTGTAAACGCCACGTAATCTAGTCCTCCGCTGTGCCAAGCCGGGAATTGTGGGTTGCCTAGCAACGCTTTTAGTAAACCTTAATGGTTTGATTACATTGTCTCTAGATAGACAGTCGTACTATAGACAGTATACATACCGAAGCCGTGGACTGAAAACCACGGATGTCTGAAAGATTTTCACTCTATGGCGTAGTTGTAGGCTTTTATCGTCATCATCCACAGCACTGATAGAATTTTGACTAAACTATATAGGTGAGGTATGCAAGTGGCTGGTCTCCAAGACCCGCCCGGAAATACGTCAAGTACACCGTCGGGGTTTTCTTCTCAGGGGGGGATGCAGTTTCGGGCTCAAGTACATCGCCGACGCGGAGTTGGTTATATAGGTCGCGCGATAGTTAAAGATCGCTCGGAAAAAGTAGAAGGGGTATGCGCAGTATTCAATTCTAAGGTCTATTTGGTGATGTGCGGGGTGAGGGGGGCGGGTGTGCGCTGACGGCGTCACGTCATTGGTAGATCAGTCGCTCTCAAGGTCACCTCCCGCGTTGCGTTCACGCGTCTCGATTCGTGCGCGATTGGAAACGTGCGCCGATTGCCCCCACTAGATTCATCGCGCGATCTTAAACCACCGCGCGACCTGTACCAGAGTATATTTAACAGTGCAACTCGCAGTCGCCTTGGTGACATTACAAAGGTTGAACCGGGACCATTTTGTGACACTTATTAGTTGTCTCTTAGATTAAGATTAGGGTTTCACTGGTCAGTTTACTAACCAAAACCAAACAACGGCTAAAAAATCTTGGTAAGTAAACTGACCAAAACCAAACGAGCGGTTAATAAGTTTGTGTTGAAATAAATCATTTTTCATTTTATTAATTTCAATCATGTCTTTTTTCCTTTCCTCTTTATAATATTAGTTGTTACATTGCAGCGGCGAAGCAGCTTTCCACTCGATGATGACCGGCTACGGCTGGTCCAAGAACCCGATGGTGAAGCGGCTGGACCAGCTGGTGCCCGCGCTGCCCGTCACGGTGCTGTACGGCTCGCGCTCGTGGGTCGACAACTGCACGGGGCAGGTGCTGGCCGAGCAGAGGCCTGCGGCCAGCACGCATGTGCAGGTGAGACGTCCAATGGTTCATGCCCGCGCTGCCCGTCACGGTGCTGTACGGCTCGCGCTCGTGGGTCGACAACTGCACGGGGCAGGTGCTGGCCGAGCAGAGGCCTGCCGCCAGCACGCATGTGCAGGTGAGACGTCCAATGGTTCATGCCCGCGCTGCCCGTCACGGTGCTGTACGGCTCGCGCTCGTGGGTCGACAACTGCACGGGGCAGGTGCTGGCCGAGCAGAGGCCTGCCGCCAGCACGCATGTGCAGGTGAGACGTCCAATGGTTCATGCCCGCGCTGCCCGTCACGGTGCTGTACGGCTCGCGCTCGTGGGTCGACAACTGCACGGGGCAGGTGCTGGCCGAGCAGAGGCCTGCCGCCAGCACGCATGTGCAGGTGAGACGTCCAATGGTTCATGCCCGCGCTGCCCGTCACGGTGCTGTACGGCTCGCGCTCGTGGGTCGACAACTGCACGGGGCAGGTGCTGGCCGAGCAGAGGCCTGCCGCCAGCACGCATGTGCAGGTGAGACGTCCAATGGTTCATGCCCGCGCTGCCCGTCACGGTGCTGTACGGCTCGCGCTCGTGGGTCGACAACTGCACGGGGCAGGTGCTGGCCGAGCAGAGGCCTGCCGCCAGCACGCATGTGCAGGTGAGACGTCCAATGGTTCATGCCCGCGCTGCCCGTCACGGTGCTGTACGGCTCGCGCTCGTGGGTCGACAACTGCACGGGGCAGGTGCTGGCCGAGCAGAGGCCTGCCGCCAGCACGCATGTGCAGGTGAGACGTCCAATGGTTCATGCCCGCGCTGCCCGTCACGGTGCTGTACGGCTCGCGCTCGTGGGTCGACAACTGCACGGGGCAGGTGCTGGCCGAGCAGAGGCCTGCGGCCAGCACGCATGTGCAGGTGAGACGTCCAATGGTTCATGCCCGCGCTGCCCGTCACGGTGCTGTACGGCTCGCGCTCGTGGGTCGACAACTGCACGGGGCAGGTGCTGGCCGAGCAGAGGCCTGCGGCCAGCACGCATGTGCAGGTGAGACGTCCAATGGTTCATGCCCGCGCTGCCCGTCACGGTGCTGTACGGCTCGCGCTCGTGGGTCGACAACTGCACGGGGCAGGTGCTGGCCGAGCAGAGGCCTGCGGCCAGCACGCATGTGCAGGTGAGACGTCCAATGGTTCATGCCCGCGCTGCCCGTCACGGTGCTGTACGGCTCGCGCTCGTGGGTCGACAACTGCACGGGGCAGGTGCTGGCCGAGCAGAGGCCTGCGGCCAGCACGCATGTGCAGGTGAGACGTCCAATGGTTCATGCCCGCGCTGCCCGTCACGGTGCTGTACGGCTCGCGCTCGTGGGTCGACAACTGCACGGGGCAGGTGCTGGCCGAGCAGAGGCCTGCCGCCAGCACGCATGTGCAGGTGAGACGTCCAATGGTTCATGCCCGCGCTGCCCGTCACGGTGCTGTACGGCTCGCGCTCGTGGGTCGACAACTGCACGGGGCAGGTGCTGGCCGAGCAGAGGCCTGCCGCCAGCACGCATGTGCAGGTGAGACGTCCAATGGTTCATGCCCGCGCTGCCCGTCACGGTGCTGTACGGCTCGCGCTCGTGGGTCGACAACTGCACGGGGCAGGTGCTGGCCGAGCAGAGGCCTGCCGCCAGCACGCATGTGCAGGTGAGACGTCCAATGGTTCATGCCCGCGCTGCCCGTCACGGTGCTGTACGGCTCGCGCTCGTGGGTCGACAACTGCACGGGGCAGGTGCTGGCCGAGCAGAGGCCTGCCGCCAGCACGCATGTGCAGGTGAGACGTCCAATGGTTCATGCCCGCGCTGCCCGTCACGGTGCTGTACGGCTCGCGCTCGTGGGTCGACAACTGCACGGGGCAGGTGCTGGCCGAGCAGAGGCCTGCCGCCAGCACGCATGTGCAGGTGAGACGTCCAATGGTTCATGCCCGCGCTGCCCGTCACGGTGCTGTACGGCTCGCGCTCGTGGGTCGACAACTGCACGGGGCAGGTGCTGGCCGAGCAGAGGCCTGCCGCCAGCACGCATGTGCAGGTGAGACGTCCAATGGTTCATGCCCGCGCTGCCCGTCACGGTGCTGTACGGCTCGCGCTCGTGGGTCGACAACTGCACGGGGCAGGTGCTGGCCGAGCAGAGGCCTGCCGCCAGCACGCATGTGCAGGTGAGACGTCCAATGGTTCATGCCCGCGCTGCCCGTCACGGTGCTGTACGGGTCGCGCTCGTGGGTCGACAACTGCACGGGGCAGGTGCTGGCCGAGCAGAGGCCTGCCGCCAGCACGCATGTGCAGGTGAGACGTCCAATGGTTCATGCCCGCGCTGCCCGTCACGCTGCTGTACGGCTCGCGCTCGTGGGTCGACAACTGCACGGGGCAGGTGCTGGCCGAGCAGAGGCCTGCCGCCAGCACGCATGTGCAGGTGAGACGTCCAATGGTTCATGCCCGCGCTGCCCGTCACGCTGCTGTACGGCTCGCGCTCGTGGGTCGACAACTGCACGGGGCAGGTGCTGGCCGAGCAGAGGCCTGCCGCCAGCACGCATGTGCAGGTGAGACGTCCAATGGTTCATGCCCGCGCTGCCCGTCACGCTGCTGTACGGCTCGCGCTCGTGGGTCGACAACTGCACGGGGCAGGTGCTGGCCGAGCAGAGGCCTGCCGCCAGCACGCATGTGCAGGTGAGACGTCCAATGGTTCATGCCCGCGCTGCCCGTCACGCTGCTGTACGGCTCGCGCTCGTGGGTCGACAACTGCACGGGGCAGGTGCTGGCCGAGCAGAGGCCTGCCGCCAGCACGCATGTGCAGGTGAGACGTCCAATGGTTCATGCCCGCGCTGCCCGTCACGCTGCTGTACGGCTCGCGCTCGTGGGTCGACAACTGCACGGGGCAGGTGCTGGCCGAGCAGAGGCCTGCCGCCAGCACGCATGTGCAGGTGAGACGTCCAATGGTTCATGCCCGCGCTGCCCGTCACGCTGCTGTACGGGTCGCGCTCGTGGGTCGACAACTGCACGGGGCAGGTGCTGGCCGAGCAGAGGCCTGCCGCCAGCACGCATGTGCAGGTGAGACGTCCAATGGTTCATGCCCGCGCTGCCCGTCACGCTGCTGTACGGCTCGCGCTCGTGGGTCGACAACTGCACGGGGCAGGTGCTGGCCGAGCAGAGGCCTGCCGCCAGCACGCATGTGCAGGTGAGACGTCCAATGGTTCATGCCCGCGCTGCCCGTCACGCTGCTGTACGGCTCGCGCTCGTGGGTCGACAACTGCACGGGGCAGGTGCTGGCCGAGCAGAGGCCTGCCGCCAGCACGCATGTGCAGGTGAGACGTCCAATGGTTCATTCCACACTCTAATGACCCATGCATTGACAGGTTAGTTAGACGCCCTAAAGTTCGTTCCTCTCTGATGGTCAAGCCACTGGATCAGCTGGAGCTGCCATACGCTGCTATACGGCTCGCGCTCATGGGTCAACTTCACGGGACAGGTTCTAGCCGAGCAGAGGCCTGCGTCCAGCACACATGTACAGGTGAGACTTACAAAAGGTTGATACCACTCTCTGATGCATGTCTCTTCCATGTATTAACAGGTTCATTCCATTCTCTGATGTTTTTCTCTTTACTTCTCATAGACTTTAGTTTGGTCACAATCTCACCTAATGTTAAGCGAAGATCTCGCCGACGATAGATCACTAAAGTCTAGAAGATATTCATTCATGACTTGAAGAGACCCAGGTTGTAGTTTTTGGCTTAAACAGAAGCCGGCAGCAAGTTCCAGACCTGCGTCCAGCACACGCGTACAAGGTAAAACGTCCAAAGGTTCATTCCACTATAATGACCCATGCATTGACAGGTTAGTTAGACGCCCTAAAGTTCGTTCTCCTCTGATGGTCAAGCTACTGGATCAGCTGGATCCGACGCTGCCATACGCTGCTGTACGGCCCGCGCTCGTGGGTCGACAACTTCACGGGACAGGTGCTAGCCGAGCAGAGGCCTGCGTCCAGCACACATGTACAGATTTCGTCGCAGAGCATTCGCTCTGTGTGGTCATAGTGCAGGAGCGTACGCATAAGTGTATCTAAAATAAATAACTACCTTAGCACTTAGGTTATAATGGCCAAGTGTGATCTGTGTGATAAAGGGATTACTAAGAGGAGCCCTGGATTGGAGTGCAGCAAGTGTGGCAAAGTCGTGCATTGCAATCAATTATGTAGCGGTTTACCAGCCAAGCAGCTCGGCGCTCTACGAAATTCGGATAGACTCGAGTGGACTTGCGAAGAATGCAGCCGAATCACTCCTAATAGGAAATCCTCAATTATAATTCCCGAAGATGAAGAAGATGAGGATGATATGAATGTAGATATAGGGCAATCTAGTGGTTCTATCGATGTCAAAAAACTACTTCGCGACATAACCTCTGAGGTCAGAAAGGTCGTCAAAAAAGAAAACCTTCTGTTTGAAGAAACCCTGAACTACTTTGGTAAAAAGCTAGAAGAATTTGGTGAGAAAATTAACACCTTCGCAAGTAGAATTGATGACGTGGAGAAAAGACAAACTTTCCTTCTCAACAAGAATAAGCACTTAGAAACTAAACTTTCTTCACTTGAAGTGCAACTACGAAGAATGGAACAGATTGCGCTTGACAAAATGGTGGAAGTAACCGGAATACCTAAAACGATGAACGAAAATATCAACCTGATAACGAGCAACGTAGCTAAATTACTGGTCGTCGATGAAGGCGATATCAAGTCTGTTAAACGCACCGAGGGTAAGCCGGGAGCCGACGGGCCGCTGCTAGTGGAGCTGAAAGATGAAGCAAGCGCGGCCTTATGGGCGTCAGCATCCAAAAAAGAAACTTCACCAATTCTCGCTGAGCACGTAGTTCCAAGCGTCCAAAAAGAAGTCGCCAAAGTCAAGGTTATGGTGAGGCGTGCCCTCTCAAAGGCGAATAAAACTTTGCTTTGGAAAGCCCAACAAAAACTACGCCCAGCTTTCAAGTTTGTATGGTTTCAATCTGGTAAAGTACTAGCCCGCAAAGGAGATAAAGATAAGATCATCACAATTTGGTGTGAGGAGGACCTCACACAAATTAGGGTCTGAGTAGCTAATAGCGGCTATTTTTCTTTTAAATTAAAACCCACATCCTAAATTCAGAAACCTTCGGCATTATGTCTAATCTTATATCTGAATTTACACAGTGTATAAACTTTAATGAATTTATCTCAAAAACACCTAATGACTCCGGAAATTTAAATATAGTTCATATTAATGTTCGATCTCTAATTAAAAACTTTAGCTCACTAATACATTTGTGGTTTAAGATATTTATTTTTCATAAAGAATATAGCACATTCACTTACATGAAAAATACAATATTGTGTAAATATAACTAATTAGCCTATTGGACTTAATCGCCCGTGAATATAAAACAACAACGTAAATATACATAGATTATTGGTTAAAGTAGGTTGTTGGTTCGATTGGTTGTACCTGTATTGTAAAATATAATATAAAACTTGTCATCATAGTGAGGCATTTTCAGTAAGAGAGACAAGTGCGTTTTCGACCAAACCCAACAGATGGAGCCAGCTAACAAGCGGAGAAAGGGAGTTTGTGATTTGAATAGGTAGTCTACCTAATAACAATTGCTGTCACTGTCAAGCAGCGTCAGACAGTAAAAGAAATAAGAAATAATATAGCGCAGTTCGAGGGAACCATTTTTGAACACTTTCCAATGCAAAGGCCTCACAATTTTTATTTTTTTTTTATTTATACTAAGAATTTTTGGAGCACGAAGAATCTTAAATTTTTCTTAAATAATGCAAATGATTTTATGTTTTTTATGTCGTTAGGTAGCCTGTTATATGTCTGGGCCCCTTCGTATCTGATATTTTTTAATCCGTATTTTGTTCTTGGTCTATTTAGTAGACATAGGTTGCTAGCGTTTCTTAGAATTCGGGTTCGTGCTTGTGATTTTGTAGTAAATGTTATAGTTGTATGTATATCCTTTTTTATAATTTTCCTTACTAGTAAACACGTGTTGTAAATATACATCTGCTTTATTGTCATGAGTTTTGTTCTGTTGTATATTTCTGTTGTTGGGGTTAAGCGTTTGTAGTGGAATAATAATTTTAGTAATTTATTTTGTGTTATTTGTAATCTATAATCATTTAATAAGCACATCAAATTCTATGCTAGATTTAATAATATTAACGGAGGTAGGAATAAAAAGCAGCCTATTACCTCTTTTCCAAATTCCAGGATATAATATGTATAGCAAACTAAGAAATGAAAGAAAAGGAGGCGGTATAATAATCTATGTACAAAATAAGCTAACATTTATTGAAATGGATAATGCACTACCTAATTGCGAATATCTTATTGGCAAACTTAAAACTCCCTGTAACTACACTGCATTGATTTGCGCGATATACAGACCTCCACACTGTAGTAAGCATCAGTTTATAAATGGGATTAAAGAGCTATGCTCAACACCGTTATTCCAGAAACACGATATCTATATCTTGGGAGATATAAATATTGACCTCCGATGTAGAACACCCATTCGAGAATACTATGTAGACTGCATGTCCGGGTGTGGTCTAACGCCTGCGATTACAGATTACACTAGGATTGAAACAAAAGATAACAAAACAACTCGTAGCTGCATCGATCATATCTTTGTAAAGTCGCGGACGTTAGACCTGTACTCGGCGGCGGTCTGCACAGTTATGGCGGACCACCGGCTAACTGCACTAACATGCGTTGGACTGCAGCCTATACAGGATGATTTAATTCTCGCAAAACATTTGGATGAAACAAAGTTACTTAAATTATTAGATGACACGGACTGGGATAAACCATTATACATGGAGTGTCCAATAAAAATATATAGCTACATAAAAGACAATTTTACTAAATGCTATGAAAATGCAACTTATTATAAAACTGTAAACAATAAAAGTAAGAGAAATAAAAACCCGTGGATAAATAATAAAATAAACAATATGTGCCTTAAAAAGGACATTAAATTTAAGGAATGGAAAAAAGATCCATTTAATATGGAACTAAAACTAGAGTTTAATAAAATAAGAAATAAATGTCGTAAAATTATAGAAACAAGTAGGAACAAATATTACATGAATAAAATAGAAGACAGCAAAAATAATCCGAGAAAATTGTGGGAGATCATAAATCACTTGTCGGGACGTACAGCACGCTCAATAGATGAGGGGATTTTTAAGGCTTTTAGGAAAACATTCCATGACACCAAGCAAATAGCTAATGCTTTCGCTACTACATTTAAAAAAAGTGTCAAGGATGTCATGCCTCAATGTGACAAACGCCTGCTTGATGAGACTGAATACACATTCACTGAAGATAAATCCTTACGATTTAGAAATGCTTCCGAAAATAATATCACTAAAATTATAAAATCCTTAGACAGCAAAAAATCTGCTGGTTATGACACTATACGCTGTAAAGACCTAAAAACACTCAGTAGCAAAATAGTTTCAGTCATAGCACGCCTCATTAACCAAAGCATTCAATATTCAAGATACCCAAAAGAACTAAAAATTGGAATAGTCAGACCAATTTACAAAAAAGGGAAGCATGACGACATTTTAAATTACAGACCCATTACTATTCTCCCAGTGATTGATAAAATCTGTGAAAAATATGTGTGCAACATGATTCATGAGTTCTATAGCGACAATAAAGTTATTTCAGACTCACAATATGGCTTCCAACCTAAAAAATCAACCACCTTATTACTATCAACGTACGTGCACATACTTACCCCTGCAACCGTAGCATCAACATTAATAATATGAATTGCGACTGTTCTGCTCTTATACGTGTTGACCAAATCAAATACCTCGGTGTAGTTGTCGATAGTAGGCTCTCATGGGCGCCGCATATTGATGTGGTATCCAAACGCATACGGAAGCTGATCCGGGTTTTTAAAACTCTTCGTACAGTTGCAGATCAAAAGTTGCTGCTCCAAACCTATAAATCCCTAGGTGAGTGTATAATTGGATACTGCATCCGTTCTTGGGGTGGTGCTGCGAAGACGCACATAATACAACTGGAAAGAGCACAACGTGCTCTACTCAAGGTAATGATGGGCCTTCCTTTTCGATACTCAACTACAGAGCTTTTTAAAATGTGTAATGTTTTCTCTGTTAGAAAGCTCTACATTAGTAAATGTATCGAAAGATACCATAGGGAGACTGTTCCCAACTTACCTATTACTAACAAAAGACTAGACAAATGCCCTGTACCAAGATGCAATAGTGCCATCGCCTGGAGACATTATAATCACTTGGCTCCCTATTTGTACAACTCACTACTGAAGAAAACTAAAATAAAAGGGCTTACCATTCACAAACTTAAGATCGCCATTGCGGTCTGGCTTGACGAATTTAACTATGATCAAGCAGAGAGACTATTGCTAAGACTGCAATAATAAGTTTAAACTACATACCTATAAATACACTTATTACATCTACTCATCTCACCACATATGTATACCTTACCCATATACTCACACACGCGCACACACTCACCTACATTAGGTACACACAATGCAATTTTTCTTCTCTTCTTTTTTATGTTGGTTGTTGTCAAATAATAGTGTTAGATAAAATAAGATAATAAATAGTTATAATAAGTCAACTAGTTAAGGAAAATTTACATGGAACTTTATAGGGAATAGAGTACTGTTATCCTGTAACACAGTGAAAACTAACACAGGAAACAGGGCACTACTTACTGTAAACCCCATTTATTATGCAATAAAAATTTTTTGTATTTGTATTTGTATTTGTATTTGTATCAAACTTTACAAATGAAATTAATAATCAACTTAATGAAAAGAAACACGTTATTCTATTATTTATTGACTTTAGCAAGGCGTTTGACACCTTGCGCCATGACACCCTCATTGATAAACTTGGAAGTACTGGAATCAGAGGCCCACTACTAGACTGGTGTAAGGACTATCTGAACGAAAGAAACTACCACGTAAGAATAGGGAACTGTTACAGTGATAAACAAATGGTCAGCGAAGGAACAGCGCAAGGCTCAGTATTGGGACCGCTTCATTATCTGGCATACGTTAACGATATGGAAAACGTAGTTCAATACTGTTCAATTTATCAGTATGCCGACGATACATGTCTTATCGCTTCCCACCATGACCTAGAAAAAGCCGTTCAATATTTACAAAATGACTTTACTCAGGTAGCTAAGTGGGCACATGATACTGGGCTTGTCATGAACACCAATAAGACAAAAATAGTTCATGTACATTCATCCCACTTACCTGCAGCAAAAACTTTTAATATAACTGCGCATACTCATGATTGCCTTCATGCGAATAAAACAAACTGCCAGTGTCCTAATATTGTGCAAGTATGTCACCATACATATTTGGGGTTAGTAATAGATGATAGATTTAACTGGCAAATACATATTGACACGGTCTGTGACAAGTTACGCGGTATTCTGGCCATGTTCTCTATAATAAAAACAAAGACACCTTTTAAAATACTACTTAACATCTACACTGCCTTAGCAGAATCAATAATAGCATACGGCATTAGCAGCTATGGCAGGACATTTAAGACATACCTAGACAAAATTTTTACATTGCAATCAAGACTAATAAAACTTATTTTGCCAAAAAACATTAAAAATCAACTTAACGGAGACATACACGGAATCTTTAAATACTGCAAAATACTACCTATACACGAAAGAGTGCAATTAAGCCTTCTAATTGAAAATTTTGAAAAACAAAATGTTTTTAAAGCAGTAGAACATAAAATTACGACCAGAAAAATCACACAAGAAAAATTAATTATACCTAAAATGAAAAACTTCTATGGAAGGCGAACAAATAACTTTATCTTACCGACCATTCTAAATACATTACCAATTACACTTAAAAAGGAATTAAATCACAGAAATTTTAAAACCAAATATAAATCGTACTACCTTAACAAAATTTAACCCACCATATAATTTGTAAATTAATAATCAACCTGTATAAAACTGTTGTTCGGCTCGCTACATCAAAACAATAGCGGCTGGAATGCACTCGACCATTAGCAACTTGCGCTCACTTGTTATCTCTTTCTCGCAGCGCACGGTGAGACGGGCGTTGCATTTGTGTGGGCGAGACGAAGCAAACTTTTATTATAAACATAAACCACAGGTACAACATTACACCTTAGAAATACTCGTAACTATTGTTATACCTAACCTACTGCGCAATTATTTACTTTCATCTTCATTCAACGTCATGGTGTACTTGTTTAATGTAATAACTTAATATTATTTGGAAATTATTAATGTTCTACCCAAATGTTTGCCATTATTTAAACAATGTGTACTGCCTATGTATAGTAATTAAGTTAAATTAAGACGAATGTATGTGCCAAGACAAACCTCGTACGGTTTTTATGGCACTGATTTTAATAACCATGTATTTAAGTTTTTGAGTATAAATAAATAAATAAAAAAAAAAAAAAAAAGATGAGACTTACAAAAGTTCTTCCGACTCTTAACGATCCATGCATTGACAAGTTAGTTAGACGCCCTAAAGTAATTTTCACTCGCTGATGGTGAAGCGACTAGACCAAGGTTCATTCCACTCTCTGAATACAAGTACCCTGTGCGTCCAGCACACACGTACAGATGAGACGTCCAAAGGTTCTTCCACTACCTAATGACCCATGTATCGACAGGTTAGTTAGACGTCCTTAAGTTCCTTCCTGTCTCTGATGGTGATGCGAGTAGACCAAGGTTCATTCCACTCTCTGATGGCAAGAGGCCTGCGTCCAGCACTTATGTACGGGTTAGTAAAACGTCCTTAGGTTCTTTCCGCTCGCTGATGGTGATGCGAGTAGACCAAGGTTCATTCCACTCTCTGATGGCAAGAGGCTTGCGTCCAGCACTTATGTACAGGTTAGTCAAACGTCCTTAGGTTCTTTCCGCTCGCTGATGGTGATGCGAGTAGACCAAGGTTCATTCCACTCTCTGATGGCAAGAGGCCTGCGTCCAGCACTTATGTACGGGTTAGTCAAACGTCCTTAGGTTCTTTCCGCTCGCTGATGGTGATGCGAGTAGACCAAGGTTCATTCCACTCTCTGATGGCAAGAGGCCTGCGTCCAGCACTTATGTACGGGTTAGTCAAACGTCCTTAGGTTCTTTCCGCTCGCTGATGGTGATGCGAGTAGACCAAGGTTCATTCCACTCTCTGATGGCAAGAGGCCTGCGTCCAGCACTTATGTACGGGTTAGTCAAACGACCTTAGGTTCTTTCCGCTCGCTGATGGTGATGCGAGTAGACCAAGGTTCATTCCACTCTCTGATGGCAAGAGGCTTGCGTCCAGCACTTATGTACAGGTTAGTCAAACGTCCTTAGGTTCTTTCCGCTCGCTGATGGTGATGCGAGTAGACCAGGTTCATTCCACTCTCTGATGGCAAGAGGCCTGCGTCCAGCACTTATGTACAGGTTAGTCAAACGTCCTTAGGTTCTTTCCGCTCGCTGATGGTGATGCGAGTAGACCAGGTTCATTCCACTCTCTGATGGCAAGAGGCTTGCGTCTAGCACTTATGTACAGGTTAGTCAAACGTCCTTAGGTTCTTTCAGCTCGCTGATGGTGAAGCGAGTAGTCCAAGGTTCATTCCACTCTCTGATGGCAAGAGGCTTGCGTCCAGCACTTATGTACGGGTTAGTCAAACGTCCTTAGGTTCTTTCCGCTCGCTGATGGTGATGCGAGTAGACCAAGGTTCATTCCACTCTCTGATGGCAAGAGGCCTGCGTCCAGCACTTATGTACGGGTTAGTCAAACGTCCTTAGGTTCTTTCCGCTCGCTGATGGTGATGCCAGTAGACCAAGGTTCATTCTACTCTGATGGCAAGAGGCCTGCGTCCAGCACTTATGTACGGGTTAGTCAAACGTCCTTAGGTTCTTTCCGCTCGCTGATGGTGATGCCAGTAGACCAAGGTTCATTCTACTCTGATGGCCTGTACATGTGGTAAGAAATAATCAAGTTTTACATAAGAAATTTAATATTGCTACAGGTATGTAAATGAAAATAAATGTTATAGTAACAAATACGCTAACCATTATCTAATGCGCACTTGAAAAACAATCATAATGAATTCGACACGTGTTTGGCCTCTACAAGGCACCATCGCTCCCGCCTTTCGACCGAAAAAGTCATTTTCTGTTCGCCTTATCTTGAACGAGAGGCGAAACACGAGTCGAATTCTTTTCGAATGTTTTTCAAGCGCTCATTAAATATAGGTTAGCGGACTTGTTGCTATATATTTATTGTTTATTTATATATTATAAAATGGATTTCCGCAAAGTCACGCCTGTATCAATTAATTTCTCGCAACAGGTAATCAACGGCGCCGGCCACCACGTGTACCTGGACAAGCCCGAGCTGTTCAACAAGTTCGTGCTCGAGGCGTGCGCCAAAGCGGACGAGGGCGGCCGCGCGGGTGACGTCACCAGCAGGGAGCCCGCACGGCCCGCGGACCGCGTCGACGACAGCAGCGGCTCGCCCGCGGTGACGTCATAGCAATAGTATACTTGCTGTTGAAGATTAGAAACGTTTTTTGGTAAGGGGACATAGGCATGTTGGCAGGGTAACAAAATGGAAGTTAGATACTACAAAAATAGGCTTAGTTAGCTTCAAGCGTTCTTTCCTCATACTAATACGAGTATGAATGTTTTGGTAAGGGGAAATAGGCATGTTGGCAGGGTAAGAAGACGGAAGATCTATTTCATCCGTCTGTTAGATACTACAAAAGCTAAGTTGGCTTCGAGCGTATTGACTTTTTATTTCCTCTCACTAATAGCCCAGTAGGTGTACTATGAGTTTCACAATCTATACTCGCTAGCGACTGTAGTTAAAAAAATGTATGAAAACTTGTACAGCGCCTCTAGCGGATAGTTTGGTACTAAAATAGTAACTGTAGTTCGGGCTTCATTTGCTTAGAATTTGGTACCATGAGTTACAAATCTGACAGATGTCATAGTAACGTACTATTACTACTGTAGTAACGGCAGGGACAACTCATGCTAGACACACAGTAAACTAGTTCGTGCTCAAAGCGTGCACCAAAGCGACAAAAATATGCTTAGTTAGCTCCAAGCGCATTGACCTGTTCTTTCCTCATACTAATATAAATGCTTTGATAAGGGGAAATAGGTATGTTGGAGGAGTAAGAAAATGGAAGTTCTATTTGATCTGATATATACTACAAAAGCTTAGTTAGCTTCAAGTGTATTGACCTGTTGTTTCCTCTAATTAATAGCCCAGATAACGAGTGCATGCTCGAGGCTTACACCAAAGCGACCGCATAACTGACTAAGCTGGGAAGATGGTATAGGTGCTGGGCAAGCCTAAACCATCTAACAACGTCCCAGGCTTTGCAGCGTCCTGACCAGCATAAATATCCGTTACTTACGCTGTATAAATAATCTATAATAGATGTCCTTCATGATCACATATGTATGCTTGACCGCGTGGTCTTGAGGGAGCCAGGTTTGACTAACCGATTTATTCTGGATATATCGCATCCAACATCAACATCCAACTGAATTTTAATAACTGGAGCTGCCAGACTGTCAAACTGTCGAAGCCAGTTTTCATTAGGTACGTGAATTATTTCCCCTTACCAGAATGTGTGGACTTACGATAATTTAGTAAAAAAAAATGAATACTAAAGTAAGGCGTTTGCTAAAGGTTGTAAGCAGATCTAAAATTCGATTTCAGCAGAGACTGGACTAAGTTACGTAACCACCTGTAGATAAGGATGATATTCGGGGCCTTATTTTTACCTTCAGCTTAGAAAATCTAATTTGAAATAAAACATATTTAATTTGCCTAATATGACATTTGTATATGCAATTTACGGTTTGTTAAAAATATTTTATTAGAGCTGCTCGAAACTGGACTGTAAAGAAGTTATTTTTTGTATGCAACTAATTGACGACATGCCGTAGGCCCACCTTATGTTAAGCGGTAACCTCTGCCGATTATATTACACCGCGGTGATCACGTTCGCCAAGCACGTGACCAACGCTGCATAGCATTGCGGGGGTGTCATGCATGCTTCTGGTATTAAAATCAGAATAATCGAGTCTAACCACCACCAAGTACTAATATTTTATGGAACGCTGTTTTTTCTAGTTTTTATACATCACTTTGTGGATTGTTGTGAGCACTTTTTGATTGCACCAGTGGTAATCGCGGCACCAGTGGTAATGGCGTAATCTCTTTGTGATAGCGCAAAAAAACAAAAACCTTTTTAATTTCGCTGGGTTTCGAACCCACGTCCGTCAAGTCGTAGTTACCTGTAGACGGCGCTCGTATCGGTGCTCAACCGATATGACTTATCAAGAATTTCGACGTAAGCCGTTCACAGGTTCCGTTAGCCCAGTGGTTAAAGCACGTCCGGCTTTAGAAAGCGTCAAGGATCGTTGTGACGGACGTGGGTTCGAAGCCCACCGGAATCGTACAGTTTTGATAAGGTTTTAAATTTTTTTGAAATTTTTCGTTACGTGTGGTGGTGGCACTCTAAAAATTACAAGCAAATTACATGCAAGCTAAATATAATGGAGCATAATACTGCACAATATCATCCCTTCCATTAATAATTCTCGTTGACTTGTTTTACGGAGTAGGTTTTTAATTTATTGACTTGATTCATTTTGTAGAGATTTTTATCAAAAAACTAGTTATAATGTCCTAGATTAGTTATAGATCCCTCATGTTCTTCTATAATCAAGGACAATACTTTTATAGACGCGTATTAATCGAACAAGTACCTATGACAGTTTTAAAACGGTTGATACAATGTCATTGTACTAAGGGCCTAGCCATCTGCTAAAGCTGGATCCCTATATTTATAAACGATTGGTTTTGAATGAATGAATATATTTATTTCAGATAATAATAATCCATATACAATTTGGTTAGTAGCACACAGTAACAACTTACAAGTAATGGTTAGTAAACATAATATAACATATAGTTTTGCCTACAGATAGTAAATTTAACACTACCCATAAATTAATCATATCCTACCGACTAAGCTGGATGGATAATAATGGGCATGCCTAATCCATCTTAGCATGTCCCAGGCACTGCAGCATCCCGTACAGCTTCAATGAATACCAGTTGCTGACGCTGTATAAATCATCTATAATAGATGTGAGAGGCCTTACTTTTTTAATATAGAGGAAATGTCAACTATGCCTGTGCAAAACGATACGGTTTTTGGGTATAAAGTTTACGCATTATAAACTGAAAATCTAATGTACTTCCCTTAGACTAGAACTGAATGCCCAGAATTGAACAGTATTGTGTTTTATAAATATTTTCCGGCTTTCACCACGTATCGAGGACGTGAAACGCCGGTGGGGTTAATTCCCTTAATTTCCATAGTTTGTAATTACAAAACATAGAAAAATTTCAGTTTTTTAAGTGAATGAATTTGATCTATCGATTTTACGAGCAAATTGTGGGGCAAATCGACCTTTCGAAGGCTCGAGCAGACCGGATGCGTATGCGTAGACGTAAGCGTAGACGTGCACGTACCACTGAGTTGTGATGTATGGAACTGTATGAGACAGGACAGACCGCTTGCGTAACGTAGACGCGCGCGTCGTCATACAGTTCCATACATTACAACTCAGTGGTGCGTGCACGTCTATGCATACGCATCCGGTCTTCTCGAGCCTTAATCCACGCAGCCCGTGACGGGCTAGTCGAAATTCTTGATAAGATCATATCGTTTGAGTCTAGGTCGGCAGGGTGATAATATAATTACGTAGTGAAAGCCCGAGTTTATTTATAAAATTTTGATTTATTGATTGATAAAATTACGTCAAACCGCGGTGATTTCACTTCCGTTGTTTTCTGAAATACGATGTACGGTGTTTTAAGTACTTCTGTCTATGACCATTTTAGTTTAAACTGAATATTCAAATACTCTGTACCTGGTAATATTATATTGACTTGTTAAACATTTGTTAGCACTGCTTCCTGATTGTTACAAAATTGTCTTCTATTAAAAATGTAAATAATGATAGAAGAGCTTGCTTTTTTATCTCTTATTACCTTTATACACTAAGCTACGCACTAAATCTGAGCTCAAACATATAGGTACTCTACCCACTATTTACCTTAAGCTCCTAGCTATAAAATGTTTACCTTCCCTATAAAGTTAAAACGCCTCGACGTATAACTGTTTACTGTATAAAATGCAAAGTTTAAAGTTGTTATTTATTTCAAAGGCTTTTGATTCATGAAATGAGAAGTATTATGTAAATAAAGGTTATTTATAAAAAAAAATGTATTTATTCATAGTCGATATAACAATCATTTCAGCCATAAAACGTCCACTGATGAACACAGGCCTCCCTCATGGATCTCCATGAGGGGTAGTTGCCATTCTCACCACGCCTGGCAGGCGGGTTGGTGAGCGCAGTATGGGATGTTGATACACGGATAGAAGCTGCTGCCCATTTTCCGGAGGTATCCCTTAGCAGGCCCTTACTGCATCCATGGGCATGAGAGGACGGGTATCATTCTACTGCCGGCACCCCACGGCGGTGGTCGATATAACAATGCCGTTTGTAAAACTTAACTTTTGATCGCTGTGATGATGAGATGCTCAGTATGGGATGTTGATACACGGATAGACGCTGCTGCCCATTTTCCGGAGGTATCCCTTAGCAGGCTCTTACTGCATCCATGGGCATGAGAGGAGGGGTATCATTCTACTGCCGGCACCCCACGGCGGTGGTCGATATAACAATGCCGTTTGTAAAACTTAACTTTTGATCGCTGTGATGATGAGATGCTAAGTGATACGATAAGGATTTGGACGAAGTTGAAAATGTGACGGTATAAGTACTTACACCCTTAAAGTACGACGCTGCACTGCCATTCATTAATACCGTTACACAATTTAGAACTTTTCTTCTTTCATTTCCTTTTATGGCTTTAATTCTGCCACTGTCAAGTAACGTACATATGTATGTTATCTATCGTAACAAAATATTAAAACAACCGACTGATTATTTTCTCAAAATATTCAGATCGCTGAAAAATTTGGAGGAAAAATAATTCAAAACTTGATTTCGATGACAACTGTCGCAGCGATCAAGTTTAGTTTTGAGTTCCGATATTAGTTTCTTTTCCATTTAATTTTTTTTTAAATATAAAGTCACAATTTTAAGGTCTCCGTCATCTCTTAGTCACACTTCGTCGACAGTGTGACGACGGACATATGGACTCGTGGTCATACTGTATACAGAGTGTATTATAATATGTGTACTATCCAAAATGGGGAACCAAGGAACAACTTAGTTTTACGGCTTTTCAGGATTAGGTGATTTTCATTCAAGATAAGACCGAGATAGTTTTGACTTCAGCAGCTGATCATACCTTAATGACAACCTAAACCTCAGCTGATACTTGACAGGGTCATTGATCTCCGGAAAATGTAGGCGTAGAAATAAAAATACGTAAATCCACAGGTTAACTTTTTTAATGTAAAAAAAATTGAATTCATCTTAATGTTCACATCACATCATATAGTAAAAATGTATATAAATTATCAAAAAACAAATAAGAATTTTCGATTTCTTGCCCTCTATGTAAAAGAACTTGTTTTCATGGGCTCAAACCCCTGGGCCAAAACCTTTTTGGGTTAGTACACGTGTTATCATATCATACACCTTGTAGACATTCGTTTTTTCCATCCCCATTAAGTTTGTAGAACGACAGTGGTTGAGGCTAGCACATGGCTGTTTACGTTGGCGTGTAGAAGATGAGGCCTATACTCAACAGTGTGTGTCAACGGCTGGTATGATGATGATGATGTTTGTACGGTGCAGCGCAACCGTGCATTTAAGTATTCATCAATATTGTCAAGTCATCAATATAATTCAGGTTACACGCGCCTTCACAGTATTACTCAGTTCACGTGTTCACCGCATCAAGTATAGGCGCGTGCTCATTATCATCTTTTTAATTATCAATACAGTGGTTTAAACTACATAAACCGTTTATCATTTAAGTTTAAAGTTGTCCCGTACATCTTTTGGTCCTTCGAGCCGGATAACATAGGGAGTCTGACGATGTATCTTCCATCAGTCTGTCGAGTCGTGGTGCTCTAAAAATATTCCAGGCAGTGGGCATCCTCTTGAGATGTAGAAGTCTCCTGCGGAATATCTTCAATTTCCCAAAAACGTTGAATGTCTTCCACGTTATTGATGATAACGTTACACTGGAAAGATTTTACATTTCCACATAAAACCCAACCAAGTCGTGTTTGCTGAGCGACTGGCAATGATTTGTCTGATGAAACGATTCCACTCAAAATGATCCAAGAGTCTGCTCCTAGGAGTAGGTCTACTGGCCGATTTATGTGAAAATCCGGGTCGGCTAGTTGTATGCCTTTCAAAAACGGCCAAGTAGGCTTTGAAAATGTTCGGTTAGGTAAATTATTCACCATATTTTTCATGATATAAACATCCGTGTTGAACTGATAGTCGTTGTACGATGAAGCGCAAGTTATATTAAGTGCACCTTTGCAGTTATTTTCCTTGACACCTACGCCAACAATAACGCCTTTGCACCTCTGTCTTTGTATTTTCAACATCTGTGCTGCGTTTTCAGTGATAAGGGATGTTTGGGATCCCTTAACGATGGCAAGCAGAATATTTAACACAACTAACGAGTCGCAGTAAGTGGCTGCAGCCCAAAGAAAATATCAAGATTGATGATATCGTTATCATCCACGACGCCAACCTACCGCCGGGAAAATGGTCACTAGGAAGAGTGATTGAACTACATCCCGGTACCGACGGATATGTGCGAGTGGTTACCGTCAAGACAAAAAACGGAATTATCAAGCGACCAATTACAAAACTATCAATTTTGCCAGTGTACGAACAGTCAGAAAGTCAATCTGAAGCACCAACAAAACAAACCCAAAATAACCACCAGCCTCCCAAACGAGCAAAAAGAAAAACGCCAATCAGTAAACTCAGCAATTTCATACTTACAATGCTGCTGTTGTTTACTACTTGTGTGCAAACTGCATATTGCGCACACAACATATCATTCTTTAAGGAACAACAGAGCCTTTATTTTGACGATATATCAAAAATGCAACTTATCAGGGACGAATGGAAAATGGTTATCTATTATAACATGGACCCCTACTGGGAAGGGTCAAGATTACTAACAAAGTATATTAATAGCATGCACGAACTATGTTCCAAACAAAAACAAAAGGCTCAGTGCAACATGATCCTACTGCAGCTACGTCACGGGCTTACAGAGTTACAATACTACGATCAGCTGTTGCTCAATAAAGGTACAACTGACATTGAAACTCGAGTACGTAGAGGCCTTATCAATGGAATTGGAAATGTGGCACACGCCTTGTTTGGAGTATTAGATGATGACTTTGCTCAGCAATATCAACGAGACATTGACCTCGTAAGAAAGAATCAACACCATCTCGCCAACCTATGGAAAAATCAAACATCTGTTATTGAAGCACAATACAGTTTTTTAAAGCGTTTAAAACAATCTATAGACCAGCAACATAAATTGTATCAACAAAACGTAATAAATCAATTACAAAGAAATGCAATCCTTAAAGAGGAGGTAGAGAGTGTTTTAGCTAGTAATGAGTTTACATTATCGTCAATCATTGCCAACAGCATTCTAGGCAACTTATACAGAATACTCTTTTGGATACAATTACCGACATTTATCACGGGAAATTCAATATCCATATCATGTCACCGGAACAAATGAAAGAAGAATTAAACATAATATCTGGACATTTATCAAAGGCTTTACCTGTAAATGACTTTCATAGAGGAAATGGCATATCAAAACTTTATAATCTGTTGAGGGCTAAGGCGAGAGTTACAGACCAGTACCTGCTACTTGAAATCAGGATTCCGCTTATTACTAGGGAGAACTACGATATCTACAAGATCGTACCCATTCCTGTCATGAACAGTGGCAAGATTATCACTATCACACCCATCACGGAGTATATTGCTATGAACATTCACCGAGATTCATACCTGCCGATCACTGAGAAAGATTTACAAGCCTGCTTACAGCTAAATCCAAGCACAAAACTATGTGAAATTCAGAGCCCTATTTATCATATACACAGCGATCAAGACTTGTGTCAAAGATTATACGATGGAAAGATGTAAAACCAACACAAATGCGTGTCATAACAGCTGGATTCCGCTTCATAAATTGAACAATTATTTATTCTATTGCTGCGAAAAATGCAAATTGCGATTGATGTGTAGCGGTCACCTTACATTTGAACATATCAGCAAAGGTGGTGTCGTCTCTATGGGCAAAGACTGTGCACTGAGAGCAGATTCATTCATAATCTATTCACACAATCATCATATGAATGAAATGCACGCAAAGGTCGATCTTCCGTCCATCGATATACCGGCAATCAACATCATAAATTTGACAATACCATTCGATGTTAGAGATAACGTATCGGACGTTGAAATCAAGGAGAGACTGTTATCTCTAAAAGGAATTGGTCAACAGATCGAACAGATGAAGTCAGAGCGAAGTGAAATCTCAGACATATCGAAATGACGTTCATCACTACGTAGCCATATACATAATCGTGGCGATTTTGGCTATTGCTGGCGTTGCGTTCCTGTGGAAGCATCTGCGGGAAAGACTGCGTGAGGAGCAACGTACTGGTATGACAGCCGGTGCGCACGGCGGTGTCACTACTTCGACGCCAATGCCGGCTCCTCGGCAATCCCTCGGCAATCCCTCGGCGACATCGCTACGACTAGTGAAAGTGCTAACGTTTATCCTAAATCATTTAAAAGTGCGCGTGGTGTAACCGAAAAACCGCGGGTCGTTTCAGTGCTATACAAAGACAGTAAAGTTGAATTGATCGATAGTGCAACAGCACCAACTAGAGTTTTTCCCACTTTTCACTAAATCATTTGGATCTTATCATTTAACTAACATTAGTAGTAGGTACCTACATTTAATGGAATCATCTTGTTAATTAGACCTATTTCATTTTATCATTAGGTACCTTACTAACCCATCATTATCAATCAACATCCTACATCTCTCGCCCGGGAGTATGTACGGTGCAGCGCAACCGTGCATTTAAGTATTCATCAATATTGTCAAGTCATCAATATAATTCAGGTTACACGCGCCTTCACAGTATTACCAGGCGTCCGTCACTCGCTCAAGGGCACGCGTTAAATGCCTACCGCTTTGCGCGCAGTCCGCGATACGCCAGTAGTAAAGGCTGCCACACGCCCGCTTGAGCGCACGCACGTTAAATGTTAAAACGTTTCTTTAGATGCCGAGACCGCGTAACTATTGTGCAGTGGATGGATGCCAAAGTAAAAAAACGAATGAAAAATTGTAATTTTTTTCTTTATTATCAAAGATATTTTCAATCTTAAGTTTTTAGAATCATTTTTTCTCTTTCCTCTAAAAATCGTCAGAACGTAGGAAGGTACTATGTAAATATTCGTAAATAAAGGAGTTCAGCTATTAAAACAGTATTGTTTGTATAAAAAATAGCTACCTATCACACACAAAATATGCCTGTAAAACTGTTTCTTTAAAAACAACAGTCCTAAAATCAAGCCAAAAAGTAGTAGGTACCCACCGGAGAACAAAGATTCAAATCTTTGCTGGCGAAGTATTTGAATACCTAGGTTATAGATAAAGTGTGGTGTTATGCCCTAGTTCGTTATGTCAAAGAATATAACTACTACCATAGTACACCTATTACTATACTGCGTACGGAGAGTAGGTAGGTCCTTACCTCCCTATACAAAGGTCGCTGCTTTTCTTAACCGACTTAAAAAAAGAGGAGGTTGTAA
The DNA here is from genome assembly GCA_963082625.1 of Pasiphila rectangulata. Classification (NCBI taxonomy): domain Eukaryota; kingdom Metazoa; phylum Arthropoda; class Insecta; order Lepidoptera; family Geometridae; genus Pasiphila; species Pasiphila rectangulata. Next base: position 17,239,759 of record OY720252.1, on the reverse strand, counting down.
AAATAACTGTTTTTTTCACCACATTCGTTTTATTATAAAAATTATCGTAGAAGCAACCCTAGCGACTCATTCGATGCCGCGTCACAGATTACTTGCAAGTAAGTGAGGCGGGTACACTCTTTCGCTCTGTGAACTGCTGGTATTATTAATACAATTTTGTAGGCTATTATAGCGTAGGTATTTTCGCTTTTGTATTGAAGTGATGTATCTGTTAGTTTCTGTAATCTGTGGTATTACTCAGTTCACGTGTTCACCGCATCAAGTATAGGCGCGTGCTCATTATCATCTTTTTAATTATCAATACAGTGGTTTAATCTACATAAACCGTTTATCATTTAAGTTCAAAGTTGTCCCGTACAATGTTATCACTATCGTTTATAAGATGTCTGCTACATGACGCTCAACAAGCACACAGCAAGAAACAAGGTCTCACTCCAAATAAAACCAATTTATAAAAAAATATCATTTATCAATATAGAAAACGTACATAATTAACAACTAAACTTAAACAAATAGAACAGATGTATTTTTAGCACAGGCGGAGGTGGGTGTGGCTGGCGATGGCGACTTTCCCTTCGTCTTGCAAGTCGCGCAGGGCCTCGTCCAACTGCTCTCGCGTTACTGTCTGAAACAACAAGTAGAAGACTTAATGTACAGTATGAATCCTTCTGCTTGGAATGCAATGCAATCCGCCTACAATTTGGGGAGGACTAGCCATAAGTACCTATTGTTTTATATTAAGTTGCATTTATGTGTATCTCTTGTTGGTTGGCCCAAAGTAAAGAAATGCAAGACTTAGACAAAGAAGAATTTAAACAGTTGGTTAAGCAGTAAACAGTTGTTTACCATAAATTTGCTGTTAATTACGAAATCGATGTTTAATATTAACGTCATGTTTAAGCAACCAATAGTTAAAATGACGTTAGTGAACTCGGCAGGGTGATAACTTATCTCGCGACAGGTTTTGCAACAGGCACTTGACAGCAACGATTGCTGTCTAATGTCTTGTCTTTTTATTTTATGGCCTTTTGTGTGTGGTGGTGGCCATATTCATGTGTTGATTCCTTGCTGTTCTCTAATACAAAATTGACATTTGACAGCAATCATTGCTGTCAAATGCCTGTTGCAAAACCTGTCGCGAGATACGTAATCACCCTGTAGGTCTTATTATGTACAGAATTAACCTCCTGCTTAAGAATGCGTCACTCACCGTGATGTACGGCTGGATGAGTTTCAAGCTAGGTCATGTGCCCGGCTGCGCCAGACAAATTGCAAAGAACATTCTTGTTCTCTTATACTAGGATAAACTTACAATCTGCGAGCCAGCGTTGATCTCCTGCAGTAGCTTGGAATGCGTGATGGTGTGAGGCTTGCTGTACGGCTGGATGAGTTCCCTGAGCGCCGCGACCAGGTCGGCGCGCCGCCGCCGCGCCGCCGCGCCGAGCCCCGTCGTGAGGATGCCCACGTCGATGCGGCCCGACGCGGGGTCCGTGGCGGACTGCTTGAGCGCCTCGCGGTGTAGTCTACGGGCATACAGATACATATATGAAGTGAGTGATAGCTGTAGGGTACCGGCCGTGGAATGCTAACTCTCAAATTTGAATTCAATATTTGAAAGTGACATCATGTTAAGTGTCATAGTTAACCTTGCTACTTAGGTAATTGTTAGTATATAGTGTAGCATTTAGGGTAGTAGTCTATTATAAGAACCTACTATAGTATATAATAAATCAATATTTATATATATATATCAATAATATATCAATATTTTCAAAGATTTTCGAAAAATATATTTATAATACTCTTTACTCTTTTATGGAAAGGCATGAAATCCTTGCTAGAGAACAATATGGATTTAGAAAGATTATATCAATAAACTTAGCTATATATGATCTTTTAAACATAATAATGAATAGCATGGACAAAAGGACGCATATATGCGCTGTCTACATGGACATGACAAAAGCCTTCGACTATGTGGATCACGAAATTCTTCTTAACAAACTCTCCCATTACGGTATAAGAGGCATTACTTTAAACCTTCTTAAATCGTATCTCTCTAACCGTCATCTATTTACTGAGATAAGTACAATATGCCCATATGCAAAGACTGAAATAAAGTGCCAATCTGGAGGTAGAGAGGTCCAATATGGTGTTCCACAGGGAAGCGTCCTGGGTCCGCTTCTTTTTCTCATTTATATAAATGATCTTCCTCTGAACTCTCGGTACCCAATGGTACTTTTTGCAGACGATAGCACTTTATTAATTAAATGTACAAACCCTCTGACATACGAAAGTGAGATAAATAGTGCTCTTCGAGAAATTGTTGATTGGTTAGATAAAAATAATTTAGTCGTCAATATAATTTCCTATGTTTAATGTACATGTTCTGTACTATTTTTTAGATGGCTTTTTGAATTTCTCTCATACACCAAATACAACATACAAACTATACAAAACACAAACTTACAAGGGGAAGTCAGACAACATCGTGGAAATCTTTTTATCATATTTTAATTTCCCTATGCATATCATGTTCAGAAGTCGTCTTTGTTACAATATTATAAAAACCGAAATACCAGATCTAAAATCGTATGCATTTTTAAATAAATCTAGTCACGTGAATCTCGTGACTACTTTTGACCATATAAAAATATGGTAAGCAATTCGTTTAGATTTAACTTAGATCTGGACTCTTTCTCGGTTGCCAAAGTAAAAAATTGTGACATTGACGAAATTAAAAAACATGTGTCTGTAGGTAAATCTTCTTTGAATGTGCTTTCACAAAATATACGTAGCATAAATTGTAATATATCTACTTTCACCACACTTCTACAAAGATCCAAAATAAACTGGGATATCCTTGTTTTGTCAGAATGCTGGTTATCCTCCTCAAAACCAATACCTGAAATTGAAAATTACAGCTTCGCTTCTACCTCTGTCCATAAAACGCAAAATGAAGGTGTAGTAATATACTACAATAAACAACTGACAGTTACGTTTGAAGAACCGCCAATTGTTGACGCTAATTCTTTACTTTTGAAACTTGGCTCTAACACCTGTATCCTTGGAATATATCGTCCCCCAAGCCAATATAACATTTGTAACTTTATAAATTCCGTAGATTTCTGTCTTAACAGAATAAAACATTTCAAAAATATTATTGTATGCGGAGATTATGTAAATATTAACATTGTCCCAAATAGTCCCGATAGACGCGCTTATGAGTATCTTAATGTTTTAGCAAGTCATGGCCTACTGCCTAGCCACACACTTCCTACTCATGGTAACTCGTGCTTGGATCACATTATGATTAAAACTAAGCTTGAAGCAACTTGTTTTGTCTTCGAAACTTCTGTTACTGACCACGAAAGTGTAGCTATTAATATTAGACATGACATTGATAAAAATTATTTGAATAAAGCCACTGAACGCATATGCTATGAGAAACTGGACAAAGCAATTAATCAGATAAACTTTCAATCAATCTTAACCTGTTCCGATGTTAATACGGCTACTGAAATTATTACAAATCTCTTAAATTCGGCCATAAAATAAAGCTCCTACTTAGTCAAAATTAATTATAGAAATCGAACCTTTAAACCATGGATGACAAAGAGCTTATTAAAGTGTCTTAGAAACCGTGATAAACTCTACCAAAAATTAAAAAAAGATCCATCGAATGAAATCCTTAAGACAACCTATAAACGTTAAAGAAATTTCTGTACTACGTTACGGAAAAAGGCCAAACGCAATCACGAAAAACAAGAATTATTGAATGCCAAAAATCAGTGCCGGATTAAGCCAGCGCGGGGCCTGTAGCAAATTCTGTCAAGGGGCCCTTGGTTTGCTTTTGTTTCTCAAGTTTATGGTATTAAATAAAACAAAACTGTTACAAAAAAACTCATCATCATCATCATATCAGCCGTAGGACGTCCACTGCTGGACAAAGGCCTCCCTCATTGATCTCCAGGAACTGCGGTTGGAAGCGGCCTGCATCCAACGCCCACCTGCGGTTCTAACCAAGGCGTCTGCCCATCTTGAAGGTGGACGTCCTACGCTGCGCTTGCCGGTCCGTGGCCGCCATTCGAGAACTTTACGGCCCCATCGGCCAGCTGCTCTGCGCGCTATATGGCCTGCGCATTGCCACTTCAACGTGCTAATCCGTTTGGCTATGTCGGTGACCCGAATTCTCCTACGTGTCTCCTCATATCTGATTCGATCCCGTAGAGAAACCCCGAGCATAGCCCTCTCCATAGCTCGTTGAGCGACTCTGAGCTTATTCATAAGGTCAATAGTGAAGGACCACGTCTCGGTTCCATATGACATCACTGGTAACACACACTGATTGAAGACAAATAAACTATTCTGGATTAAATATGGGCAAATTTAGAGATAGAGTAACATTTTCAATATTGACTTCTTTAAACAAATCATGCTCTATAATTCAACAATGTGAGATGAACAAGACGATCTTGGTCCAGCGTGTTCCTTAATTAATTTTTAATACGTTTTAATGTTGAAAAAGGACGTTCGCCACTGCAGTTGGTGATCATGAGAGACAAATAAATGCGCAAGGCAATTTCTAAGTTTGGGAAACACGATTCTAAAGAATTATTTAATAAAAGTTTATAAAATTGCTGTTCCAGAGTTTTCATTTTCAATAACGTGGATCAAAAATCGTTGATCCAAGTTATTGAAAATGTCTTCCAAAACTTGCTTGATAGTGATAAAACCACATAAAAGTGCCTTCGTAGCATCAGCTCGGACTGACCACCTAGTGTCCGGTAACCGTTTCAAAATCGGAATTTTTGAAGAGGAATCTATAAGTGTGTTCGTAAGACGTCCCCATCGAGTTAATAAAATTTAAATAGTTCGCCTGTTTTCTCGAAATACTTATAATCGGTATTCTATTAAAATCGATTAAAAAAGTACAATCTCGGCTACGTAAACTCGTAAAATAAATGTAGGTATACCTATATAAAAAAATAAAAATCTGGCCGCTTGAAGGGTAGACATGTGGTATAGATGCTAGTCTAAATATATCGATTATAATTAAACATTAGAACATTAACGTTAAAAAGTTCGTAAAATACCTTTTTTACGATTTAACGTGACGAAATCGAGTTTTAGATTTTCAAGTGGAAGTGAAGCATGCCTTAAGCGCTGCGCGTTTAAGGCATGTAAGATATTTTACGCTCCTATCTAAATTAATATGTTTTTATTACGGTCAGACAGGCGTTGGAGCGCGGGGCCCCCAAATTCGCGGGGCCCGTAGCATTTGCTACTCTTGCTACGTGGCTAATCCGGCACTGCCAAAAATAACAAAAAGCAATTATGGAACGCTCTTAAAAGGATTGCTGGATCAAACAAGCCAAAAGATCATTCGCTCAATCTATTATGTCCCAACGATCCAAGCACGAGCATCAACCAAGTCAACAGCTTCTTTGCGGATATAGGAAAAAATCTGGCCAATAACATTACATCTTCAACTCAATCACAAGCTCATGACCATTTGAATTCCTGCTCTCTTAAATCATTTACTTTACTACCAGCAGACGAAGAAGAAGTAGTAGGACTAATCAATGGTCTAAGGGAGAACTGTGCAGTTGGAGTTGACGAGATCTCAGGTAAAATTCTCAAGAGATACGTAAAATTACTCTCCATGCCTATTACTTATATCTGCAATCTATCAATTAGTGCTGGAATATTCCCACAAGCCTTTAAAATCGCAATTGTCAAACCTATTTTTAAGGAAGGTAAATCTACTTGCCCGAACAACTATAGACCAATCTCTATTCTCCCCACCATCTCCAAAATCCTAGAACGTATTATAAACAATAGATTGGTTAAGTTTCTAGAGACTAATAACCTCCTATCTCCCACCCAATTTGGCTTTCGACATAGAAAATCGACTTCGGAAGCGGTTCACGAGCTGGTAGACTCAATTATAAGAAACCTAGATAAGAAGAACAAATGCGTCACTATCTTCCTTGACCTGGCGAAGGCTTTTGACACCGTTTCTGTACCTCGCCTTCTTTGCAAATTGGAAAAATACGGTGTCAGAGGTCTTCCGCTACAACTGTTTGATAGCTACTTGGACAATAGAAAACAGCGAGTGAAAATTGACAAATGGCTTAGCAAGGAAATAACTGTCAATTATGGAGTTCCACAGGGCAGTATACTCGGCCAACCTTGTTTTTGGTCTACATAAATGAATTGTGCGACCAAAAACTGCAGAACGGTAACATTATCAGCTTCGCAGATGACACTGCACTCTTCTTTACAGCGGATACTTGGGAGAAGGTATTTAGCCACGCACAGCTTGGTTTCAATAGGGTTAGCTCCTGGTTGCAAGCCAACATACTCACACTTAATATTAATAAAACTAAGTACATGGCTTTTGCACATAGAGCTGACCTTTTACCACCATCTAACCTCAATTTGCTAGCTCACTCCTGTTTTACTCCTTCCCTTAAGTGTACCTGCACTCAACTCTCAAGGACGGAAAGTATAAAATACTTAGGTGTTGTCATTGATCAGAGACTGAGTTTTAAGCAACATATAGACACTTTAGCTGGTAGACTCCGAAAGCTCATGTATGTCTTTAAATTGCTAAAACACGTAGCAGACCGAAATGTATTACAAATGGTCTACACCGCGCTAGCGCAATCGATCATTGATTATTGCATCACCTCTTGGGGTGGTGTTGCTAAAACCCACATGATCGAAGTTGAGAGGGCGCAACGTGCTATACTTAAAGTTGGTGCTGGCCGACCTTTCCGTTACCCCACGACAGACCTATACAAGGATTGGGATGTTTTAACTGTAAGGCAGCGGTACATCCTACACATTTTGCTTCTCAGACACTCCCAACTTGAATACGACTCAACGCTAGTAACCGACAAGCGTAGAAAAACCAAAGTTTGTCAATCTGAAACCCTCCGTACCAGCCATTCCCACAATTTCTTTTGTTTTCAGGGTAACTTCCTTTATAATAAATTTAACAAACTTTTAAATATTTACCCATTGCCTAAATTTACTTGTAAGCATAAAATCATGAACTTTCTAAAAACCCTTACCTACGAAGAAACTGAAAAACTTCTATTACCATTATCATGACCTCGTAACTCTTTTCCAGGCAGTAGACTTCTTCACCGCACGCATTACACCAAACACTAAACAGAACACTTTAACCACTTACCTATCACACACTCTACTTCTACGCTCTACACACACTCACATACCCCTCACATATTCACACACTGCCATTTTAATATAAGTTCCTACAAAAATAGTACAGACAACATTTTTCTTGCCTTATTTAATTATCTTATATGTCATTTCAACGCAATAATATAATATGTTTCTTCTATTACTTAAGTCCGCGGCGTGAGAGCCTGGCGACCTGTAACACAGGTTTTATACAAACCCATCGCTGGCGCCAGTCTCACACAATATACCCAGGAGGACCTAGATTAGACACATGCTATTTGTATAACTACATTGTATATTGTCTGAGAAATAAATATATATTTGATTTGATAATTAAAACAAAAATAATGCACTTCTCGCAACGCTCCCCCGAACCTCTTGTACAAATAACATGTAAAAGCCAAACTGTAGAAAGTACACCACATACTAAATTCTTGGGACTGATGATCGATAGAAATATGAAATAAATAAAATAATAAATAAATAATGCTGGACAAATCACACAGCATCATCTAGCCCCAAGGTAAGCAGAGCTTGTGTTATGGGTACTAGATGACTGATATACTTAATACATTATACTACATAGATAGATATTTTTATTATATATAGGAAAACACCCAGAACGCCCTGAACAAATATCTGCAGGTCGTACAGACATTTGTCCCGAGGCGGGAATCGAACCCGCAACCCCTTGCGTCGCAGGCGGGCCTTCGCCCGCTGCGCCACGGAGCTCGTCTCGTCTCGTCTCGTTCGTCGAAATGGAACTTCCAAGTGGACGAGATATGTAAATCTCTTAGTAAATATGCTTATATGCTATACAGATTGCGAAGGATTGTCAGTCTAGATGTCCTAAAAACTATATACCACAGCTATGTATATATCATCGAAATTACGCTATGGTATAATTTTCTGGGGAAACTGTGCTGATAGGGAAAATATATTTAGAGCTCAGAAAAGATGCATAAGAGCAATTTGTGGCTTGTTGAGCACAGTTAGCTGCAAGTCCCATTTTATAAATTTAAAAATATTGACTGTTCCATCTCTATACATATTTGAAATGGCGCTTTTTGTAAAAAATAATCTGGAGCTTTTTGAAAAACCCAGCCACTCACGCAGCAGACGGGATGTGAACCGTCTTTGCCGACTTCACCGATGCAACACAGCAATGTATCAAAAGAATGTATGTGGTATAGCTCCTAAGATATTCAACAAATTACCTGTCACGCTACGGGATCTAAACCTGCTCGCCTTCAAACAAAAACTATTTAAGCTGCTCACGCAATAGTGTTACTATAATATCAATGAATTCATGTTTGACACTAATATTCGAATAATTTGACATTTATAATTTTAGTGATTTATTATTTTATAATTTGACATTCGATAAATAAATGTTATGGATCAATTTTTTTATTATATTACCATTGTTATTAAATTACCGTTATTCAATTGCTGTTATTAAATTAATTTCATAAAATTGTTGATGTTAACATAATAGAATCAAATTATTATTTTTGCATGACATTCTTATAATACTTACTTGTAATTAAAATATGCTCTATAATTAAATTCAATTCAATTCTAAAAATTTGCATACCACATTAGCTGGTAAGACATCGGATGGAACCCATAATTATTTACCAACCTTTGTAACCCGTTGTTTGCGAATAAATATTTTGTATTTGTATACTTACAAGTTACAAGTGTATAGAATAGTAAATATATGTATATAATAGATAATTGACTATTGTGTTAATTTAAGGGTGGAGGATTGTGGTATATGCACTGTTATGCGGGTAGAATATAAAGATTGGCTCAATACACATTCAGCTATTACTCGCAACCACGTCGTTTCATTGTGCTCGATTTTGAACATTTAAGTATTTTAACTTTTGAATAATTACACTATGTCGGAACGGCGTTAATTTTTGAGTTTTCTTTCTCCGTATATTATTTAGTTTTGTCTAAAGTTGGGCTAAAATCAGTGTTGAAATACGAAAGTTTAGAAGCTTGTATTTTTGAAATAAGTACCTACTTTTATTACGGTTTGGGGTCTATACAAACATAGATTATGACGAGATTGATATAATCCTTAGTGTTGGATGGTCAACGTCAAACAGTGGAGTAATTTGACGAGCTCTGTGGCGCAGCGGGCGAAGGTCCGCCTGCGACGCAAGGGGTTGCGGGTTCGATTCCCGCCTCGGGACAAATGTCTGTACGATCTGCAGATATTTGTTCAGGGTGTTCTGGGTGTTTTTATATATATAATAAAAATATGTATCTATGTAGTATAATGTATTAAGTATATCAGTCATCTAGTACCCATAACACAAGCTCTGCTTAGCTTGGGGCTAGATGATGCTGTGTGATTAGTCCAGCATTATTTATTTATTTATTTATTTAATTACCCTTCCACGTTTGTATGGAAAGATGGGCGACTCGTTCAGCCTTAAGGCATTTGTAACAGGTTGACATATGTACATAGAAGCATAGCTTCTTACCTTGCAGCCTCGTCAACGTCCGAAACGTCGACGACAGAGGACAGCCTGACCCTCGCGTGCGCCTCTGCCAGGCGGATCAGCGACTCCAGCTGTCGCGGGTACGCGGAGATCTGGCCGCGACCGCTGCCCACGCGTCTGCAAACAAACATTCGTTAACACAAGTGGGTTTAAAGATATATTAAAAAGAGTACATAAGAGTATTGACAGAAAGTTACGATCCTCAGCAGCGAGGGACCGACAAGAAGGTCCTTTGCAAAACAGGTTTTGGCCGAAGGGAAAATTCTCATGTTCAATGTCTCAATGTTCAGAAAATTTATAGGAAGGCTGACACGCGACAACGCGTCATCGCCCCAGGGTCGACGGCAGGTTAATTAACAATATTTTATGTATGTTAGTTTCTAAGGTACTTATTATATGGGCCCTAGTAAGTTACTTTTTGTAAGCTACCCGAAAAAGGAATACCACGCCATCAACTTATCTTCTCAAAAACGAAACACTACAAAGGTATACCACTGTTTAGGATTTGGGTGTCATGCATGACTCGAAACTTATCTTTGATAAACATGTTGATGCCATCGTAACCAAGGCCTCAAGAATGTTAGGTTTTATTATGAGGAGTTCGGTTAGTTTCAGTAAAGCCAAAACATTCAAAGTACTGTATTGTACTTTTGTTCGAAGCATTCTTGAATACTCATCGCAGGTCTGGAATCCCCGATACGGTATTTATATTGATAGGATTGAACGAATCCAAATTAAATTCATTAAGTATCTTTGTTTCCGCTTAAAAATTCCTAATAAGTCTTTCACTTATAATGAACTTTGTAGAAAGTTTCATTTTCTCCCTCTTTCTATGAGACGTGAAATTGCCGATTTATCTTTTCTGCTCAAAATAACTTCTAATACAATTGATTGTCCTGAATTGCTTAGTAAAACACCCCATCTAAATTAACCCGATTTACTTCTATTATTTCCACTCCCACTGTAGGAACTAACTACAGACAAAATTCCTTTATATGGCGAGCTAGCGATCACTTTAATAAAATTTGTAGGCAACATGACTTGGATCTATTCTGCTCAAGCGTTAATTCAGCCAGACAGCGGTTGAGCGTGGCTGAAATCAGTGTTGAAATACGAAAGTTTAGAAGCTTGTATTTTTGAAATAAATACTTTTTTTACGGTTTGGGGTGTATACAAACATAGACTATGACGAGATAAATTGATATAATCCTTTGTGTTGGATGGTTAACTTCAACCAGTTCCACCCTTCCATGTTTGTATGGAAAGATGAGCGACTCGTTCATCCTTAACTTAGAATATTGATTTTTTCACGTTCTCAAGATAAAGGGTCTTGACAGACCAACAGAAGGACAGACAGACAGACGAACAACAAAGTGATCCTATAAGGGTTACGTTTTTTCCTAATGAGGTACGTAACCCCAAAAATAGCGATAGATCGACACTAACCTCATGTCGACATACGCGTCGATCAGCCTCTGCTGCGCCGCCTCGCTGAGCGTCGGCTGCACGTGCTCATAGATCGACACTAACCTCATGTCGACATACGCGTCGATCAGCCTCTGCTGCGCCGCCTCGCTGAGCGTCGGCTGCACGTGCTCATAGATCGACACTAACCTCATGTCGACATACGCGTCGATCAGCCTCTGCTGCGCCGCCTCGCTGAGCGTCGGCTGCACGTGCTCATAGATCGACACTAACCTCATGTCGACATACGCGTCGATCAGCCTCTGCTGCGCCGCCTCGCTGAGCGTCGGCTGCACGTGCTCATAGATCGACACTAACCTCATGTCGACATACGCGTCGATCAGCCTCTGCTGCGCCGCCTCGCTGAGCGTCGGCTGCACGTGCTCATAGATCGACACTAACCTCATGTCGACATACGCGTCGATCAGCCTCTGCTGCGCCGCCTCGCTGAGCGTCGGCTGCACGTGCTCATAGATCGACACTAACCTCATGTCGACATACGCGTCGATCAGCCTCTGCTGCGCCGCCTCGCTGAGCGTCGGCTGCACGTGCTCATAGATCGACACTAACCTCATGTCGACATACGCGTCGATCAGCCTCTGCTGCGCCGCCTCGCTGAGCGTCGGCTGCACGTGCTCATAGATCGACACTAACCTCATGTCGACATACGCGTCGATCAGCCTCTGCTGCGCCGCCTCGCTGAGCGTCGGCTGCACGTGCTCATAGATCGACACTAACCTCATGTCGACATACGCGTCGATCAGCCTCTGCTGCGCCGCCTCGCTGAGCGTCGGCTGCACGTGCTCCTTGGCGAACGCGATGTAGTCGCGCATGACGCTCATGTCCTGCGAAACACATCATATCACGACTGTGGCGAAGGTCATTGTTGTAAAATACGTATTAAAATAAACCAAAAATTATGTTGTAAACAACATAATTTTTGGTTTGGAGGATGAAGGGGGTGGAATAGGGGTAGTTTTCGATTTTTCTGGTACTCACCTTCATATCTTCTACACTAGCCCCCCCAGCCACCCCCAATTTACCCATTTCGCAAAAAAAATAAAAAAAATGTTGTGATTATTATTACCTCGGGTGAGTCAACTTTTTTATTATATTTTTTTAATTCATAATTCATAATCATTTATTCAAAGATTTCAGGTGTATACAATAAGATCTTAAAGTTATAAACATTCCGCCGAAACTTGCCTTTACAGGCGTATGAATATACACTAATAATACAATAATTTACTTATTATTATATTCACTTTTTAATTAGATAAATTTAATTTAATCACTCGAAATAGTAAAATGAACAATGATAAAAATACAATATATTCATTCAATAATTAATTCAATAAAAACAATAATCAAGTAATAAATTATAATAATATTATTAAATTAATTATATTTTATAGTCCAAAAATTCATGTATGCTGTAGAAACATTTATCAACAAGCCATTTCGTCAAATGGTATTTAAATTTAGGAAATGTCATTTCTTTCATATTATCTGGTATTTTATTATAAACTTTAATTGCCATTATAAAACTGTTGTTTGAGGATAATGTCAGTCTAGTAGGAGGTCTAAATAATTTATTTTTATATTTTGATCGAACACTGCAGCTTCTAGCTGAATGAGCTAGTTGAAACTTTTGTCTATTATTAAATACGAATACACTAATGTCTAATATATATAAGCTAGTTAAAGTTAAAATCTTAAATTGTTTAAAATAGGGTCGGCATGAGTCTGTAATTTTCAGCCCGAAAATGGCTCTTATACATCTCTTTTGCATAATAAATGCCTGTTCTACGTTGACGCATCTGCCCCAGATCAGAATTCCGTACCGCAACAGTGAGTTTATATAGCCATAATATGCTGTTATAGCAGCTTTTTGGGAAACAGTCTGTGTGATTCGCCGTAGGGGATATACAAAGCTATTTAATTTTGAGCAGACATGATCTATATGTTGCTTCCAAGTACACATTCTATCTATAAAAATCACCAAGAATTTAATACAGGGAATGTCATCAATAGTGTGCCCTTCATGAGATACTTTAAGATTAAGGTGTTTACTTTTAGGTGTATGAAATTGTATGAGTTTAGTCTTTTCTATATTAATTTTTAAATGATTCTGCTTTAGCCAAACAATAGCTGATTTCAATGCATCATTTACTTTTTGTTCATAACTAAGCCTATCAACTCCTTCCACTACAATTGTTGTATCGTCTGCAAATAATATACATGTATGGTTTATAACTTTTGGCAGGTCATTTATATATAAGAGAAACAGCAACGGACCAAGAATACTGCCCTGGGGAACGCCATAATTGTTATTTAAAAAACTAGATTGATATGATATTACTGATTTTGAGTTTTTATTGTATTTTGAAATTTCTACACATTGTTTTCTTTCAGTGAGGTAAGACCGAAGCCAATCATAAGCAGGACCCCTTATTCCGTACATGTATAGTTTGTGTAAAAGTAGTTTGTGACAAACACAGTCAAATGCCTTACTCATGTCCATAAATAAGACAGAAACTGGATTTTTCCTATCGATTGCATCAGTTATATTTTTAACGAGATCGAAAGTAGCTAATGAAGTGCTTTTATTGTTTCGGAACCCATTTTGTTCATTACATAAGATTCCTTCTGATTCTACGAAGCCGTACAATCGCTTATACATAACTTTTTCGTAAATCTTTGAAAAAATTGGTATAAGCGTTATCGGACGATAATTATTCATCTGCGTTGAGCTTCCCTTTTTAAATAATGGTTTAACGATAGACTTTTTTAGTTTAACCGGAAATGTACCTTGTTCTAAAGAAAGGTTTATTGCGTGCAAAAGGGGTGCTGAAATATAGCTTAAACTCAATTTAATAATGTCTGTACGAATGCCATCAAAACCTACGGATTTAGAATTTTTAAGGGACATAACTATTTTCTCAAGTTCATCAATGCTTAATGGTGTAACAAAAATGCTATTTTTATTTGTCATAACTTTACAATTGGAGGCTATAGAGCCTTTGTCATTATTATGTCCAGAGTCAATAAAAAAATTATTAAAACAATTTGCAATAGTAAATGGATCGGTCACATCAGAATCGTTAACTACAATTTTATTTATTTCGTTAGTACTTAAATTATTTGACGAGTATTTTCTTATTATATTCCAAACAGCTTTAGCTTTATTAGGCGATTTATGGATGTATTGCATATTATTATTTTTCTGTGATGCAGTTAAACATTTTTTCAATATGCTACTATAATTTGAATATGATTCTTTGTCCTTATTACTACGTGTGTTTTTCCTATATTTAAGGTACAACAATCGTTTAAGTTTGCAACTTTTTTTAAGTCCTTTAGTTAACCACCTTGAATTTTTATTGGAATGATTGTTTATCTTAATTTTAACAACAGGAAAACACAAATTATAAAATAGACTAAATATTTCTGTAAATACATCAAAAGCGGATTCAGCAATGTTTTCGTCAAACACTTCGGAGAATGTAAGACTGGCGAGACAGTTGATAAATTTTCTACAGCAATCGCCATCGTATACCCTCTTTAGTTCGTACCAATACTGTATTTTTCGCCTTTCTGTCTTGTACTTTGGATGTGATGACCATTGAAGTATTTGAGCTGTGTGATCTGAGAGGCCCAAATGATTAACTGATGCCTCTACATTTTCAATGTTAGTTGCAATATGGTCGATACACGTACTCGAAATAGCCGTAATTCTTGTAGGTTCAGATATTTTATGTTGTAGCTGAAAAGTTTCTAATATATTATTGTACTGTTAAGTAAACTCAACTAGGTTAAGTTAAACGGACTCATTTGACCCGGGAATAATTTGCATGCCTTAAATTGGTAAAACATGTTTGGAACCTGTGTATGTACTTAATAACATTTTGACCCATGTTTGCGAATAAATGATTTTATGATTTATGACTGTAATAAAGCTCTAGAATCTTTCAAGGTATTGATGTTAGTGTCTCCACATAGTATTATCTTTTTTCTTGTATTTCTCGCCAATTGTATCAAAAGTTCTTCTAATTTTTCTAAGAATATGTAAGTGTCTGATGAAGGAGTTCTGTAAACGCAAATCAATCTTACATTGCATTCGATGAGCTCTATTGAGCAACATTCAAAGGAACAAGACTCGCATACATTAACAGGAATATTTTTAAACTCTATGTCATTTCTGATTAAAATACTAACGCCACCTCTCTTTGAGTTTTTTCTTGAATAAAATGCTGCATTTTTATATCCTTTTACACGTAGGTTATGTTCTGTTCCATCCTGTATAAAGGTTTCACTAAGGCAGATGATGTCAATACGGAGACCTTGATGTTTAAGGTCTAAAATAGAGCAGTAAAGTTCGTCTTGCTTATTTATAGCTCCTGCTATGTTCAGATGAATTAAATTAATTTGATTCTGGTAAGTCTCGAAAAAACTCTGAATTTTGTTCTGGCGCGCTGTGGGTCGTAGTATTATTTATTTCTATCTCTTTTGGTGCATTGCTATAACCCTGTAAGTCGTGCATGAGACTTCTGAGTTGTTTAAATATAGTTTGGATGCCTTTGTCGTTTACTCTTCCAGTATGTCGATTGAACATCGTGAAATCATACTCTAAATTTTTGTTCGAATCTATTATATAAACATGTTCGTGTGTAAGAACATCTAAGTTTAATAGGTTGTTGAAACATTCTACTCTCCAGTTATACATGTTCATAAGTTTACCGTATTTATAAGTAGGCACACAGATGATTATGTTTGTATTATATATGTTTTGCAATGCTTCTCTTATGTTTTGGATGGTTCTTATATAGTTATAGGTGGTACGGAAATCCTCATCCCCTATTAAAATTATGCAATAATCATTTATTGTAAAGTCTGATAACTTTGTGGTTACACCCGATAACAATTCTGTAATGTTGCTATTTGGTTTCAGGTAATGACATATCTCTGAGCAGTTAAATATATTCTCAGCAGTCGATAAAATTTTATTGTGTTTGTTTGTACTGAGGATGCAAATTTTTGATTGAGAATAGGTATGGTTCAAATCTTGTGTCACTTTTAGGGTACTTGTTTGAGTACTTTTATCATTTAAATTGATTTTCTTTATGTCTTTGGTCTGTGATTCCTGATTTCTATACTCTGCTTTCTCTTTGTGTTTATCTGTGTATTTTACTGTTTGAGTTTCTTGATGTTTTTTTTCATATGGTTTTTGTGCTATGACTTCAGAGTTTGTTTGTGTTTTTTTGTCGATTTTAGGTTTCGACGCCAATTTTGTGTTTTTTCTTGTTTTAGGAGAGATAGAAGGACTATTGCCCACTTTCTTGAAGAATTCATTTTTTTTCAATAATTCCTTATTATTTTTTAAAAGTTTTTTATTTTCAATTAATAGATTTTCAACTTCACTATGAGCGCTTTTGAGTTGAATGTTTAGTTCTTCTATTTTCTCTGTTAGAATTTTGACTTGGTCATTATTATCCGTTGAAAATCCAGGAAGGCTACTAGTAGTGACATCTAGTTGTGCTTCGTCAATACTTATGTCCGAGTCATTGATGTTGATTTGCGTAAGTGCTCGCCTCACTGTGACATAGTTTTGGAGCTCCATTTCACTGTTCTTTCTACCTAAACGTTAGCTAATTTTTTTAATAGGTGTCGTTAGTTTTATATTGAGGTGCAAAATTTTCGACCGT
This sequence comes from Pasiphila rectangulata, assembly GCA_963082625.1. NCBI lineage: Eukaryota > Metazoa > Arthropoda > Insecta > Lepidoptera > Geometridae > Pasiphila > Pasiphila rectangulata. The sequence goes on along the minus strand of OY720252.1, from coordinate 17,222,856 downwards.
CGCTGGGACACGAACTCGGTGTTGCTTGCACGGCGATGCGTAGCCACACAGGCCAACCGCTTGACCAGATTATTGTTACATGAGTGGTTGAAATTAATAATCGGTTTGTCATAATAGTTAAAAGTTAGCAGCAAAGCCCGTTAAGGATGAGTCATAAAGTTATTAGAACACCGTCATTTACACATTTGCAAGTGCGCACTGTTTAAAGTGATGAAAATTGTTTTCTAATGTAGTTTATCACTTGATTTGGGCATGTCACTAGAAGTTTGTTCATAGAATACTTTCTTTTGTGTATGTTTATCACTTTGTTTCGAGGTTTCTATTGCACTTTATCACTAAATACGCGTACGAAATTTGTTTAGTTCACTTCATTTTTATCACTTTATTTTTAGTTATTTTGCAAAGATAACATTTTAACGTCCTATTAATGTTATTAAATACACTATGAAGTTACATTTATTACATATATTTAGGTTAAAGTATTTTATTTCGATTATTTGGTACAGACCGAATGTTTACATTACAGCGATGCTAGCGCCACTTTATAAAAATGAATTTTACGGAAGCACCACATAATAATATGTTATAAGTCACACACCATTGGATTCGCATTGAAATTATCTACACGTTTATGTATTCTACAAAACATAAAAAATAACTAACCTGATTTAACTTAGGTATGTACACCCGGCGCGGCGGTACACTAAGCGCGCGGAGCGTTCGAACCTTATGGAGACCCGTCGCTCCACAAAGCGCGTCTAGGGTTAAATACGAGAAATCGGCTTTCCGTTCGTCAGGGAATACAATAGACTGTACTTTCTTTATTAACATATGTACATATAACCGGGTATTTATCGCGTAAATTACCTTTATTATTTCCCGACGTTTCGCTTGGATTGCACCAAGCATGGTCCCGGGAAGACTGATAAATACCCTGTTATATGTATGTTAATAATATATTGTGATCGCGAAAATTTAAAAAAGACAACGATACTTTCTGTTCGGCGGTCGAAGACGCAACACGTCCAGGGAGCGATGGCTTTGCCTCTGCGTCTTCGTTGTTTCTAGCGACCGTGACGAGCAGGAAGCCGATTTCTCCTGAAGATCACTCGTAGAGGCGAAGCACGTGTCAATTCTTTCGAGCGTTTTTTCAAGCATTAGATATAGGTCAGCGGGTTCGTTACTAAATATTTGTTGTTCACTTAGATATTGCAGAATGTAATGCTCACCACATAATCCTGGCCGTCCTGCGCGTCCGCCGGATCCTTGTAGTACAGCGACACGAGATGCGACGCGAGCCGCCGGTCGAACACTTCGTCCTGCGGGTCCAGCACTAGGAAGATCAGGTCGAATCTGGAATACAAACAAATTTAACATTAGAGGGAGAGATAGAGGGGTCAGGAGAGAGAGGGGGGAGATAGAGGGGTCAGGAGAGAGAGAGGGGGGGGGGGTCAGAGAGAGATATGCCCTTTGACTGTGGGTATAGGCCACAGAACAGAGAAAACATGAAATCGTAAGTAGGCGGGGCTCGCGTAACACCTAGTAGGCGCAGTACTGCGCACTTCAAGCACCGCTTACTTCAGTCGTGTTTTAATTTAGCAGAGTAAACGTACTTCAAAAAAAAACAAAAAAAAATATAAAAATGCCGTATTGTGCCGTTTTAGAGTGTAAAAACGAAAGCCGAACCAAAAATTTAACGAAAGGGGGCATATCATATCACCGGTATGCATTATTTTATTGTTTTTTTGTTAGTTTTGTTAAAAATGCAAAACCGTCAAATAAATATAGCAATAGCGCCATCTCTTGTTGAGTGGCTTTGTGTTGTGGATTATCAAGCAATCAAGAAAAGCAGACATTGTATTAGTAATCTTATTTCCTGGGAATAGAGACTATAAAAAAATATTTGGCAAAAACGCCATCTCTGGTTGAGTAGAAAAAGTAGCCATTGTATTAGTAATCTTATTTCCTGGGAATAGAGACTATAAAAAATATTTGGCAAAAGCGCCATCTCTGGCTGAGTGGACATACTAAATATTCATTTTTTATCACTGTTTATTTTATTGAACTTTGAACCATGTAGCGATCGGAATAAGGTTAATATCAATAAAATTAGTTTTATGATTTTATGCCCTTTTTAAGGTACTCTTTCTACCAATAAGATTTTTTATTTCTATGTGTGTTAGTTTTTACATGTGTGAGTTTAGCGACACTGGTTCTCTTAGTAAAAAGGCATCATGCTAATTCTACTCAGTTTTCTCTGTTCTGTGGTATAGGCCTTCCTCATGGATATCAAAGATCAATTTAATTTTAATCTTTTTTAAATTCAACTATTAAACGAATGTCGGTGACGCGAGTTCTACGTATCTCCTCATTTCTGATTAGATCCCGTAGCGTAGAGAAACCCCGAGCATAGCCCTCTCTCCATCGTTGAGCGACTGAGCTTATTCATAAGGCCAAACCCATTTGGCAATGTCGGTTACCCGAGTTCTATTACGTATCTCCTCATTTCTGATTAGATCCCGTAGAGAAACCCCGAGCATAGCCCTCTCCATAGCTCGTTGAGCGACTTTGAGCTTTTTCATAAATCCTTTTCAGAAGTCCAGTAGTGAAGGACCACATCTCGCTTCCATATGTCATCATCCATTACTAACATCTACACATTGGTGTCGATGATGCCCAGCAGTGGGACCGTACCTGGACATGAGCGTGTGCGGCAGCTGCACGTTCTCCACGATGGTCTTGTTCTTGTTCCACTGCGACTCGGCGGGGTTGGCGGCGGCGAGGATGGACGTGCGCGCGTTGAGCTGGCAGATGATGCCCAGCAGTGGGACCGTACCTGGACATGAGCGTGTGCGGCAGCTGCACGTTCTCCACGATGGTCTTGTTCTTGTTCCACTGCGACTCGGCGGGGTTGGCGGCGGCGAGGATGGACGTGCGCGCGTTGAGCTGGCAGATGATGCCCAGCAGTGGGACCGTACCTGGACATGAGCGTGTGCGGCAGCTGCACGTTCTCCACGATGGTCTTGTTCTTGTTCCACTGCGACTCGGCGGGGTTGGCGGCGGCGAGGATGGACGTGCGCGCGTTGAGCTGGCAGATGATGCCCAGCAGTGGGACCGTACCTGGACATGAGCGTGTGCGGCAGCTGCACGTTCTCCACGATGGTCTTGTTCTTGTTCCACTGCGACTCGGCGGGGTTGGCGGCGGCGAGGATGGACGTGCGCGCGTTGAGCTGGCAGATGATGCCGGCCTTCGCGATCGAGAGGGTCTGCTGCTCCATCACCTGACGGAAATTTATCATCAATGTTTTTGCTCCATTTTGTATGTTCTATTTATTTATTTATTGTGTTGCCTTCTGTGACGTCACCAAACGGCTCAGTCGGAAGACCAGCGTTGGTTAACATAGCCAACATTAAGCTGAGACTGAGACCTTTTTGTGACTCTAGCATGGCTCCATTATTTTTATGTCTTTTTTAATGTCATCAAAGTTTTATATGCTTGTTGTCCTATTCTACTAATATATAAAAGTAAATGTAAGAATGTATGTATGTTCCCTTTTCACGCCAAAACACCTTGGAGCGACTACGCTGGGGCTTCGAAGAGCATTTCAGCAGCTCTGTCCCCCGGATCCAGAGGGTAGTTAGTGGGTGCTTTGCACACTGTTACCCAATCTCGGGGGACCAAGGAAGGGCGTTCGCTGCCTCTATGCGGGCGTCGTGCGGTCGATGGCACTCTACGGAGCGCCCGTCTGGTCCAAAAGACTGACGGGTATTAGGCGCTGCTTGTTTAGTAGCGTGCAGCGTTCTATTGTCATCAGAATTGTTCGCGGTTACCGCACGATTTCGCATGAGGCGGCGACATTATTGGCGCGGCTCCCGCCGCTCGACCTCCTGGCGGAGATGGACGCACGAGTGTACGCTCGTCTCCGGCAGGAGGGCGAGGGTGGGGCTGCGCCAGCTGAAGTGCGGCAAGAGGAGCGTCGACGTGCGCTTGGGAAGTGGCGCGAGGCGAGGAGCCGAGGACCTCGCGCCAACGCGCCGTCGGCGCTGTTCTGCCGAGCTTCGAAGCCTGTCTAGGGAGGGAGGGAGATAACGTCACCTATCGACTTACTCAGGTACTCACCGGGCATGGTTGCTTCGGTGAGTACCTGAGTAGGATCGGACGCGAACCGACACCACAGTGCCAGGTTGGTGGGGCCAGGATTCCGTCCAGCACACGCTTGAGGATTGCTCGGCGCGGTGCGTGGAAAGGTGGAATCTAGCACTCAGGATCGGGCAGGATCTCTTTGCCCAGCGTAGTAGCGGCTATGCTGGCAGATGAGACGGCGTGGAAGGCGGTGGCCTCTTTCTGTAAGACCGTAATGGTTCGGAAAGAGGCCACGGAGCGGGATCGCGAGAGGGCCGCAGGCAACGGCCGCCCCGCACCGCCTGCCCCGTGAGGCTACGGCGTCATGGGGCTGCGGCATCCCCTATAGGGGACCATATGGGTCCGTAGGGTAGTCAGAGTGAGGGCTTGGAATATCCTAGATAGACCCAGGGAGGGCGACGTTCCGCGAGACGTAGGAGGCGTTAGTTGTGGACGCCCCCGGGACGTGCTCAGGCAAGGTGCGATAGGGGCTCCGGAGTGTTCTTTACGAGGAACCCCTAGTGCACCTAGGTCATTGACCTCCGTTAAGGTACAAATAAATATTATAACAATAAAATTAATATTCGACGATAGGAATTTTCGACCTGACGACTAGTGTATCTGAGACCAAGTTACGGCAGCCCGCGTTTAGCTGTCGGCACGTGTTGGTTTTAATCCCGTCAAAATCGAAAATGTTTACTGTATTTTTAACTTCTTTCAATGATACCTTAGTGGGCGCTTGTGCGGCGAAACGGTGAAATTACGTATAATGCACAAACTAGAATATATCGGAATACTAGTTAATTTGACTTGTATGAACGCAGACGCTTGACTTAGCGTAGTACAGACTACGCGCTACGCGAGCGCCACCATGCGGCGCTCGACGGAGTCTACGTGTCGTGTCGGCGCGGACTGAGTGCCAGTCTCCGTTTAACCGCCGCGCTGAACAGTCGTAGAAACTGTCTCGCGTGCCGTGTAGTCTTGAAAGTGATCGACTGTGAAACTAGTGCTAAGCATCCAACATTGTAATTTTGAATATTGAGTCTTCAATTGAATCGACACTCACCCACTACCGCCCACATGATAGAAGCCTACCATAGCTAACAAGGACAGTACTGATGTACCTTCTCCGACATATATAAATTTATGGCGTGCCATACCGGATCGTAAAAAATCGGACTGCCGGACATTAAATTCCTTGTAGTACACAAACGCCCTAGTGTGGGCTTACACTTTAAAATAACAAGCATTGGTACGGGGGCACCAGAAAAGAGGGCTAAGGCCTCAAAAGGTCAAAATGGCATTTTTGGGTTTTTGGACGTTTTCGGCCATTTGAAGACTTATTTTTTTGGTGACCTTTTGAGGTCACAATAACTCCGGTCCCTGTGACCCTAGGGTCACCAAAATCCATCAGTATCATCACATTAAGACGGTGCTAAAAAAAAGGTTTCATCTAAATCGGTCAACGCGTTCGGTTGTAATCGTCTCATGCACAGACAGCACTATTCATATTAGGGCGCTTCGCCCCCTAAAAAATAGCCTACAAGTTAAGAACATAATACGTTATTTCTATTACAAAATAAACACTTTTATCATCTCTTATTTTTACAAGTCTTCTGTGTTTGGTTACCTCGTGTAAGACGCTGCGAGTTGAGTCATTCATCTTGTCGAACTCATCGATGCAGCAAATGCCGTTGTCAGCGAGAACCAACGCTCCTCTGAAATAAATATATATAAATAATACTCGACACTACGCACAACACTGAAATAAATCACGAGGGTAGTACAACTTTTTGTGAAGAGTTCATCCGGGGAAGTACTGCCACCACACCTATTTCTGCCGCCAAGCAGTAATGTCTACATTGCTGGGTTTCGCTTTGAAGGGTAAGGCGGGCTGCCGAAATTACGGGCACATGAGACCTTATAACTCGTATGTCTCAGGGCGCAATGCAATACAGCGTTGGTCACGTGCTTAGTGAACGTGATCACCGCGGTATTGCAGTTGTAGTAGGTATAGGTTACCTCTCTACCTCAGCCTTCTGGGCTTTCGGCTTGTCTCGTCATTTATTCGTAAGTATTAAAAAAAACTTAATAATTTCTAAGTAACAATTACGCACGACAAGCTGATTACGTATCTCGCGACAGGTTTGCAACAGGCGATTGTTGCTGTCAAACGTCAATTTTGTATTAGAGAACAGCAAGGAACTGACATTTGACAGCGATGGTCGCTAGATTGATGCTTGTTGCGAGATACGTAACCACCCTGCGGGTGCTGGGTGGCGCCGGCGCTGCGGCCGCGGCGGCGCCGCCCCACGCGCGCACGCGGCGCCGATCCCAGCGGAGGCGGATCCTTGTGCACTACTACTGTTGAGCACAGCGCCATCTGAGTCTCAACGGCTGCACTCCATTGCATATAGCTCTTAGTTTCCAATATCACTCACCCAATTAGATTCTTATTACGTAATTCGGGCAGCCGACCGAGTAGATAGCGCTGCTCAGAGGCTACATAAGTGAGATTTGAGGTCTCGGCAGACCTCTTTTTCTCTACGATTGTCAACTAGACACCTCGTATCGCTGACAGTTTTTCTCCTGCATTTTACAACTGCCTAGTATCTACTCACGTCTGGAGCACCAGTTGCCTGGGTGTCCGGCAAGCTGATTACGTATCTCGCGACAGGTTTGCAACGGGCATATATCTCGCGATCGTCGTAGTCAAACGACAATTTTTATGCTTGTATATACTACAAAATTGACCAATGACAGCAATGATTGCGAGATTTACGGCTGCTGCAGCGTTGATCGCGAGATATACGCCTGTTGCAAACCTGTCGCGAGATACGTAATCACCCTGCCGGTCCTTGGTGACGTAGGCGGTGAGGCCACGGCGGAGAAGCCCCGGCCCGTGCAATCAGCGGAGAAGGACCCTGGCGTACTGCCTTGTATGTGTGTACTCACGTCTGGAGCACCAGCTGCCTGGTGTCCGGGTCCTTGGTGACGTAGGCGGTGAGCCCCACGGCGGAGGAGCCCCGGCCCGTGCAATCAGCGGAGAAGGACCCTGGCGTACTGCCTTGTATGTGTGTACTCACGTCTGGAGCACCAGCTGCCTGGTGTCCGGGTCCTTGGTGACGTAGGCGGTGAGCCCCACGGCGGAGGAGCCCCGGCCCGACGTGTACTGCGCGCGCGGCACCAGCCCGTGCACCCAGCGCAGCAGCTGGGACTTGCTGGTGCCGGGGTCGCCGCAGAGGAGGATGTTTATCTCGGACCTGGGATGGTGACGTACCAAGATTAATAAATAAATCATCATTTCCGCCGTGAAACGTCCACTACTGACCTAACTTAACTAAACAATTTAACCTAATTTTACGTTGACAGATCATAATTTAAAAAAGGATTATATTCTCTTATTAAAATCAGCTTTAGGAACGAAACAACAGAATCAGCACCATTGTACCTTTTTATAATAAATTCTCACCTCCTCGTCCTCCCAGCTGCGTTAAAGTTCTTCTTGGTCCCTCCTAGCAACTGCAGCGGCACTCCCTTCTTGATATCCAAGTTCTCGTAGACAGAGGGCGCAATGGCGCGCGCGAGACTCTTGCGAAATTAACTATGGATCTAATCAAGGTCGCTAGACATGTCTTTTTACAATAAATTCTCACCTCCTCGTCCTCCCAGCTGCGTTGAAGTTCTTCTTGGTCCCTCCTAGCAACTGCAGCAGCACTCCCTTCTTGATGTCCAGGTTCTCGTAGACCGAGGGCGCGACGGCGCGCGCGAGACTCTTGCGAGTTTAACTATGGATCTTATCAAGGTCGCTAGACATGTCTTTTTATAATAAATTCTCACCTAAAATGCGTCCTCCCAGCTGCGTTGAAGTTCTTCTTGGTCCCTCCTAGCAACTGCAGCAGCACTCCCTTCTTGATATCCAAGTTCTCGTAGACCGAGGGCGCGACGGCGCGCGCGAGGCGCTCGTACGCGTCGTGCTGCCGCGAGAGCGCTTTGAATAGCTCGATGCGTTCGGGCGGGAAGCGGTGCTCCTTGCTGAAATAAAGATAAACTTTTAAACTTCAGTCTTTCATCATTCATGCAGCCGTAAAACGTCCACTGTTGAACACAGGCTTTCCTCAAGACATCCCCTAGTTGCCATACTCTCCACAGGCAGGCACTTTTAAACTTCAGTCTTTCATCATTCATTCAGCCGTAAAACGTCTACTGTTGAACACAGGCTTTCCTCAAGACATCCCCTAGTTGCCATACTCTCCACAGGCAGGCACTTTTAAACTTCAGTCTTTCATCATTCATTCAGCCGTAAAACGTCTACTGTTGAACACAGGCTTTCCTCAAGACATCCCCTAGTTGCCATACTTTCCACAGGCAGGCACTTTTAAACTTCACTCTTTCATCATTCATTCAGCCGTAAAACGTCCACTGTAGAACACAGGTCTTCCTCAAGATAACCCCTAGTTGCCATACTCTCCACAGGCAGGCGGGTTAGCGCAGTACAGGGCGTTGATACACGGAAAGACACGCTGCCCATCTTCCGGAGGTATCCCTTAGCAGGCTCTTACTGCATCCACGGGCAAGTGAGGAGTAACATTATAGCCGGCACCACACGTTGGTCAACAACGTCAACTTCAGTCTTTAATAATGTTGAAAAAAAAAAGATTTTAAGATAATATCATTTTGTTTATTACAAACACACTGTGCTACGCATTTCTTTTTTATAAATGTTTGTTTATGCGGAGCGCGTAAGGTCTATTTTCACGGGCACTTCTATTTGAAATACCTTTCCCTTCCTCAGTTCCAAAAGTCGATCGCATGCTTTAATGCAGCGCATCGATATAAGTCTTGTGCAGTGCACGTAAGGACGCTTTTCGCGGGTGCACCGTCCTGAAGACTTAATCTACCGCCTCAACTAATGCGCCGAAAGCCAATGTGAATATGGAATGCGCCTTAACCAGACCATATATGGTAGATTTTCGTGGTTGACTTACCCTTCCTCAGTTTCCAAGAGACGGTCGCTATGCTCCTTCCTATAATGCAGCGCGTCGATATGAGTCTTATGCAGGGCGCGTAAGGTCGCTTTTCGCGGGTGCACCGTCGCAGGCGCCGCTCTGAAGACTCCAGTGACGCTGACTCGCTCGCCCGCGCCGACCGCCTCGACCAGGGCGCCGTGAGCCATTATGTTGACTGTGGCGGGCGTTCGGCCGGCTGGCATGTCGTCTGGAAATGATGTTTGGTTAGTTCTAGCTTCTACGGCTTTTCACGCTTTCTTTGTAGGTACAAAATTATTTGCTAAGAATAAAATGTGTTAAGTTAAAACGACTGTTTGTTGTTCTACTGCTAAATATTATTTGTGAGCCTGATTCATCCCAGTGTAGGGAAAAATGCTCAAAGACTTGCCATCCGTAGCCTATGTTATTTTCATTCCGAAAGTTCAACATAGTATAGTTATCAAATATTTTTTTATATATTGGATGAAAGTTTTCGGAGCTTATCTTCGACATAAAACATTTTTTTAACGTGTAATGTTGGGCAAAGGTTAAGGTTGGGGAAAGGTCTTCCAACGAATGAGAAGAAAAAATAGTTAATGACATAACTCCCTTTTTTGCACTGCAGGGAAATGGCTTCTCTAATATCCACATTATCACAATACTCATCAATAAAGTGGGACCTACTGTAGATCAGTTCGAAGTGGCAAATGAGAACAGTGGGCCGGTCGGGCATGCTGACTGGCCCTAATTCCGCGAGGTCTTAAAAGATGGTTTTTCTCTTACCAGGAGACTCTTGCAGCTTCACCAGCTGTTTGTCACTGAAGTGGGACCTGTTGTGGATGAGCTGGAAGCAGTGCGCCGTGCTGCAGTGCGCGCAGTGCGCCGGCTCGGGCACGCGCCCGCGCTCCAGCTCGGCGACGGCGGGCGCGCCGCACACCGCACACCGGAAGTACGCCTCCCGCATCTCCGGCACGATGCTCGACGTGCGCGTCACCATGCCCGAGAGGGTCACTAGCTGGTCGATATCTGTGGACAGAATCTTTCAATTTTAGCTCTTAAATCGAGTACGTACGGGGTAGTTTTGTTTGTTATTTTAGAAAACTTATACAATTTTAAACTGCCTTAAGAAAGTAAGTTGTGCATCTATTGTAGATGATTTATAAATGCTAGCGAACTGATATTCATATATATACACTGCCGGCCAAAAGTTTGAGACCACTTGTAAAAATCTTTGTAACCACCAAAATATTTCAAAAGTACACATGATAAAGAGCTAATTTGAACACCTGCGTATTCTATTGTTATCAAAGAATTTCTGAGAGTCATTTTTATTGTATATTTTTAAGTTATCATCCTTTAAAGGTCTATTGTTTCAAAACATAAATGAGTACCGCGCGCTTACCAGGTGATAGAGTCATTGTTATATTTTTTATGGCCTGCTCATTTCTAATTATTTTGGTTTTGTTTTGCGGTAACCGTACTTCCGGATTATTTTAGCTTCCTTAAACATATTTTTTACCTGAGTTTTGATGGAGTAAATTTTTCATTATCTTAACTAGTCTGAGCTCGTCGTTGTTACAGTGAAGACATCTTAAAATGGGAAAAGTGCGCGAAATTAGCACTGAAACTCGTTCTGCCATAGTTGTTTTACACGGCGAAGGCAAATCTGAACGTGCGATTGCCTCTCAACTGAAGTTGTCGAAGACTTGTGTTCATAACGCAATAACCCGATACAAGGAGACTGGCAGTAATCAAGATCGTTCGCGATCGGGGAGACCGAGAGCTACCACTTCTAGCGAGGATAATTTCATCGTCGTTACCAGCAAGCGGAATAGACGCCTAACCGCACCAGAAATCCGCACAGAAGTGAACAAATCCCGATCAGAACCTGTGTCATTGACTACAGTAAAAAGACGATTGAGAGATGCTAAGTTATTTGGTCGCGTTGCCGTTCGAAAACCACTACTAAGGCCACAAAACAAAAAGAAACGGATGCAGTGGGCCCTTACCCATCGAGACTGGACTGAAGAAGACTTTAAAGAAGTTCTTTGGACAGATGAATCCAAGTTTGAAATATTTGGTTCAAAACGACGAATTTTTGTTCGACGTACCGCCGAGGAAAAGATGATGCCAGATTGTGTGGTGCCAACAGTTAAGCATGGTGGTGGTTCCATTATGGTCTGGGGATGCTTCTCGGGCCATGGAACCGGAGATTTGGTACGAGTCGAAGGAATCATGAAAAAGGAGCATTATAAACGAATACTACAGCAAAATGCCGTTCCGTCTGGTTTAAGATTAATTGGAAATGGATTTTTTTTTCAACAAGATAATGATCCTAAACATAGTTCAAAATTATGCAGGGGTTATTTAGAACATAAAGAAACAGAAAGGGTGTTAAAAAACATGGTGTGGCCCCCTCAGAGTCCGGATCTCAACCCCATTGAGCTATTGTGGGAAGAGCTTGACAGAAATGTGCGCAGTTGTTGTCCCTCCTCACAAGAAGACATGTGGAAGGCTTTACAAGAAAGCTGGAACAATATCTCACAAGATACAATTGATAAATTGATTGCTCGTATGCCGAGACTAGTGAAAAAAGTTATAAAATGCAAGGGAGGCTTTTTTGACGAAAAATCCGTTTAATGATTTTATTAAATATGAACTTCATTTTTAACGTAAATGGTTGATATTTCTTGATTTTTTTTTCTTCTTCTTGATGAATGTGTATTAGTAAATAAGCATTTTAATTAATATCTAAACCTCTTGATTTATATTTTGAGTTTTATTTCATTTTGCTACTTAGATGTCTCTGGTCTCAAACTTTTGGCCGGCAGTGTATATATATACGATGTTTTCCTTCGCCGTTAAGGCATGTATGTGCACATATTTTTTTTAAGAAAAGACTATTGGTGCACCACGGCTTGGTACGCTACAACGCAGTTTTAAACTTCTGTTCTTTTGGGGTAAACATTACATCGAAAAGGCAGTGTGAAGTAATTTGTTTCTTTGTTTTTCTACTCACGTTAATTATTCGTTGAAAATAGGTTAGTTCAACGCGAGCGCTTGAGAGGGAAGGAGACGGCGCCGCGTAAAAGCGACCTGGCAAAAGTTCCTCTGGGAGGAACTGAACACATTGGAAACCTATTTTCAACGAATAACTAACGTGAGCAGAAAACCCGTTTAACATAACAAAGAATAGTGTAACTCACGAGTCTTTTGAAAGATTTATTTATTCTACTTATAGTATTTGAAAGAGATGAGGCAGTGACAGATTGCAATATAGTGATTGGAGATGAACAAATTGAACAGGAGAATGAGTTTGTGTATCTTGGGTTCAAAGTTTACAAGAGATGGAAAGTGTGAGAGTGATATTGAAAGAAGAGTGAATGCAGGAAACATGGTGAATGGAGCTTTGCACTCCTTTATGAACAGTCGGAAGGTGTCTAACAAGGCTCGCTTGGCTGTGCATGAGGGGGTGTTGGTTCCGACACTCATGTACGGAAGTGAAAGTTGGGCATGGCAGAAGAAACATGAAAGCAGAATAAATGCAGTTGAGATGAGAGCGTTAAGAAGTATGATAGGAGTTAAACTGAGTGACAGGATAAGAAATAGTGAGATAAGGAAACGTGGTCTGAACGAAGATGTAGTGACAAAAATTGAGAAAGGTATGCTGAGATGGTTTGGCTATGTCGAGAGAATGAATAAGAACGATTGACGAAAAAAGTGTACAAGGCGAGTGTGAATGAAAGTGTTGGAAGGGAAAGGCGGACGTTTCGAGAACAAATCAGGGACGTCTTGAAAAAAGGCCAGGTCAAGAGTACCCTAAACCGAAGAGCATGTACATATGAAGGGAATAATTAAAGTGGACGAAGCGAAACAAGTATGTAAGGATCGTAGCAATTGGAAAGAACTGGTCTCTGCCTACCCCTGCGGGAAAGAGGCGTGATTACATGTATGTATGTATTTATTCTAATATTGATAACTAACACGTTTAAGCTAATCAATGTAAAATGCAAGTACCTTCAGGATTGAGATCCCTCATGTGCCTCGCCGGTGCGTTGTAGGGGCGCACCTGTATCTGGTGCTCGAGCACCGCGGCCGGGTACTTCTCGAAGAACAGCTCGTTCACCGCCGCGTCGAGCGCCGGGACCACCTGCGGACCGACACGGCAACAAATGTGTAGGGAACTCATAATTAATAAGAACCTACATACACCCAACATTATTATTTTACTACGAGCATAGCCGGATGAAACAAGTAGTATGCGAAATCCGCTGCATCGCCGCATTCCGCACTCGCTCGATGTGCAGAGCTGTGTGGAACGCACTAGCTGCGCGCACGCTCCGTCCGTTCCTCAGTCGATCCCTTACCTCTCGACGCAAGGCGCGTATCGCTTGCTTTACCGAATATACACTGCCGGCCAAAAGTTTGAGACCACTTGTAAAAATCTTTGTAACCACCAAAATATTTCAAAAGTACACATGATAAAGAGCTAATTTGAACACCTGCGTATTCTATTGTTATCAAAGAATTTCTAAGAGTCATTTTTATTGTATATTTTTAAGTTATCATCCTTTAAAGGTCTATTGTTTCAAAACATAAATGAGTACCGCGCGCTTACCAGGTGATAGAGTCATTGTTATATTTTTTATGGCCTGCTCATTTTTAATTATTTTGGTTTTGTTTTGCGGTAACCGTACTTCCGGATTATTTTAGCTTCCTTAAACATATTTTTTACCTGAGTTTTGATGGAGTAAATTTTTCATTATCTTAACTAGTTTGAGCTCGTCGTTGTTACAGTGAAGACATCTTAAAATGGGAAAAGTGCGCGAAATTAGCACTGAAACTCGTTCTGCCATAGTTGTTTTACACGGCGAAGGCAAATCTGAACGTGCGATTGCCTCTCAACTTAAGTTGTCGAAGACTTGTGTTCATAACGCAATAACCCGATACAAGGAGACTGGCAGTAATCAAGATCGTTCGCGATCGGGGAGACCGAGAGCTACCACTTCTAGCGAGGATAATTTCATCGTCGTTACCAGCAAGCGGAATAGACGCCTAACCGCACCAGAAATCCGCGCAGAAGTGAACAAATCCCGATCAGAACCTGTGTCATTGACTACAGTAAAAAGACGATTGAGAGATGCTAAGTTATTTGGTCGCGTCGCCGTTCGAAAACCACTACTAAGGCCACAAAACAAAAAGAAACGGATGCAGTGGGCCCTTACCCATCGAGACTGGACTGAAGAAGACTTTAAAGAAGTTCTTTGGACAGATGAATCCAAGTTTGAAATATTTGGTTCAAAACGACGAATTTTTGTTCGACGTACCGCCGAGGAAAAGATGATGCCAGATTGTGTGGTGCCAACAGTTAAGCATGGTGGTGGTTCCATTATGGTCTGGGGATGCTTCTCGGGCCATGGAACCGGAGATTTGGTACGAGTCGAAGGAATCATGAAAAAGGAGCATTATAAACGAATACTACAGCAAAATGCCGTTCCGTCTGGTTTAAGATTAATTGGAAATGGATTTTTTTTCCAACAAGATAATGATCCTAAACATAGTTCAAAATTATGCAGGGGTTATTTAGAACATAAAGAAACAGAAAGGGTGTTAAAAAACATGGTGTGGCCCCCTCAGAGTCCGGATCTCAACCCCATTGAGCTATTGTGGGAAGAGCTTGACAGAAATGTGCGCAGTTGTTGTCCCTCCTCACAAGAAGACATGTGGAAGGCTTTACAAGAAAGCTGGAACAATATCTCACAAGATACAATTGATAAATTGATTGCTCGTATGCCGAGACTAGCGAAAAAAGTTATAAAATGCAAGGGAGGCTTTTTTGACGAAAAATCCGTTTAATGATTTTATTAAATATGAACGTCATTTTTAACGTAAATGGTTGATATTTCTTGATTTTTTTTTTCTTCTTGATGAATGTGTATTAGTAAATAAGCATTTTAATTAATATCTAAACCTCTTGATTTATATTTTGAGTTTTATTTCATTTTGCTACTTAGATGTAGGTGGTCTCAAACTTTTGGCCGGCAGTGTAATTCGCGCGGCTTATTGTTCGTCTACTTACTTACTTTATTTCTTGTGTTCTAATATCCTTCTGACTCTAACGTGTTCTGTCTGTATCTACTTGTGTTGTGTTGTCACTATCCCAACTAACAATAAATAGCTTATACAGACTATAGTGTGGAGTGTATTATTTACCGCCATACCCCCACAAATGTATACAGGCCCTGATATATCCAACCATCGAGGACATACCCAATAGAGAGGGAATGTCATTTATTTTGTCTAAACAACAATTCCGCCAAAAATATTTCGTAATTCTACGGAAAAGTACAAAGTAGGTCTACCGTGAGTTTTCACAAGCTATACTCGCTAGCGACTGTTGTTAAAAGAATTATGAAACCTCGTACAGCGCCTCTAGCGGATAGTTTGGTACTAAAATACGCAGTAATATATACTACAGCGACTGTAGTTTGGGCTTCATTTGCTTAGAATTTGGTGTACCATAAGTTACAAATCTGAAAGATGTCATAGTAACGTACTATTACTACTGTAGTAACGGCAGGCGATCTAACAGTGACAACTCATGGTCTTGTCTTCTTATTTTATGGCTTTTTGTGTTTGGTTTCACACTATTCTGCCAGTGTCAAGTTATTTTATAAATTATTATGTTATTTGGCTGGCCATGTAGGCGGTCATTTTCACTCGACAACTCATGGTAGACACACAGATCAGCTGTTGGCGCTGTACTGTCAAAGGCGAGAGACAGTTGTCATTGCATTAGTGCAAAGCACTAATGTGTTTCGGAATTCTTATGACCTTATTTCCCCTCTATTGGATATGTGCTCGATGTATCTAACTTTAGATGATTTATACAGCGTCCGTAACTATTCATGCTGTACGGGACGCTGCAGTGCCTGGGACTGTTCGATTGATTAGGCTTGCCCAGCATGTATACCATCCTCTCAGCAAAGTCAGCTATTAGTCGGAGGAATGAACAGATCATGAATATACATTTATTTGGTTCACAAAAACAGCACAGACAGAAAACCAACTTCACACACTGCTGGAATCATCTTTTTTTATTTTTTTTTAAAGAGTTCCGTACCCAAAGGGTGAAAACGGAACCCTATTACTTTTATGAGTGAAATATATTCAAAAAAAATCTAAAAGCTTCTATTACTAAGACTCCGCTGTCCGTCAGTCTGTCTGCCTGTCTGTCTGTCACCAGGCTGTATCTCATGAACCGTGATAGCTAGACAGTGGAAATTTTCACAGATGATGTATTTCTGTTGCCGCTATAACAAATACTAAAAACAGAATAAAATAGTGCAGTGTGTGAAGTAGAAGGGTTCCCATGTTGTACCACTAAAATCTTATAACACTGGTACAGGATGGGAATAATAAAGAATGACTTCCCATCGTGCCCCAGTGGTACACGTTGGGAAGTCATCAGATTTTAGTGGAATAGGCACCCTTCGTGAAGTAGACCTAGATGATTATAGAAATAGAAATATATTGAGAATAATTATGATGAATAATGAACACGTGGCCTGTCACTGCGTTAAATCGCGAAGGGTGGAAGAAGGGAAGGGAGGCCTTTGCCCTGCAGTGGGAACATGGAGGCTAAATAATAATAATATAATAATATGATGAATAAAGGTTATTATAAAATATCTGATTATCTAGAAGATAAAAATGCTTGGGGTGAAATTTGACCCAACTCCGAAAAAACTACAAAAACTAACTATTAAAAAGAACTGTGTTTTCTAATCGAAATAGTTTTCTATTTATTACAGTGCTTAAATCTGGGAGGCGAACAGATTCATTCATGGGCCTTATTTCCTGTAAACATAAGATTAAATATGTTTTTTTATTGTAAGTGGACGTGTATATAAAATAAATAAATAAATAATGTTGGACATTTCACACAGCACTATCTAGCCCCAAACTAAGCAAAGCTTGTATTATGGGAACCAGGTAGCTGATATAATACTTAAATACTTTTTTTTTGTAAATACATACATACATAATATACTTAGAAAAACATCCAGACGCGAAAGAAACATTTACAGCTCGCGCAAACATTTCTCCAGTTCTCTTTTTCTTCATTTACGCGCGAGCTCTGTGGCACAGCGGGCGAAGGTCTGCCTGCGACGCAAGGGGTTGCAGGTTCGATTCCCGCCTCGGGACAAATGTCTGTACGATCTGCAGATATTTGTTCAGGGTGTTCTGGGTGTTTTTCTATATATAATACAAATATCTATCTACATACAAGTATAATGTATTAAGTATATCAGTCATCTAGTACTCATAACACAAGCTCTGCTTAGCTTGGGGCTAGATGATGCTGTGTGATTTGTCCAGCATTATTTATTTATTTCTATATTTTGTTATTGCAAACTATGGAAATAAATGAATGGATTTTTAATAAAGCTCAGAGCCACTTACCTCTTGAGGGTAGGAGACCAGCTGTCGATGCAGTTTGGGATCGAAGATCTTCACGTGTTCGCAGTCCACGTCTAAGAAAGGCTCCTCCAGCGTGTTTATCTGTAAGCAGTTTGTTGATGTTAGTTTATAATGTTTATTACAGTGTTAGGCCGCCCTGGGGTGCCGGCAATAGAATGATACCCCTCCTCTCATGCCCATGGAAGCAGTAAGAGCCTGCTAAGGGATACCTCCAAAAGATAGGCAGCAGCGTCTATCCGTGTATCAACATCCCATACTGCGCTCACCAACCCGCCTGCCAAGCGTGGTGAGAATGGCAACTACCCCTCATGGAGATCCATGAGGGGGGCCTGTGTTCATCAGTGGACGTTTTATGGCTGAAATGATGATTACAGTGTTAGGAGCCGTGGCAGAGTGGGCCGGTCATATTTGTAGACTAGAAAATGCAAGATGGACATAAAAACTCACTGACTGGATATCATTAGAAGGGAAAAGACCGGAAGACCAAGAAAGAGATGGAGAGATAAATTCACACAACAATGCGGACCCAAATGGAGGCAAATAGCGAGGGAGAGAGACGAGTGGAGGGAGCCTTCGCCGCAGAGGCGACTGCTGTCGTAGAATTAGACTATTTATTATTATTATTTATTTATTTCCTCTACTGTTATTTCTTTTATTTTATGGTGTACAATAAAGTTATAATCATTCATTCAATTAAACGTAAATTAATTTTTATATATAAGTTTATTAGTTAGATAGATATATAGAAAATGCTTTATTGCACACCTTAAATATAAAAATAACAACAGAAAGATAAACACTAAACACAAAGTGACAATTGGCGGTCAAATTATATTATTATCTTTTTTGTATTTATGTTGTATCTATACGTGAAAACCTTTAATTAGCCTCCTATTTTTAACTATGTAACTATTCATATATATCGTGCTGTTAGTTTTCCTTTAAAATAAATAAATAGATTAGTTGTGTTACTTATAATATTTTTTGTTAATTAAGCAGCAGTAAGTAAAGGCTATTTTTATTTTATTTGATTTAGGGGCAGTTGAATGTTTCCCCACCTGTCTTCCCCTTGCTTGGTTATAATAAAAGCTGCCAATAGATACTTTCAGCAAAGGAAGCAGCTTCTTTCCGTGTATCAACATCCCGTACTGCGCTCGCCAACCCGCCTGCTAAGGGTGGTGAGTATGGTAACAACCCCTTCATGATCCGTACTTGCAGATCCATGAGGGAGGCCAATATCCAGCAGTGGACCGACCTCCTACGGCTGAGATGATTATAGTTTTAGTTAGGTAAGACAATTCAGAAATTAAAACCTTGAAAGGTAAACTTGAAAATAGAAAGGTCCTCTCATATCCCGTTCGAGCGGGACGGCAATGTATCCCTATCTCTCTCTAGCTTCAAAGTAGACATTTTGAAACGTAAAAGTCCCTCATTTAGACACCCACTAACTGCTCACTTAACCGTGCACCTTTATTAAAATAACAAACTTTTACATAAATAAACAATTACATAATAATTAAAGGTACATCTGATCGTAACAAATCTTTAAAAGTAAAACAACATACGCCGTCAATACAAATAAATACAGTTCCTTCATCCAGCTTTCCTCAGTCGACCGAGACACGTTCTCGGCTTGCCCGTTGACGAGCTCACAGCCGCTAACCCGGAGGTGACGTCAACCCGTCCCACATTAGCTGCTAGGCACACATTCAATAACCGGTCTCGCCGGCGAGGCCGAAGAATGCGCTCTTCCGTCTTAAGGTGCAGTTTTGCACCTGGACGTTAACCATCATTACATATAAAAATCTGGCAACAGTCCAAGCCGTGGTTCGAACCTAAGTGGTGCCCTTGAGCTTGTTGCCCCAACCTAACGTTTGCGGCTGGGCGCCCTCTGCGCTCGCCATAGTCCGGTTACGTTGTCATGGCCATCTGCGGTCAACAACATATATTGTCATTTCAAAAATAAAAAATACCTCATCCAGTTTAATTTCGTACAGCGGCTCGTTGGTAAGCGCGTCGCTCTCGACGAAGCGCTGTATGAACTTGATAAACTTCTCGCGGCACTCGGCGATCGCCACGTCCGTCCCCCACACTACCAGCTGCGGTTCACTCGATGACGGCTCCACTGCCTCTACCTGTAATAGAATATAGAAAGAACATTAAGTTACCCCCAACACTTTACCTAGTCTCTGCGGTATATTTTTTTTGTAATGTTCCTCAGTTTTGCAATCTACACATCATGCCCTTTCATTTGATACCGGCATATCTGAAAACTTTCGATTGTTCACCCCTACTTTCAACCCCCATATCTCATGAATGCCTTAACCGATTTCAATAAAACTTTCAGTTTTGCATTCTACACATCATTTACTTTAATTTGATAGCAAACTCGGGTATATTTGGAAACATTCCATTACGCATAACCCTATTTCACCTCCATATCTTGTAAACGTCTTAACCGATTTTGATAAAACATATTTAAGAACGACCGCCGGAAAACATGCTTTTAAATAAAAAAAACTGCATGCAAATAGGACCACTCGTTTAAGAGCTACGGTTACGGTGCCACAGACAGACACACAGACACACACATAGTGGTCAAACTTATAACACCCTCTTTTCCGTCAGGGGTTAAAAATAGAAAAGAAAAAATGATACATGTATTTTTGACACACCCACAAAACATACATCTATACTAATATATATACTAATATCTATAATAATATATAAGCTGAAGAGTCTGTTTGTTTGTTTGCTTGAACGCGCTAATCTCAGGAACTACTGGTCCGATATGAAAAATTATTTCAGTGTTAGATAGTCCATTTATCGAGGAAGGCTATAGGCTATATAACACCACGCTACGACCTACGGGAGCGAAGCAGTAATCAAAGATGCGAGTGAAAACGCGGGCGACTTCTAGTTTTATATAAGAAAACGCATAAATTAATTAAATGAGGTGCACTGTGCTCTAAGTTTTAAGTTATCAACAATGTTGGGGTCAAAAAATCATAAATAAGTTAGTACGAGTTTCACGAGTAAGTTAGTTTATTTATTTATTTATTCACCCAACCGAAAGAATCACAATAAATATAAACTTATATATAACTATTTAACTTATGTCAATGTGTTCCTCCAGTTACAGGACGTAGTTAGTTGTAGTGTGTAGTTTGTTAGTTATCAGTTATCATCATCATCGACCTGTACGTCTGCTTCAGACGATCAGGTAACGCCTGTGGTTTGGTGTGTTGCTTTTTTTAAATGACGAAACAATCCTATCCTTGACATTACCGCGCAACCACAGTTTTGGCAAACGTCGGTGTCCATTGCAGTTTCTGCTCAGAATCATGCATAATTGTTTTGATGAAAGTATGAGAATAAATCAGCGAATTTTGTATCCGATTGTATCTCTGTTTAATTTAAAGCTCCCGCCAACCTTAGAAGGGATAAATTAGTCAGCACTTAAACACGCAAAGTGTCAACATAACCCGGATTTATCTCGTCTAAGCCCGGCACAATGGTACTCTTGTCATTATTCTAGGGTTCTCTCGTAGATCCTATGATATTTATCTCATCTAAGATGACTACTCGTATGTAGCAATCTGTCTCAGGTCAACCTCTTGTCTTGTCTTTTTATTTTATGGCTTTTTGTGTTTGGTTTTACACAATTTCGCCAGTGTCAAGTTATTTAATCATTTTATAATATCAGGTCAACCTCGCTAAAATATTATCTTTGGCTTTAATTGTCAACTTCACAAAACTATGTAAAACGATTTCGTGAATAAAAAAGCTAAAAACCATCAACAACACACACGCCATTAATAAAATAAGAAGAAGAAGAACATCAACAACCGCTCTCTAAAGGAAATTATTCTACGAAAAAAACAAAACAAAAACCAGATAAAAACCATGTTATCTCGCTGATATTAGATTCCCAAATGTTAAAACAATAAAATGGACGCATCACAGTACGAGCTAGCTTCAGAGCACTCCAAGGTCCAGTTCTCAAGAACCAGCGTGAACAGTCGCAACTCAAAGATAAGCTGTTGCAGGATTTGTCTGTCTTCTTTGCACGACCCAGCGTCACTGAGCTGTTGTGGTCATAGGTAAAGTAAGGGAAGGGTTATGATTTTAACCGCGATTTAGCAGTAGAATGTTGCCCCTTTTCTCTTGCCCGTGGATGCTGTAAGAATCTGCCAAGGGTTTCCCCCAGAACATGGGCAGCAGCATCTTTTCACTGTATTAACATCCACGCCATCGCCCGCCAACCGGCCGGCTAAGCGTGGTGAGTATGGCAACAACGCTAGGTTGGTCACAACTTGTAGATACTTGTAGATCCATGAGAGGAGGCTTATGTCCAGCAGTGGACGTCCTACGGCTGATATGATGATGATTATGGCTGTCTATGTTTGTTTGTATATAGATAGACACAAAATACTTTATTGCACACAAAACAAAACATACACAACTAGCTTTTGCCCGCGACTTCGTCCGCGTGGAAATCCCCTTTTTTCACGCAGGGCCATTCGAATGATGATGTTATTTCGAAAATATAAATCCCATTTATTCCCTATCCCGTGGGAATTTCGAAAAATCCCTTAGTGCACCTCTAGGATACTCAAGGTATATGTTTGCCAAATATCAAGTCTTTAGGTCCAGTGGTTTAGGCTGTGCGTTGATATATCAGTCAGTCAGTCAGTCAGGACTTTGAATTTTATATATATAGATAACAAGAAACACTGAAAAACAGACTGACAATTGGCGGCCTTAGCGCTAAAGAGCGATCTATATCAGGCAACCTTGGGATGGAATGGATTGTAATATATGACAAGGGGTTATAATGGTGTACATGAAGGTTAAAGTAATTACAAATATACTTACCTACGTATGTTCCACAGCGACATACCTACATATGAGATGCCAATTGATTCGTTATTAGGTATACCTATCCTGGATTATAATCCAGGATATATGTATAATATATAAATTTGTATATATTGATATATATATCACATTGATATATATATTGACGAGCTCTGTGGCGCAGCGGGCGAAGGTCCGCCTGCGACGCAAGGGGTTGCGGGTTCGATTCCCGCCTCGGGACAAATGTCTGTACGATCTGCAGATATTTGTTCAGGGTGTTCTGGGTGTTTTTCTATATATAAATAAAAATATCTATCTATTTATTATAATGTATTAAGTATATCAGTCATCTAGTACCCATAACACAAGCTCTGCTTAGCTTGGGGCTAGATGATGCTGTGTGATTTGTCCAGCAATATTTATTATTTATTTTATTATTATATACATATGTTTGATACTTCTAATATTATTTTAAGACCTTGTAACTCAACATGCTTGCAATAACTGAATATGACTATTACTAGGATTTAGCTCGTCTAAGAGTCCAGGTAAATCATAGGTATGATGCATTTTAGGAGACTTCAATAAAAAATAAATTACGAGGGTGATCCTCGTAATCCCAGTTTTAATCAATGTCTGCATTGCTGTGTTCCGGTTTGAAGGGTAAGGGGGCCGGTGAAATTACGGGCACATGAGACCTTACAACTCTGTCTTAGGATGACAGGCGCAATGCAATGCAACGTTGGTCACGTGCTTAGATAACGTGATCACCGCGGTACTGCAGTTGTTGTAGGCACAGTTTACCGCTTAACATCAGGTGGGTCTTAGTTTGTCTCGTCATTGATAGTATAAAAAAAATATGATTTCTGTTGAAGAGGCGCGAACATTGGCCGTGCTCACTCTGGACACGATTTCGTTCGCATTTGTTTTGCGTACGGCTACGCACGAATGATGCCGGCCTTCCAAAGACTGGCAGCGCTCAGACCGCGTGTTTAGTCGTACGTGCGTTTACTTACGACGTCCAAATACAATCCGAACATGTTGGGATTTATCATGCAGTTGTTAAGTTGTACATAAAATACGGACACAATGGATGTAGCAAAGTTAATTAACTCGATTTACGGACATAAATGTTTATGGGATCAAAGCGATTCTATACATTTTCCATAATACGACAAAATTCACCGAATTCATCACTTTTTAAAAATATTTTGCGCACCCATTCAGTTCCACGATAACGACGACGTCCCATCGCAATTTCCGATGTAGAAGAATATTATCTTGAAGATACAGATTATTCATCGCAACAAAGGACTTCACGAACGCGATATCACCGGGGCACTGCATAGTTGACATGCATGCAGTGTGCACACTCAATTAGTACAAACAGTATTCTTACATTTACGTGCGAACAAATTCGGATCCAAAGTGAGCGGCCTAACGCAAAACCTCCATGGTCAGATTAGATTTTTAAAATTATTCTATTTATCGTAATTAATTTATAATTTTAGGTTCTGCGAAGGCTGTTTAGAGGCGTACTGGGACATCAAGGACCGACCGGATCACATAGTCTGTCCGCTTTGCAGGGCACAGGCTTTCAATGTACATTTTACAGAGGTGTGGATACTTTTATTTATATATAACTAGCCGCACTCCGCGGTTTCACCCGCGTAGTTCCCGTTCCCGTGGGAAGACGAGGATAAAATATAGCTTATGTTACACAGGTATAATGTAGCTTTGTAATGGTGAACGAATTTTGAAAATCGGTCCAGTAGTTTTTGAGTTTATTTGTTACAAACATACAAAATACAACACACAAATCTTTCCTCTTTATAAAATTACTAAAGATATTGTCGTGGGGTGCCGGCAGTAGAATGTTACCCCTCCTCTCATGTCCGTGGATGCAGTAAGAGCCTGCTAAGGGATACCTCCGGAAAATGGGCAGCAGCGTCTTTCTGTGTATCAACATCCCGTACTGCGCTCGCCAACCCGCCTGCCAAGCGTGGTGAGAATGGCAACTACCCCTCATGGAGATCCATGAGGGAGGCCTGTTCAGTAGTGGACTTTTTACGGCTGGAATGATGATGATGATAGATATAGATTATTGGGCATTTTCCCTTCACTGCTGGGAAAAGGCAAAGCTAAGCATCGATCCCAGCGTCTTCCGACCAGCCGACTAGGAACTTATGTTATTCTGCCTCGAGGCCGTTTCACTTTCATTGGCAACCACACTAGTAAGTACAATTAGATCAAATACATTATAACTGATGATAAATAATGCTGTACATTTCACGCAGCACCATCTGGACACAAGCTCGCACTAGGCGTATTTAACGTTTAACTGATGCCTATTCATGCTTTCGATCCTCAGATGAGCTTCCATCGTATTTTACAAAAAAAAAAACATTTAAGGGTGATTGTTCATTATGATGTCAGGACGACCGGTCACCTTAAATTATTTTCATGTATTTTTCTACTCTTTACACCCTCCGATTTTCGTCTACTAAAGCATTGCATTACATTTTATGCACTGCTATTTGAAATAACTTTTGCCGATATCTTTGTAGCCGTTATAGTTAATAAAAAACAGATTATCGTTTAAAAAAATGAAGTTTTTGTAAACTAACCGACCGCCCTGATTTTAGAAAGATCGGTAATTTTAAATGATTTGTTTTCTTTTAAAATACGATGGAAGCAATTGTCTGCGGATCGGAAGCAATTGGGAAGTAATTACTGGCCATCGTAAATTTCAATGATTCCCTTTATTAGGGACACTACGACTAGGAGACCGGCAGTCTTGTCACCAGAATGATCTTGACACCTTAAAACTTTTTTTTCTTCTAAAATACGATGGAAGCAATTTTCCGAGGATCGGAAGCAATAAAAAGGCATAAGTTCAACGTTAAATATGCCTAGTGACCGTTCATTCTTACGCTCACGTGTTTAGGTAACTATACTATACCAGAGGAGTGCCAGATGGGCAGACGATATAGCCGGGTTTTTTTGACAGTGGATAACGCCTATTAATAGTCCTATAGTCCAGACATCATCATCATCATATCAGCCCCTGG
This sequence comes from Pasiphila rectangulata, assembly GCA_963082625.1. NCBI lineage: Eukaryota > Metazoa > Arthropoda > Insecta > Lepidoptera > Geometridae > Pasiphila > Pasiphila rectangulata. The sequence continues at coordinate 17,197,330 of OY720252.1, read as the reverse complement.
ACTTAACAGACATTTCACTTGTAGAAAGAAGAGCTACCGCCGACAGAAGATTTCCGTAGAACTTTCAAGGCATTACAGAACATTCCAGAAACGGATGAGAATAGAATCTCGATACAATGCCTGAAGATCAGTATACTGATGCCGGCTGTGTACTTTGCGTTGAAATGGCTGAAGGTACCTGTGACCCGTATTGTTGCTTTCCTCCACCACAAGTTGAGGAATTGAAACATTTGTGAGTCTGTACAGTGAAATACATTTTGTGGATAGCAATGAAAATATACCGTAACTGAGGAATTGAAACATTTGTGAGTCTGTACAATGAAATACATTTTGTGGATAACAATGAAAATATACTGTAACTAGCCGCACCCCGCAGTTTCACCCGCGTAGTTCCCGTTCCCGTGGAAATTTCGAAAAATCCCTCCTTAGTGCACCTCTAGGATACTCAAGGTATATGTGTACAAAATTTCAAGTCTCTAGGTCCAGTGGTTTAGGCTGTGCGTTGTCTGTCAGTCACTCAGTCAGTAACGGAAGAGTTTATATACATATATTGATAAGTAAACTATATTGTTGTTACCTGTTTATAGTTTGTACTTTTTATGGCGTTTTACCACACCTAGGTAGAATATTTCAATCACGAATTTCGACGAGAGAGAGAGGAGAGAGATAAAACGTTTAATTACGTTTATACGTACGAGTTCGTTTCTTTACTTGGCTCGTCAGTTGTCTTGGGTTCAGTAGCTTAGTTGGTAAAATGACTTTAAGAACAGTCAAGGATCTATCTGACCAATGCGGATTCGAACCCCGTTGGTATCTAAAAAATTGTCCAGCATCAGACACGTAACTGTCACAGCTTCCGCAGCAGTGCGCCACGGAAGTCGTTAAAAAGAGTTAAAAGCATATTTGAAGCCTTCTCTCTCTCTCTCTCTCAGCCTTAGCACGTCCACTGTTGAACACAGCGGCCTTCCTCATAAATATCCAAGTACAGGTCATAAGGGGGTTGTTGCCGTTCTCACTACGCATGGTAGTCGGGTTAGCGAGCACAGTTCAGGATGTTGATACACGGAAAGACGCTGTTGCCCATATTCCGGACTCCTCTACCCAAGTCGCACGTAAATTTCCCGAAGTCAGGGATGTGAACTATTATGACCATACGCTTGTGCAACCTCGCGATTAATGTTTCGAATTATCTGACTCGGGCGCGAAGACTCCCTCGTAATAGCTTATTACTCCATAGATGATTATTTGAACGATATTGACCCTTGGCCGAGTGTTGCTCGGTTCAACAACGATAAGAACTAATGTCATCTTGCAATATCCAAAGTATCCAATATCCTTGCGAACATTAAATTAAGCATAACTAAGACAGTAATTGTAACAAAGAATAGAAGTGAAAGAGTGAGGTTTCTTGTTCGCCTCTTCCCTTACTTAGAAAAAAAGTTATCTGAAGCGAACGAATTCAAATAATGTGCCTTATTCAATTTAAATGTGTCTTGTTCTTCTTTTATAAATTGACCATTCTAGTAGCGTTTTGCTCTATTGATTAAACACTTATTGACTTTGACTTTAATCTCTTTCGAAGACGAACGCAGGCGCGAACTAGACGAGAAACGAGACCTTCTTAAAATAAACCGCCTGCAAACGTCCGTTACAACTTCGAGAATGGCGAGAACTTCGAGAATTATTTGCGCATGCAGGTTCAAAGTCAAAATTGGATATATAAGTTATCTTAGAGCTCATCCACACTCATATACAAAAATCGCCGTAGCCGAAAACGGTTAAATTCTTTTGAGTTACGGATGACGAAACCCAACAGTTTAAAACCTCTTTTTACTACATGTAAAATATGGGAGTCGAATTTTAAATGGTTTTTAATAGTGATGCACCATAGCAAGGCCAATTATCCACGGTTATTTCCAGGGAAAATCAATTCGTTATTATTGAATTTGTAGCCGTAGTGTTAAAAAATTTGAACAAATGTATCAAACATCGGACTTTAAAAAGAAAATTAAAAAAATCATAAACCGTTGCAGATCGATTTTTTTTAATTATTTTCTGAGTTGACCCCCTGCCCCCCCCACAAGTACCTGCGGGGTTATCCATTAATTACAGGACACCCTGTATATAAGTAAATATGTTAATGGATCTAATGGTCCCATGGTTAAGAAAAATATCTTACATGTCTGGTTGGAGTGGGTGCCGGAACATTGGGAGCTAACTGGTGCCCCCTCAGATCAGCTCTCTGCCGGGCCGGGGTCATTGCCCCTCTCATCAGCGAGCGGGGAGTGCTGAGGGAACTAGGAGTACCATAGTTCAATGGAGAACTCATGTCTATGTCTGTTCCTGAAACAAAATGTAATGGTTGAATTTGTTGAATATCAAAGTAGGATATTTTATTCTTTATTGTACACAATAATAAAATAAAGACAGCAAACCTATGAGGCTAGTGAAAGATGATTTTAGGGGTTGTGTACACAAGAACCAATTGTGTCTATCATGAAGTGTGAAACTGCATCAAAATATTAACAAGAAAACCTTGGTTTATATCCCATAATGTTTGGCATTATATCAACAACATAAAAGGATGAGTAATTTTTGATGAAATCAACTAAAATTACTGATTGATGATTTGATCACAACCTGTTTGAATGCCTTTGAACCTGAAATAGGACATTGCAAAATAACCCAGCGGGAATTATGCTCAACTCTGCATATCTCAAAGACATAAACCCTGTTATGATTGCGGCTTCACAGGTATATGTCACAGCTCAATCATCATCTATTCACTCGATATGAGAGCACAACCAGTGGCTGATCTTACATAGTTGTGATCTTCAGCTGTGAGGGATTGAGAAAGGAGATGCATATCAGTCAGCTTATTGTCCATTTAGCCATTGAAATTACCAAATTACAAACCTAATAAGGATGACGACATGATTGATTGGATCCGATTCATGTTAAATCAACTGCACATTTCTAACCCAAAAGAACAACTGACAATTTTACTGCATTTTATGACTGCAAGCATTTTATTTGATGTCAATAAACTGATTTAAAATGCAGTATAAGCAATCAATTTCCATGTATTGTGTTTTGTATAATGGCAGAAATATTAGTGAGATCAGCAGTTTTTAATCAGTCAGCATTGTTACTTACTCTGTCACACATAATTATGGTTTGGTGATATTATTATGATCTCAAGAGATAGAGAAATATTATCTCTACTTTAAATTACCAGTGTACATTTTGCATCTTGACAATTTTTTAAAATGCTTGTTCCATTACAATATTTGGCTAACACCTCCCTCAAATCCTTCCAACTTCTAATGTATCTTTACTTATATAGCATCATTCACATCACAATATAGAATTTTACCTGATGATCAAGTAAGTGGAGGGAAGCAACAAGTTCTTATTTATATAGGTAGACTAAGAGTGACTTTGGGTCCCTCAGCCATTCTAAACTAAACAGCCCGCTCCCACTACTTGGCACAGGCCTCCCTTCTTATCCTGCTCGAGGCTAGTACGAGTAATTATTTTGTGTCATATTCTTTAATAATAATTATACTGGTAAGTTGTTCTATGGCATACCAAGAGGACTAGACGCTAAAGCCCGAGCTGGTGATGTGCCCGGCTCCCGAGGGGCGCGGGGGGTGCCGCGCGGGGTTCGGGGCGTGCCGCGCGGCGTAGCCGGCGTTTGAGGAGTTCCATCTGGAAGTATAACATTTTTATATAAATAAGATAACGATGTGGGCCAATATTCAACTCAATAAAGAGAGGGAAGCGTAGGGCGCACTTTTTTCCACTTGAAACGAGAGAAACAGTAACCTAAACTGGGCCCCTTAAAATTTAAAAGAGGTTAGCGAGTAAAGATCTTGTTTTGTGTCCATAAGTTTTTTACTTATGTAACATTGTGATATGACTACAAACTTTTTGAAGGAGTTCCTGTTGACCGTTGCGGCGTTTCGGGAACAACAACTTGTTGTGATGATCGAGTCGTCCTTGACGGTGTCGGCGCATCGGACGAAGCTCGAGATGACGGTCGCTTCGATGGAGTAGACATTGTTGTTTGATTTGCACAGATTTAGCTGACTATTACAGAATTGCAATAAATTTGTTTACACTCAATATCCAAAATAAACAAACATGCAACGCTCAACGAAATGCAAGGTTAATAAATTTTGGCGCGATAGTTGACTTGACATTGACGTTGACAACAGGGTGTACTCCAAGTTCAGTATCGAATGAGAGCATAGAGTCTTTGTTTTTGTTATTACTACCTTACGAGGAATTATCTTTTTCGGAAACTTACGATTGAGAACATAACTATTTGTGTCATCGACCGACGGCCGACTTCTAGCCATAGACAAACAATCAATTGCCTCGTTCATTCACCGCTGTGTTTTTATGGTGTTATTTTGTGATAAATAAATGAAAATAAACGACAATTGCGGACTAAAAAGCAATCCAATTACCAGAGTCATTATCAGATAGTGCAATACAATATTTGAAAACGTCGCTCAAAGCGAAAGAGACTATTTATTATACGCAACTCAGTGCAATCTACCTGCAAGAGGTCAGAAAGTATTTATTTTGTTGAATAATTATCGGTGACTGTACTTTATAATTTATACGTTGAATGGACAAAAGGAAAGTGTTTACGCTTTGATGCGTAGTACGTATGCTCAGCCGTGATTTCGCCGATCTCGCACAAAGCTTGCAGATATTTTGGTGAGTGTCGGTCTGTTGAAAAATGATGAATCACTAGGTGATCGTCTTCTTGTATGCGTTTCCGCTCGTTATCTTAGCAGCACAAACAAAAATAACGATGTTGATACACAAACACCATGCGGCGCAGTTTCGCCGCTGCTTGACTACGAGTAAATAATCACACGCGCGACGAACACGACGAAATAGAACGCATTAAAACCTATTTATTTTTCATTTTTATCCGCAAGATACCTATAAACTTTTGGGCTGGTTACAAACTATTCCCATTTTGTATAATGAAGCATCAACTCTCTAGAATATTGATTATTCAAAAGCTTGCTCTTCCCCCAGTCTAGATAGGTTCCTTTTAACTTTCAGACTACCCTCTGACTAAACAAATTGTATGGGCATTTCTAGGAACTACTATTAAAAGCAAAAGGGTCTGCTAGGACACCATTCCTTAAATCTATAGAATAGGCACCTTAAAGATCTTGCAATAAAATAGCACAGAATATCTTGCATGTTTGATTAAACATGATAAAACATTATAATTTTCATTTCATTTTTGGGCTTCACTAACAAGTTACCATACAGTACAGCCCACCTGATGGCAAATGGTCACCATAACATTATGGCCCTATGGATGCTAAAAACACAATGATATAACATACTCTTGTCTGTTTGTGACCATGTACCATCAAGTGGGCTGTACTGTATGCACAACAGTAGTTATGTATATTTTATGGGTATATTCATTCAAAGCCAAAATCGGCTATATGCACAAGAGTAGTTATGTATATTGTATGGGTATATTTAGTTCAAAGCCAAAATTGGCTATATGCATAAGAGTAGTTATTTATATTGTATGGGTATATTTGTTCAAAGCCAAGATATATGCACAAAAGTAGTTATGTATATTGTATGGGTATATTCATTCAAAGCCAAAATCAGCTATATGCACAAGAGTAGTTATGTATACTGTATGGGTATATTCGTTCAAAGCCAAAATCAGCTATATGTACAAGAGTAGTTATGTATATTGTATGGGTATATTCGTTCAAAGCTAAAATCGGCTATATGCACAAGAGTAGTTATGTATATTGTATGGGTATATTCATTCAAAGCCAAGATCGGCTATATGCACAAGAGTAGTCATGTATATTGTATGGGTATATTCATTCAAAGCCAAGATCGGCTATATGCACAAGAGTAGTCATGTATATTGTATGGGTATATTCATTCAAAGCCAAAATCGGCTATATGCTCAAAAGTAGTTATGTACACTGCCGGCCAAAAGTTTGAGACCACTTGTAAAAATCTTTGTAACCACCAAAATATTTCAAAAGTACACATGATAAAGAGCTAATTTGAACACCTGCGTATTCTATTGTTATCAAAGAATTTCTGAGAGTCATTTTTATTGTATATTTTTAAGTTATCATCCTTTAAAGGTCTATTGTTTCAAAACATAAATGAGTACCGCGCGCTTACCAGGTGATAGAGTCATTGTTATATTTTTTATGGCCTGCTCATTTCTAATTATTTTGGTTTTGTTTTGCGGTAACCGTACTTCCGGATTATTTTAGCTTCCTTAAACATATTTTTTACCTGAGTTTTGATGGAGTAAATTTTTCATTATCTTAACTAGTCTGAGCTCGTCGTTGTTACAGTGAAGACATCTTAAAATGGGAAAAGTGCGCGAAATTAGCACTGAAACTCGTTCTGCCATAGTTATTTTACACGGCGAAGGCAAATCTGAACGTGCGATTGCCTCTCAACTTAAGTTGTCGAAGACTTGTGTTCATAACGCAATAACCCGATACAAGGAGACTGGCAGTAATCAAGATCGTTCGCGATCGGGGAGACCGAGAGCTACCACTTCTAGCGAGGATAATTTCATCGTCGTTACCAGCAAGCGGAATAGACGCCTAACCGCACCAGAAATCCGCGCAGAAGTGAACAAATCCCGATCAGAACCTGTGTCATTGACTACAGTAAAAAGACGATTGAGAGATGCTAAGTTATTTGGTCGCGTCGCCGTTCGAAAACCACTACTAAGGCCACAAAACAAAAAGAAACGGATGCAGTGGGCCCTTACCCATCGAGACTGGACTGAAGAAGACTTTAAAGAAGTTCTTTGGACAGATGAATCCAAGTTTGAAATATTTGGTTCAAAACGACGAATTTTTGTTCGACGTACCGCCGAGGAAAAGATGATGCCAGATTGTGTGGTGCCAACAGTTAAGCATGGTGGTGGTTCCATTATGGTCTGGGGATGCTTCTCGGGCCATGGAACCGGAGATTTGGTACGAGTCGAAGGAATCATGAAAAAGGAGCATTATAAACGAATACTACAGCAAAATGCCGTTCCGTCTGGTTTAAGATTAATTGGAAATGGATTTTTTTTCCAACAAGATAATGATCCTAAACATAGTTCAAAATTATGCAGGGGTTATTTAGAACATAAAGAAACAGAAAGGGTGTTAAAAACATGGTGTGGCCCCCTCAGAGTCCGGATCTCAACCCCATTGAGCTATTGTGGGAAGAGCTTGACAGAAATGTGCGCAGTTGTTGTCCCTCCTCACAAGAAGACATGTGGAAGGCTTTACAAGAAAGCTGGAACAATATCTCACAAGATACAATTGATAAATTGATTGCTCGTATGCCGAGACTAGTGAAAAAAGTTATAAAATGCAAGGGAGGCTTTTTTGACGAAAAATCCGTTTAATGATTTTATTAAATATGAACGTCATTTTTAACGTAAATGGTTGATATTTCTTGATTTTTTTTTTCTTCTTGATGAATGTGAATAGCATTTTAATTAATATCTAAACCTCTTGATTTATATTTTGAGTTTTATTTCATTTTGCTACTTAGATGTAGGTGGTCTCAAACTTTTGGCCGGCAGTGTATATTGTATGGGTATATTCATTCAAAGCCAAAATTGGCTAAATAAGTCATAAGTCATCTTCGAGCATCCACACTCCTAGTCTCCTAAGCAGAAAACAAAATTTCAGCTCAATTGGTTCAAGATTTCTGCTTCGAAATTGAGTTGCAAGATTTTACCCGAACAAACATAGTTACATACATAGCAAGTTAAAAAAAAACTTGTAAAAAGGTTGCCTTAGCTGAAATTAGATAATAAGACTATTTAACTTATTATTATTGAGGCTTCTGCCATTATGTTAAAGTCAGAGTCAGTAGGAGTTTATTCCTTAGAGTTAGAACTTCTAAGAATATTTTATTTATAAAAGAGAAACAAAGTTGACTGTAAATAATAATTCAATTTGTTTGCTTCAGAAAACTATTTTCTAGAAGTTAATCATCAAAATTCAACTGAACATTTTTGAAAGTTAGCCTGTAGTAAATGTTCTGTGAAACAAATAAACAATATGACTTCAATAAAACTGACAACAATTTTATTAGCATCATAGTGTTAGTTTTGATCCAAAGTGGACATCAATAAACAACAAGGAAACTTGGTTTTTGCGCTCAAATTAATATTCTTAATTAAAACCTAATTTTACATAATTAATTCGTAAAATGATACTAATTGATGAGGTTTAATCTGTAAATAAAAGTATAATGTTTTTAAAAAATCTGTGTCAACACAGTTGCAACTAGGTAAAAAGATGCAATGCTGGTATAGGCAAGATGTTGCAAGCTACCAAAGTTGAAAATATTATCTTAACTAACTTTTCACAATATGTCAGATTAGTAAAATTATTCCCATTTTACTACAATGATTTGCACATTAAAACATGTACTTGCAGCCAAGTTAATGTTCACCTAAGCTCTATGTCCATGACATGTTATAAAGCTTGCCCTCAGATTGGTTTTAAATACAAAAGATTCCAACCATACAAAACAAAACACTTTATTCCCATGAAAAAAATTACAGAGACAGACAATATGTTTCCTATCAAAGAGCCAAGCTAATAGAATCATCACACAAGTCCTAACATGTGATTCTCGGAGTTCCATCTTTCACCTAGTCGTTGATTTAAAAAACAACCAATGCTTGACCTACTCGCAGTACTTACGCAAAATTGTTTCAAACTGAAGTCCAACAAAACCCTTTGTACACTTTCCACAAAGAAAATAAATGTCAACTTGGTAACTTTCGATAAACAAACAGAAAAGTTTACTTTTTCTTTAAAAAAGTGGAAAGCAATCATTTGAACTTTGTTATGCGTCTTCTGTAAAAGACCTTAAATTTTCCATTACGTTTCGTTTTGAAACCAACAGCAAAATGATGTACCATCCATCAGAACAGCTGTAAGAGTGCTATCCACGTCCACTGCTGGACTTAGGCCTCTCTTGTGGATCTCCCGAGATCATGAGGGGGCTGCTGCCATACCACACTCACCACGCTTGGCAGGCGGGTAGGCGAGCGCAGTACTGGATGTTGTGCACGGAAAGACGCTGATGCCCATCTTTCAGAGGTAACCCTCGGCATATTCTTACTGCATCCACGGGCAAGAGAAGAGGGGCAATATTCTACTGCCAGCACCCCACGGCATGTGTATTATGCACTTACGCCGAAATGATGAAAATCATGTACCTATACGAAATTCTCACCTGCCTGCATTATATTCAGCCAAACAACTACATGCTACAAGCTGAGGGTAGTAGCTATTTTAATGTCAAATTCAAATATAAGAATTTCACACAAAATAAATTAAAAGTAAAAAAAACTTTTTAATAAACAAGCTTTTATTTAAACTTGCCTACTAAAAATAATAAAATAAACATTTTCCATTTAAGTTTAATGTCAACTTAAAACATCTTTACACAATTTATGTGATAAAAGAGCTTGTCGCCAGATTAACCTGTGTACCTGTAACTTGATCTAATTGATTTAATTTTTTTGGACGAGGTCCCGTGGCTGTTGGAGCCACCGATCTTTATGGTCCGGCGCGGCGGTCGGGCATGCAGTGGGGCGAGGCCGTTGACGTGTGTGTGCGGTGTGGTCCATTGTCGGCGCGGTCGAACATCCGACGCGCCGTGTGGATCACGAAGCCCTCGATGGTTTCGATCTGCACGTCGCGGGCGATAACGTCATTCCTGACGTAGCGGCCCGCGCCCGTGCAGATCCGCAGCGTGATGTTCTGCTGCGCTTGTAGGCGTGTCTTGTTGGTTGCTGAAGCTAGGACGTACCATGATGGTGCAGCGTAGGTCAATCGTGATCGGATGTACATTTTGTACATCCGCGGGATGGGAGTCCAAGACAGGTCGGAGGAGCGCCCGGGCAGCGCGGGCTTGGCCGATCGCGCGATCTACCTATACTCAACGACCGGTCTATCTCCACTTCAAGGTTCCTTACGTGCGGAACCCACGTGACATCCTGGCCACGAAGCTGCAGAGGGGGAAGTTCCCCTGCCTGGCTGGATGATCTCTGCCAGGGTGAGGATGGCGTCTGTGTAGAGGGCGTACAACGCGGGCGATAGGCAACTGCCCTGCGGCACGACTGCTGCATTTGGACGCGAGGAAGATATGGCATTCTCAACCGAGACAGAGAAACGTCGATTGGCGGGAAAGGATGCCACAATCTTTATGAGGGCTGGCAGCGTGCTGGTCTGGAGGTGTTTGACCACCAGGCCCGGGTGCCACACGGTCGAAGGCCTTCTCTAAGTCGAGAAAGACCCCCACCGTGGAGCGCAGGGTGGTATGTTCCTCCTCCAGACGGTGGAGTACGCGCGTCAGCTGGATCGTCGTGGAATGGCCGCTACGAAACCCGAATTGTTCGGGGTGGGGCTGGATGGTGGGATGCAGGCGGCGGAGAAAGAGGCGTTCAAACAGCTTAGCTACCGTCGACAGCAGGGTAATTGAACGGTAGCTAGCCGGATACCTTTTGTCCTTCCCAGCTTTGGGCAGCACGATGACGCGCCCGTTCTTCCATAGCTCCGGGAAATGGCCCGTCCAGAGAATGCCATTGAAGAGACGGGCGAGTGATGAAATTCCCCGGCGGGAGAGGTGGGCGAGGGCCGCATTCGGGATACCATCGAAGCCTGGCGCCTTCCGCTTAGGGAGGCGGAAGACAGCCCTCCGCACTTCGGCAGGGGAGGTGAAAGAGTCCCCGCCGAGCGGCGGCACCGGGCCACGCAGGAACTCCAGGGCAGCCTCTTCGACCGGAGCGTGGTGATTCAGCCCTTCCGTAGAAGCGTCCGCCAGAACAGGGTGTGGCGTAAATTGGCCTTCCAGATGGGCCGCCAGAATCTCGGCCCTATCTGCAGGCGCGAATCGCCTTACTCCTTGAGCGTCCAATAGGGGGTAGGCAGGTGGTCGCTGTCTTGTGAACGCACGGTTAAGGGCGTACAGGTCAGTGTCGCGTTCGGCGGCCTGGTCGATCGTAGTCTCCCCGCGCCAAGCCTGTGGGGGCACCGGCATGGGCTGGAGCGTGGAAGAAGCTCTTTGGCCTCTGCTGCGTGTCCTCCTCTTCTTCTTCTTTGGGGGGAGAGTCACACCCCTATTGTGTGGGGCCGTTGGCCGTCGTCCGTGGGTCCTTAAGGATGTTGACGGCCTGGCTTGCAAAATTCTGCGAAAAAACAGACATACATACAGGGCAAGCTAAATAAAAGCTTGTAAAAACTAACTCTTATTCCAACTTGTAGTCGGAACATTCAAATTTGGAATATTTTGTAAATTTTGAAACTGGATTTACTGAGAGTACAAACAAATAAAAAACTCATTAGATCCAGTATTAGGAAAACAATAAATACTGGATATAGTGAGAGTTTCCATTTTACAAAACTCTCCAGACTGGATCTGTTGACTTGATCTAGTGAGAGTGATCCGTATGAAAATTGTGTCGTAGGCCTAGCATAGAATCTTTTTGGTATTCATTTTCATCTTTTTGGTTTGCTTTTTCGTTGGCATTCTAATTTTGCCGAGGTTTATTCCGATTTTGTTTTAAGAAATGCTTACGGGTTATTTTACCAAGATTTCGAGTTTTCCGATATTTCCTCGAACTTCACGCGTATCCAAGGTATTTCCAAAAGTAATACGTTACGAAAAAATCTTTGGTAATCATTATAATTTCTCAGAAGTGGGACCAATTGACAGATCTCAATCGCGCAAATAGAAGTTTCTCATAATCAGAGCAAAATAAGAATTATTATTAAGTTGACTGTATACCTAAAATCAAATCGAATCTTAAAGTAAAACGAAATCATCCCAAATGAGTCATGTACTTTTACTTGTTCAACTTTTGCTCTACAAAGGAAATGCGATTAAAAAGAACAATGCAGTGCAGCGACTCAACACATTTGTTCAACATTGCGACCTTAAGCCAGGTTGCTAACCCTGGTACCAGGTAGACTACATTCTTATACCTATCATCATCCGAAACTGGTTTCCATATCTCGCAGGAAAACTATTGATTTCTTGACTGTATATTGTTGTAATCCGTGGGTAATCCTTGATAAGGCTTTACTTTAGAGGGCCGGAGATCGCATGCGCCAAGGAGTCCTCCCCTTCGGAGTCCCGCGTAATTATGTACCGGTATAGTTATGAATATGCGGTTGTGATAGCAACGCTTAGCGTCCGATTTAGGATGGCTGCTTGCTTACTACTATTATTCGAGAACGCATCTATATATATAAAATTCCAAGCCCTGACTGACTCACTGACTGACTGATAATCAACGCACAGTCTAAACCACTGGACCTAGACTTTTGGCACACATATACCTTGAGTATCCTAGGGGTGCACTAAGAAGGGAATTTTCGAAATTCCCACGGTATAGGGAATTAAATGGAATTAATATTTTCGAATCAAAGTGGCTCTGCCTGAAAAAGGGGCTTTTACGTTTTATGACTTCCACGCGGTCGAAGTCGCGGGCAAAAGCTAGTTAACTTAAATGGAAAAACACAGACCCCGAGGCATGCAGATAAAACAATGTTTTGTCTCCCCAAAAAAATCTCAATGTCCTGAACCTCCTGAGTCAGCCGGATATTAATCAATCTGCGCCACGAGGGTCGTCCACTTATTAAACTTAAACGTATTACTAGTTGTATTAAAACAATACTTTTGTCACACACACTAACAAATTTAATCAAAGTTATGATAGGTTCCGTAGGGCGCCGGCAGTAGTATGTTGCCCCACCTCTATCTTGCCTGACACAGTAAGAATCTGCCAAGGGATACCTCCGGAATATAGGCAGCAGCGTCTTCCCGCGTATCAACATCAACAGTACAGAGATCCATGCGGTAGGCCTGAGTCAAACAGTGGACGTGGACAGCAGTCCTAAAAGGTGAGATGAAAAGACGCTGCAGCCCATCTTCCGGAGGTATCCCTTAGCAGGCTAAATAAATAAATATAAAATCATTTATTGCTTTAAAGATAAACAGACAATACAATATTATGAGAACACAGTAATACACGTTTAAATAAATTATTATAAATCTAAAAAGCAAAGGGTGTAAATTCAGCCTGTGCTGGTGCTGCATGAGGATACAGCGCTGTTTTTCAATAAGGTTACAAGGCTAATTTTTTTCCTTAGTGGTGGTGGTAAATTATTCCATATCTTTGACGCTCTTACGAGGCTCTTTGAGGCTCTTACTGCATCCCACGGGCATGAGAGTAGGGGTAAAACTTTACTTTGCCGGCACCTCACGGCACGCGTATCGTATACCATGCAATAATGGTATGCCTGTGAGGACCATGTTCTGGAGGCAAATATTGACGAATCTGGAGCTGGATGGCTCTTCAAAGTCAAGTTGTTCACGATAATAACTCAATAAGGAAAATACAAACAGAACACCTGGAGAGGAAATACAAGCAAAACCCTCAGACAGTTGAGCAAAACATGAAAAAAACGTATTCCAAATTACAGGAAACGCCCTGAATTTATAGGAGTTTTAAGATTAGTTATTACCATTAGGTACTTATTTATACATCTTTCGTAAGGAATGTGCATGAAACAACGGGGAATGCTGTAACATTGTTTCGTTAGTGATTCAAAAGCAATAATCAAGATAGGTTATTAAAAATATTTCGTAATGGACATATTTTTTTATAAATTTTAATTTCTTTATTACACACATGTAACAGAACAGGCATACGAGTAAGTCTAAATGAATCTGAATTTGAAGACCCTAGACAAGTTTGAGCAGAAAAGCAAACATCTGTCTCTGCGGGGATCGAACCGCCGCCACCTGCGTCAAGACGCGGCTATTAGCCAGAGTTCGTCAGTATTGTTCGTATCTTAATAAACAACAAATAACTAACAAATCCGCTAAGCTATATTTAGTGATCGCTTGAAAAAGACTAAAAAATAATTTGACATGTGTTTCGCCTCTCTAACAAGGCATCTTCAGGAGAAACCGTAAATATAGTTCAGATGATTAGTTACTATATTTTTTGTTGTTCATGTAGATATTGCAATGTATTTCCGCAGAGTCACGTGTGAATCAATTAATTTCTTAATCTATATTCTATATATTATATATATAAAATTCAAAGTCCTGACTGACTGATATATCAACGCACAGCCTAAACCACTGGACCTAAAGACTTGAAATTTAGCACACATATTGGATACACACATAGGATACCTTGAGTATCCTAGAGGCGCACTAAGAAGGGATTTTTCGAAATTCCCACGGGATAGGGAATAAATGGGATCTATATTTTCTCTGCGTGAAAAAGGGGATTTTAAGTTTTATGACTTCAACGCGGACGAAGTCGCGGGCAAAAGCTAGTATTGTATATAATACGAGAAAAAATAAATTTATTTGACACACACAACACATACAAAATAGCAATGAAGGGAATACATTTCAGATAGACGTACAACTAAGGACGACACAAATAAGTAGGTAAGGGTGTTGCATGGGGTCAAAATATGGACAATGCCTCCGTATTGCCGCCACCTTATAGCGAGCTATGAGGTTGCGGCGCTGATTTTCAGGCAAATTTATTTATGTATTTCTTTCTAATACGAGAAATATAGCTATATTGTATCAGTCGCATTATATACGTCGCATTTAGCATTGTGCTACATTAGAACACAACGTACACGCGCTCTTTTCTTTGTTCTTAACCTTCGCCTCTGCCCGATTTGGCACTGGCGCGTGGGTCAACAACACTGAGTATTAATGACACTATATTCCTCATTACTTAAAAATAACTTCAGGAAAATCGTTTATTTTGCAGCGCTCTGTCTGAGCTGTGACGGATGTTTTGAAGCTGGGACGCCATCATTGTCATCATCATCAGCCTGTTAGTCCATTGTGTACTGGACATAGGCCTAAAATTCTGTGCCATTTCACCCTGTCTTCCGCTCGCCGCATCTGGCCTGCCATTTATGTTATTTTTTTTTATCGGATTAGTGATTTATTGGTGAAAGCGTAACAAACAAACAAACAAACAAACTCACCTTCGCGTGTATAACGTTACATTAGAATACTTGCTTCAGCCCGCGACATTACTTGCGTTGTACCTGTATACTCGTAGAATAACAAATAAATAATGCACTACACCACACACTACACCATCTAGTCCCAAACTAAGCAAAGCTTGTACAAAAAAAACCAGTTGATTGATACATACAATTTTTTTTTAATAAATACTTATCATGCATAGGAAAGTAATTAGACACGAGACAAATATTTGCAGAACAACCATTACATTTGTCCAGTGGCGGGAATCGAACCCGATACCTCCTGCGTATCCTGCGCCCGTCACCCTGAGACAGAGTTGTAAGTTTTCCCCTTTGTCTTTCTAGTCGATAATCCTGTGAGGCCTCTATGTCCCACGGCTGGACGTAGGCCATTTTAGCTTGACTTCGGCTTGCCGCAATCTTGATTGTCACCACCTAGAGGCGATCTACATTACGTTTGCTGAGCCTTCACTCTAGAACTCGTACACTTGTTACATATTTAGCAGTTTTAAAAACAACTGGCGATTTCTGTTTACAATGGTAAAACCTACCCCTTATAAGGGGACGTATAAATTGCAGATGTTCACGCGGGTGGGACAAAGATCGTTAGATACGCCCTTATCGAAATAAGACTGGACCGTTTGGTTTCCACACGAAATTAGTGATTGACTTTTTTCCGTGTATAATTATCAACTTACTCATTTGGAAACAGTGTACTCTAAACACAGTGTTAGCCAATGTTATTTTTTTTTTCAAAAGTTTGTGCAACATGATCGCACAATAAATGGTAGCAATAACAGTTTGGTTTGTTGGCAAAACCAGTGTGCGTCGGCATTATTGTAGTGAAGATTTCAAACTTTAGCGGTGTAGATAGTAGAGTCCTTTTGACGAATGTTCAAAGGCATTAGGTACTAGTTACAGCCTGTCTAGTGGATATCTTGTTAAATGCATGAACGCTTTTAAGTCTTTCTAGCTCACCCGACAGACACTGTCCTGTTCAATCGTTTTTAAATGAATCCAGAAATCTAAATTATCCGTAAAACTTATCTAATTTTCACAAAATCATATTTTCTGAATGCATATGCTTAACTTGTTACTGAAAATACCAATTACGCTATGTGTATACTACTGTATGCTCTCTCAGTTCATCATCAGTTCCGAGGTAACAAATGTAAATCAAGAAGAATTAAGAACATGCTCCTATTTTTTTGAAGTTGATTTAAAATAAGGGTTTGTTCCTTGCACAAGTTTTATTGAAAACAGCAGACAATTACAAAGTTCCAGTAAAAATACCACCATAATGGTTCATCACTTCCGACTTCTAAATTCCCAAGTGATTTGCGTAAAATTGCCTTAAAAGCACTGCTCCCTCGAAGCTTATGCCGCGTTTACATTCAGCCGGTCTGCCCCGGCGCGGGCGGCATGTTAGTGGAATTATTGCCGTAGGTAGCATGTAGGCAGTAAAGTGTTTACATTCTACTAAACCCCGTGGGGTGTCGGCAGTAGAATGTTGCCTCTTCTTTCTTGCCCATGGATGCAGTAAGAATCTGCCAAGGTGCTAAGAGATGCTTCCGGAAGATGGGCAGCAGCTACTTTATGTGTATGAACATCCCGTACTGCGCTCGGCAACCTGCCTGCCAAGCGTGGCGCGTAAGGCTCAGCGCAGACAAAACGGAGCGCAGCGGAGAGGATTTTATTAACGCACTTGAAAATAAACTTTAAAATTATTACAATAAAGTGCATAAATGCTTGAACCTGACAAAAAATGCTCGCGCGTCCTCGAAGATACGCGGGAATCCCCGCGCGGCGTTTTGCACTTTATTTTAATAATTTTCAAGTGCGTCAATAAAATCCTCTCCGTTGCGCTCCGTTCTGTCTGCGCTGACCCTAGGGCAGCAACCCCTTCATAATCTTGGCGATCCATGTGTTCCTTATGGGTCTCCAAGATCATGAGGGGGTCTAGAGGTGGACGTGGACAGCAGTGCTACGGCTGAGATGATTCTGATATAAACCACTCAGAACGCGTCAATGCTTGGGCAATGTCTCACGCACAAAGAAACAGTTGCGAAAAGCGCAAGTGGTAGCGGGAGGGGCATCAGCGTTCCTTCGAACCTTTGCGGCAAAGTTGGTTTAATAGCCGCCTGAGTTGCAGGAGGTTGTGGGTTTGATACCCGCCGGGGACAAAATGATTGCTTTAACTGCAGATATTTGTCTCGGGTCTGGGTGTTTTTCTATAAAAGATAAAAAAAAAATCTGTAAAGCCTTAATTAACAAACAAATGCTTAATATATAACTAATGTAACATGTTTAGTTTCGACACCTCGCTCTAAGCTCGTGGCTAGTGCTGTAGACGCGAGGGTTTACCTCAGCATAGTTTATGATTTTTCTATGTATGATAACTATGTACAAACAAAATATAGTATGTAAATATTATATCATCCATCTGATATCCATAACACATGTTCTGCTTACTCTGGGGCTAGATGGTGGCGTGTGAAATGTCAAGCATTACTTATTTACTTACTCTCACGCTACGCTGACCTGCTTCCTGCAGCTTGTAAACTGAATGTAAACGCAGCATTAGACTGTTGCAAAGTTTGCTGCCACCAACAATTTTCCACTTCGGAAACAAAAGGATCTCAGTTTCAGATATATTCTTTGTATTAGATTTATCTGAGCTCTGTCGGCTTTTCAGACTGGATTTTAACGATTATAAAAACTTGAGTTACAATTTTTTTTAAGATTATAAGACGAGACATAGCTGAAGACCCACCTGATGTTAACGTGTAACCCTCACCTATTAATAATTTGCTTGTTTTAGCACCTAGTTCTAATGAACGGATCCATGATCATCATTTCAGCCGTAAAACGTCCACTACTGAACACAGACCTCCCTCATGGATCTCCATGAGGGGTATTTATTTATTTATTTGGGCTACCAACAAGAGATACACAATAATGAGGTTTAATTATAACAATAGGTACTTAGGGCTAGTGTTCCCTCAATTAGAGGCGGCCACAACGTGCGCACAAATAAAAAGCAACTCAGGTAACAACAAGGCTAGAATATCTAAAATTAATAATTTGAAGTATAAACCAAAAATAAACTAGCTAATATGAAATCTACAACATAAAACATTTTTTAAATAAGTAACTTAGAGAAGGCATGTTCTTTGCTTAATAAGAATGTAGGTTATACAGTTTAAAATAGTTCCAGAGTATTATAGGTAATTATTTATAACAATATAAAAAAGTTAGTAGGTAGTTGCCATACTCACCACTCTTCGCAGGCGGGTTGGCGAGCGCAGTACGGGATGTTGATACACGGAAAGACGCTGCTGCCCATCTTCCGGAGGTATCACTTAGCAGACTCTTACTGCATCCACGGGCATGAGAGGAGGGGTAACATTCTACTGCCGGCACCCCGCGGCAGGATCCATGATAAATCGAGGGAAATACTCAAATACAACAGGCATACATAAAGCGCATTAGGCGTTTTCAGCAACAAGTCAAGGGTTTTATCATTTTAAGTCGGTGTTTTTGTTGAAAAAATCAGGAATGTTTCTTTATTTTGTGTCGCGGGGCAAAGGTTTTTCCCTTGTGTCCCCAAAGACGGCCCCGATCCTCTGTCTAGCGTACATTTATATCATAGCTTTACGTATATACCTTTAAAAGGAAACCATTTGGGCCATCACTGCGCTCTGCGCTTTAAGCTTAGCTTAATACTATGTAAATAGGAACTAGAGCTGGGTTAAAACTGTTCGATGCTAACTGAGCTAATAAAATAATGTTAAACATCTGACAGCACCAAATAAGCAGATCCTTTGTTAAGGGTTCTAGATGATAGTTATTACATACAATTGATATCAAAATCGTTTAAGAAGTTTAGAATACGCCCTACGGTGAGCTATGCGTCCGCGCAAAGACTGCGAGAAGCGTTATGCTTTTCCTTTTGACTATGCCGTAGTCGGTTTAAAAATGATTCCGATCGTGATTAATACAAATAAATACAATTGCGGAGGTTTTCAATTCGACTCTACTGTCAACATACAACAGTAGGGTGACCATGCTCTCAAATCATCCCAGTTTTTTATTTTTTGCTGTACTGACTAAAATAAGTCGCAGGAATATTGTTAGTTCTAACCTATCGTGATCCTTAGGAGAAAGTAAGTTAAATGCTTCTTTCTTGCTCCATATGTTTTTTTAACCCCCCATAAAAAAAGACTGTTATACGTTTCACCGCTATGTGTGTCTGTCTGTGGCACTGTAGCTCTTAAACTTATGGACCGATTTGCGTGTAGTTTTCTTTATTTTAAAGCAGGTTTTCCGGCGGTGGTTCCTAAGCATGTTTTATCGAAATCGGTTGACAAGTTCGCAAGATATGTGGGGTAAAAGAGGGGATGTATAATAGGGGATGTATAATCGAATGTTTCCAAATATACCCGAGTTATCAAATGAAAGGAAATGATGTGTAGAATGCAAAACTGAAAATTATATAGAAATCGGTTGAGCCATTCATGAGATATGGGGGTTGAAAGTAGGGGTGAGCAATCGAATGCTTCCAAGTGTGGTATCAAATCAAAGGGCGTGAGTTGCAAAACTAAGGATACACAATACAAAAATTCCTCCAAGACTAGGTAAAGTGTGGGGAGTTACTTATAATTTTGAATTTTATAAACTTGTTAATGTTTATAGAAATGAAAAATGCAATCAAAATTTTGTCTCCGACGGGACTCGAATCCGTAACGTTCAGACGAACACATTTAACGCAGGCTGCCTTTTACCGTTCGGCCACGGAGCAATTAACCGTCGGGTCGAGGTCCTTGTGTGGGTTTACACTTTAAATACAAAATAGCTTGTTATTGTTTGTTACGCGATTAATCCGACAATTATGAAAGTATTTCATTGATCCTTTTTTAAGGTAGGTCATGTTTCGGAGGTTTTTGAAATATCAACAAATACAAAAAAAAATCTACATTTTAGTTTTTGTTTAAATTTGTGTAGATATATGTAGTTTCGAAGTCGGTTCTTGTTTTTTACTAAAAATCAACTTGGTTATTACAATTTCTTGCAAATGTTATGTCGGATTGCCGCGATGCCGGGGCGCTGGAATGTCACTCAAATCTGGTAATGAGCAGGTGATCAGTGCCTTCCTATCGGGTGTCGCATCTCCATGGAGCCGCGCCATAAAAACGCGCCGGCAATAATGTTATATCCGGCCGATATCCTCATTTTTTTGGTCGTCGCTTCCTTGATGATCCAACCCAGCAAACATTTTCGTCATATAATCAAACATTTATATGACCTTGAGTCTTATTAAAGTTATTTTACAGTATTTTTTTTAACTCTTTGTCATGTACTGGTGCATTATGTGTCCGAATAGTTATATACATTTTTTGCCGTATAATAATGTCATATAGACGTTATTTCGACATTTTTTTACAATCGTCATATAATAGCATCTACGACGACATCTATAAAACTTATTTATACAACTTTTCGTCGTGTAAACGTTTTCGTAGTATAAACGTCATAATACTGTCAATTTTGTCATGTAATTACCTTTTAAAAATCTGTTAAACGGATAATAATTGTTTACACGTAGTATTTGTAACCATTATATATAAGTCGAATAAGCATTACAAGTGCAACCTGTATACATCCTAAAGTATCACAAACATGACAATACGACCGCTATTTAATTAATACTCATATTAAAGGTTTATAATAACCTTGTATACCACTTCCACCATTTTGAAATCTTTATCATATTTATTTACTGTTTGGTACAACATGGATCGAAAAAAGTGGAAAAGTATTAAAAGAAGTGGTGCATTCAAAAGAAAAGTTAAAAACAATTATCATTCGCTTCAAGCACGCACTTTGATACAAAGTGATAGAGCTCAAGCTGAGAGTGAGGAAAATGAGAAGGGTTCCGTACCACATTTAAATGCACAAACTAATTCATTTAACCAAAATGCTACCAGTATACCCTGCAGCTCATTTGCCGAAGTTCAGAACTCTTGTTCATTTTCCGAAGTTGAAGATTGTGTTAATAAAGAAGACACTTCAACCCAAAATGATGACTTCAGAGACCATTATAAAAAAATGGGCTATTTTAATATTCCACAAGTTGCATTAAAGCAATTAAATGTAATTCTGAACAAAAGAATGCCCTGCATAGTCCCTTTAGACCCAAGGACGCTTTTAAAAAGTAAAAAAGATATACAAATTATTCTTATCGATGATGGTCATTACATATGTACATTTAAGAAATAGGTTATTAAAAAGGCAGTAAGAATTGTTTAATTTTTTTAATCATCCCCATTTCAAATGTGCGCGTATCATTTCGATGAAGTTCATCTTTGATAAAAACTTATCAACATCCGCATAATTATAGATCATTGTGGGGTTTACCTTAAACAAAAGTATTAAGTATTTAGACTCAAGTAAGTTATATATCACGGAAATCCTTCTGGTTCTTAAAATAAAAATTCTTTGAACTAAGTTAGCTAGGCGTTTATTATTTTATTATTGATCCCTAAATTAACTTTCATGGCGTACACATTTACAATGAACACGCAGTTTATAGGTCGGGAAGTTATATAGTTGTCATATAACGCAGTCACTTAATAAATTATTAATAAAAATATGTGAAAACCCTAAAATTTTAAAAGCGCATAAAAAGTTTGTTTCAAACTTATCTCACATTAATCAGTAAACTTGATTGCCCAATAGTTTACAACTGTTGAAATGGTTTTTATCACCTCAATTAATAGAAAAAAATGCAATAAAAACTGCTGTCAGCAGCTGTCAAAAACACTGCCAAATCAAATTAATCTTTTATAATATCGTTCAATATAAGGATCATCTTTAAATGACAATAACACAACGATTACATTATATAAAAGTCATATTCTGTGCCATTACTCTATACGAAGTCGAATACGCGCCGCGACAGCTATCATTAGATGACATGTAGTCAAATCGCCGACGTGTTTAAGACTACTATGCGACTAAATAGATATTTATATGACTATTACACGAAACTCTTAGCGCCTTAAGTTGAATAAAATGGGCCCTAATGCCGTCGAGTAAACGTCCTTATGACATTTATACGATTATACTAACTAACATTAAGTTGCCACCAAAACGTCTACTCAACGTTGTAAATGTTTATTGGGAATAGAGGCAAGCAATGAGACGGAAATCGGAGTATTGATAAATAACGCTGAATGTCTTCTGTAGGGCAAATCTGACATTGATTTTAGTACTCGTATCACAATCAAAATCTATAGTTAGATGTTTCTTGATATGTTTGAAGAAGTTACAGAATTCTGAAATGAAAGCATTAAACATTTTAGCCGATGGCAATAGAATGTTGCCCATCCTCCCTTGCCCGTGGATGCAGTAAGAATCTGCCTAGGGATACAACCCGAAGATGCCCGTCTTTCCGTGTACCGACATCCCGCACTGCGCTAGCCAACGTGGTGAGTGTAAAAGCAGGCGATCTAACAGTGACAACTCATGGTAGACACTGTATTCTTTACCATTGTTTTCTAAGCCCGATGGATGACAAACGAAAAGACAAACTGCGTAGTGTGCCTAGCCGTCCGCTCTAATCTTGTCCGCACCGTACGAGTTGACACAAAAAATAAAAACAATATTTCCGTTCGTCAACTCGTCCGGTCAACTTTCGATGCTAATTCTCTTTGATCTTTGCGGAAAGGTTCATTCAGGTTGATTTGTGTTGTAGTGTTTGTCATGAGTATTCCCTGATTATGGCCATATCTGCTAAAAGATGGAATGCAGTGTGCAGTTATAATTTATTTTACTTTCGTAATTTTAGGAAAACAACTAGCCTTGAGTAGTTACATTAATGAAACTTGTTGCCGGAACAACAACAACCAGTACATGTAAAACAAGTTTATAAAATTAATAATTTTATCATAAATCATTTATTGCAAAAAATATGGTTATAATAAGATCTTAAATTTAGGGATGGTTTCACATATTTCACCACGCATGCAAAATTACACAAAATAAATTAAATTAAAATAATCGATGTCACTAGATAACGATTATGATTCGATACGTCAATTAAATTAATTATTTAATACTTATTTAACGTCCATAAATTCCTTAACACTATAAAACGCTTTCTCAATAAGCCACAACTTTTAACTTTTTAATAAATAATCTCATCGATAAATCTTTGAAGTCATTTGGAATTTTATTAAATAAACGATTAAATATGATTTCATTAAAAAAAACAAACGTATTGATAAAATATATCATCACGGTTTTGTATTAAGCATATAAAAATCGTACAATTACGTCTCATTCCCAACATGTCATAGAAAAGATAATTGAATAATCGTTTGTATATTATTTATAAAGTTGTAAGATATTATCTCTACTGATTGAAATGACGATTAGTTTAGCTGATTTTAGTGATATTTCCATCGCGTATTTTGTGAGGGGCGCAGAGTTTGAGCATCACCCTTCTATTATTTCAAGGGGCTGGAAGGAGCGCGCTGTCAATACGCGACCGACCTGCGCGGACCTATTGTTTCCTATTTCCATAGAAGAAATACACTTTTTTCTCGTAAAACTTTACAATGCGCATTACCTGCCTTCGTCTTGGTGGTGTGGGCTATTGTTGCGATTAAATTTTATAGTAAATTAAGAGATTTGGGTGTTGCTTTGTTGTTGTTTTATTTCACGAACGAAGCTCATCCGTGTAAACTGTAAACGAAAGTTCAGACGCCGTGGCCGATATCGGCCTGGAAGACATCATCATCATCATTTAGTTAATGGTTTATCAGGTATATTTTTATTTTTATAAGTAATTAACGGGAGGGAATGGTGAGCGTAGCATTGCGTGTAAAGGCAGATTTTGAGTACCCTTACGTAGGCTTGTCAGTATAAGCTATGTGCTCACAAGAAGTGGATTTAACAGATCACCAATTAGAGCATGACATTTACAATTATTCGTAAACAATGACATGCCGTGGGGTGCCGGCAGTAGAATGTTACCCCTCCTATCCTACCCGTGGATGCAGTAAGAGCCTGCTAAGGGACACCTCCGGAAGATGGGCAGCAGCGTCTATCCGTGTATCAACATCCCATACTGCGCTCACCAACCCGCCTGCCAAGCGTGGTGAGTGTGGCAACTACCCCTCATGGAGATCCATGAGGGAGGCCTGTGTTCAGCTGACCAACTGTCCAGTGATAACTAAAAAGTAAAAAAATACTTTTTTTTAAACGTACTAAAAAGAATAAAATAAACATTTTCCATTAAACTTTAATGTCAA
This sequence comes from Pasiphila rectangulata, assembly GCA_963082625.1. Classification (NCBI taxonomy): domain Eukaryota; kingdom Metazoa; phylum Arthropoda; class Insecta; order Lepidoptera; family Geometridae; genus Pasiphila; species Pasiphila rectangulata. Next base: position 17,172,918 of record OY720252.1, on the reverse strand, counting down.
CTTAAAACGTCTACACAATTTATGCGATAAAAAAGCTTGTCGCGAGATTTAATCAGGTACTCGTATTTACATTGTTTGAAAAAAAAATTATATCAAGTTACACAAACAGGTAGGTACACAGGTTAATCTCGAGACAAGCTTCTTTATCACATAAATTGTGTAAAAACGTTTAAAGTTGACATTAAACTTTAATAGCAAATGCTTATTTTATTATTTTTAGTACGTTTACATAAAAGCTTGTTTGTTAAAAAGTTTTTCAATTAAAAAAAAATATTATAGGATGATAAAATGTATCATACACAAAGGTCGAAAAGCTAAGTAACTGGACGAAATATGCTTATCTTTAAATAATTTATTTACAGGAAAGAATCGACCTAAACAAAAAGATTTGGCAAAATCACACAAGTGCATAATCGATTTTTGACAGTTGAGTTAGGTTTCGAATAGATAACAGTCACCTGCAATAAGATCTATAACACTCTGGCACCATGTCATGTCGCTTATAAGTTAGCTTATTCAACAACCGCGTAGTCCGTATGTGATTTTTGGTCCGACATGTTTCTAGCGTGTTTACGATCTTATGTCCTTGTTTGTGTTTGGTTACGTTCAATGCTTTATTGTTATTGTTGTTTTAAGATTATTTGCGCTTTATATCTGCGCATTACTGGTAGGCGTCTACAAAGACTAATGTCATCAATTAGTTTATTTTAACGGAATAATCTTTGAACTAGGTACTTAAAAAAACACCTAAACATGTCCTAAATTACAAAGTCACTATTTCGGTGACTTTTGTGCCCAACAGAAGACATTCTTTTGGCGTAGGTTAATCTATTAAATTCAATAATGCTTCAAAGTTCGTTTCTAGATATCTGATCTTTGGACGAACAGCGATCCCTTCGCGGGTCCAAGATTTTGAAAGCTCTGTTTATACGTATTAACGTGTAGGTATTTCGGTTACCCTGCGTTGCCCACGGAGGGGCTACAGGGGCAGTAACCAGAAGGGAAAGGCATCGATTTTTGGCACCCTTCGGTATAAGCAACGGGGGCGCCGGGCTTTAAAAGATGGCGTCTTTACCGACCTGCCTCAAGCGCTGCCGCTGAGACAAGGTCAAGCCGCATGTGGGTGTCCCAAAATACAAAATCTTGATACACTTCCTCTCTCTAATGCTATAGCCGACTCTGTCGCACATCCGCCCATGAAATGTTGAATTATGCCACTCGATAGTGATGTTGGAAGCGGCTAGGGTTGTCGACCTTGCAATGAGGGTTCAATTCGCTGATGGGGATGTCATCCCCTTCTACTGAGTATTCGATCGATGGAGAGTTGGAATCATTTTGGGTTGTTGCTGCACCTTGAGCTGATTTCGTTATTTAATCATTTGTTTTTAAAAACTCCTGTCCGACTCTTTTGGCAGATAATGTTATTTTAAGTTTACATAAATTACCTAATTTGACGACCTCTGTGGCGCAGCGGGCGAAGGTCCGCCTGCGACGCAGGGGTTGCGGGTTCGATTCCCGCCTCGGGACAAATGTCTGTACGACCTGCAGATATTTGTTCAGGGTGTTCTGGGTGTTTTTCTATATAGTATAATAAAAATATCTATCTATGTAGTATAATGTATTATGTATATCAGTCATCTAGTACCCATAACACAAGCTCTGCTTAGCTTGGGGCTAGATGATGCTGTGTGATTTGTCCAGCATTATTTATTTTATTATTTATATTTATTAATTATTACCAAATAGGTTAAATAATAAAAAAAAAATATGTTAGGTCTCATATGTATAGCCACATCGCTCATCTGAGTACAAAAGAGAGCTAGCTTTTTTTGTTTAGTCTTAATAAAACTATACGCATCTAACTGTACGACATCGTCGGTTACTAATTTCTGGCATCCCTGATCATAGCAAACCTTCTTATCTAAATTATGGAATTTTTTGGAATGCGAGAGGTATCTAACCTAGTCGCACACTTGCCTATTTGTTATATTCCGTCCTTTTCTATCTCTAGCTACCTACAGTTCTATGGGGTTGTGGTAGGGAGCGTTACAAAGGGATTTTGGGATGATTTTTTTTCGCAAACTGCACCATTTGGACAGATTCAGTGCAACCTTACCCTCCGGAACCATAGACGCTTCTACGCCATTTTACTTTTTTGTCATATTATTATTATGTTTAGGAGTAGTGAATAGTTTTATTAGTGGCCTGTGATGTTGTTTGTTTAATTTGTGTTTTTATGTAAGTAGCGAGGCATTCCACCTTTCAATTTGTTTATGCTTTTTTAAATTTAAAGTGCGATTTTAAATTAATAAGTATGCACCTATGCACTAAATACAATGTTCAGTGTTCAATTGAATATGTGTATTGTATATTTGCAAAATTACGGAATATAACATAGGCTATATATTTTTAAAACAAGTTAATAAATGTAGCATGGTACGCAATCAATAAAAATGACCACTAATAAATTAAAAATAAATTAAATCTGCAACAATTATTTATTGAACACGAATTCCACTATTATCTTAAACCGAAGCTAAGCTATCTAGAATCTGACTAAAATCTGTTGATGGCAGATTATCTTTAAAAGTGTTGAATGTTGTATTATATATAACCTATTTAGTTATATCGGCTATAGATGATTTATGGCACAAATTTACTATAAGATACAGAAATAGACAGGTAGCTAGCTAATTCACTAATATTTTTTAATACAATAAAACTCAGCGCCACCTAGCTACAAACCAAAGCTTGTTTATGGGCAACCAGATATGTAAATACCATTATGATAAAGATTTGTTTACGAGTTTGTTTACCAAATTTCAGACACATCATCAGAGTTAATCTATTTATCTATCATTCATTACATTTTTTAAAGAAATAAGGCCTAGACTTATTTCAAACAATCATTAGTGTAAAATTAGCAGTTAGATTTACATTTAATAATATTAAAATTAATAACAAAAAAATTGCCGTGGGGTCCGGCAGTAGAATGCTACCCCTCCTCTCATGCCCGTGGATGCAGTAAGAGCTAAGGGATACCTCCGGAAGATAGGATGTTGGTACACGGAAAGACGCTGCTGGTCTTTCCGTGTATCAACATCCCGAACTACGCTCGCCAACCCGCCTGCCAAGTGTGGTGAGTATGGCAACTACCCCTGATGGAGATCCGTGAGGGAGGCCTGTGTATTATAGTGGATGTTTTATGTCTGAAATGATGAACATTAAAATAAATGATTAGGTTAATCTACGAGGCAAATAGAAATAGGCATCCTATTCATTTCTGCGCGTCTGCGTCTTTTCGAAAAGCGTTCTAACATAATAGAGAAAACACGTAACATTGAAATCAATATGGCTTAAGTAATTGTTACTGACAGATGGTCAGAACGCACCCTTTTCCAAAATACAACAAGCGCCTAGGACATGTTACGCGTAATTGTCCACCGTTCGTTCACCCGGGCCGTTTAGTATGCGCCAGCGGTATGAATGCAGGCCGGAACACGGTAAGCAATGCTTGATTGGCGTCACACAACGACATCAAAGTCCTGATTTGCATTTGCATTAACCGAAAAATGACACGATTCAAATGCTATTGTCAAAGGATTTGGACTCTTGCATAGAAAAAACTTTACCTGCTGTTATCCATGAGGGATACAATGGTCAACGTTATTATACACTTTTTGTGATTCTGTGAATGCAATTATCTTAAGCTAGTCTTTCTATTGTTCTAGTTCTGATGACTTAGAGTGCGCTAACGACAATGACGTCGTTCGCAAATCTAACCCAGTCGCTGGCGTCGAGTCTGCCATCCACGTCGACGGTGACTGCCAGCGGCACCTCCAGCCACAGCTCTACGGAGCCCGAGGACCCATTAGGGATCAACAGCCTCATCTGCAATCTCCTGGAAACCATGAACAAACCGTCTCTGCCACCCCCTGCTCAACCCCCCACGCCGTCCTCCTCAGCCGTGTCTTACGACATCTGGTCTACACCCTCCCAAGCGATGCCCAACCCTATCGGATCTAGCCGTGAGTATGGCTTATCTAATAACAATCACCAGCATAAAGAGGATAATTCCTGCGGCTCGCCCGGAACCTCGTCATCCGTTTCCATCACCTGCTTTCGTTGCGAGGAGCGCATGCCAACCACGCGCTGCCTCGAGTGCAACGATCTCTTCTGTCACGAGTGCTGCCACAAGGTCACCTCTGACTGCCAGCTGAGCGACCACACACTCATGCCCATCCACCAGATCTCTCCCATCGGTGCGCGCCCCAACTCTGTCCACAGCACGGAGAAGGTATCTTCCATGTACTGCGAACTCCACGGCGATCCCGTCAGGTTCTTCTGCGAGGCCTGTGTCGTCTTTATTTGTCAAGAGTGCACACTGTGGGTCCACAAAGATCACCATTTCACCCCCATGAAGGGAGCTCTAGACGTGTGTCGCATTGGAGTCTTCAAAGCAATAGAGGACACCAAAACTGGTACCAAAGCGATCAAGACCGCGATAGATCGCGCCGTCGCCATTTCCAAAGCATATGAAAAAGAAACCGCAGAGGCTAATATGAAGATAAGGAAAGCGATGCGCTGCTACGCGCAGGCCATTGAGGACCGGGAAAAGTATCTACTAGAAAAGGTTGAAAAGATGCGCCAGTCTAAGATGAGCGAGCTCTCCGATCACATGAACACGCTGCGAGGGATCCTCGCTGGTCTCGCGCACACCAACGAGACCCTGGTCAGATGTATGGATTCCGAGGGACTTGACCTATTCACAGCAAAAGAGAAATGCAGAGCGCAAGTCGACTACTTCTCTTGCATGTTCAAGAATATGTATATGGCAGAGGAGAGAATCATGTTCATACCGCCTAACTACGATCTCGTCGATCAGCTGAAACGACAGTGCGATGTGTCGCCCGCACCGCCAGGCGCCATCATGGCGAGTGCCGCTACCGCGATACCGTCGCGTCAGTCCATGATGACCATGCAATCGGGCATGCCGTCCGCGCACAACTTCCCAAATATGGGCTACAACATGCCAAGCGGCAGAACCGTTTCAGATTACCCATGCAGTTCCCGATCCAGTTACTACGATCACGTCACTATGCCATCCGGCTCTCCCCCTAACACATCGCGTGGAGTAGGTCAGGCGATCCCGGGGTACTGGCAGGCGGTGGCCGTGCGACCGACGAGGAGCCCCGTGCCCGGCGTGCCGATGTTCTCGTTTGGCAGGGAAGGGCAGGATGAAGGACAAGTTTCCAGACCCTGGGGCTTATGCGTTGACAGAGAAGGCAACATCATCATAGCGGACAGACGAAACAACAGAATACAGATATTCACCTGTCGCGGCGAGTTCAAGACCATGTTTGGCTCAAAAGGAACAGGTCCGGGCGAGTTTGACCTGCCCGCTGGAATTACCACTGACACATACGGACGCATTATCGTCATTGACAAAGACAACCATAGAGTGCAAATATTCACATCGTCCGGAAACTTTATTCTGAAATTCGGATCATTCGGCAAGGAGTGCGGCCAGTTCCAGTACCCGTGGGACGTGGCCGTCAACACTCTTGGAAACATCGTCGTGACTGACACGCGCAACCATCGCATACAACTGTTTACCAGTGACGGAACTTACATCACCAAGTTCGTATTCGAGGGCGCTAACCCGGCGAAACTGTTGAAGGGTCCGACGACGCCCCGCGGTGTTTGTTTCACTACAACGGGCAACATAATCGTATCTGACTTCGAGAACCATCGCCTGCTGATGGTAGATCCGACGCTGTCGAAGGTGCTTCACGTCGTGGGCCGCGAGGGCTCGGGGATAGGGGAGCTGAACCGGCCTTCGGGTATAGTGACTGATGACGACGGACGCATCATAGTGGCGGATTCCAAGAACCACCGCGTGTTAGTGTTTACTTGTGAGCTCCGCATTCTGTGGGCCGTGGACTTGAAGAGCCCGGGGCTGGACGACAAGGACCGGCCCAGCGATGTGGCTCTCTCTACCGACGGCTATCTCGTGGTCCTATTCGAGACTCTCCCTGACACCGCCCGAGACATCTCCTCTCACGGCAAGCAATACATCAAAGTCTACTAAATTTCGAGCCTTTATTTTAATATCATTAAGACACTCGGTTTGTGGGCCCGAGGCCTGTCGTATTTTTATTTTATTTCGTTTAAGTTGTGATTTGTTTGACGACGTGCCAATTTTATTATTAACATTTGGAATGATCCAAATCGAGCATAGCTTGCGGCGGGGGCGGGGGCGCGGCGGAGGCGTGCAGCGCCGGCGCCGCGCCCTCGTCGACTCCACTTGAAGAGTTTTCGTTACCAATAGTATTTGGAGTTTTGTTTCCGTATAGCCTAGTCTGTAAGGACCATACTTTTATTTTTCTGTGTGTTACAGCAATATTTAGTAACCTCGATTTAATAAAAGCAGCCAGTAATAAATTACTCTAGCTTTAAATAATTGAGCTACAGCTTGAAACGAACACCAAAATATACCGTAGTATTTTTGTCTTTTATCTGTCCGATTCTAACTCTTACCGTTAATTAAACTAGCAGAGGTCATATTTTAGTAAATCACAATGTGATGTAAAATTACGTTTTATGTGAGATAAAATTATGGTAACTAACGTTCAAAATGTTATTTTTTTACTTGATTGGAAAATACGGTGATTATGTTATTGCATGATATGTTATTTCGCACTATTTTAGGTGCATGCATATTTTATATTTTATTTAAAATTTGGCGCAATCAACTCTGTTGATTGGCTGAATAGTGATGAATTCGACTTATTTTCGCTAGACTGCTTTTCATTATATTTATGTTTAATCACTACTTAGTTGGGCGAGGGAAGTTATTGTATTTGAGCAAAAAGATCAATGCAATAAAACTTTAAGACTGACTTCTGAAGACTTTCTTAAAGTTATTGTCGGAGGGCGTGCGAGGCAGCGGACGGAGGTGGAAAGAAAGGTGCAAGGGCGCGCGGCGCCGGCGCAGCGCCTGCTGGGCCGCGCCCCTCGCGCCTCGCGGACTGACGCGAATCGATGCGATTTTATTACCAAATTTAGATTTAATGAAACTTCGACGATCAGACAAATTTCTGTCGAATTTAAAAAAAAAACAAGTTGCATGTTTTGTACGTGATATCATATTTGTTTTTATCCTTGAAACTTTTTCTTCTGGGGTAGTATTTGCTCTCACTATATCAAAAATGTTGGAAACTGATTTGCATTTATTTTTAGTTGACGCTGCTGTCCCTTTAGTAGCAGCAATTCATTCGTCGTGAGAGTATGCATACAATATTATCAATCAAAGTAGCTTTTTAAAATTATTTATCATGCGTTTCGCATAATTATTTAAATTATTTGTATCCCGCGTGCTTGATACGATTTTATTAGCAAAATTTTATATACTTAGTGAAATTCCTGACAAAAAGATGTATCCTAAAGTAAAAGGATCGTCGCTTTAGACTTTGTAATACCCAAAGAACTTATCCATTGCTGGTCCAGAGCACTCCGCCGGGCCGCAGTGGCCGCCAAGGAGCTTGGCTGGCAAACGCAAATGTTCGAAATAATTTTGAACATTCATTATTTGTATAATGAAACCTTCAAATGTAGCGGCTTGGATGATACACCTTGTATGTGTTCATTTAGTATAAGGTATTATGTATGTAGTTTTTTTATGTGTTCATTTAGCTGTAATTAATAAAATTAGATACTGGTGTATTTAGATAAAGTTTTGTCGTAGTTGTGTAGTGTAGTTTTCTTCCCGTCGTGGTTTTCATGTACTAATTCAAAATTGCATGTTTTCCATTGAGTATTATTAGTTTCAATAGTGATGAAAACCATGAGTTAAAACGGGACGATACTTAGCCAACAGATAAGGTGAAGAACAGAGCAGAGGATCTACTTTTTCGAAAGAGCTCCACCAAAATGATATCATTGTCCCGTCTTCACCTCCTCCATTTTAAATGTTTAGTATTTGATATTTAAACAAACGCGTACTAACAAAAACTATTTCATCCGCTCTGATCTCAATCTATATTTTACAATATTGCTTGTTAGACAACAATATGCCTTTGAATAATATCATCGTACTCTCTAGCTTAAATAGTATGACTAATAATCACTGCAAGTTATCGACTATAAAATACCTAGTTTATAAACGTAAAAGCAATTTATCTCACAATGTCTCAAGGAAAAAATGCATAATGCTTTAAAATGTAAGTTTAGTTACGTCTAGAAATTAATATTTTTCACCTTTGTACTTAGGGTAAACGTAGGATAGGTTTCATAATATTTAATTTATCATAATATTACTTGCCCCGCTTCTGAAACTTTCAAGCATGTAACCGTTTGGAAATGTTAGTCGTAAATAGTGTTAGATATTACCTAGCTATAAAAACATGACTGGTAAATGAGTCTGAAATTAATTAAGAGTGAAAATTATTGTTTGAAGTTTTAGCTGAATGTTGCGAATGATTGGAAACATGTGAAACGTTCACTGCGTTCGATGTACTACTATTCGGTAGAAAAGCTCGCGACGCGCCGCGCTCGGACGTGCTCGCAAGCAAAGCCATGTGTTACCTTCAACTTATATTAACGTAGAGACTATTATTTACTCCATTATCTATCGTATTCGTTTGATGTTAAGAAAACATTAATCATTGTATTCATAGTAGTATCACAGTACAGCCTCATACATAACTGTTCGTGTATGTACGCGAGCGAGCACGCGCGAGCGCCGGCGCCGTCTGCGAGCGCCTGAAATTGTGAGAGTGCAGTGTGGGTGCGTCTTGGCGATAGATCGACGAATTCCGATGTTTTGTTTATTTCCAGTAGCTCTTTAATTTCCATTTTGTTTTAAGTAACGGATGCAACCATTACTTTTTGTTCAGTGCCATTATTGAAGTATTACGTTATTTTTAAAATAATGTGTTGCATTAAATGCATTTTTTTTTATAAATCTAACAGAATTTATTTTTCTGATAATCAAATTGAACGTACAATTTTATAGCTGACAACGAATCTCGTATGTAATGAATTCGATGACTTCTTTATGTTTCTCTTTTCATTTGACACGTAGCGGATTTGCAAAGCGATTCCCAGATGCCATGAGCGTGGCTATGAACGGACCGATTTGTTCTAAGAATTTTATCGGTTTTTCTTATTGTTTAACGTATCCAAATATATTTGTAAAGTCTTAAATGGGCATCGGGCGGTCAGATCAGTTCTGATCAGTCTCGGTGAACTGGCATGCACCTATGCATATGGAGTACCTACTAGCAGTAGAAGTGTGTCCACTTTATTGAATCGAGCCTTGCCGGCCGATTGTCAGTCATTGTTTTTTGAAAATAATTAGCTGAAAGCTGCTGAAACTTTACTTAATATTGCTGCATTTAATTTGCGTATAGTTTATGTTTATTTAATTATTTTTGTTATATTCTGTGATTTTGTGGATATGTCAAGAGTGTGGACGCTTTTGTACTCACTAAACTACATACACTTTGTAAAGGTGGAATATCTATCCGTTAGTACACTTTTGATATAATCATGAATATCAAAGATTTATGTAATCGTGAATTGTTACGTGTGTGAGCTGCTAGCTGCTAGCAGTAAAATTGTGGTTTTGTGATAGGTACAATAAAATTGGTAACTAAATAATATTCGAGAAAGATCATAATTTTTGTACAAGTTTTTTAAAGTTTACAAAATTCAGTAAAACGTCGATTGTAAATCACCTAATGTTCGGATTTCACAATTACAAGGTTGTACCAGTAGTAAGACGCAAACACGAGAACTGCATAGCGACATGCCGTTATGAGATTCTAGTTAAATGTATTGAGCCATTTTCGTGCTATTTTTGTATATGTAATGCTTGTAGTGTTAGAGACATGAGCCGAGTCGCAGCTACGGGCGTCACATCCCTACAAACAATATACCTCGCTCTCCCGAACGTAGCTGAGTCTAGAAACGTTTGTCACAGGTGGGCGATTGTACCGACCGCCTTCTTTCAAACGCGAATCCCAGAGGAATTTGATACAATTATATTCGATACAACTGAATTTATCGAACGTAAGCTAATTTAAAAGAAGTTGAGTTATGATATTTTTTTATGGAAATTTACTCAGTAGTATTGACTCTGCCGCCCTTAGCTCCGATCTCCTATCTCTTGAGTATTTTATCGTGTTAGTGTTAGCGTAATGATTGTGCATTTGTTTACACTTGTGAGTATTCGACGAGAGGCTGCTCTAGGGAAAGTGCGTCGTGTCCTGATGGAAAGAGAGTTCAATTTCGTAGCACTGAGGTACTGATAATAGCGAGTACCGGACGATTTTTCTCAGTACAGCTCTTACCAATTGTAACGTTATTTCCGGGTTAGACTGCCCAATTTTCCATAAAAGGGTCTATACAGACTGTCTGCATATGGACAGCAAGCTACAATATCTGTTTTTTGTTGTAATATCTGGTCTTGACCATTTGACGGTAGAACGATAACAACAGCTCGCAAATGTCTAGCAGTTTAAATGCAGACGTCTGTAAAGACCCTAATTGTAAAATACAATTTTATCTGGTCTCGACTGTACTTCTCCATAGTCCTAGGGTTAATGCTGTTCAGCATGAAAACTAATGTAAAGTTGATGTCCCTTCCAATGTTAAAGTATGACGTAAGATAAATGTAATTATTACATGAAAAATTAAATTACGTGTACCTTGCATTTCAACTGGCCCATTGGTTGCTCCCGGTGCTAGTGAGTGGTAAACAAATACATGTTTGATATCAATTTGATCGTAAGTACTGCAGTACGCTGCATTGTTCCCGCCCGGCTGTCCCGCCGGGCGGACGAATGATGTAGCAGAATCTACCTCAATTCTGTTCGTGTGGCCGTAGTAGGTATTTGTAATTTAATTTATTTTTAAGAGACTGAAAAGGTGGTATGATCACCGCTAAGTCAGTTTAATTAGACATACTACATATAACTGTGTGTATGCTTCGTAATATAGTTATTGTACTCGATCAATAGCCTTCTAGGTAATGTATATGACGTTTTCTCAATAGTACTCGTACATATTCACAATTTGCAATTTGTAACATACTCTATTCTTAGCTTGGTCATATTATGTGCTCTGTACATACATCTAGTTGACAACAGTCTCACTTTTTTCCTTTTATTTGATAAATTTATTAGTATTGCTTATTTTTCTGTAAAATTTCGGAAGACTGATTGTTTTATAAAAATGTTCCTATATTTTAATTTAGACTAATTTACTACCACCACATTTTTGGTTTACATTATTATTTACCCTCTCGGTAATCAAATAATTACTTTGATTCTTGTAATAATCTTATCAATTTGTGTATGACGCTATATAATGTCAAATTTTTGAAATTTTTAATGGAATTTTGTATGAAAATAATCAAGTGATTGATAGTAATATTGGTATTTTTATTTCAACGCCTCCCTTAGACACTATTTAGCGAGCCAAGGAGAATCACTAGCGAACTAACAACATGGTACGGTGGGCCAAGGAAGTGGTCTAACAAACTGAAACTTTTGTCAGTTTTGACAAAAGTTTCTGTGAGATCTAATTATCGCTAAGGTTGACTTTTCTGAGTGTAAGAGATGCACAATTATGACGTATTCTCTGCTATTAGATGCCACATTTTTGGCCGACTGAACATAATTAAGAATCAAACAATAGTTATAATTAAAGATAATGATAAAAACATCTTTATTTTGTTACCAATCAAAAAGTACACAGAAACAATTAGTAGACACTTAAAAATATGGTACTTAACAAGAATGGCCACCACTTAGCAAATGCTGTGGCACAATTAAATATCTTGTGTATAAAGTATAACAAAACTTAAAACCTTAATAACGACCATTTATGAATGTCTAGCTCACGAAGTTTAGAGTGTAGGTAGAGCAACCTCTGACAATAATATAACCAAATACTAACTTATCATCTCAGCTGTACATGTCATGAGGGGATTGTTGCAATACTCGCCACGCTTGGCAGGCGGGTTGGCGAGCGCAGTACGGGATACACGGAAAGATTTGGTTATATGCATAAAAAACTATGTGTCTAATGAGATCAATAAGAGCTTCTAAGCTTTAGACTAGACTACAAGGTGTATTATAACATATGTACTAAGCCGAAAGGGGGTGATTCTGGCCATCCCAAGGAAAAACTTTTGTTTTACGACTTTTCAGGATTCAGTGATTTTCATTCAACACTACGGAAGTTTTAACAGCTGATTGTACGATAGTGACAACCTAAACGCCAGCTGATTCTTGTCAGAGTCATTGAACTGCGGGAAAAGTTGTCGTACAGGTACAATAAGAAATACCTATGACCACGAAAATTAAATCCAATTTTGACCCTAGGAAAACTTTTACCAACTAGTAAAATTATGAATATAAATATTTATATAAAAATAAAATAATGGAAAAAAAACACGAATTCCCGATTGTTTCCTTTCCAAAACTACTTGTTTTCATGGGCTGCCATCCCCCTTTTCGGGTTAGTAGACATGTTACAATACACCCTGTATTTTAATTTTTGGTTGACAAATGTACATTTTGTTTTTCGAAATAATGTATAAGGCCTTTGCATCTATTATAGATGATTTATACAGCATCAGCAACTGGTAATCATGCTGTACGGGACGCTGCAGTGCCTGGGACATTGTTAGATGGATTAGGTTTGCCCAGCACCGATACCATTCTCTCAGCTTAGTCAGCAATTATTCAGAGGAAAGAACAGGTCAATACGTCTGAAGCCAACTAAGCCGCGGGTTTCCTCACGATATTTTCGAAATAATAATATGTTGAAAAGTAACTGCCATTATGACCTCATCCACGCTGACTGCTGGAAGTAGGCCTCACGGATCTCCAAAATCATGGATCGGGGTTGTTGCCATACTCGCCACACTTGGCAGGCGGGTTGGCGCATTATGGGATGTTGCTACACGGAAAGACGCTGCTGCCCATCTTCCGGAAGGGGTACCCCCTTGGCAAATTCTTACTGCATCCACGAGCAAGAGATGAAAGGCAACATTCTACTGCCGACACCCCCAGCAACCAGATTTCAAGACCTACCAGATTATTATGGCAATGTTAACAAGGTAGGCGAGACCACACGATTTCTTTGACAGCGTTGGGCCTACAATTAGGTTTACGTAGTTACGAAGAGCGTATTTTTGTGAAGTTTTAATGTGCCAATGCGAAAAGCTTTTATAAGCCTCAAGAATATAATTCCACTAAAAGATGGGTGTTCAGCTTAGCGCTTTATTCGATAGTCTTGGGAGGTTCTTCGAATATCCGGTTAAGAGGAAACCCATATGTTTCTATAGACAAGAAGACTTCACTGCTACTGGTAATATAAATTTTGACGAGCTCTGTGGCGCAGTGGGCGAAGGTCCGCCTGCGACGCAAGGGGTTGCGGGTTCGATTCCCGCCTCGGGACAAATGTCTGTACGATCTGCAGATGTTTGTTCAGGGTGTTCTGGGTGTTTTTCTATATATAATAAAAATATCTATCTATGTAGTATAATGTATTAAGTATATCAGTCATCTAGTACCCATAACACAAGCTCTGCTTAGCTTGGGGCTAGATGATGCTGTGTGATTTGTCCAGCATTATTATTATTATAATATGCACATTCACCCAGACTACGTAGGATATGCCTTAATTGCTTCCGATATGACTTTTTCACGCCTATATTACAAAACTTTTACATAGTAAAACAATAAATAAATAATGCTGGACATACAGCACCATTTAGCCCCAAAATAAGCAGAACTTGTGTTATGGGTCCTCAACCTTCTGGGTTCATACCACTCGGATTAATAAATAAACAATGCTGGACAATTCACATAGGATCATCTAGCCCTAAGCTAAGCAGAGCTTGTGTTATGGATGACTGATATACTTAATACATTTTACTACATGATATATATTTTTAACTAGCATTGGTACGGGGGTACCAGAAAAGGGGGCGAAGGCCTCAAAAGGTCACCAAAGGTCAAAAATGGCATATTTGGGTTTTTGGACGTTTTCGGCCATTTGAAGACTTATTTTTTGGTGACCTTTTGAGGTCACAATAACTCCGGTCCCTGTCACCAAAATCAATCAGTACCCTTCTCTCATTAAGACGGTGCTAACAAAAAAGGTTTCATGTATATCGGTCCGCGTGTTCGGTTGTAATCGTCTCATGCACAGACAGACAGCACTATGCATATTAGGTACTAATTATATATAGAAAAAACATCCAAAACACCCTGAACAAGTATCTGAAGATCGTACAAACATTTGTACCGAGGCGGGAATCGAACCCGCAACCTCTTGCGTCGGAGGCGGACCTTCTATAATATATCTACGAATGAAGTGACTCGCTGTGGGGTTAGCCGCACGCGCAACTCTCGTGCCCAACCCGGGCTTGGCAGCGACGTTGTTAATAGTGATCGAACTTCACTGTGAGTTCGTTTGATCATCTAGTACCTAGTGTTGAAACAGGGGAACCTCGAAGAAAAACATCAGAAAACACATCAGGCCACCAGACTGACTACGATAAGCTGGTGAATCTGTTCTACCAACGGTTGGCGGAGCAGCGCCAGTACAATCAAGTAAGGACGTCAGGAACCGTCATCAACTGATCACTCGTAATTGGGTATCTGCCATGGGGTGCCGGCATTAGAATGTTTTGCTCATGCCCGTGGATGCAGTAAGAGCCTGCTAAGGGATACCTCCGGAAGATGGGCAACAGCGTCTCTCCTTGTATTAACATCCCGAACTGCGTTCGCCAACCCGCCTGCCAAGCGTGGTGAGTATACCAACTACCATGAGGGAGGCTTGTGTACAGTACTGGACTTTACGGCTGAAATGTTGATGAATTGGATTGGGTATCATCATCACCACCTCAGCCGTAGGACGTCCACTGCTGGACGTAGCCTCATGGATTTCCAAGTGAACAGTTACGAGGTGCGTTCAATGTATTCTCGGTATAGGTATGAAATAATAGGCAGAAAATTCTAAATAAAATTTATTTTTCAATATTGTCTCCTATAGCCTCAATACACTAATTGGACAAAGGGCTCAAAATAAATTAAGGCCTGTGCATCTATTATAGATGATTTATACAGCGTCAGAAAACGGTAATAATGCTGTACGGGACGCTGCAGTGCCTGGGATATTGTTAGATGAATTAGGCTTGCCCAGCACCTATACCATCCTCTCAGCTTAGTCAGCTATTATTCAGAGGAAAGAACAGGTCAATACGTCTGAAGCTAACTAAGCCGCGGGTGTCCTCACGATGTTTCCTTAACCGTTAAAGCACGTGTTAAGTGTGCACATAAATTTTTCAAGAAAGAAAAATCCATTGGTGCACGGCCGGTATCGAACCCACGACTTTCGGATTGAAAATCAACTTAAAATAAACTTACAAAAACTGACAAAATCTCTATCGAAGAGAACTTCTGAAATCTTGTAAAATCTCGATAGACAAATGTCTAATGCAAGCCGATCGTGATGCATGGACTGGTAAAGGGCGGTAATCGAGATGATAGTAGACTTTTAGAGTGATGTGACAAGTTACTGAGAAGTGACATGAGATGAAGTATCGCGCAAAATCACGATTTACGAGAATCGTCTTCTGTTCAAATGCGTTGTTATGCATTTGAACAGAGGCCGATTCTCGTAAATCATGATTTTGCGCGATACAGAAAGGTTTCTCGTTAGGTACGTATGTATCTTATTCGTATACTTCTTTTCGCTTTGTTACCTAATTAACCAAAGGTTTGTCATCGACCTTTTTTTGTAATTTCACTTCCTGCGGAAACTTTTAATGAGCCGTCAGACTGGCATGATATGATATGACAAAATAGTATGACCACGCGGAACTATATAACAAGTATTCATGTTGTAAAGGCTTGCCCAGCACCTATACCTACCATCCTCTCAGCTAAGTCAGCTATTAGTAATAGGAAAGAACAGGTCATTACGTCTGAAGCTTACTAAGCCACGGGTTTCCTCACGATGTTTTCCTTCACCGTAAAAACACGTATTAAATGTGAACATAATTTTTTCATGAAAGAAAAATCCATTGGTTCACGGCCAGTAACACACCGAACTTAACACAAAGCTGTAAGTTTTCTTAAAATTGTTTAAATAAAATAAATTTTTAGGATATGAAAGATAAGGATCGCCGCTGGAGCACGCAGAAGGTGGTGGACCGCTTCCCAGGGTGGAACGAGGTCACCATCGCCAATCTACACAGTCTGTTCCTGCTCTTCGACAACCAGTCCAACGGAATGCTGGGCTTTGATGATTTGTTAGTTAATCATTCCTACTTATTATCATCATCTGATGAAATAAAAAAAGTAGCGGGGACGCACTGGATGGAAAGAGCAGAAGACAGAGACGCATGGAAAAGTATGGAGGAGGCCTTTACCCGAAAGGGGCCTTAACTTATATATTTTGTTTGTTAACTTCATCTTAATCTAATACCCAACTGTTTTATAAGTGATTGAAATAAAAGGCTTTTTATTTTATTTATTTATATTATCGTCATCATCATCATTTCAGCCCGGTATCACTTACTGCTGGCTATAGGCCTCCTTTCGCTCTTGCCAGGAATCTGGTATTTTTTGTGCTTCTCGCACTGTGCACAGCCACTTTGACTATGTCGTTCTGCTTATCTTACGAGTAATATTTTAATATTACTCGTAAGATTAAGTACTATTAAGGTAGAGGCCGAAAATGGATTTGTATAGATGTATGGATATTTGTTACCTCTTAACGGAAAAACTATCCAACGGATTCAGCTGAAACTTTGCACACGTGTTTAAGTTGACCAGATTAAATTAAGCCTTATCAAGACAAAATTGTATTATTGAAAGAGAGTGAAAAAGAGGTTTCTTGTTCGATTCTTTCCCTCAATTCAATTGTTTTTTTCTCAAATTGTGACTGGTTCTTCTTTTGTAAATAGACTGTTCTATGTACCTTTTTGCTCTATTGTATAAACAGGTTTTGATTTTGACTTGTAAACACATAAAATGCTTTAAATAAAGATTTTTAATTTTAATATAACAAAACAATGCAGTATGGCTGTGCTGGAGAGTCTGGGAGACGACACGGCGATGGAGGTCCGCAAAGTTAAGTTCCAAGACGCAGATCGAGACCACGATGGCTGGATTACATACGATGAGTTCTTATCGGTAAGGGTTCTTCTCAGCCGTAGGACAGCTATCCACGTCCATTGCTGAACATAGGCCTACCACTCCAAAAGATCAAGAGGGCTTCGTTGCTATACTCCCCACGCTTGGCAGGCGGGTTGGCGAGCGCAGTTATGTTTGTAAACAAATTGTCAATACTTAACCTTCAAATAACTTTTTTCCGTTGGTTTTTGTATATATTTTTTAATTATGGGAATTTATTGAACACTCTTCCATATGACTATTAACACGGTCAAAAAACCAACCCTTAGGAAGCAATTTAATTTTAAGTGTGACAGTTGGTTTACAAACATTCTACATCAAATACCCAAACCCGGAACAAATATGTATCTGCAGAACAATTACAAATATTTGTCCAGCGGCGGGAATAAAATCCGCTACCTTCTGCGTATCAGTCGGCTAGTAGACCGACTGTGTCACGAAGGCAGTCAAAACGCTAGAAATTTACAATGTAACTATAAAGTTGCTACGACGTAGCTTAAACGCAGCTACGACATTGCTACGGCGTAGCAACTTTACGGCTAAGTCTTAAAGTAGTAAAATCCTCGAGTTTTGCTACAAAGACGCGATGAGATTTCCAATATAACTACAAAGTGCCTAAAGAATGCATCCAAAACAAAGTTCATTTTTAAGTAAACAAGAGTTAGTACTCTGAACCTTACTCTGTAGTGAACTCCCGGATGAAACCGCGGGTGCCAGCTAGTTAATTAGTTCCTTTTTAGGGTTCCGGAATATCCCATCGTGTGGATATCCTTGTTGTTCTACGGAACTAGTTAAATCGGTATTTGAAAACTATTTAGGAGTTAAAAGACAATTTTTCGATTTAGGATTCCGTATGCGAAATATTAAAGTTTTTTTTTTGCAAAATATTAAAGGTTATTATTATATGTAGTATAGTTTTACGGTGCAGTTTCACGTAAAAATATTGATTATAATTTTCTCAACCATGATAGTTTCAAAACTTACTAACTAGTTTATTATAAAGCCGCACTCCGCGGTTTCACCCGCGTAGTTTCCGTTCCCGCGGGAATACGGAGAAAAATAGAATAAAATTAGCCTATGTTCCAGTCCAGCAGATTTTGAGTTTATTCGGTACAAACATACAGAATACAAATCTTTCTTCTTTTTTATAATAGGTATAGATATGCCATAGAAAGCCGTGTTGGCCGAATGGTATGTACCCCCGACTTTCAATCCGAAAGTCGTGGGTTCGATACCGGCCGTGAACCAATGGAATTTTCTTTCTTGAAAAGTGTAAGTTCACATTTAACAGTGCTTAACGGTGAAGGAAACATCGTGAGGAAACCCGCGGCTTATTTAGCTTCAGACGTATTGACCTGTTCTTTCCTCTGACTAACAGCTGACTAAGCTGAGAGGATGGTATAGGTGCTGGGCAAGCCTGATCCATCAAACAATGTCCCAGGCACTGCAGCGTCCCGTACAGCATGATTACCAGTTGCTGACGCTGCATAAATCATCTATAATAGATGCAAAGGAATTAATAGATATGCCATGTTTCAGTTGGTGTACAACTTCGACCCTCAAGAGTCCGGTCGCCTCACTGGCCTCGCCCACCTCTGCAACGAGGTCGCGGACAACATACAGTTCGTCAGCAACCTTACTGTGGGCGAGCAGTTGGAATACGGACTGTTTTAGGAAATGAAACAAGTTTAAAGTTTAAAGATTAGACAATTATGTTTATATTCAAATACATTAAAATGGTGACTCGCGAGTTCAGTAGACATTCAAGTTTCAGGTTCTCAGGATTCTAAGCTTATTAAACATGTGGCTCATGAACAGATTCAATTATATTTGCTTTATTCTATTAATTTGTGATGTTTTATTTTGTAATTTGTGACGCGTCAATAAGGTCCATGCGGCCGCACTGAATAAAGTATTTTTTGAGTTTTGATTGATGAAGTAGGTCAGATAGGTAGTCCAGTTTCCTAAATCTGTGACTCAGCCACCTGCCTCCTGGCAGATTGCTCAGTCACTATATAATCAACAAAGTAATTTTGAATTTTTAGTCTGATCGCAGATTAATAAAACCTTTCTAGGCAAAAGTCTCCTACCCAATTAATTTTCATACACTTTTAATACATGGGAACAAATGTCGCACCAAGGCTAGGCTCATAGAGGCCGCCTTTCTCGCGCCTGTGCCAGTGCCTCAGTCAGTAGGCAGGTCGCTCGTCATCGCTCAGCGAGTCCACGTCGCTGAGCTCGGCGAGGCTGGGCTCGCAGGCGAGGCAGCGGGAGCCTCAGTCAGTAGGCAGGTCGCTCGTCATCGCTCAGCTAGTCCACGTCGCTGGGCTCGCAGGCGAGGCAGCGGGTGCCTGCCTCGCGCCAGTGCCTCAGTCAGTAGGCAGGTTGCTTGTCATCGCTCAGCGAGTCCACGTCGCTGAGCTCGGCGAGGCTGGGCTCGCAGGCGAGGCAGCGGGAGCCTCAGTCAGTAGGCAGGTCGCTCGTCATCGCTCAGCTAGTCCACGTCGCTGGGCTCGCAGGCGAGGCAGCGGGTGCCTGCCTCGCGCCAGTGCCTCAGTCAGTAGGCAGGTCGCTTGTCATCGCTCAGCGAGTCCACGTCGCTGAGCTCGGCGAGGCTGGGCTCGCAGGCGAGGCAGCGGGGGCCTCAGTCAGTAGGCAGGTCGCTCGTCATCGCTCAGCGAGTCCACGTCGCTGAGCTCGGCGAGGCTGGGCTCGCAGGCGAGGCAGCGGGGGCCTCAGTCAGTAGGCAGGTCGCTCGTCATCGCTCAGCGAGTCCACGTCGCTGAGCTCGGCGAGGCTGGGCTCGCAGGCGAGGCAGCGGGGGCCTCAGTCAGTAGGCAGGTCGCTCGTCATCGCTCAGCTAGTCCACGTCGCTGGGCTCGCAGGCGAGGCAGCGGGCGCCTGCCTCGCGCCAGTGCCTCAGTCAGTAGGCAGGTCGCTTGTCATCGCTCAGCGAGTCCACGTCGCTGAGCTCGGCGAGGCTGGGCTCGCAGGCGAGGCAGCGGGCGCCTGCCTCGCGCCAGTGCCTCAGTCAGTAGGCAGGTCGCTTGTCATCGCTCAGCGAGTCCACGTCGCTGAGCTCGGCGAGGCTGGGCTCGCAGGCGAGGCAGCGGGGGCCTCAGTCAGTAGGCAGGTCGCTCGTCATCGCTCAGCTAGTCCACGTCGCTGGGCTCGCAGGCGAGGCAGCGGGCGCCTGCCTCGCGCCAGTGCCTCAGTCAGTAGGCAGGTCGCTTGTCATCGCTCAGCGAGTCCACGTCGCTGAGCTCGGCGAGGCTGGACTCGCAGGCGAGGCAGCGGGCGCCTGCCTCGCGCCAGTGCCTCAGTCAGTAGGCAGGTCGCTTGTCATCGCTCAGCGAGTCCACGTCGCTGAGCTCGGCGAGGCTGGGCTCGCAGGCGAGGCAGCGGGCGCCTGCCTCGCGCCAGTGCCTCAGTCAGTAGGCAGGTCGCTTGTCATCGCTCAGCGAGTCCACGTCGCTGAGCTCGGCGAGGCTGGGCTCGCAGGCGAGGCAGCGGGGGCCTCAGTCAGTAGGCAGGTCGCTCGTCATCGCTCAGCTAGTCCACGTCGCTGGGCTCGCAGGCGAGGCAGCGGGCGCCTGCCTCGCGCCAGTGCCTCAGTCAGTAGGCAGGTCGCTTGTCATCGCTCAGCGAGTCCACGTCGCTGAGCTCGGCGAGGCTGGACTCGCAGGCGAGGCAGCGGGCGCCTGCCTCGCGCCAGTGCCTCAGTCAGTAGGCAGGTCGCTTGTCATCGCTCAGCGAGTCCACGTCGCTGAGCTCGGTGAGGCTGGGCTCGCAGGCGAGGCAGCGGGGGCCTCAGTCAGTAGGCAGGTCGCTCGTCATCGCTCAGTGAGTCCACGTCGCTGAGCTCGGCGAGGCTGGGCTCGCAGGCGAGGCAGCGGGCGCCTGCCTCGCGCCAGTGCCTCAGTCAGTAGGCAGGTCGCTTGTCATCGCTCAGCGAGTCCACGTCGCTGAGCTCGGCGAGGCTGGGCTCGCAGGCGAGGCAGCGGGGGCCTCAGTCAGTAGGCAGGTCGCTCGTCATCGCTCAGCGAGTCCACGTCGCTGAGCTCGGCGAGGCTGGGCTCGCAGGCGAGGCAGCGGGCGCCTGCCTCGCGCCAGTGCCTCAGTCAGTAGGCAGGTCGCTCGTCATCGCTCAGCGAGTCCACGTCGCTGAGCTCGGCGAGGCTGGGCTCGCAGGCGAGGCAGCGGGGGCCTCAGTCAGTAGGCAGGTCGCTCGTCATCGCTCAGCGAGTCCACGTCGCTGAGCTCGGCGAGGCTGGGCTCGCAGGCGAGACAGCGGGCGCCTGCCTCGCGCCAGTGCCTCAGTCAGTAGGCAGGTCGCTCGTCATCGCTCAGCGAGTCCACGTCGCTGAGCTCGGCGAGGCTGGGCTCGCAGGCGAGGCAGCGGGCGCCTGCCTCGCGCCAGTGCCTCAGTCAGTAGGCAGGTCGCTCGTCATCGCTCAGCGAGTCCACGTCGCTGAGCTCGGCGAGGCTGGGCTCGCAGGTGAGGCAGCGGGGGCCTCAGTCAGTAGGCAGGTCGCTCGTCATCGCTCAGCGAGTCCACGTCGCTGGGCTCGCAGGCGAGGCAGCGGGCGCCTGCCTCGCGCCAGTGCCTCAGTCAGTAGGCAGGTCGCTCGTCATCGCTCAGCGAGTCCACGTCGCTGAGCTCGGCGAGGCTGGGCTCGCAGGCGTGGCAGCGGGGGCCTCAGTCAGTAGGCAGGTCGCTCGTCATCGCTCAGCGAGTCCACGTCGCTGAGCTCGGCGAGGCTGGGCTCGCAGGCGAGGCAGCGGGGGCCTCAGTCAGTAGGCAGGTCGCTCAGCGAGTCCACGTCGCTGGGCTCGCAGGCGAGGCAGCGGGCGCCTGCCTCGCGCCAGTGCCTCAGTCAGTAGGCAGGTCGCTCGTCATCGCTCAGCGAGTCCACGTCGCTGAGCTCGGCGAGGCTGGGCTCGCAGGCGAGGCAGCGGGCGCCTGCCTCGCGCCAGTGCCTCAGTCAGTAGGCAGGTCGCTCGTCATCGCTCAGCGAGTCCACGTCGCTGAGCTCGGCGAGGCTGGGCTCGCAGGCGAGACAGCGGGCGCCTGCCTCGCGCCAGTGCCTCAGTCAGTAGGCAGGTCGCTCGTCATCGCTCAGCGAGTCCACGTCGCTGAGCTCGGCGAGGCTGGGCTCGCAGGCGAGGCAGCGGGGGCCTCAGTCAGTAGGCAGGTCGCTCGTCATCACTCAGCGAGTCCACGTCGCTGAGCTCGGCAAGGCTGGGCTCGCAGGCGAGGCAGCGGGGGCCTCAGTCAGTAGGCAGGTCGCTCGTCATCGCTCAGCGAGTCCACGTCGCTGGGCTCGCAGGCGAGGCAGCGGGCGCCTGCCTCGCGCCAGTGCCTCAGTCAGTAGGCAGGTCGCTCGTCATCGCTCAGCGAGTCCACGTCGCTGAGCTCGGCGAGGCTGGGCTCGCAGGCGAGGCAGCGGGCGCCTGCCTCGCGCCAGTGCCTCAGTCAGTAGGCAGGTCGCTCGTCATCGCTCAGCGAGTCCACGTCGCTGAGCTCGGCGAGGCTGGGCTCGCAGGCGAGGCAGCGGGGGCCTCAGTCAGTAGGCAGGTCGCTCGTCATCGCTCAGCGAGTCCACGTCGCTGAGCTCGGCGAGGCTGGGCTCGCAGGCGAGGCAGCGGGCGCCTGCCTCGCGCCAGTGCCTCAGTCAGTAGGCAGGTCGCTCGTCATCGCTCAGCGAGTCCACGTCGCTGAGCTCGACGAGGCTGGGCTCGCAGGCGAGGCAGCGGGCGCCTGCCTCGCGCCAGTGCCTCAGTCAGTAGGCAGGTCGCTCGTCATCGCTCAGCGAGTCCACGTCGCTGAGCTCGACGAGGCTGGGCTCGCAGGCGAGGCAGCGGGCGCCTGCCTCGCGCCAGTGCCTCAGTCAGTAGGCAGGTCGCTCGTCATCGCTCAGCGAGTCCACGTCGCTGAGCTCGGCGAGGCTGGGCTCGCAGGCGAGACAGCGGGCGCCTGCCTCGCGCCAGCACTCCGCGCAGTAAACGAACGGACATTTGGATGCGCAGCACGAGTACCACTTTTTCTGAGCTCTTTCTGGAAGAAGAGACGCTTATTGATATGAGTTGGTGCAAGCTTACACTAGTCTAGTGTGGCTGCGGTCATAAATATGATGGGTGACCTAATCTTTTTGTGTATTTTAAAACTTTTACTAAATCAGATCAGCTAATTTATAAGAATTATTATGTTCCTACATACCTACGGAATCCTCGGAGGGCGAGTCCAGCTCGCAATTTTGGTTTTATTTTCACTTATGTTTGCGCGTGTGAAACAATAAACGTCAGAACAGTTCAAGCAAGCAGGCAATTCCGTCAGTGAAATCACTTCTGCAAGCACGACACCTAAATATATCTGTAGATTTTATTTTTGCTTGTTTATATTTTTGTATGTTTTCTGTGCATCCTCTGTTGGTGGCTCAAATAAATAAATTTATAGTTTCATCTGTTAAAAGTTCTTTGTTGTTCTTTATCGAAAAGAATAAAGAAGCATTAATTATATTAGTTATAACCATTCAATAGCTATAATAAAAACTAGCCGGACTCCGCAGTTTCACCCGCGTAGTTTCCGATCCCGTGGGAATACGGGGATACAATATATCCTAGTTACTCAGGAATAAAGTAGCATTCTAATAGTGAACGAGTTTTGAAAAACGGTCCAGTAGTCTATGAGTTTATTCGTTACAAACATACAAAATACAAATATTTCCCCTTTATAATATTAGTATAGATTAAGGAACTGGAAACAACCCTTACTTGATCATATTTTATAAGGATCATGTCTTACTAGCTTGCGTCCGTGGCTCCACCTCCCGGCACACGAGGCAGGCCCTCCGGGCGGCGGGCAGCGCCCGGAGCCAGCCGAGCAGCGCGGGGAACCGCATCCGCAAGGTCAGAAGGCTCTCGCCCGTCAGGTAGTGTGCACGGACGGACTGGACTGCTTTCCTAAACGTTATAAAATAGCTAGTAAAATTAAAAAAAAAGAAATCTGACGGGCGTTAGTAACGCCCGTCAGCCAGTGGCGTAGCTAGGTAACCAAGGGCCCTGGGGCAAATTAAAAAATGGGGCCCCACTGCTATGTAAACTGATTCATCATCATCATCATTTCAGCCGTAAAACGTCCACTACTGAACTAAGGCCTCCCTCATGGATCTCCATGAGGGACAGTTGCCATACTCACCACGCTTGGCAGGCGGGTTGGTGAGCGCAGTATGGGATGTTGATATACGGAAAGACGCTGCTGCCCATCTTCCGGAGATGTCCCTTAGCAGGCTCTTACTGCATCCACGGGTAGGAGAGGAGGGGTAACATTCTACTGCCGGTACCCCACGGCTCATTGTATAACGCGAAATATTGTGAAAAATTGCAAGTCAGGTACATTAATTCAGGTCCGCGGACAGGAGATCGTCTCCATCGTTAAATGTGGTAACACTAACGGTGATAACTTTTTTTCCGGGGATTCCCCAACGACACTTGTAGCGTATCATTGTGTTCCTCTATCTAAAAAAAATTATCACCGTTAGCGTTCACTATCCGTCAAATTGACAACACTGCAATGCAAAGACATTTTCCACTGGACACGTTATGCTTGCAAAATGAATGCAATCACGTTCAACCAATAAGGGGGGTGATTTTTTACTGTCTTAGTTACGCATATAGCGCACTGTTTCACAATTCTATAAGATGTTCTATAGTGATCGACGCAATCGATGAAATTCATGAATCATTCATTTTGATTAATGACGAAAAATGTAGGAGTTTGGTTACTTACATTTCGATTTGAAATTATAGTACCTATGTAAATACGATCGTTTGCCTGTACTTCGTGAAAAAAATATTTTAATAGTGATTTCACTGTTCACCCTCATCCCGAGGCTTCAATTGCGTGCACCTAACGCCTTTAATTAGCGCTCAAAATTACAGATTTTCTTTATGAATTCCGACAAATAGAACACTAATTAATAAGATTACGCTGAGGTGCAGCCCCGGCATTACGTACGACACACTGATACACAGAAACCAATAAAGAGAAGGTACAATGTTTGCACGCCAGTATAGGAGCAGGAGTGAGTTCGTTTGTTATCCTCCAGAGGTACAAACAATAAATAAATAAAATTATTTATTTTATTTATTTATTTATGTATTATATGACTAGAACTGGATAAATACTTTATTGTACTACATAACTAGAACTGGATAAAACAATCGGCACAACGTCTGTCGGATCAGATAGTAATTAAATAAAAAGAAAAAAATAGTGAACTCGCTACAAAGGTTTATTTATTTATTTTAATTATTCACTGGAAAATAATTACGTTTGACGAAAATACAGTTTTGGTATGTACCTATAGTTTTCTTTTCTTAGACATACATATTTATTATTAACATTTATGAATATCTTTGTAATGAACGAATGGAAAATGAACGGTTTAATCCAGACATGTTTCGGTAGGTCACAAGTTTAGTTAAATTGCATTAAAATTTGAGTACTTTTTAAAATGGCGGTATGAATGAAATAATTACATCACATTTATTAAATTTTACGAAAAAATAGCTGCTTTTATGGGATAAAATTGTACTTACCTATGAAAAGAAATATTGGCGGATCAGTCACTATAATTTTTACAAAACAATACACCTAGTCAATTTTTTAACTAATGTTTGTCCTCGACAACCACCAACGCACTGAGAAGACAATTTCGGTCAGTTAGGCTAAAAGGCTGACTGAGTGACAGCGGGGTATAGGGCGAGATCGGCCGAGTAACGCGTCCAGTGGAAAATGTCTTTGCAACACTGCCAACCTACTTCCCTGGGAATTCCCTAGGCATAACTTTTGAATTTCTCTCAACTCAGTTGTCATGATTAAAGTGGGGTGGCCTGTCATATTTATTTTGAAAATGGGAGAAATTTCCAAAAGTTCAGTTCGATCGAGATTTCTGGTAAGGATTGGAGGGCCCCCTGAGCTTGAGGGCCCCGGGGCACTGCCCCGCCTAGCCCCTGGGTAGCTACGCCACTGGGCGTTACGATGTAAGTAGTTACTAAGAGGACAGAAACTCAAATCGAAAACGACGAATTCATTCGTCATGTACAAATGCAGTTACTAAACGGCGAAATTAGTGTGGCTACCTTTTTAGAAAAACTTCTTGTAATTTAAATTAATAATAATAAATGTAACAAAGTGCAAAAGCTAGTCTTATTTTCAATTGAACAAACGAGAAAAAATATCTCACTAGTTCAGTCCGCTGAACTGGACAACTGAACTAGTGGGAATAGACGCTAGAAAACCTGCTTTCCTATAAAATTACACATCATTTCCTTTGACCACATCCTTTTTATCAAACCACCTCTGACCATTCTTCCTATGATCTGTATCTTCTCCATTCAAAGGTTGTCTGGAAGAGATCGCTTCTCAGCGATAAGACCGCCCATTGTACCTACCTTGATATGTAATATTTTATTTTGTTTTTATTCTGTATTTGGTGTACAATAGTGTTTTCATTCATTCAAACTTGAGGATATTTGAAAACATCCGTTGTCCATTTCCACTTTCACCCCTTTATCTTCGAATAGCTCAACCGATTTTTATGTAACTTCTAGTTTTGCATCTACTCTGCACACCATTTCACGAATTCAATTATGTGCTTTATTCAATTTAAATGTATCTTCTTATGTAAATTGACTATACTAAGTAGCGTTTTGCTCTATTGCCTTTGAATTTCCTTTCATTTGATACATGGGCGTTTTTAAAAAAAAATGAGCACCCCAAAAATGTGTTGTCCACTAACTTCGACAGCAAATTTCTCAGCAACCCTAACACATTTCACTAGTAAGAGTAATATTTCTAATACAGAATTGATTAAGAATTATGTTTTAATATAATAAGTTACCTTTAAACATTGTAAAAATTAAAATATAGTCAAAAATGTAATACAAAAGAACACAATTTTATATGTCCAATTAAAAAGTTACTTATTGGAACGAATTGTAGATAACTTTTGAAAATAGATTGATTTATTGATGTTTTTTGTGTTTATTTTCGTGTATCTATACAAATTTTATGAAACTTAGTTAATTTATTAAATAATCTATAGGTTTATCATCAATTTCATGCAGACTTCCGATCATTACAATTTGAATTAGAAGGTTTCTATATAACGGGCCCATTTTTTTTGAAAAACGCCCACATAAAGCTTAACTAGAGTGCACTCTATCAATATTTCATTCTGAATTTCCTGAGATTCATCATCATCATCAACTCAGCCGTAGGACTGCTGTCCAAGTCCACTGCTGGACATAGGGCTCCCTCATGGATTTCCAAAACCATGAAGGGGTTGTTGCCACGCTTGGCGGGCGGGTTGGCGAGCGCAGTACGGGATGTTATAGGTTTCTGCTGCCCATCTTCCGGAGGTATCCATTGGCATATTCTTAATGCAGAGCAGCGGCAACGTTCTACTGCCGGCACCCTACAGCAATTTTCTGATATTGGATTAAAATATGCAGAGCGAGTAGTAGTAGCTGTAAGTTTTCTTATGATTCTAAAATATGTAAAATAAAATATTCTTCATGTTGCTTTACCTGCGTAAAGTCTTGTGCATTTTCATACGTTTCTTCAGGATGTCGTTGTAGAGATGCAAAATCCTTTGCTTCTCTCGGCGCGGGTAGAAATAACTGCACACAGCTCTATTTACAGAAAAGGTAAAACTGTTAAGTTGTAACATAGGTTGTATGTTACCTTACAAAAGTTACTAAAGATT
The DNA here is from genome assembly GCA_963082625.1 of Pasiphila rectangulata. Taxonomy (NCBI): domain Eukaryota; kingdom Metazoa; phylum Arthropoda; class Insecta; order Lepidoptera; family Geometridae; genus Pasiphila; species Pasiphila rectangulata. The sequence goes on along the minus strand of OY720252.1, from coordinate 17,144,924 downwards.
AATTTATAATTCTATGGTTAGGTATCCTAAATAACCGCGCCGCGACACGTCGGCGACCAAACATGTGCCCTAGATTGAGTCTATTTTTTACATAAGTTAGACTGTAAGGTATATATTTTATAAAGGCCGTAGTTTTAAGTACTAATTGCCTAAGATGAAATAAAATTAATATGACTCAACAAACTTGGACTTTTTACACAACGCCTACCCATGAGCTTACATACAACGCTTAGGTAAGCCAGATTCGCTTCCACAACATCAAACTTAGCACCAAAATGGCGATAGTCCTGCCGAACATCTTGTACTCATCTGAGACTTAGTGCAGTATAGAGGTGTATGTATGCTTGTCAGCCTGTGTGGTTCCATCTTTAAGACTGCCGCGACATTATAAACATCAAATGGTCGGATCGGATTGGTAACACCGATGTTCTGCGACGGGCTTATGTCCAAAGACAAGTTACTGCTTCGAAATCGCATAGATGTATTATTATTACCCGTAGGTAAAATGTAAGACTAGATGGAGCTGTGTTAAATTACCAACAATATTTATTGTTGGAAGTTTGTCTGGCATGGTAGGTACGAGTAAATTCTAAACGGTTAACTAATCTTTAATTAATTGATCTTAGCACCAAAATAAGGTGTACATGGCGATAGTCCTGCCGAACATCTTGTACTCATCTGAGACTTAGTGCAGTATAGAGGTGTATGTATGCTTGTCAGCCTGTGTGGTTCCATCTTTAATGCCTCCGCGACATTATAAACATCAAATGATCGGATCGGATTGGTAACACCGATGTTCTGCGACGGGCTTATGTCCAAAGACAAGTTACTGCTTCGAAATCGTATAGATGTATTATTGTTATATATATACCCGTAGGTAAAATGTAAGACTAGATGGAGCTGTGTTAAATTACCAACAATATTTATTGTTGGAAGTTTGTCTGGCATGGTAGGTACGAGTAACTTCCAAACGGTCAACTAATCTTTATTTGAAACTGTAACTTGATCAAGGTTGAACTATGATTAATTTGTGTCTGTTTGACTATATACTTAACTAAAACTACCTTAGGCAAATTCGGGGTAGAATGTGGGTTTACACTTTAAATACAAAAAATAGCTCAGTGTAGAATGTTTGTAAACAAACCTTCAATAAGTTACTTATAAACCTAAAAATAACTTACTTTTTGTTGGTTTTTTATACAATGTATCTTTGTCAATTATGGTGGATTTGCGACCACTCCTTTCATTATAAATTAGGTACTATTAACTCGGTCAAAAAACCAACCCATAGGTAGAAATTCAGTTTTATATCTGACAGTTTTGTTTACAAACATTCTACATCGATTTTGGCTGGAGTTATAGTTTAATTTGTTTACCTTCGCAGTCTCGCTGTGTAAGGATCCAGGAACAGAAGCAGCAGTAACCACAGATACCCGCCGTAGATCTTATAGAAGAACGCGTATGGCATGAGTATTGGACGAGGAACGCACTGAGCGTTGGTCACAGCACCGCTGTGGTTGCCAGCCTGCAGGCTGTCCAGCAGAGTTCTGTAGGCGGTCGCTAGGAGACCTGCGCCTTCCACCTGTAAAACAAAAACTTGGGTGGACACTGTCTACGGTGCCGAGACATGGACGCTCACGCAGAAGACAGGCTGCGAGTTGCACAGAGAGCCATGGAGCGCGCCATGCTCGGTATCAAACTAATCGACCGAGTTCCGAATATCGATATCCGACGAAGGACAAAAGTCCAAGACGTTGGAACCAGGATAATGGAACTAAAGTGGAGTTGGGCAGGACACCTTGCAAAGCGTGGTGATGACAGGTGGAGCAAGACAACATTCTGGTGGTCGAGGATGGGGCATAGAAGTGTCGGGCGACCGGTGGCGAGGTGGGGCGACGACCTGGTGCACATCGCAGGGCGTCAATGGATGAGACTGTACACAGGATGGTGGTGGATGGCACAAAGTTAGGAAGGCCTATACCGAACGATGATGATGATGAACATACTGTCGCATGTCTAGATAAAAATGCTGGATACTACACAACTGCCTCCGTGGCTTAGTTGGTCTAATGTCCCGGTCATGATATTTGTCCCGTTTCTATATTTATAAGTAGGTACCTATGTATTTACAAACAAAAAATGTATTTAAATATTGTATATAAGATGACTACGGGATGCTGATAAACGGAAAAACGGTGCTGCCCATCTTCCGGAGGTATCCCTTAGCAAGCTCTTACTGCATTCACGGGTATGAGAGGAGGGGTAACATTCTACTGCCGGCAACCCCACGGTTTATCACTATAAGAATTGCTAATTAAATAGTCGAAGAAAGCACCTTGATCTCTAGATCCCTGGTGGGAGTCGACTCGACGCCTCTCTCGGCGTGTTGGCGCACCACGTCCAACGCCTCATAGAACAGCCTAGTAAATTATAGACATTCTATTAAAACAGCAATGTATCTCTAGCAGGTTGCGGGTACGATAACCTCCCGGGGACAAATTAATGTTAGATTTAGGTACTGCAGATATTTGTCTCGTCTACTCCAATATGTTCACTATTTGTTCAGCCAGTTGAACATATTGGATACATTTCTTCCAATTTTTTAACTTAAAAAGTAGTATAAACTAAGTAGGTACTTAAGTACTTGGACTGAAAATTGCAACATGTTCAATCTTAGTATTGTTATTAATAAAACAGAGTTAAATAAAAAAAAAACTATTCTTACTATGAATTTTAAAATATGCAAAGTCTAATAAATGTCACAAATGATAGTAAATGTCAAAAATGACAGTAAATGTCAAAAATGATCGTAAATATTAAAAAATCACAGAAAATGTGTGTTTTTCATGTATAAGTAATAAGTATATATTTACGAAAAAACTACCAATCCATAAAATTAATCTGGTTTCCATAGTTCCAAGCTTTGCTTGTTTAGCTAGCTAGATGGTGCAGCATTATTTATTTATTATTTCGTGAGGAATATTGGATGTATGACTGTTGTTCCTACATCACGCATCAATTACTGAACGGAGAGATTATTATAACGAATAGTGATCGCGAAAGTTATAGAACTAGAAATAAATACGAAAAACTATAGTACTCGTATTGAGTACAATAATACTGTACCTACTCGTAATTTTACTGTTTCCATAAAGTAAGAATAACTTTATTTAACTTTTAAAACACAACACATAGTACCTATACTAAAAAGATACATAACTAGGTACCTACTATAGCTATTTATGCCAGTAAAACAAAATTAACTTTGCAATAAACTCAATAACATAATAAACAATGGTGGTAGGTAAAAATACAGAAAAAGAAAACCCTTATGACCTACCGTGCTAGTTAAAAACTGTGTTACAGCAAGGTAAGGATTTTCAAGGTATTTAGTTTATAGGCGGTAATTTTCAGTTCTTATGAACTCTGGTGGGCATTACAAGAATTAGATCACATCCCACTTCTTATCACACTTCGCCGACCCCCTTCCTCCCCCTTAACGTGTGACGTAATTAATAGATGGCCTTTTTCGTGCGCACCTTTCTGGTGACTTGCATCAGCTTGCTTGTTGATGCAGGTTCGAGGGCACTTCAGGAAAAGAAATGATTATTTACTAGATTATATTACCTGTCCAGCATCACGAAAGTAGTAGCGGTGACCACCTCCAGCATGACCTTTAGAACCTGAGACACCAGCCTGCTCTGGACGCCGGCGTATGAGAACGATTGGGTATCCGTGTATCTGTTTCTTTCCATCTGGAATATGTTAGAACGTTAAAGTATCCGTTATTTTCTTTCGGTAAATTATGTAAAGAATACTGCGGGATCGATTCAGAAATGAGGAGTTGCGTAGAAGAACTCGGGTCGCCGATATAGCCAAACGGATTAGCACGTTCATGTGGCAATGGGCAGGCCATATAGCGCGCAGAACAGATGGCCGATAGGGCCGCAAAGTTCTGGAATGGAGACCACGGATCGGCAAGCGCAGCGTGGGACGTCCACCTACAAGATGGGCAGACGACTTGGTAAGAAACGCAGGTCAGCGGTAGATGTAGGCCGCTTCCAACCGCAGTACTTGTAGATCTACGAGGGCTCTTTGTCCAGCAGCGGACGTCCTACGGCTAAGCTAATGATGATGATGATAAATGTTATAACTATTTATGTTCTCACCTTCTTCAACGGCAACAGCACATACTGATACCTCTTCTTCCTCCCATCTAGTGTTTTGAAGTACCTCGTCACATAAACATTATCGAAGTCTATATCCGTTAAGTATAGATCATGGTAAACGACGGCTGCGCTGAATATCCTCAACAGATGGAGAGCTGCGCAGATGTAGACCACTGTACTGAGCGAGCGGAACATCGTGATCTTCTCAGAGAAGGCATTTTGAACTAGCCGGGCAGTCTCTTTCGCATTCTAGAAGAGGTAATATGACTAAAGGGATTACAGGAGAGACAATATTTTTGAGTTTTATGTATAGACATATCGCCTCATTTTGTTGGTTACAAAACTCCATATATAGATTGCAAGTGGAGTTATAAAGACATCAATAATTATTTAATTTTGAAAAAAAAAACTGACTTTCATGATAAAATCTAAAATGTTGCTGAAAACACCCAACCGTATATACGTACATGTATGCATCTATTCGTACTCAAAAAAACATTTTCCAAATCGATTCTTTTAAGTACAACAGTAGGTACAACGGAGTTCTGAGGTAACATAAAATAAAAAAATACAGAGAGCTTGAGAATCTCCTTCTTTTTGTGAAGTCCATTAAAAAGATACCCGGAGACTGCAGACAGTAAATATAAACTACCGTGAACGCAACTTGCAGTGAACGCAACTTCTTGCCTATAATTTAAAAACCTAAATTAAGATTATCGCTAAAGTTACTATCAGTTTCAAAACATTGTGGTCCAGCAATATAGTAGGGAAATGAACGAAACTCCTAGAGTCCCAAGTCCATCAAGCTACGTAAAGTGAGATTTATTCAGGCGTGAGCGCTTTTCGAGTAATTTATCTAATTTCTGTAACAAACTGACGAAAGACGATGTCTAGAAGTCGTCAGTCGAGGTCAAAACGAAGATGCTACCTGAGTATCCTGCCGTTGGTCTTGCTGATCAATTTTGTATTGTAAACGGATGTCTTTAGTATTATCAACAAACTGGTTTCTTACACTCAGCAGTGAAATGAATGCATTTTCTAGACCGGGTAGTACCTGAAAATACAAGTCTAGGAATCATTTAATTTATCACAGTAACTAGTAATGATTTCTAGAAAAGCTTTTGCAGTTTATTAGCTTTATCTAAAACTATTTCCAGAAATATAGAATATATAGGGAAATATAGAATATTATATAATATAGAATAATATAGGGTGAATTATAACAGCGCTTGCCAAATCTGTTATATTATAACTGTTATAAGTAATAACGGAAAATATGTGCAATATGGACCCTAAGACGAATTTTGATATAAATTAAAATTAGGCCGTAAGGTACCGGAAGTAGAATTTTGCCGCTTATTCCTTGACCGTAGTTTCAGTAAGAATCTGCAAAGGGGTACCTGCAGAAGATAGGCAGCAGCGTCTTTCCGTGTATCAACATCCTGTACTGCGCTCGCCAACCTGCCAAGGGTGGTGAGTATGGCAACAACCCATCATGATCAGTACTCAGTAGTACTTTGAGATTCATTAAGAAGGCCTAAGTCCAGCTGTAGACGTGGACAGCAGTCCTACAGCCGAGATGATGATGATGAATAAACAATTGATAGATTATGGAACCGCTACACTAAACACTAATGTATGACTGAATCTTAAAAAGACTAAATACTTACTACATGAGCATGTAAGTGCGATACCTGATTTCCACTGCAGCACATATCCTGATCCAAACTGCTGATCAGATCGCACATCTCCGTCATGATCAGCGGCCAACACAGTACCAACTCTTCATTACCCGCAGACTCGGTGAAACCCAGCACTGACTCAGTGCAACGTAACTCAGACTCAGTGCTACGCAACACAGACTTAGTGCAACGTATATACGCGTTCGAAAACTCCGCAATGCACAGGGACACGGCTCGGGATATCTGGTTCTCACAACGGTAAGAAAGCTTCTTTTTGTAAAAGTTTACTAGGTCTGTTATGTTGGGGACTGTGCTTGTGCTGCAAAAATGCGAGTAGAATAAAATAGTATTCCATGGGGGAACTAGGGTCGACCAACATTGGCGCTGATTCCAACCTCACAGACTCGTCGTAAGTACCCCCCATGTAACTCAAAGTGTTATATACATTCGGTGCAAAAGATGTGGCCTTTATACACGGCCTCATAAATCTAGCAACCAACACCCGGCCAAGAGTAAATATCACTACCAGGCAAGGCTTTGAAATAAATCAAGTAAAACGCTAGTGGTTGGACGGCAGGTGGTTTGTCATTAAGAAAACGCTTAGCCAAATCTTTCCCTAACTTCAACAACAGGGTCCAAAGTTAGAAGAGTGGGATATGTTGCGTACATCCTAATATAATCTTACCTACTATGTAACTGAGTTTAGAAGACAAAAATGCTTAGAATCGAATTTGCTCCAACTTCGAAACAACTAAAAAAGAGCTGTGTTTTCTAATCACTTCTTATCAACAGGGAAGCGAACAGATTCATTCTTGTACCTTATTTCCTATTAACATGGAAAAAGAGTCAATGATTTAATGATTTGAATGTGAATATGTTACGCCGTGGGGTGCCGGCAGTAGAATGTTACCCCTCCTCTCATACCCATGGATGCAGTAAGAGCCTGCTAAGGGACACCTCCGGAAGATGGCAGCAGCGTCTTTCCGTGTACAAACATCATGTACTGCGCTCGCCAACCCGCCTGCTAAGCGTGGTGAGTATGGCAACTACCCCTCATGGAGATCCATGAGCGAGGCCTGTGTTCAGCAGTGGACGTTTTACGGCTGAAACGAACGATGTTATGTTAATTTACTTTGTGAAAGTAATGTGAAGATGTCGTAGGAGTGTCTTAATAAATAAATGTGGAGTACCTATGGCCAAGGGAATAATGACGATAAAAACCCACCAAAACTTCCTGTCTACGCGAGAAGACCGATGTTTGTGGTACAGCAGGTCGTCTATGAAGTCGTTCTCGTGTCGGCACGTGCACACCTCCTCATCATCTACGAGCTCCACTCGTAAGGGCTCTATAACTTCTTCAATGGACCTGAGAGTAAGAGGACCGATTATACGTTTTCTAAGCCAAGACCAAGCAAAGCTTTTCAGCTTATAACTACATAATTCGAAGCTGTACTAGCTTTGCTTAGTCTGGGGCATATTGAAAAATATTTTTTAACTGTTCTAAATGTTGTTTTTTTTTCAAGTCTCTAAGTTAGACTTCAGTTTAGGAGAAAATTGAATTTAAAAACTGTTATAAGTACCTTCTTTTGCAGGCCAGTGTAGATATGTAAAACTGGTAACATTTATTTATGAATCTATATGCAGTCAACTTAAAATAACTAAAATAAGTGCCACAGATTTGTTAACAGGCTTTTTGTCCCAGTTTATAAAACATTACTCTGCCGCGGAACTGTCTAATAGCAAAATTATGTTACAGAAATGAACGGTCGTTAGCAGAGTGTTATAGAGAAGAAGAATCAGTATGTGCTGACCTCACGTAATGTCAGAAGTCAGGGGACGATGAATTATGATCTACATCATCTCCGCCGTAAGACGTCTACTGCTGGACATAGGCCTCCCTCATGGATCTCCAAGTTCTGCAGTTGAAACCAGAAATCCACCGCCGACCTGCGGTCTTAACCTGCCCGTATTGCTGTGGACGTCCTACGTTACGCTCCGTGGCTTCCATTCGTGAACTTTGCGGCGCCATCGGCCATCGGTTCTGCGCATATGGCCTGTCCAAGTAACCGTGCCGTGGGGTGCCGGCAGAATGATGCCTCGACTCTCTTGCCCGTGGATGCAGTAAGAATGTGTCTTTCCGTGCATCAACATACAATATTGCGCTCGCCAACCCGCCTTGGAGATCCACAAGGGTGGAATAGGTTCAGTAATGGACGTCTGCGGCTGCGATGATGAAGATGAATTAAAAACTGAAAATACCTGAACGTATCCTTCACTTCTTCCACCTCATCCGTGACTGCTAGCGCAGCCTTCCTCAAGGGGCCCGTCAAGTGCCCATGTTTCACCGCGGACAGGTTCTCGGCAAGTTGTGTGGTGCACGCGAACACTCGCACTACTTCGCCCGCGTTCATACACATGTTTGTAATCGGTCCTGCCATACATTCTTTATAAGAAAATGCGTCTGATAGAAAGGAGATATAGAAATAAAACCGGGTAAGAGCGAGACGGACTCGCGCACCGAGGGTTCCGTGCCGTCATACAATACATAAATAAATAATAAAATAAAAAAGCCTTTATTACTGTTTCTTAATGTTTACGTTGGTTTTTATATACATATGCCTAAAACTTAAGTTATAATATATATAATTATTATAAACAAAAACACATTATAAATCGGCAAACGGTTCGTCTTTGAAAACAGCTTGTCTTTTCAAAAACAAAGGGCTCCTCTAAAGATTTCCACTTTGTCCTGTCCTTTGCTGTACGCGTCCATGCTGGCCCTGCCACTTTAATAATATCGTCCACCCATCTCTTTGTCTATCTATGTACCTCTACTCCTTTTATATGTCATACAATATAATATATCATAAAGGCGGTTTATATTTGTTGGAGAACCTTGACAGCGCCATCTCTTGCCTGATAGCGAAACTTATGTAGATTTTTTACACTTTCGATGATTTCTAAAAAACTATGCAAATTAGAGGGTTCGTTATAATTTTCCTGTAATCTTTACGTACACTCCTATTAGCAAAAAAGGTTTCAGGGGTTTATCTCTGCAAACTTCGGAGATAAGGGGGCAAAACTGTTTTTTTCAACGTTTTTGTAAATAAGTCGAAAACTATACGGCTTAAAGCAAAATTAAAAACTGTTTACTAATGTGCAAATGAATATATTTCATGTGATAGCCCACATGAACTAGTAACTTCCACAAAAAAAAATAAAACAACCCCCCTTGTCCAAAAAAATATGCAAATTAGAGAGTTCGCTATACTTTCCTATAAACTTTACATACACTTATATTAGCTACTTATAAAAGTTTCACGGGTTTATCTCTGCAAACTTTGGAGATAAGTGGGGGAACGGTCGCTTTTTCAACATTTTTGTAAATAACTCGGAAACGATACGGCTTAAAGGAAAATTAAAACTGTTTATTAATGTGCAAATAAACACCTTTCACATGATACCCCACACGACCTAGTAACTTCACTTAAAAAAATTAAGATCCCCTCTCCCCCCCCCCCCCCCCTGCAATCATAATAAGAATATTTTTTAACATTTCCATATGTTATCTACATATCTTTAACCATTTCAAATTTCAAGTCGATAGCATCATTAGTTTTCGAGATATCCATTTGTGACAGACAGACACACAAAGATAAGGGTCCTCCTTTTTACCATTTTGGTCCGGAACCCTAAAAGCATTTTTTGTGACCAAAAAAAATTTAAATTTCACATAGCGCTACCGTGTTTCTTCTTTTTAAGGTTTCCGTGGTAAACAAGGAACTCTTATAGTTTCGCTTTGTTTGATTGTCTGCCTGTCCGTCTGCGGTTTCACAAAGAGACTATGACTGTAATTTTGCATGGCCCCGAGATAACGCTGCAAAAATTGGTGAAAAATAAAAAATTGGGGTACCTCCACCTAAGATGAACTTTTTATTTATTGATTTTCCCATCGTGTGGGGCAAGGTATTTAAAAACTATTTAGGGGTTGCAAAGACAATTTTTCGATTTAGGGTCCCGTTTGCATAATATTAAGGTGTAAAACTTTTTCCGGCGACTGTATGTAAGCAACCTACCTGCAACGATGTATGTAAGAAGTATCGCTTTCAGCACCCCACGGCCTGGCTTGCCGCAATACATAGGGATACACAGTGTGGACACGCATCGCATCTGTAAAGAGATCGCATTGCCTAAACCTGAAAACAGAGGATTAACATATCGCACCCCTAGATCTAAACAGGTTCAACTCAAAAAAACACTTTTTTCAGAAAAGACGAAAAACTGATTGCCAGGCCTCTATGCACTGGTGGAGTTTTTTGTTTATATTTATGATATACATGTGCAGCTAAAAGAAATATGTTATAGGATTTTTGTGTTTTAGACATGTATTTGGGCAGAAAATTGGATTTTTTGAGTTATTTCCCTTTTGCTTATCAAGCATGTGTATATATTTTTATCATTTAGAGTTGACTCTGTGTTGATGAATTAAGTTTTGAGTTAACTCTCTTTTAATGAGACAAATAAATCAAAAATGAAATAACTTATCTTATTATTTATGATAAGTCCAAATCATAGAGCAGTCTGTGACCAACAGTAAGGATATATTTGGTAGTGGGTTAGCAAGAAAACACTTAAAATTACTCAGATCAACAATATTTTTTATCAATAAAGCTATAAGAGATAAAAGTAATGATAAAACTATTGAGTCTCTCGTTTTCTTTAATTCTAAAAGTAGTATTAGGTCTATAAAGTAATAAGTTTTCTCAAAAATATAACAAAAAAATGTAGGCAACTTCTGCTCTTTGGAAAACAATTTTGAACGCACATGTCTCTTAATATTTAGGTAATAACTAATTAATTCACAAATGTAGGTTAGCTGAGAAATCAACTTTCAACTTATGATTAAAACAAAACCAACTTTCCTTCTTTTTCATCCCAAAAGAAGCAAACGACATATGTATTTAGCTCTTAAATCACTCACGAAATTAAAAGAGTTGATACGGGATTTATAATTCTTTTATAAATCACACACACTTGTCCCTTTGGAATCTGCAATACAGCTTGCAAATCGTAAGCAGCTGTGATGCGGTCCTATTTATGTCGTTTTCTTTTTCAGTTCTTGCCAAAGTCCTCTCTATTAGACGCGGTTCATATTCTTGGGCTAACTTGCGCTTTCCTTCTTCGTCTGTGTTCTTGTATCTTTCGCAAATATCACATTGGTCTTTTTTTAGCAAAAAGAAAGAAATGTTGAATTCGGTGTTAATGTTGAATGTTGAAGACGTAGCAAAGGGTTAAATTATTCCTTTCATGAAGTTTATAATCTCTATAAATATCGGCCAGTGATTTGTCAGTTGATTTATTTTTGTCTTGAAATATATTGTCGTGTTGTTTGAGCCCTTAAAAAGTGGGATTCAATTCTTGGAATAATATTTATAAAATCAATCACACTCTGTTTTACTTGTGGGTTGGTGGGTTTTTGGATGGTTTTCATGTTTCCTCTCCTATCAGCTTTAATCATTCCTGAATCCGTTTTTTTGGTAAGTGCGGTTTTTATTGCTTTATTGCTCAAGTTAAGGGTCGATTTTAAAAATGGTTTGCATACTATTTTAGATCCATTAATCACAAAATAAAAGGCGATGTTAATAGCTCTTAAATCTTGTGTACTTGAGTATCGATATTTAGGCTTTATTTCTTGTGAATGTCGCACTACAAATTCTGTCTGCCTTTCAAGATTTCCGAGCTCACAATATGCATCGAAAAGCTGTTGCCTTGTCATTTCATAGATCTTATTTTTGTTTTTGAGTCTGCATTTGTCTCCACAGGGGGGGTCTAACTCTTCTCTTCTAGCACTTGTTTTTTTGATTTTACGACTGTTAGGCTTAGCCAAAATTTCTCAGCTGTTTTGATTTTTATTTCGCTGGTTTACGCACTCTCTTTTTACTTTTTTTCTCCGATAAACTTGATGAACTCGAGCTGCTACTGCTGGTGTTGGACGAACTGGAAGATGGTTTAGTAGGATATTGCTTTATTTACGGGAACTAATTCAAAATTGGGATCTCTATCGCTGTCATCAATATCACTTTCATCGCTACGAATCGGTGAAACATAATAGTTTAGACCACCAAGTTTCTGTTGTTTTGATGTATGTGGTATAGGTTCGGCAACTACAGGTAAGGCAGCATGGATTTCCTTACATGAGACATCATCGCTTGACGAAATTTTGAAGACATTTACAAGATTTTCCTGTCGAATGAATCCTATATTAGGAAGAGTGTCTTCGTTATCCTTCTCTTCTATCATTTTTACTAAAAACCGTCCACGTTTCATTGTTTGTCTTAAATATAAAATGCATCTTTCATCTAGTGATAGGACCTTATGAGCCAAATGTATAATAAGCCATCGGTTTAGCTTTTTAGGTCTCATAAACTAGATTATTTAAATGTATTTTGCAGAGACCATCTAAAGAGATCTAACTCAAAAATGTATCAGTTAAAACGGAAAAAAATGTCTAGTTAAAATATATTCTATTAAAATGACAAAACATCTATGATATCCAGAAAAGACAGGTCAAAATTAATTTATTTATAAAGAGATTTTGCAGTTTAAAAAATGATTGAACAAAACAGGGTCAACTACAAATTCAAAGTTGTTTCAACAATACGGTATTAATTCAAAATAAAAACAAACACTTCAAAAAACTTTCCAGCAACACGGGTTCAACTCAAAATGTAGTATTGATTTCTTATGAACTAATCAACAATACGGCGTCAACTCTAAATAATATAATCGACAATATTCAACACTACGGATGCAACTCAAAATGATACCTTTTTGTTAACGAGGGACAGGTGCACTCGGCTTGCCACACTGGTTACAACTAGCAATGTCTCCGTTTAGCGGGCGAGAAGCGGGGACCGCTCGTTCATCAAAACAGGTTTATGGCGACATCTAGCGTCGAGTAGTAGAAGTAATTTTAAATCTGTTTTGTTGGTCGATAGGTAATGATATTTAGAATTCGTTGGTGAGCCAAACTAAAAAAATGAGATTTTTGAGTTGACTCTCTTTAGATCTGGGGGTGCGATATGTCTTTGTAATAATCTATGTAGGTATACTTATTTATTGTAGGTATAGTACACCCCCTGCCTTTTTTACTTCCATATTTCTCTCCATCCAAAGGTTGTCTGGAAGAAATCGCTTTTAGCGATAAGACCGCCCATTGTACCAGTTTTAGTAATATAAGTTTTGTTCTGTAATTTTTTAAGGTGTGCAATAAAGTATTTTGTATTGTATTGAATTAAACGCGATAGCAAATTAATTGATTTATTTTTCCCCAATAAATTACTTAAACAGAAATCTCTTACCAACAAACTCACGGAGGTCGTTAAGACAACTCTACAGAACTAAAGATATCTCAACTAAACCTACAAACATTATTTTTGTAGGTTTGAATAGGCTTCTTTTGGTCAAGATTATGTTTTCTGAATTGGAAACGAAATTTCCAGGACTACAAACGAAAATCCAGATATTTTCTTGTTATTTAATGAGTGCTTTCCGTGACGTCATCAAACGGCTCTGTCGGAAGACCCAACGCTGGTCTTCCGACAGAGCCGTTTGTTAACATTACCAACTTATGCTGCCTTTTTCATGACTCAAGCATGTCACCATTTTTCTTATTTTTTGTTATAAAAGGGTAATATGTATGGAAATGCTTGTAGGTCGTGGTCACCTTTAATAAAATGCGGGCGGGTAAAAGTGTGATAACTTCTAAGATTATTAATATACATCGATAGGGAAAAACTTACCTAAAATTGTGCTTATAACTAGTGATACAACAGTCCCTAGGTTCCCAGGAAACGGTATCTGATTCAGCATGTAGTTGTAATAGGTCTGTCCCAGAACTACGCCTCCGGTAATCGCTAAAAGCTTCCTCAAGAACACTCTTAGCATTTTGGATTTTCTGCTGACTGATCATTGACCACAATTAAAAGATAACATTTTAACAGTTTGTCAAGTCATAGTATTGAGACGTGTTGAGAAGATTGATTTAATACATAGAGTTATTTACGTAAGTAAAATTCTGTCTATGGTTTAAAATAAATAAATAAATACCGAGTCATACTACTTTGTATTTTATGGTTTAAGATCGTTTTATTTCTCATAGAGTTATTTTAAAATGAGTAGGTATCGTTATGTTGATTGTAAACTTTTTTGATATTCCTATAGAAAAAAGGCAGGCGAGTACACAATCAGCCAATTTCGGCTTCGTAAAGCGCTATCTCTGTCGCACGAAATATTAACCGGTATCTAGTAAGTTATGATGCTGTAGGGTGCCGGCAGTAGAATGTTGTGCATGGGCATGAAAGGGGGGGTTCCTAACAGTCCGGTATCTATTAAGTAAGATAAGAAGCTGTAGGGTGCCGGCAGTAGAATCTTGTGCATAAGCATGAAAGGAGGGGTTCTTTTCATGCCAGTGGATGCTGTAAGAGCCTGCTAAGGGATACCTCAGGAAGATGGTCAGCAGCGTCTTTCGGTGTGTCAACATCCCATACTGCGCTTGCCAACCCACCTGCCAAGCGTGGAGTATGGCGACTACCCCTCAAGGAGATCCATGAGGGAGGCCTGTGTTCAGTAGTAGACGTTTTATGGCTGAAGTTATGATATTTTTTTTTTCCAAAGGTCGTAGTGCCATATTTATCGCCGGGTAGTGCATTTATTTGGAGCCATGCTCCATACTATTAATATATACCCGACGCAAACAGAGGGATGGTGTAAGTTTTCGTGCACGTCTGGGTATTGGACAACTGCTGAACTAATTTTGATTTTGTTATTTTTGTTTAAAAGGTGACTGACTTGATCAATATCTATGTTCACTAACCTGTTGGGCGTCCTTTAATAAATAAGAGAGCAATCAATTAAACCATTTTTTGTTTGTTTTCATGTGCGTCACTCACCAAAGGTCCAACCTGAAAACCAGCGTTAATCCTTACTTTCAAGGATTAACATTATGCTGAGGACATTGTGGTCCTCAAACCTAACTTTTTTGGTATAAATTTATACCGGATTTAAATACCTAATGTGGATTAATCCATACTAATATTATAAAGAGGTAAAGTTTGTGAGGTTGTAGGGGCTAATCTCTGGATCTAATGAAGCGATTTTCAAAATTCTTTAACTAATAGAAAGCCACAGTATTTGTAAGTGTCATAAGGCTATAAATTACCGCCCAACGAAGTGGGCACCGGGTCAGCTAGTAATATTTTGATTGCTTGTACTATGTGTGACAAATAAACGTATCTTTATCTCAATAAATGATTCTTTTCTTTTGTTCTTCAATACCGCGGAAGCTATTCTACAAATAACAAAAACATAATACTTGCGACATTTATTTACGATAGTAAAAGTATTATTAGTCTTATAAAATTCAATAAGTACAACTTGTATAAAGAACTTACGAATACGAGATGTTAAACAAAGGTGCCTTTAGCAAATTAACTGCATTTTAAATGCTTCAAAACAATAAATTACTAATCCCGCTTCTAGCCCGTTCACAATAAAGCTCTAAATTGAATGATGAAAAGACACTTTAATAACAAGCCTAGAAAAGCATTCCCATTCTCCTAGATCTTTGGAAAAGAGGTTATAAAGCAAACTAAATAAAATAACAATTTATAATAATCAGTTTAATAAATAAGGAACTTAATTCGTAAAACTTAGCTGGATCGCTGCACATATGGCATCGCAAGCGACACGAATAGAGATGGGACAATGTTGAAAATATGACGGTATAATTGGCTGTCGTTATTGCATTTCCGTGCAATTATTTGTTTTATACTAATAAACAAAATCGCAGATATGGTATTATGATATTAAATCACCCAGGGAGGGTAATGCAGCGGCTGCAACACAAGTATTCTTTACTTAGTGCGGGCACTGCACACCACCAAAGTTCACCCACAAGCCATCATGTTAAACCTACTAGACCTAGAACCTAGAAAATTTAATATTATTAATTTTCTAGGTTTATTTAATTTAATTAATTGAAATTTATATTTGAATTTGATTTATGCATGCTTGTTTTTAAAAATATCTATGTTCACTAACCTGTTGGGCGTCCTTTAATAAATAAGAGAGCAATCAATTAAACCATTTTTTGTTTGTTTTCATGTGCGTCACTCACCAAAGGTCCAACCTGAAAACCAGCGTTAATCCTTACTTTCAAGGATTAACATTATGCTGAGGACATTGTGGTCCTCAAACCTAACTTTTTTGGTATAAATTTATACCGGATTTAAATACCTAATGTGGATTAATCCATACTAATATTATAAAGAGGTAAAGTTTGTGAGGTTGTAGGGGCTAATCTCTGGATCTAATGAAGCGATTTTCAAAATTCTTTAACTAATAGAAAGCCACAGTATTTGTAAGTGTCATAAGGCTATAAATTACCGCCCAACGAAGTGGGCACCGGGTCAGCTAGTAATATTTTGATTGCTTGTACTATGTGTGACAAATAAACGTATCTTTATCTCAATAAATGATTCTTTTCTTTTGTTCTTCAATACCGCGGAAGCTATTCTACAAATAACAAAAACATAATACTTGCGACATTTATTTACGATAGTAAAAGTATTATTAGTCTTATAAAATTCAATAAGTACAACTTGTATAAAGAACTTACGAATACGAGATGTTAAACAAAGGTGCCTTTAGCAAATTAACTGCATTTTAAATGCTTCAAAACAATAAATTACTAATCCCGCTTCTAGCCCGTTCACAATAAAGCTCTAAATTGAATGATGAAAAGACACTTTAATAACAAGCCTAGAAAAGCATTCCCATTCTCCTAGATCTTTGGAAAAGAGGTTATAAAGCAAACTAAATAAAATAACAATTTATAATAATCAGTTTAATAAATAAGGAACTTAATTCGTAAAATGCCGCAACTTTTTTCTTTCTAAGTATTTCTATAATTTTCCAAAAGTTACCCAAAGAGTTTAGTATCAATTTGAAGCTAATTTTATCTAGAATCTAAAAACATATACAGTTATGCAAAATAATTCAGTAAATCTGTGAAAAATAAACTTTTCAAAACACTGTTATGAATTGCACGCACACAGACGCAATAATATTTGCGCGCGGCGAGTGTACGTACACGCAACGGCAGCCATGCATTCTCGGTATTGCCCAGGGTGTTTATTTTTTGCAACAATAAGATCGAATCTTACTTGCTACTACCTGCTTGTCTTTTTATGTTTATGGTAATATTATTTAGCCTCCCCTTACGAAATGTAAAGTTTATATATTTGTAAGTAGGTAGGTAGGTACTTTTACTTACATCTAGATTTCTTTAGTTTTTTTACTACGAAATGAAATAATTAACTTTTACTTACATCTCGATTTCTTTAGTTTTTTTTACTACAAAATTAAATAATTAACAGAATAAATTTTCGCCGAAAATTACCTATTACTCAAATAATAAGTAGGTATAGCCTAGATACTTAGCTATTTCAGATATCAAGAGTATGATTTTTTCGGCCAATTTAAAATTTCGCCGGCTTTAGCTATGCTTATATACCTACCGATATAGTATGTAGGTACATACAGATGATAATATTGAAACAATCATAAAGATAATGAAACGTAGGCCTTGTTTTTCGGTCAAAATAAAATTTTGCCGAATTTTATGTAACAATAAGCCAAGGTACATACCGGTCAACGGAACTTTTAGTGGACTAGTTACGTACTAAAATGATGATAATTAAATATTTTTTTCGGCTAATTAAATATTTAGCCGAATTTTTCCTAACAATTTTAGTGGAAGGGATATAAATGATAGAAAACTATCCGAAGGGATAGGTATATTATGTATTATTAAAAACTATTATTTTCGCTCAAATTAATAAAAAAATTACGTTTTTTTAATCGAAAGGGCTACTTTATAAACGAATCATTATGTAATAAAATTATTTTACAGATGTCTGAATCTCGTGATTTGGTGTTGGCCTTGGCTGTGGACATGTCGCCCCACGGTAGCCTGAATGTTTCGGGGGACCAGGTGATTCTGGAGAGAAGTGGCTCATGGCAACTTCGTGTATGTAAAAAAATATTTTAATATTTAAATTATATAAGTATATTAAAATTAATAATTAAATAATCATCAATAATTAAATTATACACGTTTTGATTAATACAAATGGAATATATAATTCCTAGAGTTATGCTATAGCGTTTATATTATTTTCAGCCTTGGCGGCCTGGTCATTCGGGGCTAAATAATTTGTTAGGCGGGCCAAGAGAACTTTTTCCGGTTGAAGAAGAAAATGTAAGAGATTTTTTTGATAAATATTGTTTATTTATCAGTGTATAAAATATTTTACATTACAGATTTTGCTTTTATTTCAGTATCATCTAGCCCAAGATGCAACCGAGGGCAACGAATACGATGCTGACGCCGCTGAGGATTTGTTTGTAAGTTTTTTTTTGCAGCAAACTTCTTCTATTTACTTGATAAATTAAAGTTTTCTTTGTAATTTGTTCGTTGTAAAAATTTAATTTTACTTTACTACCCACGTTGGAATGCCGTTGTCTGCTGTTTATTGCTGGACAGGTACTGCTGATATTACTTGTGCATTTGTTTTCATACAAAGGAATGTTCTTATGATCAAATTTTACTTGCATTACTAACTTGGAAATTCATCCGCTTGTGTGTATTACTGAAGCATGTCTTTTATATATAAATATAACTGAACCTAGGTAACCTTAATTATAGTCGCGTAGGTTTTTGACAAATAACATTTTTATAATTTTGTTTTTATACAAATAAATGCTTTCATGATCAAATTTTACTTGCATTACTAACTTCGGAATTCAGCTGCTGTTGTGTTCGATTGCGAAGCATGTCAGTTATATATAACTTAATTAACCTAATCGTAATTATAAAAATATTTGCGCCTACGTTGCTTTCGGTGTTGGTTACGCATGGTTTGTTGGCTTTCGGTGTTGGATTTAAATATTTTATAGGGTGAAGAAGCTCTTTTGGGCGCGGACCTGGCAGAAGCTCTTGCAATAGATTCCGGGAGTGAGGTGGACGACGATGAGGGCCTCACCACAGAAGAGTTGCAAGAGCTTCTGGAAGAAGATGACAATCCAGACGAGGAGAGGACCCCTTCATCAGAATTTTCGTGGTCCGACGATTTTTCGACATTTCAGGGCCGCCGGGAAACATTTAGGGAAGTGGTGGGTCCCAAAATTGAGGCAATAGATCCTATAGTGATATTTACTCAATTTTGGGACCAACCTCTTATGAACCACATCGTTCAAGAAACGAATAAGTACGCCCAGCAGACCATCGATGCGGCCGTGGAGCGTGACGCCTTACCCTCAGCGGGCTCCAGAATCCACGATTGGGCCGAAACATCGGTCAATGAAATATTTCGGCTCATCGGGGTTATGATGCTCATGGGTATGTGCGTCCGAGGCCGCATCGACGAATACTGGAGCACGGGTGTACTAGGCATGCCAGGGTTGAGGAAACTTATGACGATGAAACGGTTTTGGTTGCTGATGAAGTTCATCCATTTTGTGGATAATAACACAATTTTGCCGGGCGAGAACAAAAAGCTGTTCAAAATTGAGCCGTTGTTGGACTATCTCAACACCAAATTTCAAAACATGTACTCGCCTCGCCAAGAGCTGTCTATCGACGAATCGTTGCTGCTTTGGAAGGGGCGTTTAAGCTGGGTACAATGCATCCGGACCAAAGCAGCACGATTCGGGATTAAGACATATGAACTTTGCGAGGCGATTACAGGTTACTGCTTAAAAATACAAATATACACTGGCAAGAGTCCAACTTCGGCCCAACCACTATTTGGCTTCACCGGCACTGGCAAAATTGTTGTTAGTTTGTTTCTACAATATTTAGGGAAAGGATACACACTTTTCATGGATAATTTTTACAATTCCGTATGCCTAACACGATTTTTAAAATCAAAAAGAACAGATGTGGTAGGCACGTTAAACAGAAGGAGAGTAGATACCCCCGCATGCGTAAAACAACTCGAGGAAAGGCGTGTCGGAAGGGGGGAGATGATAAGTCGACACTGTGGTGACGTGGCAGTTGTTGCTTGGAAAGATGTACGTTTGGTTACAACAGTGTCGACTTACCACAACAACACATCTATGCCAGGCCAACGAGCGGGGAGAACCGTGAACAAACCGCACGTTGTTCACGATTACAACACGTTTATGGGTGGGGTTGACCTCAAGGACCAAAAACTTTCGATGTACCTTTTAGAACGCAAACGCGGTCTAAAATGGTACATCAAAGTTTTTCGGCGCCTTATAAATATAACTGTTCTCAATTCTTATATAATTTACTGCGCCAACGTCGCCAACACTGGCCAAACCAAAATGACACACCGGCAATTCCGCTACAAATTAGCTAGTCAGTTAAGCGACCTCTACGGCCGCAACACTGATCAGCGGCAACGTCGTCCACCTGACGTAACTCTTGTTAGGCTCGATCCTTCCTTAGGGCACTTCCCTGAGAAGAAGGAAAAAGATGGCGATCGAGCTTCTAAAAAAATAGAAAAGGCGATGCGTAACAGGTGTGTTCGGTGTGCGGCCAAAGGGGTCCGAAAAACGACTACGTTAATTTGTAGCCGGTGTGACGTCTTTCTTTGTCTCGGTGGATGTTGGCGCGAATACCACACACTGGAGCAGCTATAAATTTTCAGAATTTTCAGGATTTTCATAAGCCCAAATGCGGCAATTTAGTGTCTATCTTTTTTACTTTTTTTACTTTTTTTATTTTCAACCAGTTTTTAAATTTAATAAAAGTGTGTATCCTTTCCCTAAATTATCATCAAATCAAAAAGTCTTTATTTCCATAAATACGGTCAAATAATAAAATTAAACACTGACACGGCAATAAAGTGATATTTTTTTATTTCTGCCGATTCGGTATGTAGACTAAAGTAAAGAATAATAATAATAATGCTGGACAAATCACACAGCATCATCTAGCCCCAAGCTAAGCAGAGCTTGTGTTATGGGTACTAGATGACTGATATACTTAATACATTATACTACATAGATAGATATTTTTATTATATATAGAAAAACACCCAGAACACCCTGAGCAAATATCCGCAGATCGTACAGACATTTGTCCCGAGGCGGGAATCAAACCCGCAACCCCTTGCGTCGCAGGCGGACCTTCGCCCGCTGCGCCACAGAGCTCGTCGAAGAAACCTGTTAGTTGTTATTTTTCGAGTACGAGCAAAAAAGCATCATCTTCATAAACCGTTTTGTCGTCATAAGCAGTTCCAAATTGTGATAACAACAATTATATAATTTCTAGGGTAAACTGAACGCACACAACTGAAATAATAAATTACCAAGTGACACGGTAAATATGTCACATCAAAAATTCGTTAAAAAAAATTGGCCGAAAATATACCTACATAATGCTATTTAGGTACATCACTACACATTTTTATGTAAGAACATAACATTTCATATTTTAATTTATATTTTGTAATAAATCTTTTTAAGTGTCTTTCTTTATTAAACTTTTTTAAAGTAATTGTACGTTTTATTTCTAATATAAAAAGCTCCAACTGTAAGTAGGTAGTACTTTTAGGTATTTATCTACATAAATAATACGTAGCTACATACTTGTTACCTACAGTATATTTAGGCAATAAAGAATCTGATAAGTAGGGAGGTTGTACCCACCTATTGAGTGCACAGCGCACTGATGTAAGGAAAACAACATGCTGTATGTTGTTACTACACTGACTTCGACCAATGATGACGCTTTACGCAGTCACGTGACTACCAGGCTCCTTGACAAGACATACGAGTAATCAAACATGGACGCAAATGGCACTCTACGCGGTCACGTGACTGCAAGGATCCTTGACAAGGCACACGAGTGACATAAAAATGCACGCACACATACATACTAAAGCTTCAAATAAACGATTTTGATGTCGAATTTAGATTATCGTTTGTAGATTTGTTTTGTATCTGTGGTGCACTAATGGTTAATTTGAATGAAAAGCCTTATATTTTTACTCTATGGTAGCATAAACACAATGTTTACAAAGTCAACAATCTAGGCTAACAAGTGTTTTCAAATATGAATGTCCTTACCACGTCATTTTGCTTTCTTGTTAGTAAAAATATAATTTTCTTTATCGTAAACGGTAAATTAGCAGTGTTTATGACTTGTTTAGTATATTATCTATCAAAATAAGTAACAAGAAGCAACGTAGGCAAACTTATTTCATTACGAGTGCGATACAAAGTTGAGTGATGTAACTGGACGAATGGCGGATTTTGTGTAACCTATCCAAATTTATAAACTTGTATGTGCAAATATTATTCCACCAAGTAAGATGTTTTATCTAAGTTACAATATCATTTAGTTATTTGTCTGTATAAAATAAATAAATTCTTTGGGAAAAAAAGAAAACAAGTATACTATAAACGTTTATATTATTAGGTAGGCGAAAGTTGGCACGTAAGTTGGATTCTTCGCCCTGTAATATAAAATCAAAACATAATATAAGTAAAACAAATGGTATAAAATACGCGTAAGATATCTGGCTTTCTATGACAATAACAATAAAAAGGTCACTCATAGCAAAATTTTGAAATACTTCGAAATAAAAAATCATCGAGAACCGCGCCGCGCGTGCCTTAAAAACCCGGGCACACAAGGGTATCGCAAAACGCGCAGCTTGGTCATCCCAGAGGTTAAACCATTTTTTGTTTGTTTTCATGTGCGTCACTCACCAAAGGTCCAACCTGAAAACCAGCGTTAATCCTTACTTTCAAGGATTAACATTATGCTGAGGACATTGTGGTCCTCAAACCTAACTTTTTTGGTATAAATTTATACCGGATTTAAATACCTAATGTGGATTAATCCATACTAATATTATAAAGAGGTAAAGTTTGTGAGGTTGTAGGGGCTAATCTCTGGATCTAATGAAGCGATTTTCAAAATTCTTTAACTAATAGAAAGCCACAGTATTTGTAAGTGTCATAAGGCTATAAATTACCGCCCAACGAAGTGGGCACCGGGTCAGCTAGTAATATTTTGATTGCTTGTACTATGTGTGACAAATAAACGTATCTTTATCTCAATAAATGATTCTTTTCTTTTGTTCTTCAATACCGCGGAAGCTATTCTACAAATAACAAAAACATAATACTTGCGACATTTATTTACGATAGTAAAAGTATTATTAGTCTTATAAAATTCAATAAGTACAACTTGTATAAAGAACTTACGAATACGAGATGTTAAACAAAGGTGCCTTTAGCAAATTAACTGCATTTTAAATGCTTCAAAACAATAAATTACTAATCCCGCTTCTAGCCCGTTCACAATAAAGCTCTAAATTGAATGATGAAAAGACACTTTAATAACAAGCCTAGAAAAGCATTCCCATTCTCCTAGATCTTTGGAAAAGAGGTTATAAAGCAAACTAAATAAAATAACAATTTATAATAATCAGTTTAATAAATAAGGAACTTAATTCGTAAAACTTAGCTGGATCGCTGCACATATGGCATCGCAAGCGACACGAATAGAGATGGGACAATGTTGAAAATATGACGGTATAATTGGCTGTCGTTATTGCATTTCCGTGCAATTATTTGTTTTATACTAATAAACAAAATCGCAGATATGGTATTATGATATTAAATCACCCAGGGAGGGTAATGCAGCGGCTGCAACACAAGTATTCTTTACTTAGTGCGGGCACTGCACACCACCAAAGTTCACCCACAAGCCATCATGTTAAACCTACTAGACCTAGAACCTAGAAAATTTAATATTATTAATTTTCTAGGTTTATTTAATTTAATTAATTGAAATTTATATTTGAATTTGATTTATGCATGCTTGTTTTTAAAAATAAACATTATGAATTATTACGAATTATGGATTACAATAACTTAAAGTGCAAATAAAAATTATATTATTAAATTAAATTTATTAATAATAATAGATTACAATAACTTGCACTAGCTGTAAGTTTTTCTCAAATCTCAAAATAAAATATTATGTTGGTTACGATGACTTGCCAGCATCGCACGTCACTATTCGTGCAGCCATGCTCCATACTTGTCTTGTCTTTTTATTTTATGGCTTTTTGCGTTTGGTTTTACACAATTCCGCCAGTGTCAAGTTAATTTATAAAATTGATGCTCCATACTATTAACTCATAAATAACGACGTTGCCACAGGTAATTTATACCGTTACAAAATTCAGCATTTGATGGACGGGATTTTGATGACAGCTGTCGCAGCCATCAAGCTAGGTTTTACGGACTCTAATGCAAATCCATTGTTAAGATGTACAATTTCAAAATACACATGTAGTCTTAATTCTCAAATATTTTTAGTTGATTTGTTGACATTAAAAGTAATTCGCTAGTGGATATAGGCAGAACGGGACAATATAAGCAGTCTTACTCCAGGGTTACTAATAATAACTTTACAACTTGCCCTCGGTATAGAAATACTCTCGGTTGCGTAGATTCCAAGTATGGATGAATTGACTGACAAAAGCTTTTGAAAACTATGCTGGATATTAACATAACAGTATATAGCTCCAAGGTTAAGTTCTTAGTATAAAAGTTAATTGTTTCTAGGGTTGCTCACTGACAATTGAAAATAAATCAGAATTATTCTGTTCTGTAGTTTATTTAAAGACTCGAGCAGACCGGCAGGGTGATTACGTATCTCCCGACAGGTTTTGCAACAGGCAATTGACAGCAATATTGCTGTCAAATGTCAATTTTGTATTAGATAACAGCAAGGAATTGACATTTGACAGCAATATTGCTGTCAACTGCCTGTTGCAAAACCTGTCGCGAGATACGTAATCACCCTGCGGATGCGTATGCGTAGACGTGCACGTACCACTGAGTTGTAATGTATGGAACTGACATATGACGCGCACGTCTACGTTACGCAAGCGGTGTGTCCTGTCTCATACAGTTCCATACATTACAACTCAGTGGTACGTGCACGTCTACGCTTACGTCTACGCATACACATCCGGTCTGCTCGAGCCTTAAATGTAAACACATTATGCGACATGATAGTATTCTTAATTTCAAACTGTTTAACAGGACTTTATTGGCACGGGTGCAGTCCACGCGTGACCACGAGGGCAGCAGGGCACTGGAAACGTCGAGAAATAATCAAAAAATAAATTACGCGACAATGTAACGTTAAACAGTTTAAAATGATGTCTAGTGATCGCGAAAGTTTACTTAGTACGATAATATTCTGTAAATGCCAGAGTTATTGTGCTGAATATTGTTATTCAACTAGTTACATGCACAATGGTGGCGATTCTGTTCCTGCACTAACTAGATAAAGATAATATTGACGTAAAACGGACTAAACTGACACATAGCTATTTGGTTAATGCCGTTCTAAAACTAAAACGGAACAAATATACCCCTATTTTACACTGACAGCTCTAAACTCAGATACGTCAGATCTTTAGTTATCTTTCGTTTTAGGAAGTGTAAAACAGAATCGACGCCATTTATGGTATTTACAGGGTCGTTTTTCAGCCAAAACTCGAGTGGCCGTAAAACGCTCTCAGTGGCGCTTATTAGGAGAGGCTTATGTCCAGCAGTGGACTTACGTGGGCTGATGATGCTGAATGCTCGAAGGGCAAGACTAGCGAACGTTGTTGTTCACGCACCGCTAAGCCCCGCAGGCAGATTACGTATCACGCGACAGGTTTGCAACAGGCACAAATCTCGCTATCAAACGTCAATTATGATTTAGTTAACAGGTGTTGTTGTATATACGTCACAAAGTTAATTCAAGAATTGACGTTTCACAGCGATGACCGCGAAATAAACGCCTGTTGCAAACGTGTCGTGAGATACGTAATCAGCGCGCCGGTCTGATCAGTTCCGCCTCAATGGAAACGCGCCCTAGAACTGCACTTAGCAGCGAAGTTTGGGAGTTCGTACAATCTACATGACCGGATCAATCCACCCAGTGCGGCGCCTACGCCTGCGCCGTGGGCGGGTTGCCGGCGGGGTCCTCCGGCGCGTCGGTCACCATGGGCTCGGGCTCCTCCAACGGCAGCTCCAGGACCTTGGGCCCGTACAGCAGGAGGTAGGCGCAGTGCCAGTCACCTGCGAGAATGTTAAACATTTCAGAAGGGAACGGAGTGAATGACTTAATACATCGCCAATTAAATCGTAACTTAATTAATCAGAAACAAGGCAATTCATTTATCTTAGAATTTGGTACCATGAGTTACAAATCTGACAGATGTCATAGTAAAGTACTATTACTACAGCAGGGCTAGCATGGCCGGAGATATTTTATCCACGGGGAGAGGACAAAATACTATTCCCCTGTGTCAATTTTGTCCACCCTCCTGAGCATGGCGACATGGGTGGATAAACTTTTCACGGTGGACAAACCAGGGGAAACGAAAGCTATAGGCGGAGGGTGAGTATCCACGTCTGATGTCAAAAAGTGATATAATTCTCTTTCCCCCTGTTGCCGTGCTTTGGCAGGTGGATAAAATAATTTTATCCCTCGTCAGTGGAAATAACCGGTGGACAAAAGTTTTATCCCCAGCCCATGCTAGCCCTGCTATAGTGACGGCAGGCGATCTAACAGTGACGACTCATGGCAGACACGCTGTACCGACGTGGGTCCGGCATGAGGGTGTAACTAGCTGCTCCCTCACCTCCTCCGCTGAGCTTGAGCACCTCCTCCTCCGAGATGGGCGTGACGGTGTCGTCGTCGCAGCGCAGCCAGCCGCCGCCGCGCCGCACCCACGCCACGTAGTGCCCGGAGGAGGACGAGCGCCCGCGGTGCGTGAGCACGGCCTGCAGGCGGTAGTAGCCGCTGTTGTTACTGCCGACGTCTGGAACAAGTTCTAGTTGTTATTATGAGGCGTATGGATCCCACTTGGACAAAGGTTGAACTTTTTGTAACGCTAGACAAAAAGATTAGTGCTATAAGTTTCACCGCTATGTGTGTGTGCCTGTGGCACTACATTATCCATGTAATTTTATATTCCTTTTTGTGAAAATGTTATATTTATTTATTTTGTATTTCTTTTTCATTCGATTTTAATGTGTACCTAATAAATATTTAGTTACCGTGCATTGCGGTAGCACCAACCGCACATCATGGTTACTGCGGAAGACCAGCGCTGTGGTACGACTCGTTCTGCCACAGCACATGCTGAGTAGTGACCATTTTTGTCACTAGTTTTAAAACAGAATTGATGATTTTTTTTATTTGATTGTAAAAATGTGACAAAATAAACGTTTCTTTATCTTTATCTTTACTATAAGCTCGCAAACGAGAGGACTGATTTGAATACAGTTTTTTTTAAGAAGTTTTTCGAGCGGTGGTTCTTAAATATCTCTTATCAAAATCGGTTAAGGCGCTTAGAAGATATGGGGATGCACAATCGAATGTTTCCAAATATACCCAAGTTTGGTATCAAATAAAAGAAAATGGTGCGTAGACTGCAAAACTGTAAGTTATATAGAAATCGGTTAAGCCATTTATAAGTTATATGGGGTGTGAATGTGGGGATGAACAATCGAATGTTTTCAAATATACCATGTAATTTATATAATTACTAGCCGCACCCCGCAGTTTCACCCGCGTAGTTCCCGTTTCCGTGGAAATTTCGAAAAATCCCTCCTTAGTGCACCTCTAGGATACTTAAGGTATGTATATGTATGTGTGCCAAATTTCAAGTCTCAGTGGTTTAGGCTGTGCGTTGTCTGTCAGTCACTCAGTCAGTAACGGAAGAGTTTTATATATATTGATATGTATATTAAAAGTCGTAATGTATTGTGATAGCGAAAATAAAAATTAACCTATCATTTAAAAGTTTTTTGAGGTTTTTGGCCTAAAAAACGAAGTGTTTTGTTTTTGTGTTTGTACATACAGGATGAATTTTTGAGACGGGACAGTAAGGGCAGGTACCTTAACCGTTATAGTTACAGGAAAACGTTTTTAGAAGACTATTCATAAATTTTTAAGATATTCTGAACTGCATTTACAGATTTTAGAAAAAATGAACAGTCAGCAAGAAAATGGTCATTTTACACAAAAACTTTTTTTGATGCCAATCGATCCTCTTTCTTACTAGGATCAAAAGTGGACCGACTTAGGTTTGAGTACTAGAAATGTCAGAAATTACCTTACTGTCCCGTCTCAAAAATTCACCCTGTATATGATAAATATGAAAATGTACTTGATCAGTTATACTCTTCAGAAAGACGTTTGATTGAACACAATCTTACACGGCAAGCTAAGCTTCTAAGACGGCAAGCTGCGACAGAACACAAAAAAGTGTAGGTTGCAGTGAATAGAACCAACTCACCGTCCGGAAACCAGTACGGCACGACTGTCTTCTTGACGGCGTGTTTGCTGTCGCCGTGACTCTTGTTCTTTGTGCTCAGGGACTTTTCTGTCGCCGCGTCTTCCAACTCCTGTAAAATTTATGTTTTTTTTAAGTAAAATACCTAGCACATGTACTATATCACTAAGTTACCTAGAATTTTAACCCACCGCCTTCTTCTTGCCCTATGCTCTATTTAAATCAATTGGTTGCCTGGAAGAGATTGCTTACAGCGATAAGGCCGCCCGTTGAATTGCCCAAAACTGTTTTATTATATTTCTGTTTGTTTTTATACCTCGGTATTTTTTTTTGTTACATATGAAAACCGTACCATTAGTTAAAAAAAAAAATATTATTAAATTTATTATTTATTATTAAAAAAAATTATTATTAGTTAGGGTTTTTTTCACGGTAAGGAACCCTTCACGCACGAAGGGTTCCGTACCATTAGTCTGTGAAAATTTCAAGTGTCTACTTGTTGCCGTTTTTAATGACGAGCAAAAAACGGCTTTAAAATCACGTTTGTTGTATGGGAGCCCCTCTTCAATATTTAATTTTATTCTGTATTTGATACATCATCTGTGAAAATCACGTTACGAGCCATCTTGCTGACGTTTCTAGTTCCAACTCCGTCAAACGTAAAATAAGACAAAATAAAATTGTTAAATGATGACTATAACGACCGAGCTAGGTTCTTGTTTACTTCTTTTCCTAACTCGCGTGTCATCTGAAGTGAACAGATTCAATTATGTGCTTTATTCTATTTATTTGTGTTGTTTCATTTTGTAATTTGTGACGCGTCAATAAAGTCCATGCGGCCGCACTGAATAAAGTATTTTTTGATTCTTGATTGTTTCTAGAAGGAGAGTCAGCCTACCTTGAACTGGCTCCGCATGGGCGCCAGCCGCCCCTGCAGCGCCGGCGCGCACAGCTCGTGCACGTCCAGCTCGAGCGGGAACTTCACGTCCTTCAGGATCTTGATTGTTTCTAGAAGGAGAGTCAGCCTACCTTGAACTTGCTCCTCATGGGCGCCAGCCGCCCCTGCAGCGCCGGCGCGCACAGCTCGTGCACGTCCAGCTCGAGCGGGAACTTCACGTCCTTCAGGATCTTGATTGTTTCTAGAAGGAGAGTCAGCCTACCTTGAACTGGCTCCGCATGGGCGCCAGCCGCCCCTGCAGCGCCGGCGCGCACAGCTCGTGCACGTCCAGCTCGAGCGGGAACTTCACGTCCTTCAGGATCTTGATTGTTTCTAGAAGGAGAGTCAGCCTACCTTGAACTGGCTCCGCATGGGCGCCAGCCGCCCCTGCAGCGCCGGCGCGCACAGCTCGTGCACGTCCAGCTCGAGCGGGAACTTCACGTCCTTCAGGATCTTGATTGTTTCTAGAAGGAGAGTCAGCCTACCTTGAACTGGCTCCGCATGGGCGCCAGCCGCCCCTGCAGCGCCGGCGCGCACAGCTCGTGCACGTCCAGCTCGAGCGGGAACTTCACGTCCTTCAGGATCTTCGCGTTGATGGACTCCTTCTCTTTGAAGTAGAAGCGGACGAACTGCACCGTTAAGTACGCCGGCAGACGGCTGATTTTGCTCTGGCAAAGGAAAGGCGCGTTTAATCACATCGACTACCTCGGCTTGGTTGGCTTTTTCGTTTTTGTCGACGCAAAAAATAATATAATACAATACAATATAACATCTGTACTGAATTTCATTTGCAGCTTCGTCAGAATCAACTTATTCTCTTTCATGATAAAACAAAACATATGTTATCTACGGGCTGGCGGCCCCTCTAGCAGTTTTCCCGGCAAAAGTTGAATTAGAATTTGGAAAATGTATTAGCTGTGTTCACCCAGTGAGTTGAAATAATTACGAATTCTGACACTAAACCCCACCTTAACTTATTAAAATAAAACGTTTGCTTACGGTTTTCGTGTAAACTGCATCTCGGCCCAGCGTTTGTGACATCTTTGTGATTTGTTCTGTCATTTTCTGTAAATAAAAGAGTTAGTAAATCGTTTAATTTTTTAAGTAGTTCCTAAGATTAATTTTTATTTATCATCATCATGATCTCAGCCGTAGAACGTCCACTGCTGGACATAAGCCTTCATGGATCTCCTAGTATTGATCATGAGGGGTTATTGCCATACTCACCACCCTTGGCGCGCGCAGTACAGGATGTTAACACACGGAAAGGTGCTGCTGCTAGTTTATTTAATACTAGCTGACCCGGTGCCCACTTCGTTGGGCGGTAATTTATAGCCTATGACACTCACAAATACTGTGGCTTTCTATTAGTAAAATAATTTTGAGAATCGGTTCAGGAGATCCAGAGATTACCCCCTACAACCTCACAAACTACCTCTTTGTAATATTAGTATAGATAAAAAACATATTTATATTGAATCCTTCTAATACCGGGTGTTAGTGTAAACAGTCTTATCCTTGAAACCACAGACTAGGTATCAGGAACAGAGTCCAAAACCGATGAAAAAATAATAATTTATTTTTACATAATTTTTGCAAAGAAAATCCTCATAGATCATGAATGCGTTTCACCCTACACACACTACGATTTCTGAGGCTACGAAACACGTGCGTAGGTGCAATGCGCCTTCTCTGTCTCTCAAACAAGCCGCCCGCCGCCTTTCGGCAACTCGCCGTTTCTTTGTAGCGCCGACAAAAACACCCGCCAAGGTCCCGCGGCCAGACCCACGCGAGCGCCCGCGCCGCCCCTTCGCCAGTCGCGTGCAAACTCGTGAGGTCGATACATCGCGACCCTTATGTGTGCCGATTCGCGGTAAAATGTAAACTAACTGTGTAACTTATCTGTGCTGTGACAATGTCGTACACAAGCGAACAGTGGACTGAAAAGGTGCGGCTTTATGCCATAGCTGGTGGGTGACCTTGGCACGTAGGATGTACACAGAGCGGTTTCCAGGACATCGTGTGCCAAGCCGGGAAACTATCCTAGCGGCTACACAAAGGCTACGTATGTAAATAAGACTTGTTTGTTAATGAACTTTTTGGTTGGGCGGGCGACGTACGACTGTAATTAGGGTGTCCAAAAAATCACGTTCCTTAGATTAGAAATGAATTATCAAAATGTAACGAAACTAATTGACTATTATTTTTAATTATTACTTATATCAATTCATTTTAGGGTTATACATTCGTGGTTTAAGTGATAAGTGTGTTCACACTAACACACTGTATATAAAAGTGAGAGTAAGAATGTATGTATGTTCCCTTTTTACGTCAAAACCGCTGAACCGATTTGAATGAATTTTAGTATAGGAGTAGATTAGACCATGGAGACGGACATAGGCTACTTTTCGTTGCGTAAATTATTAAATCAGGGGTATAGGGGATGAAAGTTTGTATGGAAAAAAATATTAAACAGTCATGTTTCAGCGTTAGTTGTAGCATAGTTGTGGGGTAGTAAGTAGGTTAGTTGTAGGGTAAGTTGTAAGTGGTTGTAGTTATAGGTGCGTTACGAAGTTTTCCGGGTCAGCTAGTAAACAAATAATTGAATTCGTTCGCTTCCTAATCCTTTTTTTTTTCAAGTGAAGGAAAGAATAGTATAGTAGTAAGTTTTTGTGAAGAGTTTATCCGGGGCAGTACTTCCATCATATGTATTTTTGCCGCCAAGCAGTAATGTCAGCCTTGCTGTGCCGGTGAAATTAAGGGCACATGTGATCTTACAACCCTTGAAAAACACTCTTGATGCTGCGCGCACTCACCGACTTGAGCCCGGACTGCAGGTACTTGACGTCCTGCGAGATGAAGCAGGACAGCTGCAGGAACGTCTCGGTGCTGGTCGTGGGCGGCTCCTCCGCCTCGTCGCACACGAGCGACACGTCCAGTGTGCCGCCGAAGTATTGCTCTATCACAGTGCACTCACCGACTTGAGCCCGGACTGCAGGTACTTGACGTCCTGCGAGATGAAGCAGGACAGCTGCAGGAACGTCTCGGTGCTGGTCGTGGGCGGCTCCTCCGCCTCGTCGCACACGAGCGACACGTCCAGTGTGCCGCCGAAGTATTGCTCTATCACAGTGCACTCACCGACTTGAGCCCGGACTGCAGGTACTTGACGTCCTGCGAGATGAAGCAGGACAGCTGCAGGAACGTCTCGGTGCTGGTCGTGGGCGGCTCCTCCGCCTCGTCGCACACGAGCGACACGTCCAGTGTGCCGCCGAAGTATTGCTCTATCACAGTGCACTCACCGACTTGAGCCCGGACTGCAGGTACTTGACGTCCTGCGAGATGAAGCAGGACAGCTGCAGGAACGTCTCGGTGCTGGTCGTGGGCGGCTCCTCCGCCTCGTCGCACACGAGCGACACGTCCAGTGTGCCGCCGAAGTATTGCTCTATCACCGACCCTCTGGAATAGATCAAAACAAACATTTCCTTCTAGAACCAACCTGCTCAAGTTTGCCACAATGTCACTTGTATACACATATATCTCCTCAACATCCTTTAAGACAATGACGTTGATATTGTTACCACAACCTGCCGAAACTCATAGAAATGGCACAGGTTGTTATAGAAAGTAAACCATTTAAACATCTAACATCGCCTTAGGATACTTACCTGTTATGATATTATAATTGTAGTGAAATAAATAAATTTATTTGTTGCTAGCCGCACTCCGCGGTTTCACCCGCGTAGTTCCCGTTCCCGTGGGAATACGGGGATACAATATAGCTTAAATTACTAATGTAATGTAGCATTCTAATGGTGAAATAATTTGGAAAATCTGTCCAGTAGTTTTTGAGTTTATTAGTTACAAACATACAAAATGCAAATCTTTCCTCTATAAAATTGAGAGATGAGAGATGTACAGTTAAATTATAGGTAAATTAGGGAATATATCTTAGGGAAGGTAATGCAGTGGCTGCAACACAAGTATTCTTTACTAAGTGCGGGCACTGCGCACCACCAAAATTCACCTTAATCTTAAAACAGACCTAGAAACTTTTGTATCTTTATTTTTATTGATTTGTGAATGCTTGCATTTAAAAATAAACCAGATATAATGGTGCCTTACCTGTCCGAGGCGACCGGCGTCGGCAGCCTCAGTCTGCTCTGCAGCGAGCGGATGATCTCCGACCAGCACTCCGACGCGTCCTGCTGCGCCAAACCGCCGCCTGCAAATAACTGTCTCTTGTAGCTAGTACGATGCAAACACATACTCATCTACACGCCACCCTCCTCCCGTCCGATGAAGGCATTGGCGCGCAGTGCACGATAGGGTGCGGACGGAGAGGGTCGCGAACCGTCATCACCCTGAAGAAGGCCCGCGATAAGTCGAAACAGTTGGTGCCTCCACCAACTTAACAAGTGCGTGACATTCCCGATATTTAATATGAATGATACAAATAATTTCCGTGGGATACCGGCAGTAGAATGTCCCTCTCTCGCTCTCTCATTCTCCGATCCTCCAATATCATTCCACGGATTTTATTGACGACTTTCTGGTCTTTCTCTTTTTGGGCAACCTGTACGATCGGCGTCCTTTATGCTGATACGACCACCACGGAATCCTATATTCCGTATATATAATAATAATTTCTTAAAAATTTAAATTGATGGTGGAGTCCCCTTAGTATATCAAGCTTTCCTTGCTTTCGGTGATGGTTTTTTACGCAAAAAATAAGGTTTAATCCTTGCACATTTTTGGTGCACGCACACAAAATTCACTCTTTTTCCTTTCGTAAAATTTCAGAGCTTTCTATAGCTGACAAACACAAACTAAATGACGGAGCTTGCACGAAACGAGACAGTAGTCTATTAATAGATGACAGCTGGGGCAGCAGTGATGCATTTTAAGTTACTGCGCGGGATATGCAAAAGTCACTGACTTATCAAGCCGCCCTGCTAATTACCTGGTCCCCTCTCCGCGAAGCGCGGCGTACACCATAGCGGCTGTTAGTTCACCCGCGGCGCCGCCTGATCTTGGAGCATTACACTTGACCATTCATCAACATACTCGAGCAACCAATAAGACTAGACACTCGAACCAGCCAAATAGTTAGCTGGTCCCCTTTCCGCGAAGCGCGACGCGGCAGTGTGGAGGGCTCAGAGCAGTCTTGTCACCGTCCAACGAGGCCACCGTGTCGCTCATAGCGGCGGTAAGTTCGCCCGCGGCGCCGCCTGATCTTAGGTCATTTTACATTATCTACCTATTCTACCTATTAGACTAGACACTTGACTATCAACCAGCTTTCCGCGAATTGCGGCGTGGCAGTGCCATTAGAGAGAGCGCGCACTAGTGACTTTTATTACCGACTGTTATGTCACTCTTACCCAGTCCGTGAATGTGTATAAAGATGCACGCACATTACGACGTGACAATTTGGAGAATTTGTATGTGACAGTGACGAAAACTTTTTTGTTGAACAAAAGTTACTAATGCGGCTCTGTCTTACGCTCGACAGAACACTAGAATCTACCAAATAGTCACCTGGTCCCCTCTCCGCGAAGCGCGGCGCGGCAGTGTGAAGGGCCCCCAGCAGACGGGCGCCGGCGCATGCGCCTGCGCTGCCGCCGTCCAGCGCCGCCACAGTGTCGCTCATACATCAACCAGCCAAATAGTCACCTGGTCCCCTCTCCGCGAAGCGCGGCGCGGCAGTGTGAAGGGCCCCCAGCAGACGGGCGCCGGCGCATGCGCCTGCGCTGCCGCCGTCCAGCGCCGCCACAGTGTCGCTCATACATCAACCAGCCAAATAGTCACCTGGTCCCCTCTCCGCGAAGCGCGGCGCGGCAGTGTGAAGGGCCCCCAGCAGCCGGGCGGCGGCGCCGGCGCACGCGCTGCCGCCGTCCAGCGCCGCCACAGTGTCGCTCATACATCAACCAGCCAAATAGTCACCTGGTCCCCTCTCCGCGAAGCGCGGCGCGGCAGTGTGAAGGGCCCCCAGCAGCCGGGCGGCGGCGCCGGCGCACGCGCCCGCGCTGCCGCCGTCCAGCGCCGCCACAGTGTCGCTCATACATCAACCAGCCAAATAGTCACCTGGTCCCCTCTCCGCGAAGCGCGGCGCGGCAGTGTGAAGGGCCCCCAGCAGCCGGGCGGCGGCGCCGGCGCACGCGCCCGCGCTGCCGCCGTCCAGCGCCGCCACAGTGTCGCTCATACATCAACCAGCCAAATAGTCACCTGGTCCCCTCTCCGCGAAGCGCGGCGCGGCAGTGTGAAGGGCCCCCAGCAGCCGGGCGGCGGCGCCGGCGCACGCGCCCGCGCTGCCGCTGTCCAGCGCCGCCACAGTGTCGCTCATACATCAACCAGCCAAATAGTCACCTGGTCCCCTCTCCGCGAAGCGCGGCGCGGCAGTGTGAAGGGCCCCCAGCAGCCGGGCGGCGGCGCCGGCGCACGCGCCCGCGCTGCCGCCGTCCAGCGCCGCCACAGTGTCGCTCATACATCAACCAGCCAAATAGTCACCTGGTCCCCTCTCCGCGAAGCGCGGCGCGGCAGTGTGAAGGGCCCCCAGCAGCCGGGCGGCGGCGCCGGCGCACGCGCCCGCGCTGCCGCCGTCCAGCGCCGCCACAGTGTCGCTCATACATCAACCAGCCAAATAGTCACCTGGTCCCCTCTCCGCGAAGCGCGGCGCGGCAGTGTGAAGGGCCCCCAGCAGCCGGGCGGCGGCGCCGGCGCACGCGCCTGCGCTACCGCCGTCCAGCGCCGCCACAGTGTCGCTCATAGCCGCGGTTAGTTCACCCGCGGTGCCGCCACCCGATCCTACAATACAAAGCAATTAGAGATTTAGGAGTCTTTGTAGTAAATAGCTTCTTACCCTCTCAAGTCAAATGTCAACTGGAGACTTATTACGCATTGTGTTGTTATGATTATGATACTTGACACTGGCAGAATTGTGTAAAACCAAACACAAAAGCCAAAAAATAAGAAGAAGAAGTTGTAGAATAGCATATCAACATAATGATAAAGATAAAAACGAAAGGGGAGGGTTTATCATCCCAAAATCAAACCAAAAAAAAATCGAGAATGTCTTGGTCAAATTGATACTTGACTTCCTAAAGCCAGAAATGCTTTAACCAACAAAGCTACTCTTGATAAGATCATATTGGTTGAGCACCGATTAGGGCCATCTACAGGTTTGCTAAGAAATGATGTCATCTTGCAATATTCAAATCATCCAATATACAATATACTTTATTCAGTTTAGATGTGTTTTGTTCTTATTTTGTAAACTTTACTATTCTAAGTAGCGTTTTGCTCTATTGAATAAACACTTAATGACTGCTTGTTCAAAAAATTTTCAGTACAGAACTGTTGACTTTTAATTACATTCTGAGAATACTAGTAAATGGACTTACTTTTGTCATAAGAAATGAGTGCATTTTTGAGTTCTGGCACAGTTTTGAGGCACTGCACAGTGGCGTTCATGTAGCATGTGTTGCCAAGATTGATAAGCCCTTCAGGAATATCCAGCTGAAAACAAGATAAGTATTTTTATCAATCATTTTATAACCATTCCCTCTACATCCTGCATCTCTTAGAGAATCAGAACATCGTTTTCTTTTATTTCACGTACGTATATTTTTTTATACAGCTAAATGATAGGACAAGCTGAAAGCCCACCTCATGTAAAGTGGTAACCCCCACCTATTTACAAGTGCAATACTGCAGTGATCACGTTCACTAAGGTCTCACATGCCCATAATTTCACTGACCCCCTTACGTTTCAAAACCAGAGCACAGACATTATGAATTTATTCTTCACAAAAAGATCTACTACTCTAAAACTAAGAACTTACAGCACTGGCCAGCTCGGACTCATTCATGTCCTCGACAAAGCGGACGGGTTCCACGGGCGCCAAGGGTACATCCTCCTCCTTGCTGCCCATCACCAGGACTAAGGCATTCTGAAAACAATTTAAGAAATTCTCAAAAAGTTGTGGTTTATATTTTATTTTTTACTAGCTGCTGCCAGGGGCTTTGCCCACATTTTTATTCATTTCACCCGTAAAACGTCCACTACTGAACACCGGTCTCCCTCATGGATCTCCATGAGTGGTAGTTACCATACTCACCACGCTTGGCAGGCGGGTTGGCGAGCACAGTATGGGATGTTGATACACGGAAATATGCTGCTGTCCATCTTCCAGAGGTATCTCTTAGCAGGCTCTTCCTGCATCCACACCACAGGTATGAGAGGAGAAGTGCAATTCTACCCCACTTCTTCCAGAACACCCAGAATAAATATTTGCAGATGATACAGACATTAGGAATCAAACCTGCAACCTCTTGCATTGCAAGCGGACCTTCACCCTCTGGGCCACAGAGGTTGTCAAATATTGTTTAAATATTTGCCAGGAATTCTAATAAGACTTAATAAACAAATTAAGTTCATGAAAGAAGTAGATTTCAGCAAATGGAATATTATAACAATAAACATTGATTTTAGAAAAATAATGTACAATTATAGAGGTAACAGCCGAGACATGGTCCTTCACTATTGGCCTTATGAATATGCTCAGAATCGCTCAACAAGCTATGGAGAGAGCTATACTTGGGGTTTCTCTACGAGACTGAATCAGAAATGAGGAGATATGTAGAAGAACTCCGGTCACCAACAGCCAAACGGATTAGCATGTTGAAGTGGGAATGGGCAGGCCATATAGCATGCAGAATAGATGGTCAATGGGACCGCAAAGTTCTCAAATGGAGGCCACGGACCAGCAAGCGCAAAGTAGTACATCCACCTACAAGATGGGCATACGAGTTGGTGAGAAACACTGGTTGGCGGTGGTTGCAGATGGCTTCCAACTGCAGTACTTGGAGATCAATGAGGGAGGTCTATGTGCAGCAGTGGATGTCCTACGGCTGATATGATCATGATGACCAGTGCAACTAATGGTATTAATTTTAGTTTGCATGAATCAATAATTAGTTAATTGTTTAGAAAGTATGGTTTAAGAAACTATATTTTCATATAAATTACGAAAATAAACTTATTGAGAACGATAAAACTGTTAATAGGTAATTAACTATGTCTTAATTGGTAGGTAACGAAAACTGTCTTTACATATGGATGATGTGCCAAGTAAACAATGCTTATAAATAAAATATGTCCTTTTAGTGACCTGCAAGACAGGTGTTTAACATAAAATTATGTCTTTTTTGACCTAAGCTTGTTTAGCTGTTTTGTTTTTTTTTATTGGCAAGCAGCCACTGTCTTACTTGGAGACAAGTAAAGATGTGGCCTAGGTTGCAGCAAGCTTGTCTAAATAAATCCTATGCACACTGGCCTTACCTTGCTTAACAGCACAGTACAAGTTATGTTGTGTGTTATACAGAAAAGGAAATGTTATGTCATATATACCTTTACCTTTTAATTATGATCATTATATTATATTACAATAATTATATACTATGTATATATAATATATGTATATATTATATTAAAAACTGTGTTCTATTCAATACCAAAAGTACTCAATTATTTGTCTTCATTAATCTTGTATAATGCTTTACCATTAAGCATAATTATATCTTAGATACATAATTGTTATGTATGTGGTCTTGTCATGCCCAAACCAGGTACACATTTGGAACTTTGTATATTTTGTAACATTATTAACATACATATAACCAGGTATTTACCGCGTAAATTACCTTTATTTTTTCCCGATGTTTCGCTTGGTGCAATCCAAATGAAAATACCCGGTTATATGTATGTTAATAATGTGTTGTGATCGCGAAAGTTTAAAAAAGACAATTTTGTAACATCTCTTCATATTCTACAACTTGGTTAGAATATGAAGTATATAATTTGAATACTTACATTGGTCAACTTGAAGTTAGCCCAGTCTTCATCCTTTAGGGTGACTCCTTTGCACACAACCTTCTGTCTTTCAGGCTGTACCCCCGTCAGTGCAAATATTTGTGCCTTGAACAAAACTGGCTCCTCATCTGTGTTCACCTCAACACCGGAATATGTCTCCTTGCCCCATTTCACTTTTACTGCAAAAATAAACCGGTATCAGACGATAGCTATCATGAAAACATATTCATCAGGGTCATGAAAATCAGATTTTTAAACTCTCTTTTATGACGATGTGATGATGTGGAGTCTATAGATATTTTATAGTTAGGTATTATAAGTATTTTATACTTTCTGTTTCGTTCGTAGGCGCAAGTAAGCATCTTCCGTACGCCATGCCAATTAATTTTATGAGCTCTTAGCATGCATGTTTTCTCTGTCCTATTTTTTTAAAGGTCATGCAAAGCTTAAAAAAGTTGGTAGCACTTTAGCAAACTTAGCATGTTGTTTGCCTTGAAGTGAGTAAAGATGACATTGCAAATAAAAGAAAATGTAAGTGACTTCACTTACATTTTCTATGTAAGGTGCTACACGGAATAGAAACGAAGTTATAGTCCTTTTCGATCGTAAAAAGGAAAAACAAGTTGCAACGGAAAACTATATTTATTCGGCAATTTACTGAACTCAGAGGAATCTATAGACGCCGCTGTAATAAGATAACATGAGGGTGGGTTTGTATCGCAGTAAATATTTACTATTTACATCAGACATGCTAAGGATGCACAATTTGAGAATCGTTTTTATTCCTGCCCACTAACCTCAATTTACAACTAAGCAGTAACTTGTGTTTTATGCGGTTTACGGGTATGAAACTTACCAGAAACCTTAGGCATCTTTGAATAGTATGAAATAAGGAATTGTGCACTGAATATTATCAGAAAATCACAGTAAATTCGTAAGAAACTGAAAGTCACGGTCTATATCGATGACAGGCAGATGTTTGTTTGATAGATAGATAGAAGTAATGTTTGACATTTGTTTGAATATTCATATCATGCGTCTGCCATAGATTAAATATATTCCGTTCGGATATGATGCTAAGAGCGACCATAGCGATGGAGTTCAAAAATTAATAAATTCGTCGTAAATTATGCTAGGAAAGATATTAGATTGAATTTAGAATTTTAATGTATCCGAGAAAATAATACACAAGAATAGGAGTTACTCAGTGACTGACGAAGATCCTGGCTGGGAGATGATGAAAGTGTGTAGGACATAGGTACTCTGTCCGACATTATTTATATATTTATTATTTTTATTTATTATATTAAAATTTAAGATACAAAACAAGATAAAACCTATAAAATAGTAGGCATGATTAGGTATTCCTACTACAGAAAGTTTATAAAACTGTCATATATAATGAGCCGTTTTCAGTAAAAAAAGAAAAAGAGTTTTCTACTAAACCTAACAGATGGAGCTGGCAAGCGGGGTAAGCAAGTTTGTGATTAATCCTGTCATTGTCGAATTGTGCCTACCAGTAAAAGAAAACTAACGCCATCTATATGGTTCGAGGTAAAAGCTGTATTACACTACACGATATTCAGGGCCCGGTAGTTAGGGCGCCCTAATCGCCCTAACTACCAAGCAAGGCTTGCCGGGTCCGACCGGTCGCTCTAACTCTTATTACACCACTCTTAGTTAGGGTAAGGGTCCCTGAATATCGTGTAATGTAATACAGGATTAACTATTTTTGAAGTTTTTACTTCATAATGAAAACGCCTCCTCATTGCCTAAAGAAGAGTACCTACCTACTTCGTACCTAACAAAGTAGGTACCTACAAAATAAAAAAAAAACTAGGACTTAGTAAGGTCTTCACTAAGCAATCATCTATGATGAACTACTTGCATGCTAATCTGCTATTGGTCTTCTCTATCATTATATGTAGTTTATGTATGATACTAGAACTTCTCGGTAGAGCTAATAGACCCAAACTTCCCAACATAGCATTTGTCGGCTAAGAAACAGCAGTAGTAGCCAAAAGCTTTCCATCATATGGGTTTTTCTTGCCTTCATAGCGCCACGTTCGATGAACTCTTCAAAGGCTCTCAAAGGCTGCGCGGGCGTCCGAGAATCACTCACACACCCGCCAAAGCCCCAACCACACCACCCACACGAGTACGAGTCTCTAGCTAGTCTCTACCGAAACTTCACCTGAGTGAGACGCACGTCTTGCACGGATTAATCTTGGATGCCGAAAGGTGAAACAAATAAACCTTATACTTCCTAAAATAGTGTTGTGCATGTGTTTTTAAAAGTGACAGTGTGTTCTTACTAGTTTTTTGTACAACTACAATAACGGAATGGAATTGAAACGAGCTTCGTAACTACCGCAGCTTACAGTAAGTTTGCAAGCTTTTGTGGTATTCAACACTTGTTATTTTACTGTGTGAATTTATGGGACTGTTTTTAAGATAGACGCTTATTCTTTTTAATCTTATATATCCTGTTTACCTGAATTTGCAACCAAAATTACCGTCAGATAAGATTTTAGCCTCGAATTTTTAGTTGTTACGCAACTTGTAAAATAATGTAAGTAGTATTTTACATAATTATGGGTATTTCATGTTATGCCTTGCGGCTCATAGTTACTCTACCATTTTTTGTGTAGGTTCATAACAAGTACATGATAATGGTAATTATATAAAGATGAGAATATTAAGCTAAGATTTTTTCAGAGTAGTAAGGCATTTACATCATTTATAGATGAATTATACAGCGTCTGGTATTTATGCTAGTCAGGACGCTGCAGTGCCTGGGACATTGTTAGATGGATTAGGCTTGCCCAGCACCTATCCTCTCAGCTTTGTCAGCTATTGGTCAGTGGAAAGAACAGGTCAATACGTCTAGGCTGGCTAGGCCGCAGGTCTCCTCAGGATATTTTCCTTCCCTGTGCAAAGCACGTGATGAATGTGCACATACATTTTCCAAGAGAAATCCATTACTGCATGGCCGGTATTGAACCCACGACCTTCAGATTGAAAGTCAGGGGTACCTACTACTACACGGCCAACACGGCTACTATTAGGTATGTAATCTGTCAGAATAATGTGTAAGTCTTACACATTATTTTATTCTTATTTTACATAGTTATTTTAAATTTAGAAATTTCGCTCGCGTCAAATTTAAACGCCGAACACGTTCGTAATGGAACATAATATAATTTAAAAGAAATCTTGAAAATGTTTGATGAGACATGATGAGACTTTTTGCCTCGTAGCGTAAGGAATTTATAATATGACTTTGAAGCTCATCTACCTGAGAAAATCGACAAATGTGCAACTTATTTTTTTTTTTCGTTTATTCAGGCACGAACAGTATACAATAAACTTTTTTTTTTTTATTCTTAAAGAAGGGCTTTGTCGCTTATGCGATTAAAAAGTATCAAAATCATATAACTATAAAAACCAATTAAGCTGCCACTAATATCAAACAATTTACAAAATTATTACATCCGCTACACACGATAATTTGTAACTAACAAACGAAAGGCAAACACTGACTTATTATTAATTTAGAAGGTAAACATGTTTTTTAAAATGATTCCTCGATATTTCGCTAACTGGCTACTAACGAGAGACAAGTTTAATTAGTTCAGAGTCAGTTTCTGATCAAAAGACTAATTATTGTACGAAATAAAGCTCATCAGAGCCCTTAATCATATTCGAGACGCCTAGCTTAGTTTAAGACTAATTATGGAAACTACAAAATTAAATGAGAACAATAAAATAACAATAGGGTATGGAATGATGTACCTGAGTAACAGGTAAATAATAATCAATGAGGTATATTTCAAGAATGAACTATTACAACCAATAAAACAGCAATAACTTTCGCGCTGGACGCAACTTGACACAAGTTGATGGCTGCTTATGTGAGAATTGTTCCTTCGTTTAATTTATGACAAATTAGCTGTTCCGGCGAACTTCGTGACGCCTTAAAATCATCTACCTACCTGCTGCTACTCTACTTTTTATTATATATTATATTTTTATTGCGTTCATGTGTACAATAGGTCTTATATTTTCTTTTAGTCCAAACATGAGCCCAGTAAGGGCACTACAAATTAGGTATTTGTAGGTAACTTCAGCCTGTACGAGATCAGGATGGCCCTGAAACAGCTTAAGAACGACAAGGGGCCGGGTGAGGACGAAATCACGTCAGAGCTTCTAAAAACGGATGGATCACCGATACCTAAATTCCTTCAGAAGCTCTTCAACTCCGTCTTGCTCGATCGCAGGTTTAATGACTTTCAGCATCCCGAACAAGCCGGGTTTCGAAAAGGCTACAGTACCATAGACCATATTCATATGCTGCGGCAAGTGATA
This sequence comes from Pasiphila rectangulata, assembly GCA_963082625.1. NCBI lineage: Eukaryota > Metazoa > Arthropoda > Insecta > Lepidoptera > Geometridae > Pasiphila > Pasiphila rectangulata. Next base: position 17,101,479 of record OY720252.1, on the reverse strand, counting down.
CAGAAGACCGAAGAGCCGCTATGTCTCGCGTTTGTGGACTATGAGAAAGCCTTCGATTCGATCGAAACATGGGCGGTGCTTGAGTCTCTCCAACGATGCCGATTTGACTATCGGTATTATCGAAGTGTTGAAGTCTTTGTATAGAAACGCCACTATGTCAGTCCGAGTACACGAACAAAGTTCGAAGGATATTCTAAGAAAGAAGGAGTCGATGGAGGAATTCGGCACGATGCTCGAAGGCCTCAATCGAGTCTCCCAACGGATAAGTCTTAAAATAAACATGGACAAGACCAAGGTTATGTCGAATGTCCATGTTGTGCCTGCCCCGGTTATGGTTGAGAACTTCGCTCTCGAAGTTGTCGTATGTATACCTAGGACAAACTGTCCAATTAGGTAGGTCCAATTTCAAGAAACAGGTCAATCGACGAATCCAACTCAGATGGGTAGCGTTTGGGAAACTACGCAACGTCTTTACGTCCAAAATTCTTCATTGCCTTAAGACGAAAGTCTACAATCAGTGTGTGTTACCAGTGATGACATATGGAACCGAGACGTGGTCATTCGCGATTGGCCTCATGAATAAGCTCAGAGTAGCTCAAAGAACTATGGAGAGGGCTATGCTCGGGGTTTCTTTACGGGATCGAAATAGAAATAAGGAGATGCGTAGAAGAACTACTCGGGTCACCGACAGAGCCAAGCGGATTAACACGTTAAAGTGGCAATGGGCAGGCCATGTAGCTCGCAGAACCTATGACCGATGAGGCCGAAAAGTTCTCGAGTGAAGGCCATGGACCGGCAAGCGCAGCGTAGGACGTCCACCAACAAGATGAGCTGACGACCTGGTGAAGACCGCAGGTCGACGGTGGATGCAGATCGCTTCCAACTGCAATAACTGGAAATCCATGAGGGAGGCCTATGTCCAGCAGTGGACGTCCTACTGCTGAAATGATGATGATGATGATGTAACTTCATAACCATTATTAACATACATAACATACGCATAGGTACTACCTAAATTAGCCAAAAATATAAACAGCTTGATACTACGTATAGTCACAAAATAACATTTCTGAACGAATTTATAAATATCTGATAAACAAAAATTCTTATACAGAAATTGAATTTAGGTACCTATGTACGTTATAATTATTTTTTTCTGGGAACTAATGCGATATTTAAATAACTTAAGTATATATGTTATTTCGGGCGCAGACAAATCTAAAAGCAAAGTCATCAAATTACGAAATAGAAAGGTCACTTCAACTTTCCACATGAAGTAATCGAGCATCAAATATGGCATAAGAAATCTAAGATTATTGCTACGAACACTTTCACTTAGTTTCCAATTACCGTGCTCTATTGTGTATTTGTGTCTTTATTGCAATGGAAATATTTTGTGATTTATAGCTTTATAAGAAACTGCGAAGCGCTTATCCCATCATTCTTCTAGAGCCACTTGAATTTAGCGAATAGATACAAGAACTTGTTGATCTATAATTCTCGTCGTAAGAATTAATCTTCTGCCTATTGTTGTACGTCTTAAATGGACTAATTGTAAAAACTGGTACTAACGTAAAGATCTGTAAAAGCAGCAATTAAATTATTTCTAATTACGATTTTATCTTTAGCAAATAGAAAGTGAATATGGTTTTGCATTTTGGAGATCATACTAAATCTAATGAACGATTCTATTTAACATTAGATTTCGATTGTTTTTTTTTATTTGACTGCTAACTATGGCAATGCCAAAAGAAATGTTTAACTTAACACCATTCATTTTCTTGTTGTTATTCTTCAAATGTTTACGTCTTGACTTTCTTTTGTTTGATACTTTTGTCCTTTGTTACCATAAACTCTCAATGTTTTACAATCGTTACCTACAACGGGTCTGCCCATAGGGCCATATTCCATATTGACGTTAAGCTACCGTCATTATCATTGGCCTTTGCGTCTATTTCAGACGCATTTTTTTCATATTTTTATACGACTAAATGAAGAGATAAGCCGAAGGCCAAAAAACTGCAATACCGCTGTGTTCACAGATATGATGAACAGTACATTCTTGATCTTACAGAGCGACCGCAAGACAAAACAAACCTACCACTCAATTTCTTTGAATTTATTTCACCTTAGAAGGTGCACTGCAGGTGGCACTGCAAAACTAGGTCATATTTTCAACAAAATAAGGGTTTGTTTACCTTGCAATCATATCTACGTTTAGTTTGATTACCTCCGCCCACGGGTGCAGCTTTTATAGCATCGAAATCATCATAATTTAAATCATATGCGAGCCTTAATAAGGTTGTATTTATAATGTTATTGATTTATTTGATGTTATTCGTGTTGACTTCCAGAAGTTTCGTAATAAGCTTTCGTAAATCACTTCCAAGACAAAACCAAAGTAGGTATAATCTAATTAATTCTATATTCGCTAATTAATTTAAGGAAAAAATTTGATAAGAAAACACTTATAAGTAAGTACCTACCAACTGGGTACTTACCACATTTAAGAATTTTTGAAACCATTTAGCGAGGTGCCTATTATAAATTAGAGAATAAAATGTGGACAAGACAAGAAATAGCGCAATTATTTCGTTATATACTAGATATAGTATATAGATGCCTTTATAAAACATAGTCTTAGAATAAGTATACATGAGTCATTCCATAATACATAATACAAAGCAAGAAGTTGTAGGTATGGCAGGTTAGGATTTGTTGGAGATGTAGGTACCTACTTGATTTCTTGTTTTCAATCTATAGTTCCGTAAGTTGAACAAGTTTAGAGCCGTCATAAACGGTAATTGCCGTAGAGATACGCTGTACTTTCTCACTTATTAAACCGCGACGTCTCCATCTATGCAACGCTTGTTTTTATTAAGATTCGTGTTCGTTGATACTCGGCGAGTCGATTGGGACAGTGCAGGCTGAAAACACTGAAACTTGTCACTAAAATATTATAATAATAAACCTGTCTCGTCTCCCCAAAGCATTCCAGTCATATCACATCACTCCTTCGATTTGTGCAACCAATCTCTTTCAAATGAGCAGAGGTCGTCCCGCCATCGCTTCCTCGGCCTGAACTGAAATAGCTACTAATTAATATTAATTCATGCCCGAAATGTTTCCATCCAGTACCAGTAAAAACTTCCCAACGTGTACACGATTCACGATAGGAATAAATTCAGACGACATCGTGTAAATAGCGGGAAACCAATGCGTACAGTTGGCACTGGGTCGAAAAGAATGGCGCGATAAAATACACTCCTTCCTTGGGTATACCTAATTGCTATACCAAACAGGGAGTCATTCAATGTTTTGTTATTTTTTGAAGCCGTACAGATAAAGCTCTATCAAACGATTGACATTATGCACGAAAGTAAGTGCCGAAAGCGCAATTTGCTTAAAAGTTAAACGATTTGTCTAGGTTACAATAGCTGTACCTCGTTTACCACTGTCGTTTACTGCGATTATGTGATATAAATTCTACGCTCAGCTTTGCAACTATTCGAGTTTATCAGAATATTGTAACTCAATCTACAGTATCAAACCCATCATTGATAGGCCATTTATCAAAGCTTCCATTTTGTAATTTTTTGACACCTGCACTAAAATGGATTTTTATGTTGTGTCGTAAAAGATTTTTTGAAAGCGCTTCTAAAATTTAATTTTGCTTTATAGAGCAAAAGATCTTCAAGGCTCTTCTATTTTTGTAGGTACTATATTTTCAACTGTAGGAAAAGATTTACCCACTTCGAAAGCTTCATATTTGCAAATAGAGGAAAAGATTTCAACGCGCTTCTACATTTTTGCATAATGGAGGAAAAGATTTCAACACGCTTCTACATTTTTGCATAATGGAGGAAAAGATTTCAACACGCTTCTAACTTTTTGCAAATAAAACTACAATTTTGCAAATTGAGGAAAATAATAGAATAGGAGGTTATCGAGTCATGTGTATTTTAAGAAGTGATCATCGAAGGCATCGAAACTCTTCAATGGTCACACCTTTCAACTCACCATCATTAAGGTTAGAAATAGTGATCTATCTGATTTATTATATAACTGAATAATAATATTTTTCCCATCCTGTCACCATGCCTACCATACTCGACTTACTTGTGCAAACAGTGCACAGACATAATGCCATTCTTCACGAAAGAGCTATAGAATTATGAATCCAAATTACTACTCATCGTTGATACTATGTCATTCGATATTACACTCACATCACACAATGTATCGCACAGTACCTCCGTATTGTTTGTCTTCGCGGAAATACTCATCGGAATGTACAATTAATTAACCTTGGTATCATGAACATAGGGATTTTTTTACGGTAAACCATAAACGAACATGCATATTCTTCTTAGAAGGCCGCCTCCTCGCGAAAGTTATTTATTTATTTATTATGACACTCCTACTAGATCTTCACATTACATTCACAAAAGTAAATTTACATAAAATGGTCCCGTGTGAGACACGTTTACAGGAATGTACAACACTTATTATAAAAGCTAGAAACAATATTGCTCATAATCTAAAGTTGGCAATCACTAGGGCAGATTTTAACCTTCGAAGTTTTCGAACTACATACATATACTGTTTCCTTATAACTATAGTTAAATGCTTTGATTGAGGTATACATAGTCAAATACTATTTTTATATTCGAAAGTATAGAATAAATATTATAAAAAATAAAGATTAAGCATTCTTCTATCGAAATCATTCACATTTTATTGTCTCTACATAAAATTACTCTCTGTATGTACGTGCTTGATGATTTAATGGTACGTACGTTTATGAATATTTTATTAACGAATTGCATCTCTCTCTAACGAGGTAATAGAACAAGGATAGGTGGTAGGTGATTAAATTCGGCTATTTCCCAGGGCCGTTGTCCAGCCGTTACGGTTCACGCTCCGGTACCGATGCCTCGGGTTTGTTGGGGATCTTTGGTTCCTTGGGTGCTGATGGAATTTTTTTTCTAGCGCTTTCAAAAAAAAAAAAAAGGTTATTTAACTAAGATTAAGTTTCTTGGAGAAGGGCGTGTAAGTACTGGACGTGCATCAAATAGGCGGATTGAAGCCCCCGGTGGAATGGAAGAGAAGGCAGGTCTTTGCCCGGCTGTAGGACCTTACTCTTTGATATTAGCCAAAAGGCCGAGAAGCGATCAGTGGGATCCTGTGGCTTGTTATGTGTACCTATACGCAGATTAGATTACCGATGGATTTACTGAAATAAGTAATAATTATAATAGTAAATCCTATTTAAATATTGTTTAATATTCGTAAAATCGGTTTTAGCACATTTAATAGCTTTTGATTGCACTTCGAAAACATGAATTGCCATTAGAAAATTATATAGGTAGAGAGTATCTTAAAAAAAGTCGTTGTTAGGACATGTAAGATTTGAGATCTACATCATTTCCTAGGGCAAAATACGTTTTAGAGTAGGTGCGGCTACTTACGAACACACCTATCAATAGGCAAACTCACGCTTGGCCAATGTATTCTTATTCATCAGTCTTGTTTCTTGTATGCTTATATTGTACAGTTACTACATAATGTACAACAATGATTGCCTGCAACATGTTGTTGGCAATTTAATTTTGATTTAGTTGATTAACCCGTTAGAATTTTTGTAGTAAAATTTATGATCGTCAATTTAGAAATCTCGTAAGATAGAGCGTGGGTCGTAGGCAAATACATACAGGGTGTTTGGTGCAACGTGTGCCAAATTGAAATGGTCGGGTCATCTGCTATCCTTTCTGTGGTTTTTTTTTCATCGACTTTTTATTGTTTTATTAAATACCCAATTTTACATTCAAATACAAATAAAAAAAAGTATAGGTCGCAGACTCTGAATTTTAATTTGATTTAGATGTGTATTGTATTACAGTACTTTTAAGTTCAAAATTAGTGACATTTGGCCATCTAGTTTTTTTAATTTACTCTCAAAGTTTCGGACTTCGATTAAAGCTGTCCATGTTACAGCTATTGCATGGCTATAAAAAATAGCAGATAAAAAAAAGAAAGATAGATAATAAAAGATAATATTTAAGTCTGTACACAATTTTAGTTCCTTTTTCTGATTTATATTATTTTATACCTCCAGCAACTTTGAAAAATGAAGGCCAAAAAGAAGCCTAAAATTCTTACCAAGAAGGATCTCGAAGAACCTGTCGATAACTTGGCTGATATCTCCGATTTGTCCGGATCTGATTTTGAAGACGACTCTTGCTATGCCTATAGTGTTCTATTCCCGATAGCTACTTGAATCAACCAGACGATTACGTGATAGAACAGCGACTTGAAGAAATTTTTGGCGCGGGAGATGATTATAATGATATGAATGTACAAGTATGGCCGTGGGGTGCCGGCAGTAAAATGTTTCCCCTGCTCTCTCGCCCGTGGGTGCAGTAAGATTCTGCCAAGGGCTACCTCCGGAAGATGGGCAGCAGCGTCTTTCCGTGTATCAATATCCTGTACTGCGCTCGCCCATCCGCCTGCCAAGCGTGGTGAGTATGGCAACAACCCCTCATGATGCATGAGGGAGGCCTTTGTCCAGCAGTGGATATCCTACAGCTGAGATGAATTCTAGAAACAGAAAGCAGCATTTCTGACCCGATTCTAAAGATAGCAAGCCCTTGCGTCACTCTTAACGCAATCCTACGAGATTCTATCTCAGGAATGCACTCAACTCAACTTACGTAGGTAACTAGGTAGAAGGTAGGTACCTACAAGCGTTTTTATACTTGCAATCTCATTAGCGATTATCGCTGTAAGATCGACCGACATTCTCACGCAAATGGTTTTAATGTACATCACTCTTTCTAAAATACTCATTCATCATTCATAGAACTCATTCAATTCGATACTCGCGTCATGATTCGTTTTTATTATTATTATTATTATTTTGGATTTCGATTTTAATCAGGTCGGCACTACTAGATAGGGCCGGAGTTTATCTTATATGTATTGCGCCATTTGTGTCCACTGCTCAGCAAACGCTTTATTATTTTTATTTATTTATTCAAATTGCATAATGGGCTTACAGATAAATACAAGGCACTATACTAATTTAAATATACAATAAATAAAAAATACTTCATCATCAGAAAATTTTAAAAATGGAGCCGACTCTAAAACATGACCTACCGTATGAAAAGAGACACCAAAATCCAATCTTAATACAAAAAAAATATACGGTTGAATAGAGAACCTCCTTTTTAAAATCCTACTGACTTTGGGGCTTGATAGTGCTGTGTAAAATATCCAGCATAATAAAAGAGGGAAAAACAAACCAGAAACCAGGCTTACATGCACTCAATTTACGTAGGCAACAAGGTAACTTAGAAGGTATAAGCGTTTTTACACGTACAAGCTCATTAGAGATTATCGCTGTAAGATCGACCGGCATTCCCGCCGTCAAGTTATCATTATCCGATCAGCACGCAAAATGACTTTACGTGACTAAAAAATCCTTATATTACGTTTTTGTGATAACTATTATTATGTTTTACGAGCCATCACTATCTTATTACTTTTCACATCCAGCGTTTATGATTCAAGAAAATCTGTTTACCGCTTTGTAGATTATTAGTTTATCAGATTGGTAAACTTTCGCAATCAATAGACATTATTTTAAAGTAAGAGCCTGCTAAGGGATACCTCCGGAAGATAGGCAGCAGCGTCTTTAAGTACGTGTATCAACATTCCGTACTGCGCTCGCCAACCCGCCTGCCAAGCTGGTATGGTAACTACCCCACATGGAGATCCATGAGGGAGGCTTGTGCTCAAATTCCTTGTTTTAAAATTGGGAAATAATAAAACGAGGTTATTACGCGATAAATTCCCGTTAAACAGTTTGAAATTAAATTTATCAGCTTATTGGTGGCAACACATCATCGTGAGGCAACCAGCGGCTCAGTTAGCTTCAGAGGGGTTGATAATTATGTTCTTTCCTCTGAGTAAAACTTACTAAGCTGAGGGTTGGCATAGGTGCCGGGTACCATCTAATCCATCGTCTCAGGCACTGCTGCGACCCGTACAGCATGAGAAACTCGTCCAGCACTAATACCATCCTCCCAGCATAGTCAGCTATGCTAGTCAGAGGAAAGAACAGGTCAACGGTCAATGTCTGAACCTTAGAAGCGATAAATCCTCGTCTAAGGTCTGAGCGCGACAAAGCTGCTGGTTTCTTCGCGATGTTTTCCTTCACCATTAAAACACGTTATAAATGATTTTTTTAAGAAAGAAAAATCCCTTGGTAAGCCGATATTGAGCCCACGACTTTTGGTGCGCAATTCGGAGGTGCATACCACTCGACCTATTAAGTTAATTTGAAATAATTATTTACTTGGTAATTTGAATAGGACACGTTGAAGTGTTTTTGATAGGTGATCTTTTCTATTGTTTTGTGCCCAATACAAAGTTTGTCATGTAATAATATTTTTTAAATAGTTATTTGAAACAAATACACAGAATATATTATATAAACAAATTTGGAACGTTGAAATGCTGCGAAAGTTAAGAAAACTGTACTTATTGCATTATCCCAACACAAAAGATTTAAACGCGCTACACTTTTATTTCACTGTGTTTAATTTCCATCATTATTTAAATATTTATTGAAACTCTATTGCATATCGATGTTAATGAACTAACTTGTATCGTATAACTCTCCATCTACAAAAAAAATAGAACAGAGAAAACAGGCATGCTAAGAGCTCATAAAATTAATTGGCATGGCGTACGGAAGATGCTTACTTGCGCCTACGAACGAAACGGAAAGTATAATATACTTACAATACCTAACTATACAATATCTATAGACTCCACATCGTCGATGATGATAATAAAAGAGAGATTAAACATCCGATTTTCATGATCCTGATGAATATGTTTTCAAGATAGCTATCTTCCGATACCGCCACTGTGAATTTTCTAACATTTAAGTGTTTTGATGTGAAACTGTGGTCTTCTTCATCAGACTCAGTTTAAATTAGGGCTTAAACTAATGAAATCTATTATAGATTTATACAGCGTCAGCAACTGGTAATCATGCTGTACGGGACGCTGCAGTGCCTGGGACATTGTTAGATGGATTAGGCTTGCCCAGCACCTATACCATCCTCTCAGCTTAGTCAGCTATTATTTAGAGGAAAGAACAAGTCAATACGTCAACAGTAAACGGCAGTGCACCAATGGATCTTTCTTTCCTGAAAAATGTATGTGCACACTTAACACATGCTTTAACGGTGAAGGAAATATCGTGAGGAAACCCGCGGCTTATAGTTAGCTTCAGACGTATTGACCTGTTCTTAATGAAATAAACTCGTATACTAAACCTAGCAGACATATAAAACCCAGACGACATGTCTCAGACATTCAATACTGTAACAGTACCGGTGATTTATATCGGACTAGCTTTTACCCGCGACTTCGTCCGCATAAGTTTTTTTGTTTTCTCCCGGCTATAAGTCCCCCTGCAACAATGTCCCACTATCGTGTTCCAGTCCTCAACTTCACATCAAAATTTGTTCAAAAGCAACCTAAGCTACATAATGGATAGCTCCGAATGTTTCCTTAGTAAATATAAAAAGTAAATAATGTAAATCGGTTTAAAATACTACTAACTACCTACCTGCCAACCCCCGATGTTAGACAGTGTGACATCCGTAACATCGTCTGCGTAGGAAGTACTAACTTAATGTAAGTAGTATAATAATGTAGGAAGCTAAAAATAAGAGGCCTTATTACTGTAGTACATTTTTGTAAACTATGTTCTTTGTTTTTCCCTCTCTGGCCAACACATGGAGATTCTGTGGACTTGAAACACGTGAGCAAGCCACGTATAATTGTCCGTGAGAAAAACAACTCTTTTCTAAATTAATGCCGGCTACTTTTAATGTTTGCCCCTGAGCTTTATTTATCGTCATAGCGAATGCGATTTTCAGCGGAAACTGTAATCTCTTAAACTGGAATGGCAAATCTGTCGGAATTATGGGTATACGGGGGATTAAAACGTTCTCTCCTTTTGCCATTCCAGTCATAATGATTGCTTTTACAATATTGCGACCGAGGTGTGTCACTTGCAACCGTGTGCCATTACACAGTCTTGGTGTATCTAAATTCCGCATTAAAAGGACAGGAACGCCTACTTTCAGCCTCAGTTTGTGTGAAGGTACTCCCGACAGTTCTAAAGAATTAAGAAATTCTACAGGGTATGATGTTACTTGTTCAGTATCCATTACAGTGTCTACAGAGAGAAACTCAACAATATCACCTTCCACGCGTGACATAATTTGCTCGTTTATCTGTCCCACCATTTCATTCGTCGGCGCTAAAATTGCTCTTTCACATAACCAGTCTCTATTCCTCATATTAGTTAGCAGTTCGCTATAGACGAAGTTATTTAGATCATCTGGATTATGCACAACATTGCAGAATTCACGATCCAATGTAATCATGCCATTACCATCCTTTGCCATACGATCTTCTCCAATTTTAAGAAAAGCAGCAGCATATTGTCCAGATTGTACATCATTGTGTAGTTGCACTCTCATATTTGTAGACAGACTAAACGTTTTTACGTGCACCCATAACGTTGACGCTTTTAAACACGCATTTATTTCATCTGCAGGGGTGCCTTTAGTGATAACCGGCAAAGTCTGTCTAAAATCGCCCGCTAAAAGTACCACCATCCCCCCCATGATATTTGGATTACTCTTGATGTCTTTCAAAGTCCGATCTAGAGCTTCAATTGCTCTTTTATGGGACATAGTACACTCATCCCAAACTAATAATTTACATTGCTGCAACATACGTCCACGCTCGCTGTTTTTACTTATATTACAGACTGGCATTTCTTCATGGGCTAAGTTTAATGGCAGTTTAAGCACCGAATGTGCCGTTCGACCACCATTGAGCAGAGTGGCGGCTATTCCGGAAGAGGCAACTGCTACAGCAATTCCTTTATCTTTTCGGATTTGCGCTAAAAGCAAGTTTAAAAGAAAGGTTTTTCCCGTGCCTCCGTGAGCATCCAAAAATAACAAACCACCTTCGCCATCTTCGATTTTTTTGAAAACATTGTCAAATACTAACCTTTGTTCTGGGATCAAACGTGGAACAGACTCTGTCAATTGTTGTTGTAAGGAAGCAGTATCGTAATCTAGTTCCCGTATTAAATCGCTACTGATTTCCTCGGTTCTCTGTGGTCTGATCATTCCATAATCTGATAAATCCTTTCTAGAAATTGTTTTAACCTGGTCTTCAATTTTTGTCAGACCCTCATTGTAAATTAAATCACTGTACGTGACATTGGGATTTTGCTCTTGTAATCTGTGCTATTTCAACTCGGAATTTAAAAAGAACGTTTTTAGCTAACCAAAAATACGCAACGAATAGAGTTTCGTAACGCAATATTTCAATATTCGCATACGTGCGACGACGACGTCTGCCCTCGTGCGTCTGCCCGCTTGGGTAGGCACAGTTGGGCACGGCCCTCCCCTCGCGCCGCACCGCCTCTTCGCTCGGCGCAGCGTCTTGTATTCACTACGACGACGTATGATTTGAAGGTTTGCGTTATATTGAATTATTTTCCCTCGTTGAATAGTAAACAAACTAAGTGTAGGTGTTATAATTTCGGTGATGAACTGATTACCTATCCGTTTCTTTGTCTAAAATGAGTATTAACTTATCACTATGATTGATTACTGAGCATAAAGTTCGTATAAATGTCTATCTAATTACCTCCTCAAGTTTAAAGCGTAGCTAGTTATGTAGTACTATATTAATTCTGTGGTGTAGGTAATTAGATTTTATCTGTATGTTATTTAACAGTCAGTTGAATAAAAAATCGTATACAAATCAGATCAATAGCTATGGCGTAATGTGATTCTAGACAGAGTTTTAATGTTGTAGATAGGTAGCTGTGTATAGGTTCCTGTGGGAATGAGATATTTTCCCGAAGTAAAAAGTAGTCTGAATTTTGGTACAGTCAAGGTCAAAAATATGTATACACCACAGAGTGACAAAAAGCGTAGTCATCTGAATGGTCATAAATTCGGCAAAATAAAAATGTACCTAAATTTGTATACATACTTTGAGAGATAACTATGTAAACAACAGTTGCAATAATATGTCCTCATTTATTTAATCATAAACTTAGATACACCATAAAGTTCAAAAATATATATATACACTATAATGTGTCACTTTTGAATTTTTAATTTCATTTGACTTCCCGTATCATTGTGTAGGTGAAAATGTATCGCATTAGCGATCATTTAAAACACAGGATTGTTGCCTTCTGCGAGGAGGGTGTATCCGTGTCTGATATAGCTGACGAATTGGGCATCACGGTAAGAAAAATGTTATGTAATTAGAACTTACCGCCGAAAATGTCACTTTCTTTTAGCTTTAGAATACTTCGTCATAGATAATACGAATAATTTTCCATTTCAGAGAAAAACAGTTTATATATGGAAGCAAAGATACGGGTATATAGACATATTAGATCAGGTACTCCTTCCAACAGGTCATACATACTTTGGAAATTGACATATCAAATTCGTCCATACATAATGCGATACTAGTGCAGCAGTGGATTAACTAGCATGAGGACCTTAATTTAATAAAGATGCCCCCAAAAAGTCCGGACATAAACCCAATTGAAAACTTGTGGGGTCTAATGGTTCAAAACTGGGACTCTTCAGTTGTGAGAACCACTGAAAATTTAAGAAATGTTTAAACATGGTAAACTCAATGAGAGACCGACTAGACGCGGTTATTGAAGCTGACGGAGGATATACTCGCTATTGAGTAATTTTTGTTTCAAAATGGAGGACAAATATTAGAATTATTATTTTCCACTTAAGTTTAAGGAGCTACTTTTTTAGTTATTTATTACAGTTATTTTAATTAAATATATGCCTTTTATTAAAAATACGTAAAAAAACAGAAAATAGGGTAAGTCGCCAATTACTGGCCACCTTTCATAACTGGCCCCATCATACTAATAATACAATCTGTTCACGTACAGAATTCATTTTCAGTTTAAGGTGTTATTGACTGGCCACCCTTCAATAACTGTCGAAACCACGTTATACGAGAATAAAACGAATGAAGTAGGTGCACATAGTTCATGTTTAGTATGACGTCACGCCAATAACGTCGTGACAGGTCAAAACATGAGACAAACATATGCAATGACAAGTCTGCACTGTTTTCGTGAATTGTCAAAACATTCTATTCAAATTTGTTTCGTGTGACAAGACCGTAAAGTTGATTTTCGCTGATTTATATTTTGTATACATATTTTCGTAGCAGTTACTGAATCTATCTTTAATGACATAAATATGACTACAATATTTTGCATCATTTGCAGGATACTTATTATGTAATTTTGATTGCATACAAGTTTTTGAACTTGCCTTATACATATTTATGTGGCCATTGCAGTTTGCATATTTATTAGTGTTTGGAGGAGTACATATCTTTTGAATTTTTTATGATTACTTTATTTTTACAACATTACTTGCATATATATCTTTGACCTTGACTGTACATTACTATTGTACATTATTATTGTACTGACATTCTCACGCAAATGGTTTTAATGTACATCACTCTTTCTAAAATACTCATTCATCATTCATAGAACTCATTCAATTCGATACTCGCGTCATGATTCGTTTTTATTATTATTATTATTATTTTGGATTTCGATTTTAATCAGGTCGGCACTACTAGATAGGGCCGGAGTTTATCTTATATGTATTGCGCCATTTGTGTCCACTGCTCAGCAAACGCTTTATTATTTTTATTTATTTATTCAAATTGCATAATGGGCTTACAGATAAATACAAGGCACTATACTAATTTAAATATACAATAAATAAAAAATACTTCATCATCAGAAAATTTTAAAAATGGAGCCGACTCTAAAACATGACCTACCGTATGAAAAGAGACACCAAAATCCAATCTTAATACAAAAAAAATATACGGTTGAATAGAGAACCTCCTTTTTAAAATCCTACTGACTTTGGGGCTTGATAGTGCTGTGTAAAATATCCAGCATAATAAAAGAGGGAAAAACAAACCAGAAACCAGGCTTACATGCACTCAATTTACGTAGGCAACAAGGTAACTTAGAAGGTATAAGCGTTTTTACACGTACAAGCTCATTAGAGATTATCGCTGTAAGATCGACCGGCATTCCCGCCGTCAAGTTATCATTATCCGATCAGCACGCAAAATGACTTTACGTGACTAAAAAATCCTTATATTACGTTTTTGTGATAACTATTATTATGTTTTACGAGCCATCACTATCTTATTACTTTTCACATCCAGCGTTTATGATTCAAGAAAATCTGTTTACCGCTTTGTAGATTATTAGTTTATCAGATTGGTAAACTTTCGCAATCAATAGACATTATTTTAAAGTAAGAGCCTGCTAAGGGATACCTCCGGAAGATAGGCAGCAGCGTCTTTAAGTACGTGTATCAACATTCCGTACTGCGCTCGCCAACCCGCCTGCCAAGCTGGTATGGTAACTACCCCACATGGAGATCCATGAGGGAGGCTTGTGCTCAAATTCCTTGTTTTAAAATTGGGAAATAATAAAACGAGGTTATTACGCGATAAATTCCCGTTAAACAGTTTGAAATTAAATTTATCAGCTTATTGGTGGCAACACATCATCGTGAGGCAACCAGCGGCTCAGTTAGCTTCAGAGGGGTTGATAATTATGTTCTTTCCTCTGAGTAAAACTTACTAAGCTGAGGGTTGGCATAGGTGCCGGGTACCATCTAATCCATCGTCTCAGGCACTGCTGCGACCCGTACAGCATGAGAAACTCGTCCAGCACTAATACCATCCTCCCAGCATAGTCAGCTATGCTAGTCAGAGGAAAGAACAGGTCAACGGTCAATGTCTGAACCTTAGAAGCGATAAATCCTCGTCTAAGGTCTGAGCGCGACAAAGCTGCTGGTTTCTTCGCGATGTTTTCCTTCACCATTAAAACACGTTATAAATGATTTTTTTAAGAAAGAAAAATCCCTTGGTAAGCCGATATTGAGCCCACGACTTTTGGTGCGCAATTCGGAGGTGCATACCACTCGACCTATTAAGTTAATTTGAAATAATTATTTACTTGGTAATTTGAATAGGACACGTTGAAGTGTTTTTGATAGGTGATCTTTTCTATTGTTTTGTGCCCAATACAAAGTTTGTCATGTAATAATATTTTTTAAATAGTTATTTGAAACAAATACACAGAATATATTATATAAACAAATTTGGAACGTTGAAATGCTGAGAAAGTTAAGAAAACTGTACTTATTGCATTATCCCAACACAAAAGATTTAAACGCGCTACACTTTTATTTCACTGTGTTTAATTTCCATCATTATTTAAATATTTATTGAAACTCTATTGCATATCGATGTTAATGAACTAACTTGTATCGTATAACTCTCCATCTACAAAAAAAATAGAACAGAGAAAACAGGCATGCTAAGAGCTCATAAAATTAATTGGCATGGCGTACGGAAGATGCTTACTTGCGCCTACGAACGAAACGGAAAGTATAATATACTTACAATACCTAACTATACAATATCTATAGACTCCACATCGTCGATGATGATAATAAAAGAGAGATTAAACATCCGATTTTCATGATCCTGATGAATATGTTTTCAAGATAGCTATCTTCCGATACCGCCACTGTGAATTTTCTAACATTTAAGTGTTTTGATGTGAAACTGTGGTCTTCTTCATCAGACTCAGTTTAAATTAGGGCTTAAACTAATGAAATCTATTATAGATTTATACAGCGTCAGCAACTGGTAATCATGCTGTACGGGACGCTGCAGTGCCTGGGACATTGTTAGATGGATTAGGCTTGCCCAGCACCTATACCATCCTCTCAGCTTAGTCAGCTATTATTTAGAGGAAAGAACAAGTCAATACGTCAACAGTAAACGGCAGTGCACCAATGGATCTTTCTTTCCTGAAAAATGTATGTGCACACTTAACACATGCTTTAACGGTGAAGGAAATATCGTGAGGAAACCCGCGGCTTATAGTTAGCTTCAGACGTATTGACCTGTTCTTAATGAAATAAACTCGTATACTAAACCTAGCAGACATATAAAACCCAGACGACATGTCTCAGACATTCAATACTGTAACAGTACCGGTGATTTATATCGGACTAGCTTTTACCCGCGACTTCGTCCGCATAAGTTTTTTTGTTTTCTCCCGGCTATAAGTCCCCCTGCAACAATGTCCCACTATCGTGTTCCAGTCCTCAACTTCACATCAAAATTTGTTCAAAAGCAACCTAAGCTACATAATGGATAGCTCCGAATGTTTCCTTAGTAAATATAAAAAGTAAATAATGTAAATCGGTTTAAAATACTACTAACTACCTACCTGCCAACCCCCGATGTTAGACAGTGTGACATCCGTAACATCGTCTGCGTAGGAAGTACTAACTTAATGTAAGTAGTATAATAATGTAGGAAGCTAAAAATAAGAGGCCTTATTACTGTAGTACATTTTTGTAAACTATGTTCTTTGTTTTTCCCTCTCTGGCCAACACATGGAGATTCTGTGGACTTGAAACACGTGAGCAAGCCACGTATAATTGTCCGTGAGAAAAACAACTCTTTTCTAAATTAATGCCGGCTACTTTTAATGTTTGCCCCTGAGCTTTATTTATCGTCATAGCGAATGCGATTTTCAGCGGAAACTGTAATCTCTTAAACTGGAATGGCAAATCTGTCGGAATTATGGGTATACGGGGGATTAAAACGTTCTCTCCTTTTGCCATTCCAGTCATAATGATTGCTTTTACAATATTGCGACCGAGGTGTGTCACTTGCAACCGTGTGCCATTACACAGTCTTGGTGTATCTAAATTCCGCATTAAAAGGACAGGAACGCCTACTTTCAGCCTCAGTTTGTGTGAAGGTACTCCCGACAGTTCTAAAGAATTAAGAAATTCTACAGGGTATGATGTTACTTGTTCAGTATCCATTACAGTGTCTACAGAGAGAAACTCAACAATATCACCTTCCACGCGTGACATAATTTGCTCGTTTATCTGTCCCACCATTTCATTCGTCGGCGCTAAAATTGCTCTTTCACATAACCAGTCTCTATTCCTCATATTAGTTAGCAGTTCGCTATAGACGAAGTTATTTAGATCATCTGGATTATGCACAACATTGCAGAATTCACGATCCAATGTAATCATGCCATTACCATCCTTTGCCATACGATCTTCTCCAATTTTAAGAAAAGCAGCAGCATATTGTCCAGATTGTACATCATTGTGTAGTTGCACTCTCATATTTGTAGACAGACTAAACGTTTTTACGTGCACCCATAACGTTGACGCTTTTAAACACGCATTTATTTCATCTGCAGGGGTGCCTTTAGTGATAACCGGCAAAGTCTGTCTAAAATCGCCCGCTAAAAGTACCACCATCCCCCCCATGATATTTGGATTACTCTTGATGTCTTTCAAAGTCCGATCTAGAGCTTCAATTGCTCTTTTATGGGACATAGTACACTCATCCCAAACTAATAATTTACATTGCTGCAACATACGTCCACGCTCGCTGTTTTTACTTATATTACAGACTGGCATTTCTTCATGGGCTAAGTTTAATGGCAGTTTAAGCACCGAATGTGCCGTTCGACCACCATTGAGCAGAGTGGCGGCTATTCCGGAAGAGGCAACTGCTACAGCAATTCCTTTATCTTTTCGGATTTGCGCTAAAAGCAAGTTTAAAAGAAAGGTTTTTCCCGTGCCTCCGTGAGCATCCAAAAATAACAAACCACCTTCGCCATCTTCGATTTTTTTGAAAACATTGTCAAATACTAACCTTTGTTCTGGGATCAAACGTGGAACAGACTCTGTCAATTGTTGTTGTAAGGAAGCAGTATCGTAATCTAGTTCCCGTATTAAATCGCTACTGATTTCCTCGGTTCTCTGTGGTCTGATCATTCCATAATCTGATAAATCCTTTCTAGAAATTGTTTTAACCTGGTCTTCAATTTTTGTCAGACCCTCATTGTAAATTAAATCACTGTACGTGACATTGGGATTTTGCTCTTGTAATCTGTGCTATTTCAACTCGGAATTTAAAAAGAACGTTTTTAGCTAACCAAAAATACGCAACGAATAGAGTTTCGTAACGCAATATTTCAATATTCGCATACGTGCGACGACGACGTCTGCCCTCGTGCGTCTGCCCGCTTGGGTAGGCACAGTTGGGCACGGCCCTCCCCTCGCGCCGCACCGCCTCTTCGCTCGGCGCAGCGTCTTGTATTCACTACGACGACGTATGATTTGAAGGTTTGCGTTATATTGAATTATTTTCCCTCGTTGAATAGTAAACAAACTAAGTGTAGGTGTTATAATTTCGGTGATGAACTGATTACCTATCCGTTTCTTTGTCTAAAATGAGTATTAACTTATCACTATGATTGATTACTGAGCATAAAGTTCGTATAAATGTCTATCTAATTACCTCCTCAAGTTTAAAGCGTAGCTAGTTATGTAGTACTATATTAATTCTGTGGTGTAGGTAATTAGATTTTATCTGTATGTTATTTAACAGTCAGTTGAATAAAAAATCGTATACAAATCAGATCAATAGCTATGGCGTAATGTGATTCTAGACAGAGTTTTAATGTTGTAGATAGGTAGCTGTGTATAGGTTCCTGTGGGAATGAGATATTTTCCCGAAGTAAAAAGTAGTCTGAATTTTGGTACAGTCAAGGTCAAAAATATGTATACACCACAGAGTGACAAAAAGCGTAGTCATCTGAATGGTCATAAATTCGGCAAAATAAAAATGTACCTAAATTTGTATACATACTTTGAGAGATAACTATGTAAACAACAGTTGCAATAATATGTCCTCATTTATTTAATCATAAACTTAGATACACCATAAAGTTCAAAAATATATATATACACTATAATGTCTCACTTTTGAATTTTTAATTTCATTTGACTTCCCGTATCATTGTGTAGGTGAAAATGTATCGCATTAGCGATCATTTAAAACACAGGATTGTTGCCTTCTGCGAGGAGGGTGTATCCGTGTCTGATATAGCTGACGAATTGGGCATCACGGTAAGAAAAATGTTATGTAATTAGAACTTACCGCCGAAAATGTCACTTTCTTTTAGCTTTAGAATACTTCGTCATAGATAATACGAATAATTTTCCATTTCAGAGAAAAACAGTTTATATATGGAAGCAAAGATACGGGTATATAGACATATTAGATCAGGTACTCCTTCCAACAGGTCATACATACTTTGGAAATTGACATATCAAATTCGTCCATACATAATGCGATACTAGTGCAGCAGTGGATTAACTAGCATGAGGACCTTAATTTAATAAAGATGCCCCCAAAAAGTCCGGACATAAACCCAATTGAAAACTTGTGGGGTCTAATGGTTCAAAACTGGGACTCTTCAGTTGTGAGAACCACTGAAAATTTAAGAAATGTTTAAACATGGTAAACTCAATGAGAGACCGACTAGACGCGGTTATTGAAGCTGACGGAGGATATACTCGCTATTGAGTAATTTTTGTTTCAAAATGGAGGACAAATATTAGAATTATTATTTTCCACTTAAGTTTAAGGAGCTACTTTTTTAGTTATTTATTACAGTTATTTTAATTAAATATATGCCTTTTATTAAAAATACGTAAAAAAACAGAAAATAGGGTAAGTCGCCAATTACTGGCCACCTTTCATAACTGGCCCCATCATACTAATAATACAATCTGTTCACGTACAGAATTCATTTTCAGTTTAAGGTGTTATTGACTGGCCACCCTTCAATAACTGTCGAAACCACGTTATACGAGAATAAAACGAATGAAGTAGGTGCACATAGTTCATGTTTAGTATGACGTCACGCCAATAACGTCGTGACAGGTCAAAACATGAGACAAACATATGCAATGACAAGTCTGCACTGTTTTCGTGAATTGTCAAAACATTCTATTCAAATTTGTTTCGTGTGACAAGACCGTAAAGTTGATTTTCGCTGATTTATATTTTGTATACATATTTTCGTAGCAGTTACTGAATCTATCTTTAATGACATAAATATGACTACAATATTTTGCATCATTTGCAGGATACTTATTATGTAATTTTGATTGCATACAAGTTTTTGAACTTGCCTTATACATATTTATGTGGCCATTGCAGTTTGCATATTTATTAGTGTTTGGAGGAGTACATATCTTTTGAATTTTTTATGATTACTTTATTTTTACAACATTACTTGCATATATATCTTTGACCTTGACTGTACCTTCCTACCCTATAAGTTAAGTAGTGTGATGGTATGTCGCTAAGTTTCGATCCAAGTAAAACTGTTAAATAAAGACAGATGCATCAAAATTTTATAATAAATTCCCTAAATTATGGCGCCTACCGACCCTCTAAGTTAGAAAAGTGATCAAATACTAACTTTAAGTCTCAGTAACACTCATTTAAAAAAAAAAAACATCAAAATAATTTCAGTAGCTATGGCGTCATTCGCTTCTTGACACGATCACGCTAGATTTCCGCGGGAATGAGGTATTTTCCCGCCGTAAGAAGTAGCCTGTGTCCGTGCCTAGGATCCTATCTTTATATTAACCAAGTCTTATAAAAATCCGTTCAGCCGTTTAGGCATGATAGAGCAAAACTCCCACCAAAAACCATAAAAAAATCACTAACTCAATTCAGTTTTCTGCCTACTTCCTACCCCCTGAGTACTATGACGTGATCATCGTTTTTAGGTAACCATCTATTACCTTACTAAATTTCATCAAGATCTGTTCAGCCTTTTATACGTGAAAGAGCAAAAGTCCCAACAAAAACGACTAAAAATCACTAACTCAATTTAGTTATCTGCCTACTGCCTACCCCCTAAGAACGATGGCGTGATTATTTATAGCCTATGACCATTTCTAGGTTATCATCTATCACCATACCAAATTTCATCAAAATCCGTTCAGCCGTTTAGGCGTGAAAGAGTAACAGACAGACAGACAGACAGACAGACAGAGTTACTTTCGCATTTATAATATTAGTATGGATTTCATGCAACCGCTAGTCGCTACGGATACCTGTGTTTAACATAACTCTTAGCTGCTACGTGTTACAGCTATTATATGAAACACATCGCTTGTAACGCGGTTTAACCCTAGCGATTTTAGAACCACAAGTACTCTTAGATTTCCGGATACATTTGCAGCTACTAACTTATCGAAAATGACTGGAAAATGTCCTGTTATTTTAGACTTTGTAATGAAGATTTTATGAAGAGTACCAATGCAATATTGGTAAATTATTTAAATAACATTTGGAGCTTAACTCAACTTTCATTGAAGATATAGATGATTCCTCATCATCATCATCATCCAGAGCCTGAATTCACCCACCTATGTTTGTGCCATAACTCACGATCCGGTGCCAATCTGGTCCAGGTCAGTCCTACGACGATTTATTTTATAGATGACTAGCTTCTGCCCGCAGCTTTACATGTGTTGTACCCGAATAAAAAGTAGCCTATGTGATAATCCTGGTCAACATCAATACGTGTGCAAAGTTTCAGCTCGCTAGCCTAGCTTTTGCGTGAAGAGGTAACAAACCTCCATCCAAACAAACTTTCGGCTTTATAATATTAGCGAGATTTAGTTCGACTCATTTAGGTTTAGAACATATATTTTTTTGTATTCGTTGGTTCTCTTGCCGATCTTGATATACTTAGTGCGTATTACCTACGTCGGATTTTGAATATATATTAAAAAGACTTGTCAATAATTGGACGTCCATATAGAAATTATTACATCCTTTAAGCTTGTTTGAAATACTCCAGTTCCCTCAAAGATAATAAATAGAACAAAATATTAAATATATTTTAAATCGGTTGGTAACATTGTTCAAAGCAAGCTAACACAGTTACGTTTCTATTTGTTCTTACTGTTTTGTTCAATGAAATGCGTTCCGTTTTGTGCAAATATATCTTGGCCATCCTCAGTTGTCATCTATTGACACACTTTCTTCGTAAACACAAGACTTGAGATGGAAAGCAACGCTGTAATTGAGTTCCGAAGTTATCGGTATAACGAGCAAAGAAAGTTAAGCAGCGCGGATGTAGAGATCTGACCTTGACTTGCGCATCAGTGTTTTTCGCTAAGAACTAACTTGAAAGTTTGAATATCATAACTGATGTGTATGAAATGTTTATAATACTTTACAACCGACTCTAGGTGAAGTATACCTTGGATACTTGGATCAACATTACAGAATGTTGATCCATGCTTATTTCGGGTAGCGTGAAAAAAGAAAACTTATTCTTAACCGATACATTATTATTACTTTGGCTAAGGATCGAACAAAAGGGTTATTTCAGCGAATTATCTATTTATGGTCTACTAGCTTCTGCCCGCCACTTCGCATGCGTTGTACTCGAATAAAAAGTAGCCTATGTATTAATTCTGGTCAACATAAATACGTGTGCAAAGTTTCAGCTCAATCCGTAGCCCAGTTTTTGCGTGAAGAGGTAACAAACCTCCATACAAACAAACTTTCGGCTTTACAATATTATTGGGATTGGATGTCAGTCAAGGTATGATCAGAGTATACAGGGTGTATTATAACAAGTGTACTTATCCGAATGGGGGTGATTCTGACCATCCCAAGAAACAACTTTTGTTTAGCGACTTTTCAGGATTCAGTGATTTTCATTGTAGAAAAGACCACGAAATTGTAAACTTCAACAGCTGATTATACGATAGTGACAACCTAAAAGCCAGCTGATTCTTGACAGGGTCGTTGACCTCCGCGAAGAGTTGCCGTACAGGTACAAATAAAAATGAACACAAATAGGTTTTATTATTAAAACGTTAAAAAAAACCTGTTATGACCTCAGGATGTTTTCACATCACACCATTTAGTAAATTTATAAACAAAAAAATTTTGAAAAATACGTATTCCCGAATATTTTTCCTTCTAAAACTATTTGTTTTCTGAAACCCTCCTCTCCCCTTCGGGTTAGTACACATTTTATAATACACCCTGTATATCTTTCCCAACTGGTTTCAAAAAGCGGTCAAAACTGCGACATCCTCTTTCACTCCTTTTAAGCCATGTATGCCAAAACTCGTTTGACAGAGGTCTTATCACGAATCTAGATAATAACTGTATATTTGATTTAAATTATTACCTATGTGTCTTTAACACTTTTAGAGTGGATATAACTACACTAGTTCTCACACCTACATATTATAATGTTTATGTGTATAGATAGGCAATGGAAATAAAAGCTTTCTGAAGCGAACAAATTCAATTATTATATTTCATATATTTTGCTTTACATGTACATATTTTATATAGCTAAGATCTAAAATTGCCTTAAGTAAGTACATGTACCCTGCAAGGGCACTGCAATTGTGTTTAGGCCTATGTTAACAATATAAAATAAATCGTCAAATTCTAAAATTATTAAAATACAATTATGAATAAGCCAATAGAATTACGAAAATAAGATTAACATAAAAATGTCAAATATGTCATACAACAGAAAAATTCAAAAATAGTACATACATAAAGAAAATTTAAAAGTCAGTTAAATTAAATGTCATCAAAAAAAAGAGGTTAATAAGAATAATAATCCACTTATATGGTATCTAGTCAACAAAATGTCACAGATAAAAAAAAAAGTCACGAATCATTAATGCTTGTCGGAGAGAAATTGGTCAACTGTATAATAACATTTTTCTAACAAAAATTTAAATATTTGCAGAACATGTCGTCTCTTCCTAATTTTTAATTTTGTCGGGAAGTTTATTATACATTTTTACCTATCTGTAATTTGGGCTATTACTTACTAGCATAAGTTTAGTCGCGGGAAGAATAAGTTTGTTTTTATTTCGTCTGTTATAATTACTGTTGATGTCAATATTTGAATTAAAAAGATTTTTATGTTTTCTCACGAACGTCGTGGCCTGATGCATAGCGCTGTCTGTCTGTCTGTCTGTCCGTCCGATTACAACCGAACGCGTTGACCGATTTACATTAAACCTTTTTTGTTAGCATCGTCTTATTGAGAGAAGGGGACTGATTGATTTTGGTGTTTGATTGGGGTCACAGGGACCGGAGTAATTGTGACATCAAAAAGTCACAAAAAAAAGTCTTCAAATGGGCAAAAACGTCCAAAAACCCAAAAATTACATATTTGACCTTTGGTGACCGTTTGAGGCCTTCGCGCCCTTTTCTGGTACCCCTGCGTACCAATGCTTGTTTATATCTATCAATAGATTTAGACGAGATAAGCTAAGCCACCGCGTCGTATCCGTTTATGGCAAACCTTTCTATTAATTATTATGGAACCAGGACAATGCCAGTCTTTGTATGGGATTTGGTCCAAATGCTTCCCAAAGGATTCATTGGATCGGAGGATACCTTTTGCCTAACGACCCCGATGAGATCGATCCTGGGGTTTCTTAAACACGATCATAAAAGTTTTTGTCACATGACATGCAGCTGAGTTGTAGGTACTAGACATGTGCGCCGATGCTCATTCGACCGGCGGCGGCGTCTGGCGTCCAAAATGTCGGCGGCGGCGGCGTCATCGGCGTAATCGGCGTGGGTGTGAAATTAAGCAAAAGACACCTCAATCCTATTTTTTTTATTTATTCACTCATATTACGGGATCATTAATATACATTATACGGGACGCTTACGTAACTAGAGATCAGATAAATCGCATTTTAAATTATGACAGACTTGTATATTGTCTATACAATTGTAAAATCAAAATTTCAATAACAAAAAACCCTCTATGGCAACAATCAAACCACATAGTACAAAAAAGAGAGGAAACACACTATAGCAAGATGCAAATTATTTTAGTTTTTGTACTTGCTTCTTACACATGTCATAATTATCATGTATAAATATAATTTTGTCTACCGAAGTAGGGCTTAACCGTGACATTTTTGCCGTAATGGTTAGTCCCGCGACTGAAAAAACTCGCTCGCTTGGCGTGCTCGTCGCGGGGACGCTCATGATAGCCCGCCCTAACGCAGTTGAATAGCCCAGGAAAACTGTTTTTCTTTTCCTTCCAATAACGAAGTATGTTTCCGTCGAGCACATCCCTGTCAAAATTTCAACTGTCTACCTACCTATTACGTTTCAACAGTTACAGCCTCAACAAACTTAAGAGCAAAAATAGCCGAAAACATCTCGAACAAAACAATTTCACAATAGGTAAGAGTTTTCCCATGATCAAAGCCCATGATATAAAATACGTACAAGTTATAAATAGTCAACAAGTCCACACTACACCCCACTCACAACTCGCAGCATGCCAGCTTATTCATTAGTCAAATTTTAAAATGCAGACTGCAGGCAAATCACAGAGACTAACCTCTAAAGTCATTTTGTTTTTGAAAGCTACACAATAAATATAAGAAATCTTACCATCCCATAAGATCATCTTCATAGATAGATAGATAGATAGAAAACTCTTTATTGCACACCACATTAAAAGAACATAAACAATTTAGAAATAATGTAAAAAACAACACAGGAGTACAAAGGGCGGCCTTATCGCTATGAGCGATCTCTTCCAGGCAACCTTGGGATGGACAGGAAAATGAAGGAGGCTATATCGTGGCGTAACAAAATAATATAAGTAAAGAAATAAAACTAACATGAATAAATAAGTAAATAATCATTTTTATTTTTTTCTTTAGCCTCTAAAAAACACTAGGAACAGAATACATTGTCTGATAAGATGGACCTCTTCTTGTCATCCTTTTCGATAACCAATGTGCCGAAATATTTCCAACTGTGACTGTTTTTCAATGACGAATAGAGGGTTTTGACAGAAAATGTTTTACTTCGATCTTATTGTATGAAATTCCGATTGACGTCGTCTGACATGGTGCACAGTTTCTTATGTAAAAGATAACCTCCGAAAACGTGCGATTCTTAGTAGTTTTGTGCCAAAGAAAAGCAAATAAATAAATAAATAAATAATTAAAACTCGCGGAATTAAAACTAGATATTTTCATTGCATTTTATTGCCATAGATTTCCGCAAAGTAACGCCTGATTCGACTAATTATAAAAAATACTACTTTTAGAAATAGAATATACTAAATTTCGACGCCGATGACGCCGATGAAAAATTTCGGCGGCGGCGGCGTGGCCAAAATGATCGGCGGCGTGCGCCACGCCGATCGGCGCACATGTCTAGTAGGTACACATGCTTGGCAGTCCATCTTGAGAACTTAGACGCCAAATTTTATAAACCATATCTTTCTATAGATAGAGTGTGATTTAATGTTATCAAGTCAAAATAAACGAGCTCTATCCACTAAAGATTGACTTAAGCACAAAAGCCGAAAGAACAATTAAAAGTTTCTAGTCAAAACTAGATGGCGTTTGTTCATAACCCGAACTTTTGTATAGCTGACGATAAATCCAAAAATTCGAATACAAATCGCACGTGTTGATTCTTGGCTTAAAGTTTAGTATAAAGTGGTTTTGAATAATCTTTATTCGCTTGCGCGCATGGTTATTTCACTGAAAACGAGTGGTTTAAACCGAAACCTGGTAATTAACGTGTGAATGTGACTTCAAAGTGACCCCGGACACTACCATAGACAAGAACACATTCACAAATCACAGTATCCCAATTACACCTTGTGCAGAAAACCAACCAAATACGATCGCTACTCTATAATCAAAAATAAATCACGGCATTACTCGTATAATTTGCTCTTTGTAAGAATTGCTTTCTACAGACCGGTTGCTCTGACACCTGCCGGCTTTAATTGGAAGTAACTTACCATCCGCTTTGATGTGAAATAGGATGGGTGAGGTGGCTAGGTTAACGTCCATCGCATTTATAGAGTTATAATAACGTGATACAGCTCGCGGCTTCGCACGCGTTATAAACGGAAGATTTTTACGAATTGCCGTGGGGTGCCGGCAGTAGAATGTTACCCCTCCTCTCATGCCCGTGGATGCAGTAAGAGCCTGCTAAGGGTTACCTCCGGAAGATGGGTAGCAGCGTCTTTCCGTGTATCAACATCCCGTACTGCGCTCGCCGACCCGCCTGCCAAGCGTGGTGAGTATGGCAACTACTCCTCATGGAGATCCATGAGGGAGGCCTGTACAGTAGTGGACTTTTTACGGCTGGAATGATGATGATGATAAACGGAAAAGAAAATGAGACCGCACATACAAAGATGCGTGTTTGGTTTGTAATTATTAATTTTCTGTTATCGGGTCAACTTATAACTTTGTTCTATAGCAACTTGGATTTTCAACGTTCCCACACATCAGCGAGCTCGTTGGGAATTATTGGTCTGATAGCCGAACACTGTATTATTCATTGTCTTTTATGGATTACTTAGGTACGAGTAGGCAAGGATAAAAAAGACAAAATCTATTTGTGCTCAAATAAAGGATCCCTCTCATTAGATCCATTCAACAGATCCAGTCTGGATCTAGTAAGAGTTTCAACTGGTTTTAACTCCCAGTAGATCCAGTTTTTAGAATAGAAATAAATTATGGATGGTCGTATAAAAGCCTAATAATGTAAGTATATTCTGCCTTCAGAAAGTCGCATGTAAATGCTATAATGTGATAGATAACTCAAAGCGACAGAAGGTCAATATTGTTCTGTGCAGAAGGTATGCTTAATGTTTGTAGGTACCTATGCCTAACATATTAGCAAGCGTTTTTTTGTCTCATTGATTATGTTCTTCACTAACAAGAAAATTTTACTCCTGTCTATCGGTTTTCATTTTTTATTAAATATGTAGGTGCGTTTTTTATTAATAAGGTACAGTCGCGTTCATACTAAAGGATACCACTAAGCCGACCAGTCACATCAGTCGGCCAGTCACAAGTGGCAACCTTCACTATGAACGCAACTGTACTATGCATTATTACTTAAAAATTGGTCCTACCTGTTATAATACTCATAATATATATATTATATATATTACTGGGATATAGATACCTTTCTTCGATAATTGTACAAATTTTATGTATGGATAAAGTATTATTAGACTTCTGTGTGACTCCGTAATGCTAATATTTAAGAATATATTAATCAAAACATGCTATAATTTAAGACATAAGACAATGCTAACCCACTCCGTTCAATCACTCTTTGTTCTGTATGGACATTTTTTAGCACGTAGTTGGAACTCAAGGCCGCGCCAGAACCGACAGAACAAACAGTCGAGACGAATTTGCATTTTATTGTGGCATTTATTATTTTACAGCTTTAGGTTCAAGAGTCTGTATTGTAAACGTCCTTGAAAACAAATCTTGGAACATTTGGCTGCTGTTATTATTTTGCACAGATCGTACGTACCTTGTAAATTTTTGTTAAATTCGCAATCGGCTGAGTTAGGAATAACTTATGGAATGAATAAAGATTAAAAATTCTAATAATTACTGTCGGTTGCTTAAGGAACAGAAAAAGGTTGAGCTAGGAATAAAACATGAATGGGATAAGACGTTATAGTTCTCCTTATCGATGACGGCGAGCCATTTCTGAGTTATGTTTTTATTTCTAACATGAGCCCTAATGTGGCTTGCCGGACCAAACTTGGTCTTAAATACGCGATGATACGTGTGGCAGTATAAAGCTGGCCCGCGGAGTTTATATGTGTATGTGTACTATGTGGCTTTGGTCTCTCTTTACGTTGTTGGCGTTTGGCGTCTAGCGTTTTAAGCCGGTTCTCTTAAAAAGTTGGGAGAATAAAAAGACGTCATAGCACGTCATAGGAAATGCATACGAAACAACCCAAAATAAGATTTTAAATTTTACTCTCTCTAGATACCTATCAGGTACTTGTTTTTTTTGTATTCTTTATTGGATATCACGTTCTACGATTTAAAAATAAAATCAATTGTTATAATTAAAATCACCAACTTAAAAGAAAGCGTTATACCATTTCAAATTTCAAGTCGATAGCATCAGTAGTTCTCAAGATAAGTATCCATTTGTGACAGACAGAGGATCAAAGTGATACCATAAGGGTTCCATTTTATCATTTTGATCCGGAACCCTAATATACTACTTCTTACCGCACAGCTAGTTGAGCGTGATTGTGCGGTTGCTCCGTTGGGGAATTCGTGTGAAGTTTCGACTCCAGAACATTCTTGATGTTAACAAATATTTTTATTCGCCTGTACCGAGATTACTTTATTCATCACTTTAAAGATTAAAGATGTTTATTTGCACGAATATAGGTTACAGAGTTGGTCTTAAAATAAAAATGTCCATTATATTCTACCTTATCTAAGCATTTACTACCTTCTTATTTGAAAGCCAAGTTGTTAACACTAACAGTGAGGTTTGTACATAAATTAAATTGTGCGCATAATTGTAAAATGGTGCTAAAACCATTCAATGACTAGATGGATGGATATCTCGTTTCTATCGTCGATTGCAATCTTAGCAAAGTTACTGCTAAGCGGTGGCTAGAGGGCGTTCAACTACACTCTGTGGATACTATGGCACATCTGTCACCCTGGAGCTGGGTCGTACAGCCATTAAAAAGAAAAGAAGAAGAAGCTGGGTCGTAATAAATTAATAAATAATGATGAAAACATTTGTGACTGAGATAACAATGAAACTTTTTCTATTCTATTCTACATTTCACACAGCACCTTCAAAGTAAGCAGAGCTTGTGTTATTGGTACCAGATGATTGATGGAATAGGGTGTCTGCCGGCGGGAATCGAGGCCGCGACCTCTTGCGTCTTCTTCTTTCCTTCATCTTCTGTTTTTTATTAGAAACTTATTACCTAAGAAACAGAAGATTAAGATGGATTTATGTAACATAATAAAATCAAAAATAAAAAAAATAAAAAAAAATATTTATTTTGGAATAATAAACCTAATAGTTAAAAAAAACAATTTGATAATCGATGATGACTGCAATAGTTATAAACTGTGACGCAGTCACCAACGTTCCGCCGTGCCAACGCCCACCTCCTGGTACAACAGGAAAGTATACATGTTCCAGCTTAGCTACTAAGTACAAATTAATATCTACTGCTGCAGAAAGATTTTTACCAAAAATAAGGGTGAAGCTAAAGTAAGATTATATATTCTGTGTATGATAGTGTATAATATTATATAATAGATTTTACTGCACACCGACTTTCGATTGCACCTTGAAAACTTTGTTGGTAACACCTAAGTAATGGTGAACAATATCTCTACTATATACACTAGAACCAACGAAGACGTCTGCCTACATCTGCATCTTAAAATCACGCCTGAATCAGTTCATTTCGTGATAAAAATTGTTCATAACAGTGGAGATTTTTGACAGTCTTCAAAAAAAAATGTAGGGTCTCTATTTCCTTATGTGCCATAGCAGAAGTCGGAACGAGCTCATGTGGCCAGGAATGCGACGATTGTTCCGCCTGATAGCAGTTGTTGTCATATTATAGCATTATAAATGCGGGCTGCATCTGTTGCTATGCTAACCGCTGTCCACGGCGAAATTATTTTTTGTACCTATAATAATAATAATAATAATCATTTATTTTCAGACACAGATCCTGATATAATAAATAATATAATGAGTATGTTTACTAAATGTCACCATTCAGCCATCATCTCAGCCGTAGAACTTCTGTCCACATCACTGCTGGATATATACTCGTACCTTCCATATGGATCTCCAAAATCAAGAGGGGACCAGTTAAAAAAGTATATTTTCACAGTATCTGAATGAACAACGCATATCAAATGAGTGCTTAAAAACACTCAAAAATAATTTGAACGGTGACACTTGTTCATTTAAATAAGGTAACGGATGTTTGCAAAGCCACGCCTGACTATATTAATTATACATAAATATGTAGGTAGGTACCGTTTAGCCGTGGGGTGCCGGCAGTAGAATGTTACCCCTCCTCCCATGTCTGTGGATGCAGTAAGAGCCTGCTAAGGGATATCTCCGGAAGATGGGCAGCAGTGTTTTTCCGTGTATCAACATCCCGTACTGCGCTCGCCAACACGCCTGCCGAGCGTGGTGAGTATGGCAAATACCCCTCATGGAGATCCATGAGGAAGGCCAGTGTTCAGTAGTGGACGTTCTACGGCTGAAACGACGATGTAGGCACAGTTATTATTCTAAACATAATAAAATCGGCCGCGACGAAAATTCGAGAGGAATTCGCGCACGAAAAACGGCAAAAAATACACGTTTGTTGTATGGGAGCCCCCCTTAAATATTTATTTTATTCTATTTTTAGTATCTGTTGTTATAGCTACAACAGAAATACATCATCTGTGAAAATTTCAACCGTCTAGCTATCACGGTTCATGAGATACAGCCTGGTGACAGACATACAGACGGACAGCGGAGTCTTAGTAATAGGGTCTCGTTTTTATCTTTATACGGAGATAAAGTTACTAATTAAGTAATTATTTGTTCGTACCATATTAAGTTTAAAACCTGGTTCAAAATCTAAAATATTTTTTTGTTGATAGCCATTAAAAACGCCACATTACGTACGGACTTATAGCCTACGTATTTAAAAAAAAAGCAATACTTAGTTATTTTAGTTGGTTTCAGATTCTGGGAGTATTTATTTGCGCATTCAGTCAACACCAATGTTTTTAACTAGTTACCAATGCGACATCGTTAGATCAACCTGATTCCCAACTAACACACATATGTACATACGTGGAAATAGCTCCCTCCACGAAAGGAATCAGGCCATGAATGGAATGACACCGTCCTTGAAGGTGAACGACCTTCCCGCTCATTATAGAAATCGGTGGCGCCCATCTTGAGCTTTTATTTAAGACTAGCCGCACGCCGCAGTTTCACCCACGTAGTTCCCGTTCCCATGGGAATACGGGTATAAAATGTAGCCTATGTTACTCAGGGATAATGTAGCATTTTAATGGTGAAAACAATTTGAAAATAGGTCGAGTAGTTTTTAAATTTATTTGTTACAAACATACAAATCTTACCTCTTTATAATATTGAGAGATGAAAGACTAGCCGCACTCTGCGGTTTCACCCTCGTAGTTCCCGTTCCCGTAGGAATACGAGGATAAAATATAGCCTATGTTACTCAGGGATAATGTAGCATTCTAATGGTGAAAGTGGTCCAGTAGTTTTTGTGTTTATTCATTACAAACATACAAAGTACATCATACAAATCTTTCTACTTTATTATATTAGTACGACGCATTGGTAATATTGGCGTATCAGGGATTTTATAATTTTTCAACAATTACAAAACAGTCAGAATTGATATTTAATGTTTTGAATTTTTCATGTTTTTTACTTTAAATAATTAGTAATTGCTTTAAAGGATTGGTTAACTATTACACAGAAAATAAATCTTAAAAACTGCTCTATCAAAACATACATTTTCTCTACATATATAATCACGCCCCTTTCCCGTAGGGGTAGGCAGAGACCACTTCTTTCCCTTACATACTTGTTTCGCTTCGTCCACTTTTATTATTTTCTTCATACATGCTCTTCGGTGTAGGGTACTCTTGATCTGGCCTTTTTTCAAGATATCCCTGATTTGGTCTCGAGACGTCCCTTCTAACACTTTTATTTACACTCGCCTTATACACTTTTTTCATCAATCGTTCTTCATTCATTCTCTTGACATGGCCAAACCATCTCAGCATACGCTTCTCAATTTTTGTCACTACATCTTCTTTCAGACCACAACGTTTCCTTATCTCACTATTTCTTATCCTGTCACTCAGTTTAACTCCTACTTACTTTAATACTTCTTAACGCTCTCATATCAACTGCATTTATTCTGCTTTCATGTTTTTTCTGCCATGCCCAACTTTCACTTCCGTACATGAGTGTCGGAACCAACACCCCCTCATGCACAGCCAAGCGAGCCTTGTTAGACACCTTCAGACTGTTCATAAAGGAGTGCAAAGCTCCATTCACCATGTTTCCTGCATTCACTCTTCTTTCAATATCACTCTCACACTTTCCATCTCTTGTAAACTTTGAAACCAGATACACAAACTCATTCACCTGAACAATTTGTTCACCTCCAATCACGATATTGCAGTCTGTCACTGCCTTATCTCTTTCAAACACCATCACTTTCGTCTTCTTTACATTCATCTTCATTTCCTTTCTAACAAATCTCCACTCATAGCAGTTACCATATTCTGCAACTCCTCGGCCGAAGACGCAAGTAATACTTGGTCATCAGCATAGAGAAAACATTTGACGAGTAACTCATTCATTCTCAACCCACTTTCATTCTCTTTTAAATCTGTCAAGCAATTGTTCATGAACAGATTAAACAGCCACGGTGACGCTACACATCCCTGTCTAACACCTTTTTCGATATTAAACCATTCAGTGAATGCCCCGTTTATCCTTACACAAGCACTAGAATCCCTATAAAGAGATTGCAATGCTCGTATGAGGACACTGCTCACACCGTTCACGGCAATGCTGACCACAATTCATTTCTCACTACTCTATCATAGGCATATTTCTTTCTGATATATTTAAACACCTAGAGGGTCGTGGTCGTATCATATTTTATAAGAACTATCAAGTTAGGAATTAAATTCACACGAAAGGAAAGTGATTTCATAAGATGTCTGGCTAACTTGTTGTGTGGCTAGGAAGGATACTGTTTAATATTCAATCCTTATTAATTTATTCTCACATAACAAGGCTACTTTCTAAAGTCTAACAATTTTTGTATTTTTTTGGCATAAGTTCTTCAAAAGGATATTGCTGATTTACCAGGTTTAAAAATAAAGTTATAGAATTGTGATTTGTGAAAATTATGCTTAAAGTGTAGGGGAACCTTTCTTCATAACTTGATTTCGTCAGGTAGGTACAGAAGAAACATTTGGCGAATAGGTGCGCGTTGAAGTCTTTTATATCGGAAATGGAACAAACTGATTTTTGCAGCGTATTGATAGTTCTTTTAAATGTTTAAAAATATCAAAATGAAGCTATTAGCGTAGGGATAATCCCTTATTAATAGCTGTTATCTATAAACTTGGTTGACGTTACTTAATTGGCTCTATGTTTTATCTGAACTGAAAAAACAACAATGCAAAGAGATACCTAAGCCCTCCTACGAGTACGTTTACCAGTACGGTTACCAATATAAGTCTTGCGAGCCATATAAGAAATAGTCGGTAATGATTTTTTAGGGTCGCCGTCGTCGAAACCGATGAGTAGGACTATATGCATAAATAAAAGATACATTTCTGTATTCAACGTCAAATTTATCGCCTAAATAATATCAAACTAACAATAATCTTACACGAAGGTCTTAAACACCACGACCAAACCTGGTTTGTCTCGTTA
The DNA here is from genome assembly GCA_963082625.1 of Pasiphila rectangulata. Classification (NCBI taxonomy): domain Eukaryota; kingdom Metazoa; phylum Arthropoda; class Insecta; order Lepidoptera; family Geometridae; genus Pasiphila; species Pasiphila rectangulata. Next base: position 17,067,042 of record OY720252.1, on the reverse strand, counting down.
GCCGAGAAACGAGCGAGACGGCATCGACAGGCAGATACATCCAATCCACCAACTGCAATGGACACCCACGTCTGCCAAAACTGCGGTCGCGCAGTGAGGTCAAAGATAGGACTGTTCAGTCATTTAAAAAAATGCAACACCCAAACCACAGGCATTACCTGAATCGTCTGTAATAGACGAAAAGGCCGATGATGATGAACAATAATCTATGGTTAACTAGCTCACAGTCTCAGGTTTATGACGCCATTATGTAAGCACGGAAACATGCCAATGAAAGAATAATGAAGGTATGTTATATCATGTTTTTATACACAGGTGTGGCGATTAGCGGGAAATGTACGCAACTATTGCGTAATTGTATCTCTACAAACAATCAAACAATATTTGGTATACATAAATAATAAAATAAATAATACTGGACAATTCACACAACATCATCTAGCCCCAAGCTAAGCAGAGCTTGTGTTATGGGTACAAGATGACTGATATACTTAATACATTGTATGACATAGATAGATATATTTTATTATATATAGAAAAACATCCAGAACACCTTGAACAAATATCTGCAGATAGTACAGACATTTGTCCCGAGGTGGGAATCGAACCCGCAACCTCCTGCGTCGCAGGCGGACTTTTGCCTGCTGCGCCACAGAGGTCGTCAATTTAGAATGGAATATGTATTTGGGATGACTGAAGTGAACAGATTCAATTATGTGCTTTATTCTATTTATTTGTGTTGTTTTATTTTGTAATTTGTGACGCGTCAATAAGGTCCATGCGGCCGCACTGAATAAAGTATTTTTTGATTCTTGAATAATTATTTTTTGATTATATTTTGTGTTACTTAAATTTGGCCGTTTAGTCCACTTTCAAACCAAGTGGATTGATGAACTAAATTAATAAACTGTGTTGAATATAACAATATTTTTAAAATTCGGTTTTAATGACTCAATGATGATCTAGTAATACATTCGTATATTCATCAAACATTGTATATAATCCCACACCTTATTTTTTGGTCTAGGTTACTTTCTAGTCTTTCCTTCAGTTATTTCCTTTTGCTTAATTATGTAGTTTCATACTTTTTTGGATATACATTAAGAGACCAAAGTAAGGGTGTTAAAGCTGCTGAACTACAGCCACTGCAGCTTCCAACATAAGTTACTGACGATAAATAATGCTACTGACGCTGCAGTGCCTGGGACATTGTTAGAAGGCCTAGATTTTTCTCCCAGCTTAGTCAACGAAAATAACTCTGAGGTTGACTAAGCCGCGGATTTTCTCACGATGTCTCGATCATCTCTTTAACCTAAAACACCTGTTCAATGTGCACATACATTTTTCAAGATAGAACAAGTCAATACGTTTGAAGTTGGCTAAACCGCGGGTTTCCTCACGATGTTTCCTTCACCGTTAAAGCACCTGTTATATGTGCACATACATTTTTCAAGATAGAACAAGTCAATACGTTTGAGTTGACCGCGGGTTTTCTCACGATGTTTCCTTCACCGTTAAAGCACCCGTTAAATGCGCACATACATTTTTTACAAAAGAAAAATCCGTTGGCCGGTATCAACCCCGATAGATAGTAAATAACACTCGACCACGGCTTGAATGTGAAATAAATCGCTCCGCTAAACGCCCCTCTTATGTAAACTTTCCTAATCACTTCGATAATCTACGAAAGTGATGAGATATTGCGGAGGCTTGTTTTGAATAAGTAAAAGTAGAGCAGATCTGTTACTATTTTTAGGGTTCCGTAGTCCAGGAACCCTTATAGTTTCGCTTTGTTTGTCTGTCTGCGGCTTTACGAAAATATAAATATAATAAAATATGAATATATGAATAAGAAAAGTAGTCCTAGAAAGCTCTAATTTTGCATGTAAATATAAAATAAGAAAATTTTACACCGTTATCTTAATGTCATAAAAAATCATAAAAAAATATTAATTTGGGGTCTATACACGTAACATGGGGATGAACTTTTTTCTTGATTTTCTTGAAATCTATACACGCGTAGGTATCTATAACTATAAAGGTAAATTTTTATTAAGCTATCGTTTTTAATTTAAAAAAAACGTCGCTCAAATAAGTGAGTCGCTTTACCAAACATACCGGCAGGTTGATTACGTATCTCGCGACAGGTTTTGCAAGAATTTTGTATTAGAGAACTGCAAGGAATTGACATTTGACAGCAATCGTTGCTGTCAAATGACAAACGACTAATTCCACCTAGTTTTAATAACATATTATACATTTGTACCGTCGTATCTCGTTACAGTTGATTGGTTAGTTTCTAATTACCTTGTTGTGATTGATTGCTGATTTATGTTGTTCGTAATGACTCTAACGAACTACTAATATATTCAATTGAATTAGAAAATGTAAATACTCTCAAGTAAAAAATCATTAAAGTTATTGCTTACGTACCTACTTCTTGAAGTGTCCATCTATCCTTCTTTAATTTTTGTTAATAAGGTATATTGATGATAATGCGGCGGGATGCCGGCAGTAGAATAACGCCACTCCTCTCTTCCTCGTGGAAGCAGTAAAAATCTGCCAACCTCTGGAAGACGCTTTACCAATCAAACCGGGGTAAGTTTTCGGTTTAATCACAGTATATTACTTTGATTAAACCGAAAACTTGCCGTGTGGTTCCGGCAGTAGAATGTTGCCCGTGGATGCAGTAAGAGCCTGCTAAGGGATACCTCCGGAAGATGGGCAGCAGAGTCGTTCGATGTAACAACATCCCGTACTGCGCTCTATTTTGCGCTGCGCGTATTTAATACAGACAGACGATGTAGTGTAAAAAATATACGCGTCGACTTGAGAACCTCCTCTGTTTTTTCGTCGGTTGAAAAAATTATACTATTCCTTAGTATAATATTTTCATTTATTCGGGTATAACGCGCGTGACACCATTGTTTTCCGATTCGATTATCTTATTGGCAAGCACCTACCTACTGTGTAAAGCCTTAAATGTGTTCGCGATCTGAATAACTAAACTAGTCCGAAACGGGTTGTGGACGTGCGGAAGGCGTGGCGCAGGTGGACCGCACCTGTCGCTTCCACGAACTGGCAGCCGGCAGTCAGTAGCGGGTTTCGGACCATTCGACTGGAGGAATTGTCTCTGAGAAAAAAAAATATTTATAATTCATTTTTCAAAAAATTAAAACCGACTTCAAATATTTAAATCCTTGGCTTGTTGCTGAAAACACACAATCCGCAATATATTATACGACTATTATATTTGAGTATTACCCTCGATTTATCATGGACCCCATCATCACAACTGAATGCAAAACAAGCAACCATTTTAAAGTAAAACAAAAAACCCAACCGAAAGTAAAATTATGGGTAGGTAATAATTTTTTTTATTTATTTATTTAATAGGACATCCAACACAGGGTTACACATAATACTAAAGACTAAATGTTAATAGCCTGGTGCTCCCGTAATTACAGGATGTCACAGCATGTACAAAGTTAGAGCGACAACTGATAAAAAGTATTATTTTTTAAACAGTATTTAGAGAATTTATTTTTAGTTTATTATTTATTTAATGAAACTATACCTAGAGCCCAGTGTCTACTATTACATTATTAAATTCCTTTTGGATCCCATCATCAGAATTGACCAAGTGCAAAAAAATATCTTACGAGGAAAACGTCGTGAAACCCGCTGCTTAGTTAGCTTTAAACGTATTGACCTGTTCTTTCCTCTGCCTCTGACTAATAGCCGACTAAGCTGGGAGGATGGTATCGATGGTTGGGCAAGTCCAATACTTATATTTAAAAATGTCCCAGGCACTATTTTATTACATACAACATAAATACCAGTTGTTGACGCTGCATAAATCACCTACGTTAAAGGGCCTTAAAAAACTATAGATACAATCAAAACAAGGTTACCTTGACTGATATTTCCTTTCCTACTACGTGTTACGGTTACCCAAACCATAATGATTCACGCCCGTTATGCATGTAAGTAATCCAATTAATTGTTTACTGCTGTGAGCTGCCTTGCTTGCCTCCCATAGACCGGTAGCAAGTGAGCATAAAAAGTTTATCACTTACCTATTGTTTTGTGTATGTTATAAATAAAACTACGATTATGACATAACTTTTAAAACTACTGGTTGTAACAATACCTATGTAATATTTAGTTTGCTGTTTCACAATGCCATGGCGCCGAAATATCGGGAAACTCAAAAATACTCAAATCATAGTAAATAATACATAATGTAAAGGTACGATTTTCACACTTCAAAAACACTTGTAAAGTAATGTAACTAGGTAGAAGAATAATTAAATAATATGCATGTGTATTTCGTCATCATCATTCCTGTCTTCCGGACCCCTTCGGGAGTCTCCGGGTGGGGCCTCGAGGTTACACCTCCTTACCCCGGCTTCTACTCCAGGGGCAACTACCCCTGGGTCAATTGAAAAGTGCCTTTCTGGCTGGCTGTCCTTGTGGATTAGTCTTCGTCTTCTTCTTTGTGTAGGAGGTCACGTGGCTGTTGGCGCCACTGACCCTTTTGGTCCGGGGGTCGGGCATGCAGCGGGGCGAGGCCGTTGAGGTGGGCGTGGGGCCCATTGTCGGCGCGGTCGAACATACGACGCGCCGTATGTGTTACAAAGGCCTCGATATTTTGGATCCGCACGTCGCGGGCGATGACGTCGTTCCTGACATAGCGGCCCGCGCCCGTGCAGATCCGCAGCGTGATGTTCTGCTGCGCTTGTATTCGGGTCCTGTTGGTGGCAGATGTCAGGGCGTACATACCAGGCTGGTGCAGCGTACGTCAGTCGTGACCGGATGTACATCTTGTACATCCGCAGCGCGTGTATTTCGTTTGTAAATTTAAAAGTACTAAGATAATAAACACATTTTGTATATAATGTGCTTTTTCTGTATCTCTGACTAATATTATAAAGGCGAAAGTTTGTTTGCATAGATGTATGGATGTTTGTCTTCACGCAAAAACCACCCTAAGGTAATCCGTAGTTAATAAATGAACTTTGCACACGTATAAATGTTGATCAGTATTAAAATATAGACTACTTTTATATCCGGGTACAACGCATGCAAAACGGCGGGCAGAAGCCATAAATATGTCCATATTTGATTGTGAAAGATCACACAGTGATTTTATTAGCTTATCATACCTTTTAGTTACAATAACTTTCTATAAGATGTAAACACTGCTTATTTTAACAAATCCCGCACAGCCTATCAATAAGAGTTATTTAATAGATAGATAGATTAAACTCTTTATTGTGTAAATCATACAAAAAAAATACTAAAATTAACTTATACTACAAAATAACAGAAATACACAATGCACAGTCTTATCGCTTAAAGCGATTTTTTTCAGACAATCTGCAATGATATCACCACGTACCATGTGCTACCAAGAAACATCACAAAAATGCGATAAAGTCTTTTGTTCTAAGAAAACTGAACAGGTAGGTTTACTAAAAACGTCATATTCTACGTATGATGCATGCTTCTAACTTTTTATGAAAATCATTTCTATATTTAATACTAGTATTCCGTAATTTTAGAGTTTCTGAACAAGGTGTTAAAAAGGAACCCTTAATGTATTTCAAACTTTCGCGGTGTTGTACAGTCGCGTTCATAGTACCTAACTAAAGGATAACACTTGTGACTGGCCGACTAATGTGACTGGCCGGCTTAGTGGTATCTTTTACTATGAATGCGACTGTAATTATATCGACTTGAATGAAGTTTGAAATGGTATCTGATAGATAACCCTTATTAAATTGTTCAGTATTGTTTAAAAATATCAAAATCTTGTTTTGATTGCAAGAGGTCTCAAAAATGTTAAGTGGTGTTACTAAGTCATTAACACATTATAATGAAAACTTTGAAAAATAAATATCCCACTCTTTTATTTCTGAAGTTTGTGGAGAGAAACACCTGATACCAGACAGATACTTAATAGCTCTACTCGCCATATTAACCATTCTTATTGAAGAGACCTAGATTTTGTGACAGTCAATGCAACCAAGTTGAGCCTGTTAATTCTTTGTTAGCACCGTCTTGTACAATCTCCATAATCCATTCACAGTAGTCTCAAGTTCAATTTTGTAGACGATCACAAACGGTCGAGGCGTTTAAAACCCGTAAAAAGTACCTGTAGTAATTGGGGGGCTAAGCCCCCTAATAGCGCTGTCTGTCTGTCTGTGCATGAGACGATTACAACCGAACGTTGAAAAGCGGTGAAAAGCATTGACCGATTTACATAAAACCTTTTTTGTTAGCACCGTCTTAATGAGACCCTTCTCTTATTACTTACTTACATAGGTATTGTTACAACCACTCGTAGTTTTAAAAGTTATGTCATAATCGTTGTTTTATTTTATAATATACACAAAAAACAATAAGTGATAAACTTTTTGTGCTCATTTGCTGCCGGTCCATGGGAGGCAAGCAAGGCAGCTCACAGCAGTAAACAATTGGATTACTTAGGTACTGATTGATTTTGGTGACCCTAGGGTCACAGGGACCGGAGTTATTGTAACCCCAAAAAGTCACCAAAAAAATAAGTCTTCAAATGGCTGAAAACGTTTAAAAACCCAAAAATGCCACTTTTGACCACTTTTTGGTGACTTTCTGAGGCCTTCGCCCCCTTTTCTGTTACCCCCGTACCAATGCTTGTTTAAGATACAAAGTTGTATATAAATAGGCAATCGGCTGCGCCTCTTCGTAAAACTTGTGTGAGAATTGGTAACATATAGTTTTATTGTTTTTAATACCCGTGAATATATAACATGACATTGCAGTACCTATAGTTCTAATACATACAGCTCGTACGAAGAGAAAATTATGAAAGTAAGATCATCATTCATCGAATACTGCTCTAGATTTTCAAAGGAAGAGAGATTGATATTTAGGTATTCAAGAAGTGAAAGATCAATAAAACTAAATCGAAAGTGCTAAAACAAGTTTAATTCGAGTTCTCGGACGTGGAAAAGGAGCGTAGTTTGTTGCAGTTTTATCTTTAAATCTTTAACGCTAGAGACCCAAAGATTTAAATCGATTAAAATCTTTGTAGAGACCTACTTTAATGCTGATGACTTTGTCTAGGCTAGGATAAAAGACGTGTTTTAAATGTTAAACATGTTCACTGCTGTCCCAAACTCAAATAACCTGTTTAAAATATTCTGGATATATACATTTTTGTTAAGATCAATTAGTTATGGGAACAAGGTTACAGACTCAAATAATGAGGACCATATTATGATACATTATAATTTATTAATTGATTCTTGCGTGAACTAGCCATCTTCGAATAAGTGACAATTATTTGGTAACGATCCCGCTAAACTTTTATTAAATGCTTAACATTATTATATTTTCAATATAATATTTTCAATATGATATTTTCAATATAATAATGTTAATGTTATCTACATCGTACTTGTGCACTCCCAAAATTTAACAAAAACAAACCTGGATATAGCACCCAAATCACAAAAAACGTGTTTCTACTCTCTACGACGCTTCCTCTGGCTCGGCATTTTAATGTAAAAAGTAACAACTTCTCGGAATCAATTTCTCTTTAATAAAAAACTTTCGGCGAGTGAACGTCTCATGATGTATGTTGTTCACTTACTGAAAGCTGAACTGAACGTTCTTTCTGTTAATTCTATCCATATTCAACTTAGATGGGATAAGATAAGAAAACTTTACTTTGTGTCATACATAAAATATACCTTACCACTAGTTAGTAACATAATTACCTTATGTTACTAAACAAACAGATTATAAATTGTTGACAACAAATTCGATCGTCACTCAGCTTAGGCGTTTGTTATTAGTGGTCTCTATTGAGAACCTATAATAATTATAAGAACGCTACCACCGCGCTGATTTTCAGTGACGCCAGTTGGTACCTACTGCGCGGCATGACGCATAAATACAACTCCATTCTTCTCCGTTTCTTATCAACGTTCTCCATCTTTACAGGATATAAACCTCAGTCCCTAATGTGCCGGAGACGGATGCGAGGATGCGCGAGGAGGAGCTGGAGGTGGCGCTCAAGCTGGTGATCGTCGGAGACGGCGGCGTCGGCAAGTCCAGCATGATACAGAGATACTGCCGGGGCACCTTCACTAGGGACTACAAGAAGACCATTGGAGTGGATTTCTTGGAGAGGCAAATAGAGTGAGTATTATACGGAAGCAAAGTATACTAGGTATAATGGAAATAATGGAGTCGGCAAGTCCACTATGATACAGAGATTCAGAGGTCCAGCATGATGCTACCGGGGCACCTTTACTGACTACAAGAAGACTATAGAAGTGGACTTCTTAGAGGCGGATAGATATGTATCATACCAAACTAAAGTATACTAGTTATAGTGGAAGTGAAGGTGACTACAAGAACACTATAGGGAGTGGACGTCTTGGAGAGGCAGATAGAGTCTGTATCATCCTCTACTGTTATTTCTTTTTTTTTTGGTGTACAATAAAGCTATAATAATTCATTCATTCTTATGGAAGAATACCTACTAGGTATGTATAGGAAGTGAAGGAGTCGGCAAGTCCACCATAATACAAGGAAGGATGCAAGACTACAAAATCTATTTCACTATAGAAACTAACGTGATATTACTACCGGCCTCCGCCTTTTTGAGGCACTCCTCACGGTCCTGTGCCAGCCTAATCCAAGTTTGTCCCACAGCGCTTATTATATCGTCTGACCATCTATAGGTACTTACTGATTTATATTCCAGGATCGACGGAGAAGAAGTCCGCCTCATGCTATGGGATACGGCGGGACAGGAAGAGTTCGATGCCATCACGAAGGCCTATTACAGAGGGGCACACGCGTGCGTCCTGGCCTTCTCTACCACGGACAGGGATTCCTTCCTGGCGTTGCACTCCTGGAAGCTGAAGGTGGGTTTGATTCTTGTTTGGTTCTCTAGGGGGCCAGCCATAATGTATGGATAGCTGAATATTTCTGGGTCCTTAAGGCGGAGGGAGGATCGACGAAGTGTGCCATTGTGTGAAAGGGGTCCTAAAATTCTTGACGTCACATTTCAAAAAATAATTTAAATGGAATGGATTTTGCCACTGTGGTCTTTATTCCATAATAATAGTCAATCTACAAAAGAAAAACAAAATGAAATCAAATAAAGCACTTAATTGAATATAATTATTGGCTTCAGAAAACTTTTTATTCCCTAACAGAGCTAGTTGAAATAGAATTTCTAGGTAAAATTAATTCCCTTACATCAATAAATTTGCTAGCCCTGGAAGAGCTCAAAGTTTCGATAACTCGAAAAGAATAGACAACGATGAGCGAGATAACACGCGACAGTACCTAATTACCCAGTTAGAGGTGACGATTGATCGAACTGAACTGACCAATTACGCATCCGAGTTTGTTTTAAATTAGCATCGTGAGATAAGCAGGGTCGTGACTCTCTCAGTACTCCACACGATATGTATGTGTGTTATTAACAAACTTCGTGTTCTGTTAGTGAATATCTCCAAACAATCGCGTCGAATATCAAGTCGATTCAGTTCACAAATAGGCTAGTCATAATTCAACTGCGAAGATGCTTGCCCGAATCTGTGCGTTGGTGGCTTTAGCCTGCATCGTTGAGGGTTCGAAAACTAAGAAACAGGAGGAGCAGTGTCTGTGGTACTACCAGAGGGGAGAGGTATACGATCTGAATGAACTCCAAGGGCAAATGAACGCTGTGTACTTCTGGCCGCCGCCACAACGCCTCCGTGATAGCTGCGACCCGATCACATTCCAGAAATTAACGTCGAGCGAGTTGCAGAATATATCAGGAGAATGCCAAAGCATGAACATCACAGCAGACGACACACCAGTGAAAGCTACGTACAAGAACAGCGCTGGGAAGATTGTGAGCGTTGTGTACTACGGGAGCGGAGCAACGAAGAGTATGTTCAGGTCTTGTGACAAAGAATTGTCGAAGTACCTGTTTATACAGGTGGATAAGAACTTTGTGTTGGGGATTAACTGCTCGGCTGGTGGAAGGGGGGTTTTGTTGGCGAGATACAGGCCGACGAAGGATGAGGTGCAACAAGTTGTGAACGGTATCGACAATATGACCGGGCGCGAAGGTAGCCCGGATTGTTAGCATTGTAATATTTTTTTGAGAGCAATAAATTATTTCGTTATAGGTACACTATGTTTTAATGTTGCTATTTCGCCGTCACGTTTACTGAAGGTAATTAATGATTAATCAATGTTAAATGTTGTAACAAAAATGGTCGATATTAAAGTATTTTTCCTAAATTTTCAGGTGGAGAATGAATGCGGCGAGATCCCGACAATCATAGTTCAAAATAAAATAGACTTGATGGACCAGTGCGTCGTTGGACCGTGAGTATTAGTCATCTTCTTTACTAATTAAAATAAGAGTCAGTAAGGTAGATGCAAAATGTATTTGAAGCAAAGGTTGAGATTGCGATTTGCCATTAGACTGCTAAAATATAATTACAGCTCTAAATAGACGCAACTGAGTGTACCTAGTATTTAGAACATTTCGACTCCTACACTTTGTCACAAATCGGCGAGTAAAGAGCACAAAAATGAATCAAAACTGGAATTTCGCTGCCTAACTGCGACTTACGTGCTACGTCGTACGTACTAAGACATTCCAAGGTAGTATACTTATTTATGGACATCCAGCAAAATAATCACAATAAAATATAAACCTAGAACTAATTTGACTCAGTTATATGAAATGAAAAATATTGTTTTATCAGGCAACAATAGAAAAGTAATGAGATCTTAAATAACATATTCTACGGCCCATAGATACATGCATACACACCTTACAAACGAACATACATACATATAATATAAGCTAAAAAAACCAACACACGTTTATGACGGCGACGTACGACGCATCCCTGTCTCATAGCGACGGTGTCCGCTTGCAGGCGTCCTGATGATGTCTTTGTGTTCCTCCAATCACAGGATGTTGCAGCATGCACGAATACAATTCTAGCAACTTAATTTTACAGAGATGAAGCGGAGTTAGTGGCACGAGCGCTCGGCTGCCGCCTGATGCGGGCCTCCGTGAAGGAAGACGTGAACGTAGGCGCCGTGTTCCGCGCCCTGGCCGCGCGCTGCCTCGCCGACATGCGGCGCGAGGAGGGCGCGGAGAACGGGAGAGCGCCGCCCGCCACGCCCGTCATAGGTATGTCTGCCGTCTGCCGGTGCCCTTTGGATCATCAACACCACAGAACAGAGAAAAATGAGTAGAATTAGCATGATGCCTTTTTACTAAGAGAACCAGTGTCGCTAAACTCACACATGTAAAAACTAACACACATAGAAATAAAAATTCTTATTGGTTGAAAGAGTACCTTAAAAGGGGCATAAAATCATAAAACTAATTTTATTGATATTAACCTTATTCCGATCGCTACATGGTTCAAAGTTCAATAAAATAAACAGTGATACAAAATGAATATTTAGTATGTCCACTCAGCCAGAGATGGCGCTTTTGCCAAATATTTTTATAGTCTCTATTCCCAGGAAATAAGATTACTAATACAATGGCTACTTTTTCTACTCAACCAGAGATGGCGTTTTTGCCAAATATTTTTTTGTAGTCTCTATTCCCAGGAAATAAGATTACTAATACAATGGCTGCTTTTCTTGATTGCTTATAATCTCTAGCTTTTTGCTGATAATCCACAACACAAGAGATGGCGCTATTGCTATATTTATTTGACGGTTTTGCATTTTGAACAAATCTAACAAAAAAACAATAAAATAATGCTTACCGGTGATATGATATGCCCCCTTTCGTTAAATTTTTGGTTCGGCTTTCGTTTTTACACTCTAAAACGGCACAATACGGCATTTTTATATTTTTTTTTTGAAGTACGTTTACTCTGCTAAATTAAAACACGACTGAAGTAAGCGGTGCTTGAAGTGCGCAGTACTGCGCCTACTAGGTGTTACGCGAGCCCCGCCTACTTACGATTTCTATGTTTTCTCTGTTCTGTGATCAACACTCAAGCGAGTGGTGAGGCTATGCGCTGGGCGCAATAACAGGAAGTATAATGTACAGGTCAAGATCAAAAACGGGGCAACATGAGCTCATCGATGCATGCCCTTTTTTACACTACAACGTCTGCATATTTATTGAGGACGCTCAACAGAATGAACATATAACAATTTCACTTAGATAGACAAATTAAACTTACAGCTCTCCACAGCTTGAAAAAAGCTTTCCTCGACCAAAATATTAACGGCAAATGACTTGAATAGGTACTAAAAGGTAAAATAGGTAATTAGGAAAAAAGCGACTGGGTACTCGTAGTTTTTCTGTTACAGACCTCTTACTTTACCCTTTTTCACTTACCTACTCTAAATGCGTCTTTAAAGGTGATCATTTACGGGCAAACATTTCCGCAACGCTAGTTGTAGGCACACGTAAAATAAAATTGACTGAACTTGTACTTACTTAACTACTTAATCCAGTGGCTCAGGAACACGAAGTGAGTCTTGGCTTATACGAAAACTCGCTACTTGCTTCTATCCACCCCGCTGACTCTTGCGACGTCGACGGCTCCGAGATCGGGCTGGTCACCTTCTATCCTATCACTCCAGCGATACTTGGGACGGCCAATAGGTCGTAGAAAATCACTGCTAAACAAAGGCCTCCCTCATGGATCTCCAAGTATCTTAACAGAAGGTTGATTCCATACATGCCACACTTGACAGGCGGATTGACGAGCACAGTACGGGATGCACGGATTAGCTGCCCATCTTCCGGGGGTATTCCTTGGCAGATCCACAGGCAAGAGAGGAGCATCCTGGCATCCGGCACCCCACGGCAAAACTTGTTATAACATTAAATTGTTTTCAGGTTCATTCGCGAACCACAACAGCAACGGCACAATACTCCTGCGGCCGACTAAGCACCGGCCAGGCGGCAAGAAGAAGAACGTCTTCCGAAACGCCTGCAGAATATGATAGCTATCAGAAGAACATTGAAATAAAGTGAGGAGATAGTAGCCTTATTACCTTTCGTCATCAGCCTAGAATGACGTATGACAAATGTGAATGAAAATAATGGGCGTGCTACATCTTTAGAGATGATTTAGGTATACGCATCAGCAACTGGTTACTTGTTAATGCTGTATGGAACGCTGTAGTGCTTGAGACATTGTTAGATGGATTGGGCGTGTCCAGCACCTATTCTACCATCATCCTCTCAGCCTTGTCAGCCTGCGGTACTTCCACGTGGATAAACTATTTTGTCATATCAAAATGACCACCAGGACAATCATGGGCTGGTGGCAATACTACATTCTTTACACCTGTTTTTTTCTCCAGTTGGAGGAAAAATGCTGGAATAAAAGAAAACTTCTGGGTGATCTATGAACGTTATTGAAAATTACATTCTAGAATTGTCAAAAATCCGTGTGAGGTTGGCCCCTAACCAAGGGCCCACGTTTGCTATTGCAATGACTTCAAAATGGTCGATCACCGACTCTATTGTGACAGTTTTTGTAAACACCGAAACGGCCCCAGTAGTCTGGTTGTTGTTAGTTATTCGACGTGGTCAAGGACCAGTGTGTCTACCATGAGTTGTCCCTGTTAGATCGCCTGCCGTTACCACAGTAGTAATAGTACGTTACTATGACATGTGTCAGATTGTCCAAACTACAGTAGCTGTAGTATAGTTTACTGCGTACCAAACTATCCGCAAGAGGCGCTGTAAAATTTTCATACATTTTTTTAACTACAGTCACTAGCGAGTATTGATTGTAAAAACTCATGGTAGACCTACAGTTATCCTAATAACTGGTTCTCGGCGTGGTCATAGTATGATACACAAGCGTATAACAAATATTTTATTTCTTGGTAAAAAGTTTTCTGAAGCGAACAAATTAAATTATGTGCTAATGTGTTATATTAATTTGTAAATTAACTTTTTTACGCGGCCTTTGAGTCTAAATGAATAAAAGCTTTTTGACTTTTGGCTGTTCAAGAAGTATCGTAATTTGTTCATGGTCTTAACCGTCCGAATAATATAAATTTACAGAATGTAAATATTCTTGATCGTCAATAGGTTCTAAGTTTGCTATGTGCAATGTTTGAATTTAGTAATTGTAAGAAAAACCTAGTAATAATGTAGATTAACGAAATGCCAACAATTAAGATTAGGAAATGGCTTTTAATTATTAATCAATTCAGGAAATATTTTAGGGATTCTTCAAAAATGTAAATAATGTTTATTTTATACAAATAAATGATTGTTTAAAACAGATGCCGTTTTATTTGCGTTATTGAGAAATGGTTTTATTGGCGTTTTATGCCGTGGAGTGCTGGCGTATAAAATGTTACATCACCTCTCTTGCCCGTGAGTGCGGTAAGAATCTGGCAAGGGATACCTCCGAAAGATGGGCAGCAGAATCTTTCTGTGTAACAACATCCCGTACTGCGCTCGCCAACCCGTCTGACAAGCGTGGTGAGTACCGCAACAACCCCTTTTGATCAGCACTTGGAGATACATGAGGGAGGCCCACGCCCAGCAGTGGACGTCGCACGGCTGAGATGATGATAATTAAAACAATCAAAAGAATTAGATAATTATATTTAAATAATAGTTATATAAATTACAATTTGGAGTAAGTAATCACATTTATTCCTCTCAAAGGAGTTTTATGAGTACTGGCTACATGTATACACTTCTAGCATCAGTACTTTGAAAACTGCCTGAATATGCTTTGTATACATTTTGCGCTAGTGACTCACAAAAGAAAGCGTCAGGTGAAATTAGGCTATATTTTTTGTTATTAATGATCTTGCTCCACGTACCTAACACTGTTGATGCGGTATGCCAACATGTTTGACTATTTTTTGATATAACTTTAATATAATTTTACTAATAATTTTACAATTTTAGTTTTAGGTGTTGCAAGCAATAAAAAAAACATACTAAAATTAGGATCAATATTAAGATCCGTTAGTATTCGAATGATTACATTCTTAGCCGCATAAATTCTTCGCGACATTCTAACAAAGTAAGTACTCGAATAAACTATAATTTAAAAGAACGAGCTTATCATCATCTTGCACAACAACAAATATACCAAACAGACAAACTTACGAAACAATCAAATTTTGTAAGGCATTTTCTAAACAACCATTTTAAACATATTCATGAGATGTTTCACTTTAGCGCTTTCAAGAATATAATGAAACGTAAAAATATAAGGTAAGGTTACATAAGAACTAGGATTTTCGTATATTAAATTAATACATTGTAGGAATTAAGACTAGTTATGATTATTTATCATAGTTTTGAAAACACCGGTTTAAACCGGTTCGGAAAACACAAAGAAGTTTGTCTTAATGACAATTTTCAATGTCCGAAGCATAAGGGTTATGTTGTAATGTGTTGCTAACCACGTCATAATATCGTGTTTCTACCTTCAGTGCAATGGCAAGAAATCCCGTGTTTTCAAAATTGAATACTTATTTTAATGCTATCTATCAAATAAACACATTTAGTTTACACATTCGATACAGTTAGTACACCTTACAATACATTTGCACGCAAGTAAGCCTTGTGCTTGAAAAAGTATGACAAAACAAATCCAAAAGTAACTTTCTGGCGGCTAAGACTATGAATACCATGTCTTGTTGTCGCTAATAAGATCACAACACATCTTTACTAATATTATAAGAAGGAAAGATTTGTGTTATAATATTGTATGTTTCTAATGAATAAACTCAAAAACTACTGGACTAATTTCCAAAATTCTTTCACCGTTAGAATGCTACATTTTCCCTGAGTAACATAGGCTATATTTTATCCTCGTATTCCCACAGGAACGAGAACTATGCGGGTGATACTGCGGAGCGCTTCTAGTTAATAATATACATATAACCGGGTATTTATCGCGTAAACTACCTTTGTTATTTCCCGCATGCCTTCCCGGGACCATGCCAGGTGCAATCCAGTCGAAACGTCGGGAAATAATAAAGGTAATTTACGCGATATATACCCGGTTATTATATTATTAATAACAAAAGAACTTATAATATTAAAATAGAGAATGGTTCACAATAAGAAAAGTAAATTTTAGTGTTTTTTTGAGTTACAATATTCTTATTGTTTTTCGTAAACTTTCGCGATCAATATTCATTATAATAAATAACAAAAACACGGGAATTTATCGCACCTTTGAATTATTGTTAATAGTTAATACAATATTGTTAGATTTTGTTATGATTTTTACAGTAATTTATTTACTATCTTGGGTGGGTATTTAACGAGGTATATCGGACAACGTAACTATCAAATCAAATTAAGCCTCATTGAAAAACAACATTGTTTTTATGAGTCGTTTTCAGTAAACATATACATATTTATAATACTTAGAACTAGAGTCCGCGCCACCGACTGTAGTACAGTAGTTTAGTTCCCGCTTTCGCCGTAAGACTTCAGTGGTGGCGCTGACTCTAGCGAGGTAACAATAGTTTTGTCATTGTCAATGAGCCGTTTTTAGTAAAAAAACAAAAAGTGTTTTCTACAAAACTTAACAGATGGCAAGCGGAGAAAGCAAGTTTGTGATTAATCACAATAGCTGTCATTGTCAAATTGTGTTTCCCACCAATAACTGCCGCCATTTACAGCTTGGCAAAAAAGAGTAGAAAATAATGGAGGCGCCACTGTGCTGCTCGTATGGCAACCCGCTGCAACCGAATAGCGCACCGACCTAATCTTGATACTTAGCTGTTTTTTTTTTCAATTAGACTTTATTCCCACTTTATAATATAACTTTTCCAAATCAGTAAGTATTGTTAAATTGAACAAGAACGTCTTCTCGAAATGCAAGTGATTACTTCAATCATTTCAGCCATAAAACGTCCAAGGATGAACACAGGCCTCCCTCATGGATCTCCATGAGGGGTAGTTGCCATTCTCACCACGCTTGGCAGGCGTGTTGGTGAGCGCAGTATGGGATGTTGATACACGGATAGACGCTGCAGCCCATCTTCCGGAGGTATCCCTTAGCAGGCTCTTACTGCATCCATGGGCATGAGAGGAGGGTTATCATTCTACTGCCGGCACCCCACGGCGTACTTTATGTGATTATAAATGGTGTATTTTTAGGTAATAAGTGATTACTTATTACCTAAAAATAAGTATTTAGAGAAATACTCCTGAGTTCACAACATTTTTAGGCATTAAAAATAATTATTGTATAATATTATTCTTTTTTATTCTAACAAATCTTCCTCTAAGTATTCTACCCCCGCAATCCTCGTACATAGTTCGTTCTCTTTCACAGTACTCCTTTTCTATTTTTATTACGTGCTGGCATGAGTTCTTCCAATCCTCCTCGGTAATAGCTCGGAATGCACGTTCAGCTGCTTCCTGAAAAAATGAAATAATTCATATACATCTATCAATATTAAAAGTAAAACATTTTTTATCACATACTGTTAATACACCATACCTTTATGTCGATTGATCCTACATTTTGGGCAGCAATCTTGTGTTTTGCTATCCCCCAGATTAGCTCTATAGGATTGAGGTCACAGTGGTAAGGTGGAAGTCTTACCACAGTGTGACCGTGTGCACCTAAAAGCTCATCGATTTCATAAATCGGCTCTGGCTTGTGACGTTTCATGAGCATCAAAAGTGAAGGCTTTTTTAATGTTTCATCAAATTGAATTTCATTTTGAATTAACCATTCCTTTATTTCGGCTACTTTGGTAGCAGAGGTGGGCGCTTTGTTCAACATTACTGAATGGTACGGCGCATTATCCATAACCACAATCGATGCCGGTGGTAAGTTGGGAATCAGCTTTTCTTCTACCCATTTAGTAAAATTACTTTTGTTCATCTCTGAATGGTAATCAGCATTTTTGTTTGCTCCAGTAAATATGAGCAAAGCATTAGGGATAAACCCTTTTTCGCTGCCAGCATGAACAATGATATAGCGTTTCCCTTTTGAAACATTGTGCTTTACTCCACTCACATCAATAGACTGCCAGCACTTTTGTAACTTGTAAGATTGGTGAACGTAGCTTTCATCAAGATAAACTATGTCTTTTCTGAGCTCTTCTGGCAAATTTCTATTATTGGTAATCTTTTTTAAGTACTCTATCCGTTTCGCGGCTATATATGGTCGTTCCATCAATGCAGTTCTTTCGGACTGACATTTTTTGTATTTAAAACCTAGGGCTATAAGTACTTTCCGCAAATGCTCACGGCTTCCGTCAAATCCTAAATCTTCCCTTACTACTGGTAGTAAGCTTCGTAAAGTTGGTACCTGAAAATTAAATAACCATGTAAAGATTACAAAAATATCTATTTAAAATAAATTATGGCAGAATAAAAAATCAGTTGCAGTGTTTACAACCACAATCCTACCCATATTTAGAATGGGATAGCTAACCCTAGATTAGCACACAGGCTACATTATATCCCGGGAAAACTAACAATGCTTGTGGGATAGCGGATGAAGAAGCTAAGCACTGTTTGTGTGGTAATAATAATTCAAATGAAGTAATAATTTATTTACCTGTTTTCTTACAGTGTAAAAAAATTGAATTTTTTGCCTGATGGCACATAAATCAAAGTTATCTAATTCTTTTTTGGGACGACCTTTTCTGCGTTTTCCGGGTGTAGAAAATACCCCTTTGTTTCTATCTCCTTCCAGCACGACTCTTCTTATAGTGCTAACAGATTTACCTGAATTGAATAAATAGATTTTGTTATTTAGTCTATGGCACGGTAATTTCTTTTAAATTTCTAATGCCAAGCTACAACAAATACATCACTACCTTGTAATCAAACTCAAAGTAGAAATTGTGTTTTCATTTAGGTAAAGTTCAAGTCACCAAAGTATCAATTAATCTAGGCGCGCTATACCAGATTAATGCAAACAAAATGTAAACATAACCTATGTGCTCGATGTTTATTGTTTCAAATTTCTACTGATTCCGTATGCAAGCAAATTGAAACAGCTTTGAGTTCATCAATTAACATTTAATATAACTAAAAACAACAAAACAAACTCTTACATACCTGTCATATCAGCGGTTCTTTGGTAAACATTGTGAAGATCGGAAAGAATAGTTTGGGCCTCATGTTCCGCTAGACATCGTCTGTACACCTTATAGATAACCTCCCTGCCAGCACTTCGAATG
The DNA here is from genome assembly GCA_963082625.1 of Pasiphila rectangulata. Taxonomy (NCBI): domain Eukaryota; kingdom Metazoa; phylum Arthropoda; class Insecta; order Lepidoptera; family Geometridae; genus Pasiphila; species Pasiphila rectangulata. Next base: position 17,047,839 of record OY720252.1, on the reverse strand, counting down.
GTTTTATTCATTGTTTCTCACTTAAAATCACTGTTTAATGGTCGAAATAAAAATTCTACGAAGTCGTGAACTTTGTTTATTACGAAACGTCATTATTTTGGGAGTGTTGCCAACAAACAAAAAATTAGTTCCGTTTCTAGACTTTTTTGCCAAGCTATATATGGTTAGAGGGAACTATTTTTGAAGTTTTCTTGTTTTAAAATGTAATGAAAACGGTTCATTGCGATCTATCAGTAAGTTTACCGTATGTACTTAACAGTATTTTTTTATGAAAACGACTCATTCAAAGAATTGTGCGGGTCAAAGTAGTTTCCACTGTGCGATACGAATGAAGAAATAAACACAAAAGTAATTTAATTTTACGATATGTTTTGTTTAAGTACTAGCTGTGCAGACCAGAAACTATGTAACAGCACAGGAACGAAACTTAACCTAGATTCGCTTTTGTCTACAACCCGGATAAGTGGGAAAGACAGGCTTTTCTGAACCATTCCTACGCGAGTCAAGTAAAGTTATAACTTATACCAGTAGTAGATTTTAAACCGCATCACAAAATTGCTCATAAAATCAACCCATAAAACACCGCAGCGCCAGAATATTATGTTATCATTAAATTCAACTCTATAGCCTTACAAATAAAGCTCAAGTGAAAGCAATCTCTGCATCTGATTTACGAATACAATTTATCATGAGACTAACTATAGTTTTCACATCGACGCTAACTTTCCAAGTCATACATCATTACTTTTAAATACCTAAAAGCACGTGAAATAGAATTATCATAAAATGCAAAATCTATCGAGCTAGGTAAAATGCCATAATATTTTATATACCACCAACACACATACAAATAAATCATTCAACCACAGCAGGCGATTTTAAAGTCTCTGAGCTTCAATGAGTGTTTAATGTTTGGCATAATAAAGAAACTCGTAATAAAAGACTGCAACTATTCTGACGTGTCGTGTCGTGTCGTGATGTACCTACTCGTATATTGGAAACACTTTACCGTTGCCGCTCCTCACTTACCCGTGGATGCAGTAAGATTCTGCCAAGGGCTACCTCCGGATGAGTGATGAGCAGCAGCGTCTTTCCGTGTATCAATATCGCGTACTGCGCTCGCCAACCCGCCAAGCGTGGTGAGTATGGCAACAACCCCTCATGATCACATGGAGATTCATGAGCGAGGCCTACGTCCAGCAGTGGATATCCTACGGCCGAGATGATGATGATGGTTTTACTTGCCAATGTTTGAAGCCGAAGCATCTGACGCGACACGACACAACACGCCACAATAGTATGTTGCTTTATGACAGATTAGCCAAACCAATAATTTGATCGCCATTAACCGCTCGTTTGGTTTTGGTCAGTTTACTTACCAAGATTTTTTAGCCGTCGTTTGGTTTTGGTAAGTAAACTGACCAGTGAGTCATCGGTGAGTCATCGTTCCACGAAAACAATTGTCATTTTTAAACTATGGTGTTTATCAACTTCTTCTTTGTTTTGTAGCCTTCTCAATGAAGTTGACAATGACAATAACAAATAAAATTTACGTAGCCCAAGAAAAAATAATTTTATTCGATTAAATTAAAATTAAAAAAAAGATTATGCAAAAAAAATGCATAAAAAATGCACTTTATAATTACGATCAAAAAATATTTTGTTCTAAGACACCTAAATGTTATGTTATATATAGTGAGGTTATACCACATACTATGTATATACCGCAAAACATGTAGATATATGATAATACATTTTGAATTACAAACAAAAGTATTTTTTATATAAAATTAAATCAATAATTAATAGAAAATAATTTTTACGCTGTATATCCCGAACACAGACTACATTATGAATGATTCTACTGACAAGCTTCATTCAAACCCTTTCCATAGAGCGTAAATACCACGCTACGCTCCATTGTAAAAACCGAGCCAGTATCCACTTAGCGCTGACGCGGAGCGCCCGCGGAGCGCCCGCCGTTTTTCCCGCCAAAACGCAAACCAATTAAGGGTCGAAAAATTATTTTCGCGTAACCAAACTAGTGGTTATAGTGGAGTCTGATAATTTCAGTCGTGTGATCTCACTCTAGCAAACTGTGAATTTGAGCGAGTGAAAGAGACAGGGCTATGGGCAGAGCTACAGGCAACGCAAATGGTATAGTTGCACAGCAGGTTTTATTTTTGTTTAGCTACTAACATTACACGTCAATTTCCCATCATATGAATATTTAGCGACTAAACAGATTTTTAACAAACATTAGGTCCATTGAACTTTAATGTAATTTTAAATTGGAAGCCACTGGTTCTTGCAACCCAGTTATTCCAAAACGTTTGTAACAGTTTGTAATGTTCCTTTTTTACTTTTCAAAGCAATGAAACACAGGATCAAACATTTACGTTTCACGACGCGGGTGCCGTAGCCTACTGGTGGCACTTCCGGCTTTAGAAAGCGTCAAGGATCGATTTGACGGTTCGATCGAACCTTCACTGAAGAAATTTATTAAATTTTTATTAAATTATTTGCTTTTCAATTTATATGTGTTTTGTTATTATTTTGTAAATTTACTATTCTACGTAGCTTTTTGCTCTATTAAATAAATAATATTGTCGATTCTGTTGGCACACTTGTGACTAAAGCTGACTAAAATTGCGTAAAATTACAACGCAATTCCGTTGATGCCGTTCTAAAATTAAACCGCACCAATTTGACGGTTCAGAATTTAGAAACGTCAAATCTCTAATTATAATTAGTTTTAGAATGTCTAGAACAGAATCGACACCATTGACAGTGACTTTGAACCCCACCGGAAACGTAAAATTATTGGATAAGGTTTTTCATTTACTTTAAATGTTCCAGCTAAGTGTGGTTCGACACTAAAAATAACAAACTTCTTAACTTTTACTTTCAAAAGCCACAGACTAAAGTAAACGACATTATCACAAGCTCTTTCCACAGATAAGTTGGCGGCAAGCCGCCCTGGCCCTGCTAACAAGTCTCTTACAGTCGCGCCTTACCCAAAAGTTATTTTATATTATAGTCTACACGCGAGGGCTAGTCACCGCTAAAGCTGCTATTCCACCGCAGCGGAGCAGAGAGAGGAAGAGTGGAGCTGATCTATAGAATTCATAAAAACTCCGCTCCGAAAGTTTTATGTAATAGGGTGATATATTTTACACCATAACCGAAAATATCTAAAAGTATAGGTATTTGTAAGATAGCTAAGGCAAAATTCAGCCTGAAACTGTTAGTTTTAGTTCATAAAATACCAAAATAAATGCAAGGTTTTCAGTTTTTAGTCAGTTTTTGAACACTAAACAGTGGCCGCCATGTTATTACGTCATACATCGTTGTAAATAAAAGTGTCAGCTGATACAGTAATTTAATAGCGGCGCATTTGTTAACACGGTTAATCACGTCATATCCACAGATAAATATGGCGTCCACTGCGTCCAGCGTTTTCGTCAAAAGCGCGAAATATATAAAATTTAAATGCCTCTTTATGCCTCTATTTTTCACTTATCGATTCAATGACAATTTGGTGATATTTTTGTGGTTTATTCGCACTATAGAATCTAATTGAGACATTTACGTACACCCTATTCTATTGGTGAACCCCAATAGGATTCTTTGCTCTCCGCTCCGCTCCAGTAGACAAGCAGCCTATGTGTGCACCCTGAGTGACGGGACCGCGCACAAAACATATACTCGACATGTATCGACGACTTCCGTGGCTCAGTTGGTTTCATAGCCGGCTGCTACGCAAGAGATTGCGGTTCCATTCCCGCCGAGGGAAACATTTTTGCTTTTCTGCAGAATAGGCTACTTGACAGGGTATGAAAATCATTTTTTTCAGTCAGTTAGATAATACAAAAATAATAAACACATTTTTTTTTGGCTTTTCAAATTGAGGCAATAATTCTTAGATAAAGCGAAGTGGCGTCACAATCTGAACAGAGGCACGTCGTCGGCGCGTACCAGCGTGTGACGTCACGCGACATTTCGGTATCGCGGTTATGATTTGATTAATGTCTTGTACGATCTGTAAATATTCGCTCAGGGTGTTCTGGATGTTTTTCTATGTATGATAAAAATATCTACCTATGTAGTAATTGTATTAAGTATCACAAGCTCTGCTTAGCTTGGGGCTAGATGATGTGTGAATTGTCCAGCATTATTTATTTTTTTATTTATTATATAAAGAACTCCTTGAAGGCAGCTTAACAGTTTTGTTTGATCGCGCCCTTTATCGCGATTGGTTTGGGTTGGAATTGCCGCTCAGCGCCTAGCTAGAATAGAGGGCGCTCGAATCAGTACAACATTCTCTGGCCCGCGAAAGAGATACGCGCGCTGAGATTAATTGTTTTCTCGTTGTTTTACTGTCTTATTATGTTTTTAACCGACTTCAAAAAGGAGGAGGTTCTATGTTCGACTGTATATTTTATTTATGTTCACCGATGTCTCCGTCAATTATGGACCAATTTTCAAAATTCTTTTTTTATTCGAAATAGTGCACTTCCGAGTTGGTCCCATTGGAACCAAGTCAGCTGAAATTAGGGTTCCCAACCCTCCCGGAATGCGCGGGAGACTCCGGTAACAATTGTTCATCTCCCGAGCTCCCGAGCTCCCGTGAAGCAATAATATCTCCGGTTTTTTCTAGAATTAAGCTTAGGTTTTAAATTTGCCGCCTTCCCGCCGCGTTTCGAAGCTACTACAATAACTAATTTGGAAAAATGGATCGTGATAATAACTCAGGAGGTGAAAGTAGTACAAGCACAAAGAAAAAAAAGTACTATTGTACCGGATTCCAGCCTGGAATCCGGGAAAATTTATCTTATTAATTATTAAGGAAAATTTATTTAAAAAAAAAAAAAATCATTTGAAGTCGGTTTGATTTTTTAAAAAAATTAATAATTTCTATCCCTTGTATTGTTACCGTGTTTATATTATACTGTTCGCATCTTTTTTTTTCAATACAAACATCCCTGAGAACAATCTAACTTAAAGTAGTGAAGGTCTAACTCCACTGATATAAATCGTTAAATACGCCCTCACCGTACTGACCGCGCCGTTATGTTTCCAAATAATATGAGTAAGCTCACTCATGCAAGAAATAGAAAGTAGTGCTTGCAAATAATGTGGGAGAAAAAGAGATAACACTATTTTTTCGGTACGCGTGTTGCGCATTCGTCGGCAGTATTGTAAACACAGAGTTTTTGGTGTGAGGGCTCACCTAACGATTCATATCAATGTCTAACTCATGTCTATTATTTTTGTATTATCTAACTGACGTACTACATGGAATTTTGATTTTCATACCGTGCCAACGTGCCACAGAGGTCGCCAATAAACAGTTTTCCTTCTTCCGTAGAGGTTTGGGCGACCAACGCTCGCGTGCCAGTAACCTATCTGCACCAGTGCGCGCGAGCACCAGTGCGCACGCATCACGTGCACGAGGTGACGTTGAGCTTGGCGAAGTAGTCGAGGAGGCCCTGCAGGCGCTTCTTCACGCGCTTCTGGTCGTCCAGCGTGCAGCCCAGTATCGCCGTCTCAAAATTCTTGTCCGTACCTGGAGATGATGCACTATATTGAGAAGATCGGAGTGGGATTGAACCACTGTAGCCTGACACATGCGCAGTATACACTGCCGGCCAAAAGTTTGAGACCACTTGTAAAAATCTTTGTAACCACCAAAATATTTCAAAAGTACACATGATAAAGAGCTAATTTGAACACCTGCGTATTCTATTGTTATCAAAGAATTTCTGAGTCATTTTTATTGTATATTTTTAAGTTATCATCCTTTAAAGGTCTATTGTTTCAAAACATAAATGAGTACCGCGCGCTTACCAGGTGATAGAGTCATTGTTATATTTTTTATGGCCTGCTCATTTCTAATTATTTTGGTTTTGTTTTGCGGTAACCGTACTTCCGGATTATTTTAGCTTCCTTAAACATATTTTTTACCTGAGTTTTGATGGAGTAAATTTTTCATTATCTTAACTAGTCTGAGCTCGTCGTTGTTACAGTGAAGACATCTTAAAATGGGAAAAGTGCGCGAAATTAGCACTGAAACTCGTTCTGCCATAGTTGTTTTACACGGCGAAGGCAAATCTGAACATGCGATTGCCTCTCAACTTAAGTTGTCGAAGACTTGTGTTCATAACGCAATAACCCGATACAAGGAGACTGGCAGTAATCAAGATCGTTCGCGATCGGGGAGACCGAGAGCTACCACTTCTAGCGAGGATAATTTCATCGTCGTTACCAGCAAGCGGAATAGACGCCTAACCGCACCAGAAATCCGCGCAGAAGTGAACAAATCCCGATCAGAACCTGTGTCATTGACTACAGTAAAAAGACGATTGAGAGATGCTAAGTTATTTGGTCGCGTCGCCGTTCGAAAACCACTACTAAGGCCACAAAACAAAAAGAAACGGATGCAGTGGGCCCTTACCCATCGATACTGGACTGAAGAAGACTTTAAAGAAGTTCTTTGGACAGATGAATCCAAGTTTGAAATATTTGGTTCAAAACGACGAATTTTTGTTCGACGTACCGCCGAGGAAAAGATGATGCCAGATTGTGTGGTGCCAACAGTTAAGCATGGTGGTGGTTCCATTATGGTCTGGGGATGCTTCTCGGGCCATGGAACCGGAGATTTGGTACGAGTCTAAGGAATCATGAAAAAGGAGCATTATAAACGAATACTACAGCAAAATGCCGTTCCGTCTGGTTTAAGATTAATTGGAAATGGATTTTTTTTCCAACAAGATAATGATCCTAAACATAGTTCAAAATTATGTAGGGGTTATTTAGAACATAAAGAAACAGAAAGGGTGTTAAAAAACATGGTGTGGCCCCCTCAGAGTCCGGATCTCAACCCCATTGAGCTATTGTGGGAAGAGCTTGACAGAAATGTGCGCAGTTGTTGTCCCTCCTCACAAGAAGACATGTGGAAGGCTTTACAAGAAAGCTGGAACAATATCTCACAAGATACAATTGATAAATTGATTGCTCGTATGCCGAGACTAGTGAAAAAAGTTATAAAATGCAAGGGAGGCTTTTTTGACGAAAAATCCGTTTAATGATTTTATTAAATATGAACGTCATTTTTAACGTAAATGGTTGATATTTCTTGATTTTTATTTTCTTCTTGATGAATGTGTATTAGTAAATAAGCATTTTAATTAATATCTAAACCTCTTGATTTATATTTTGAGTTTTATTTCATTTTGCTACTTAGATGTAGGTGGTCTCAAACTTTTGGCCGGCAGTGTATAAGGATGTCAAGTTTTTCTATATCTAATTTGTGTACCCCGTATGTGGAGTATAAGAGTCGTGTCCCCCGAATGTGGAGTATAAAAGTCGTGTCCCCCGTATGTGGAGTATAAAAGTCGTGTCCCCCGTATGTGGAGTATAAAAGTCGTGTCCCCCGTATGTGGAGTATAAGAGTCGTGTCCCCCGTATGTGGAGTATAAGAGTCGTGTCCCCCGAATGTGGAGTATAAAAGTCGTGTCCCCCGTATGTGGAGTATAAAAGTCGTGTCCCCCGTATGTGGAGTATAAAAGTCGTGTCCCCCGTATGTGGAGTATAAGAGTCGTGTCCCCCGTATGTGGAGTATAAAAAGTCGTGTCCCCCGTATGTGGAGTATAAAAGTCGTGTCCCCCGTATGTGGAGTATAAAAGTCGTGTCTCCCGTATGTGGAGTATTAAAGTCGTGTCCCCCGTATGTGGAGTATAAAAGTCGTATTTAAACACATTCATACCTACGGATGCCGTGAATAAGTGGAAGTAGAATGTTACCCCTCCTCTCGTGCCCGTGGATGCAGTAAGAGCCTGCTAAGGGATACCTCCAGGAGATGACAGCAGCGTCTTTCCGTGTATCAGCATCCCGAAATGCGTTTGCCAACCCGCCTGCCAAGCGTGGTGATCCATGAAGGAGGCCTGTGTTCAGTAGCGGACGTTTTACGGCTGAAGTGATACCTGCGGAGGTATGAATGTGTTATACCTGTGCTAGGGTCTGGCTGGCTGGTGCAGGCGTTCATGTAGGTCTGGCAACGCGCGCGCGCAGACACGCCGTCCACTTGGACCGACACCACCAGCTGATCTATGTACATGTTTACCTGCAAGGTTATTATAGCTTTATCATCACATTTTTATTATTATTATGAGCCGTGGGGTGCCGGCAGTAGAATGTTACCCCTCCTCTCCTACCCGTGGATGCAGTGAGAGCCTGCTAAGGGACACCTCCGGAAGATGGGCAGCAGCGTCCTTCCGTATATCAACATCCCGTACTGCGCTCACCAACCCGCCCGCCAAGCGTGGTGAGTATGGCAACTGCCCCTCATGGAGATCCACGAGGGAGGCCTTAGTTCAGTAGTGGACGTTTTACGGCTGAAATGATGAAAAAAATGATTATAAAGCCGAAAGTTTGTTTGTATGAAATGAAAATTAAAAAATGAAAATACGTTTATTGGCACACCACACATAATTAATAATCTAACTTATGAAGGTTACAGTTTTTAGACATAAAAGCGTGGTGTGCCTAAAGGTTTTGTCTCAGCAATAGTTGCACCGCTGATGCAACGCTGGTATTCTGACAGAACCTTTTGAGTAGATGGAAGTTTGTACGTACGTATCGAGTTGAAATTTTGCATACGATACGTATAGATGTTGTCTAGGATTAACACATAGGCTACTTTTTATCCGGGTACAACGGATGCGAAGCGGCGGGCACAAGCTAGTATAAAATAGATTGCATCTACCTACATAATTTTATTGTGAATCATGATTTTTTATGTACTTCAATCTGTTTTTTATGAATTAAATATTATGATTATAGAAAATTTGGCCAGGTGCGTGTCGGGCCAGGTGCGTGTCGGGCCACGCGCTGAGTAGGGTTCAGTAGTTACCCCTAAACCTGTGTTGTTAGAACTTGGTGTACGTTTATCTATGTTTACCAAAACATATTACTGAGGCCATATTCGGTTTTTTACATTTTTATAAAAAAAAAAACCTCCTTTTGTGGTTTAAGATAATTTTGTTTGTACTCGTACAGCAACTCTTTGCGGAGGTTAATGACCCGGCCAAGAATTAGCTGTCGTTGAGGTTGCCACTACCGTATAAACAGCTGTTGAAGTTAAAACTTTCGTTGTTTTCTTGAATCAAAATCATGAAATCCATTCATTTATTTCCATAGTTTGCAATTACAAAACATAGACACGTCCATTTACAATAAAAATAACATATTTTATCTTATGTTAACAGGAAATAAGGCACATGAATGAATCTGTTCGCTTCCCTGTTTTAATCGCAGTGATGAGAAGCGAAATAAAAAAAAAAAAAGCAAAAAGAAGCTTGAAAGCGAATAGCGAATTAGAAAACACAGTTCTTTTTAATAGTTAGTTTTGTTCTGAAAAGTCGTACCTAAATCTAAAGTTGTTCTTTAGGGTGGTCAGAATCACCCCTTTCGGCTTAGTACATATATTATATATAACACACCCTGTACGTAACAGTAAAGCGAACTTAAAAGATTCAATCCAGCATCCCCGGATAGCAAGCGCGATTTCCTACTTATCTAAAAAAACCCAACGAGACAATCCTACTAATAATTATAAACGCGAAAGTCTGTATGTATGAATGTTTGTTACTTTTTCACGCAAAAATTTGCATATGGATTGATCTGATATTTTGCACACGTATAGATGTTGACCAGGATATGTATAACTTTTTGAAACTATCATGGTTTAATTGATTAATGGCATCAGGCGTTACTTTGCGGAAATCCATGACAATAAAATGCAATAAAAATATTTAGTTTTAATTCCGCTTAAGCTGAGATGCAGGAGCACCGCCCTCCCGCCCGCCGCACCCAAACATACGACGTATGTTTGGGTATGCATGCTGCACTGACAAACTAGTTCTCCCTGCATGTGCATAATTAGCGGGCGGGAGGGCGGTGCTCCTGCATCTCAGCTTAAGCGGAATTAAAACTAAATATTTTTATTGCATTTTACTATCATGGTTGTTAACATTATATGAAACAAGCGCTGGTACGGGGGCACCATAGGAAAGGGGGCGAAGGTTTCCGAAAAATGCCATTTTTGACCTTTGGTGACCTTTTGAGGTCACAATAACTCCGGTCCCTGTGACCCTAATCACCAAAATCAATTAATACCCTTCTCTCATTAAGGCAGTTCTAACAAAAAAGGTTTCATGTAATTCGGTCAACGCGTTCGGTTGTAATCGTGTCATGCACAGACAGACAGCGCTATGCATAATAGGGGGCTCCCTAATAATTACGGGACGTTTACCATGATTTGAGTATTTTTGAGTTTCCCGATATTCATACACATATATCCACGTTTAGCTTTAACTATTTGCAATGTACTATCTAACTGCCGTTGGTACGGCTCAGTTAAATAAATAAATAAATAAAATATTTTGACGCAGTTTCACACGCAGTTTGTGTTTATCTGCGATCATGTGTCGTGTGATCACGTGTGAAACTGCGTCGAAATATCGGGTAACTCAAGGATATAATATATAGGCTCCATTTTATCCGGGTGCAACGCATGCGAAGCGGCGGGCATAAGCTAGTCCCATATTGTCTTTTTTAAACTTCGCGATCACAACACATTATTAACATACATATAACCGGGCATTTATCGCGTAAATTAACTTTATTATTATTTCCCGACGTTTCAAAAAAATCAACTCAGTATGTGGATACAGTCAGTGTAGTGTGCTGTCCCAGAGGGAACCGGCCTTAATAATTTTTATGAAGATCAAGTGAGGGTAGTTCAACAAACGCCTTCGCTTTGCTGCGGTACATCCATCACGTCAGTCTTCCCGGGACCATGCTTGGTGCAATCCAAGCGAAACGTCGCGAAATAATAATAAAGGTAATTTACGCGATAAATACCCGGTTATATGTGTACATACACTGCCGGCCAAAAGTTTGAGACCACCTACAGCTAAGTAGCAAAATGAAATAAAACTCAAAATATAAATCAAGAGGTTTAGATATTAATTAAAATGCTTATTTACTAATACACATTCATCAAGAAGAAAAAAAAAATCAAGAAATATCAACCATTTACGTTAAAAATGACGTTCATATTTAATAAAATCATTAAACGGAGTTTTCGTCAAAAAAGCCTCCCTTGCATTTTATAACTTTTTTCACTAGTCTCGGCATACGAGCAATCAATTTATCAATTGTATCTTGTGAGATATTGTTCCAGCTTTCTTGTAAAGCCTTCCAAATGTCTTCTTGTGAGGAGGGACAACAACTGCGCACATTTCTGTCAAGCTCTTCCCACAATAGCTCAATGGGGTTGAGATCCGGACTCTGAGGGGGCCACACCATGTTTTTTAACACCCTTTCTGTTTCTTTATGTTCTAAATAACCCCTGCATAATTTTGAACTATGTTTAGGATCATTATCTTGTTGAAAAAAAAATCCATTTCCAATTAATCTTAAACCAGACGGAACGGCATTTTGCTGTAGTATTCGTTTATAATGCTCCTTTTTCATGATTCCTTCGACTCGTACCAAATCCCCGGTTCCATGGCCCGAGAAGCATCCCCAGACCATAATGGAACCACCACCATGCTTAACTGTTGGCACCACACAATCTGGCATCATCTTTTCCTCGGCGGTACGTCGAACAAAAATTCGTCCAAAGAACTTCTTTAAAGTCTTCTTCAGTCCAGTCTCGATGGGTAAGGGCCCACTGCATCCGTTTCTTTTTGTTTTGTGGCCTTAGTAGTGGTTTTCGAACGGCGACGCGACCAAATAACTTAGCGTCTCTCAATCGTCTTTTTACTGTAGTCAATGACACAGGTTCTGATCGGGATTTGTTCACTTCTGCGCGGATTTCTGGTGCGGTTAGGCGTCTATTCCGCTTGCTGGTAACGACGATGAAATTATCCTCGCTAGAAGTGGTAGCTCTCGGTCTCCCCGATCGCGAACGATCTTGATTACTGCCAGTCTCCTTGTATCGGGTTATTGCGTTATGAACACAAGTCTTCGACAACTTAAGTTGAGAGGCAATCGCACGTTCAGATTTGCCTTCGCCGTGTAAAACAACTATGGCAGAACGAGTTTCAGTGCTAATTTCGCGCACTTTTCCCATTTTAAGATGTCTTCACTGTAACAACGACGAGCTCAGACTAGTTAAGATAATGAAAAATTTACTCCATCAAAACTCAGGTAAAAAATATGTTTAAGGAAGCTAAAATAATCCGGAAGTACGGTTACCGCAAAACAAAACCAAAATAATTAGAAATGAGCAGGCCATAAAAAATATAACAATGACTCTATCACCTGGTAAGCGCGCGGTACTCATTTATGTTTTGAAACAATAGACCTTTAAAGGATGATAACTTAAAAATATACAATAAAAATGACTCTCAGAAATTCTTTGATAACAATAGAATACGCAGGTGTTCAAATTAGCTCTTTATCATGTGTACTTTTAAAATATTTTGGTGGTTACAAAGATTTTTACAAGTGGTCTCAAACTTTTGGCCGGCAGTGTATGTATGTTAATAGTTCCATATTACAACGCATCGCATGAACCCAGACAATGCCGGCATTCATAACACTATGTAAAGCACACGGCCATGATGCCACGCACATAATCATGCGGGCAACGACATTGTATCGCTTACTAATAGCATACAATCTCAAGTACATTTCCATATCAATTATTTACTACTGACTATTTACTAAATGTCAATGCGTTTGTCTGGTAAAAAGTAGGACATTTTACGAGTAGATCTATTTAGAGATGATTTATACAGCGTTAGCATCAACCATGCTGTACGGGACGCTGTAGTGCCTGGGATACAAAAGAACGACTAGAGGTGACTACACCGCAAGCTTCCTCACGATGTGTACGGGACGCTTTAGTGCCTGGGATACAAAAGAACGGCTAGAGGTGACTACACCGCAAGCTTCCTCACGATGTTTTTTATTATTCATTGTTAATAAATGGCACAACGTGATTAATTGGCACATAAAACCGTACTAATATTGGCACATAAAACTGTAAATGCGAAAGTCCGAATGTTGTCTGTTTATTCTGTTTGCACGGCTAACCGGATCTTGATAGAGATTATGTAGTCATAGGTTACTTTTAAATATCCGATATATACTAGGATAATATCACATTTTTCCTATATTATGTTGTATAAAGAAAAATGTCCACGACTTTGTCTACGTATTTGGCAAAAACGTCTTCTACATCTGAAAATGTTTGTAAACGACCGATATTGAACGCACGAGCGTCGCAAGTGGATATTAGTGTTCTGTGGTCGCAAGTCAGGGGTCACACGGCCAACCCGGCTTTTGACGATTCGTTTATTCTTTAATGACGGTCGATTAAAGAACATTATAAGTTTATAACCGTGATTGTATGTAAACGTTTGAAGTTTGTTTGCTGTCAGGAAAAACCACCAAAAATGTTCCCTTTATAAGGCTTTACCCGCACCCCACGCAGTATTAGCACAGGTATTAAGCTTTACCTGTATCTATATAAAAAAGTAAGGCCTTTTGCATCTATTATAGATGATTTATACAACGTCAGCAACTGGTAATCATGCTGTTCGGGACGCTGCAGTGCCTGGGACATTGTTAGATGGATTAGGCTTGCCCAGCACCTATACCATCCTCTCAGCTTAGTCAGCTATTATTCAGAGGAAAGAACAGGTCAATACGTCAATCCATGCAGCAATGGATTTTTCTTTCTTGAAAAATGTATGTGCACACTTAACACGTGCTTTAACGGTGAAGGAAACATCGTGAGGAAACCCGCGGCTTAGTCAGCTTCAGACGTATCTATATAGCGCGTCGTGAATCTATATAACGTTATTATAAACCACCTTAAGACATCACGTTTACTTTGCATGCTTATCAAGGACCGATGACATTACAATAATTCGGTGTTTTTTTAGTTTTTTAATTATTACTGTGAACCCATTTCCTTGTTCTGGTCAGGTCACCACAATGCCGGAAAACACAGTATACGTGGTGAGGGCCAAAGTACAAGTAGCAACAACTAGTAGTTTAATGCAACTTGATTTGCATATCAATTAGTTTCCTGTATGATAAATTTATGCCTAAGATAATTATTTAATTTTTTAAACAATAAGAACGACTTAATTGACCCTGATGATGGTGATGATGGATGATGATGACGATAGGTTATTCAATTGAAGGTTAGCTATAATTAGCTATATTATGCTCTGGTGTACGAGCTTCGCAGAGAACTTTGTTAAAAAGTTTAACAAGCTCTTTGATGAAAGGTTGACCTCCTGCCTTGCCTTAAGCAGCTCAACCGAAACACCGTCCTCTCCAGGGGATATTTCCGTCTTCATTTTATGTAAAGCGTTCCGTACCTCACTCGAAAGAATAGGTGGTATTGTTTCCGTGTTTTGGTTTTTGAATGGCGGAGCTCGAAAATCATCCCCTTTTGAATCCGGCTCTGCAGATGAAGATGCATATAAGTGCTTGTAGAACTCTTCTATTATTTCGGTGATTTTAATTCTGTCTGTAACTAAATTTTGTGTTTGTCTCTTAGCTTTAAAATTTGTTTTTTTCCAGTGCTTGTTTTTCTACGAAATATTTTAGGACCTCTAAATTGTTTAATAGTATTTATAATTATATTTGTGACAAAAATTCTAATATCCCTCTTGTTGGATTTACTTATAATTTTATTAATTTCATCTAAATGTTTTTTATCGGAAGCACATTTGTTTGGCATTTTACTTCTGATATGAATTAAGACCAGGGTTTTTTTAGTGATTTACTGTTTTTGTTACGTCTTTACCAAGATGAGATTTTGCGGTCTCAATAATCGTGCTGCATAAAAGTTGATTAAGGTGATCTTTGTCAAGATTCGATTCCTCAAGACCTTCAAATCTATTTGGAAAGAACTTTGAGTAAGGCGAACTCCTGTTTTTCATACCTCCTCTTAGATGATGTTAGAACCATCTTTGTTCTTTCGCCGCTGAAATCGAACCTCAGCCTAGCCCTTACTAAACGATGATCGCTTCCTTTTCTGAAACTCGAGAACAGACACATCTGAGACTACATGTTTGTTTGAACATATTATGTAGTCAATTTCGTTCCGAATTGTCCCACCAGGATGTACCAATATCCATTTTCTTGACTCTCGTTTCTTAAAGGTGTTCATGGCGTAAAGATCTTGGAACTACATGGTTCCAAGAAATTTACCAAGCTTTGACCTCTATAATAGAGGTCAAAGCTTGGTTAATTTCTTACTTACTACGGGCTCCCAATCCAAAACAACCAACAGATTTTTCATTTACCAGAGGTTTGCCGATTTTTGCGTTAAAATCGCCAATAACTGTAGTATAGTGGCACGGTGAGATAGCCATAGCTTTATCGATATCATCATATAACTCATCCACTTCCTCGTCTGGTCGTAGGGATGTCGGGGCGTATATCCTTGATGGAGTACCGCTTGGTAAGTTGTAAGACAATATAAAAAACGCGGGTGGATATACTTCCTAATAACAACAACCTTATGGGTATCTAGCTATTTTTTGAAATAAGGAATCCTACACCTCCATAGGTTGAATCGTCATGACCTCTATAAAATAATAAATCACCTGAGGTTAGATTTATTAGCTCTTCGCCAGATCGTCGGACCTCGAGTCCTAATATGTCCCATTTTATCTTTTCCAATTCGAACTGTAGTTCGAGCATTCGGTCATCCGTGCGAATCGTCTTGGCGCTGTGACACGCCAAGGTCAGGGTCGTTGGGTTGCGGCAGCTGGGCATCTTCCAGCGATTCTTAGCACCCTACGCCCCGCTGGAACCATGGCCGCTGCTAGAGCCGGGAATAGCGGGGCTGCTGGCGACTGAGGGCCGTAGTGTATTGGCACTAATCATAACTATCTTTCGGATTCTTATTTATATTAATATAGCTTATTTGTTATTTTCTTTGACCTATATTGGATATATTTGATTTATATGGCTTTTCACCACAAAAAAATCTAGTTTGAAATGTTTAGTTTTTTATTTATTTCTGGTACTGTCAGGCGTTCTTTTTTTTTTTATTCATAAAGACGGGGCTTTGTCATCGTCTGTTTAATTTAACTTTAACATATATCCTAAGTTTTATAAGTGAAAACTGTTTAAGGCATAATTTGTTCTATACTACTTACCATTTCTTTGTTATTATAATTATGCTGTTTGTTTTCCCAGCATCAATAAAATAAAATAACTAACGGGGGTTTAGCATTAAAACGCCGCGCTGGCCAGTGCGTCGTGAGTTTTTCGTCATTGTCCTCGTTTGTTGTTCAGCAGGGGGCACCGCGTGCAGGTGAGGTTGACTTGGGCGGCTGGGTGTGATGCCGCCCCTTACCCCCCAAGTTTCCTCCATGATACATTAATGCATAAGAAAATGCACAATACAGGAAATATTTAAATCACAATACAGACCTACAACTATAACTTTACTCGGTGCCATGGCAAAGAGGTAGATCATCGACCTCTACCACGATGTCGTAAAATGCAAAAAATGTATCGCGCTAAATGACAATATAGCGCTATGTAAAAAACATAATTTACCAATAGAATGACACAATATTACCAAAATGAATAAAATAACAAAAAAAAAGTATGGTTCGAAGTTAAGTTAGAACATAGGTAATTTGATTACGTAGAATAAGGCATAGAACGGCTGCCTGTTTGGTTGGAAAAAAATATTTGGAGTTCTAATATTTTGAAAGTGAAATGTATATAGCCCTAATTTTTTTTATTTGCTACTCTGTAAAGACCTCCGACCATTGCTCTCTATTCTTGAATAGTTAATTAAAAATGCTTTCTAACAAGGTTACCTGATGCAACGCCTCTTCCTGCGAGGAGTCCCGGTCCGTCCTCACGGCCACGTCGACCGTCATGGCGCGCGCGAGGATGCGCTCCGCGTATCTCTGGATGTCGTCCTCATCGCCTGCAAACAAATCATTGATCTCTGCGTCCGTGGCTCATTTGGTATCATAGCCGGCTGATACACGGGAGGTAGTTCGATTCCCGCAAACGACAACCGCCGGCCGCCGTGGGGTGCCGGCAGTAGAATGATACCCCTCCTCTCATGCCCATGGATGCAGTAAGAGCCTGCTAAGGGATATCCTCCGGAAGATGGGCAGCAGCGTCTATCCGTGTATCAACATCCCATACTGCGCTCACCAACCTGCCAAGCGTGGTGAGTATGGCAACTACCCCTCATGGAGATCCATGAGGGAGGCCTGTGTTCATCAGTGGACCTTTTATGGCTGAAATGATGATATGAATTCGAAGAATAAAAGAATATCATCATCATCATTTCAGCCGAAGGACGCCCATTGCTGGTCATAGGCCTCCCACGTGGACCTCAAAGTATTGCTGCTGTAAGCCTGCATCTACCGCCGACTTTACCAGGTCGTCCGCCCTTCTAGTCCTACGCTGCGCTTGCCGCTCCGTGGCCTCCATTCGAGAACCTTTGTTGCTTTCAGCGCCATCTGCCATCTGTTCTTTGAGCTACATGGCCTGCCCATTGCCACTACACATGCTACTCCATTGTTTCAAAAAATGTATTTAAGTTATAATATCAATCATCTTGCTGTAAGGTGCCGGCAGTAGAATGTTACCCCTCCTCTCATGCCCATGGATGCAGTAAGAGCCTGCTAAGGGATACCTCCGGAAGATGGGCAGCAGCGTCTTTCCGTGTATCAACATCCAATACTGCGCTTACCAACCCGCCTGAGTATGGCAACTACCCCTCATGGAGATCCATGAGGGAGGCCTGTGTTCAGTAGCGGATGTTTTACGGCTGAACTGATGATCAATCATCTGGTGCCCATAACACTTTGCATTGCTTACTTTGAGTCTAGAAAGTGGTGTGTGAAAGACAGCATTATTGACGACCTCTGTGGCGCAGCAGGTGAAGGTCCGCCTGCGACGCAAGAGGTTGCGGGTTCGATTCCCGCCTCGGACGGAACAAATGTTTGTATAATCTGCAGATATCTGTTCAGGGTGTTCTGGATGTTTTCTATTTAGAAAGTGTCTATCTATGGATTATTATGTATTAAGTATATCAGGCATCCAGTACCCATAACACAAGCTCTGTGCTTGGGGCTAGATGATGCTATACTCGATGTCATTTAGCGTGGCAATACAGGTCATTCACCTACCTTCACTACGCTATCATAAAATGCAATGAATAAAGTCGCTAATTCTGTTGCTTACCATACAAACCTATCGAAAACGTATATTTAGAATTAGATAGGTTTGTATGGTAAGCGACAGAATTAGCGACACTTTCATTGCATTTTATGATAGCGTCGTGAAGGTAGGTGAATGACCTGTATTGCCACGCTAAATGGCATCGAGTATATGTGAATAGTGCAGCATTATTAATTCATTTATCTTATTTACTTACCTACTACCTCTACCCCTCATGGAGTTCCATAAAGGAGGCATGTGTTCAGTAGTGTTCTACGGTTAAAATGATAAGGATTTACTTACAATCAGATAGATCGGAGAGCAGCTCGGAATGCTTCACGCTGTCGAGGGTGGACAGCAAGGAGTCCCGCTCCTCCACAATCCTCATCGTGTCGCGCCGCAGCCGCTCCACTCTCAGCTCCACTTGGTCCAGCACTGTCACCAATCTGAGTCCAGCAGTATCATTTGTTTATTGTATTTCTTTGACATTATGTTTTTTATTTGTTAGCCTATTGTGTCCCGCTGCTAGGCAAAGGCCTGCCCCAAAGGAAGTTGTGGTTGCGGATGGCCATGAAGGCGTTGGTGGGACGATTTAAACACCTTCCAAAAAGATTGGTGGGACACTGCTTCCGACGTAATTAACAACGGTTTCTTTTATTTAGCCTATATTATCCCACTGTTGGGATGCCGTGGGGTGCCGGCAGTAGAATGTTACCCCTCCTCTCCTACCCGTGGATGCAGTAGGAGCCTGCTAAGGGACACCTCCGGAAGATGGGCAGCAGCGTCTATCCGTGTATCAACATCCCATACTGCGCTCACCAACCCGCCTGCCAAGCGTGATGAGAATGGCAACTACCCCTCATGGAGATCCATGAGGGAGGCCTGTGTTCATCACTGGACGTTTTATGGCTGAAATGATGATCCCACTGTTGGGAAAGTCCTCCCCAAACTCCTCATAAGGTGTCTAGATCGTCCCTAGAATGCTTTAGTGGCCAATCGCAACTACAATTTTCTTGTAGGTTTATGATTCAGCTATTTAATTGTTTTTATTGATAAAATGAATGAATGAAAATTCTTTACAATGTAAACAGAACAACTTAGCAAAATAAAATGTGATATTATCACTAAGTTATCTCTTCCAAACAACCTTTGGATTTATGCTAGGTAAAAACTCAACAATTGTATTTATCTTAGTTGTAGCAGTAGCTACATAAATATGATTGGTTCCTATGGCAATGGTTTTGTTATATCTATATATAGAACTTGATTACTAAACATAATGTCAGTAGGGGAATAAAAATACCTGACATTTAAGTAATTATTTATTGCATACAACTTGGCATTACCACTCCACTAAATGTCAATCATTTTCATAATTACATGCCACTTTACAATTACAAGCTGTGGATACATATATTTTTTAATCCCCGACGCAAAAATAGAGGGGTGTTATAAGTTTAACATGTCTGTCTGTGTATCTGTGTATTATATGTCTGTGGTATTGTAGCTCCGAAATTGATGAAATGATTTTCATTTAGTTTTTTTGTGTCATAGATAATTTTATCCCGAGTGTTCTTAGCCATGTTTTATGAAAATCTGTTCAGCTGTTTGTTAGATAATGGCGGTTGAAAGTAGGGGTGAACAATCAAATGTTTTCAAATATACCCAAGTGTGGTATCAAATGTTAGGGCATGATGCGTCGATTGCGAAATTGAGGGTACACATTACAAAAAAATTAGGTAGCCTCCGAGACTAGGTCGTAGACTAGACTAGGTAGTGTCGGGTGTTATTTAAAAATTTTAATTTTATAAACTTGTTATCAGTCAGCCTTATACAGTCAGATAAGTATGACTAATAGAAAAGAATCGGCAGTCAAAAAACTCGCGTAAACCATAAGTTATAGTCGGAAACAGGTGCGTGGGTAGATTTTTTTAGAAAACCGGCCTTGACCATTTTCGGGAGTGCGTGAGCCTCGATGAAAGCGTGAAACGATGGAAGGAACCGACGATAAAAACGCGTGTTATTATCTATGATATTTACTGCATAGACAAAGGTTATTCACCTATCCTTAGGGGCTTGAGAGCCGAGCGCCGAAGACTCCTCGATCAGCGGAAGCCTGGAGACCTGGCCGGCAGAGTACGGCTCCAGCGCAAACTGATCCACGTCCATTTGGGAATCTATTCCTTTCCACCGATGAAAACAATTGTTAGCACACCCGCAGAAACTTTTAAATATTCTCGCCGAATTTATGGCGACAAAATACAAAATCAGATCGTCAATCGTGCGAACTATCAATCAAAACAAAATTACTGAAATTGACATGACATACTTGATAGTTGTTGAGGTTACTGACGCTTACATTCATGTCATGCATGACAGAATGACATCAGGGTGACAGATGATGTTTAGACGAGTTGACATAAAAAAAATCGATTGACCGAAAATCACAATCACTATCACTATCAAGTGTCTCCGAAACATCACCATCCATAATTATTATGGTCCCATAAATATCATTTACAATAAGATATTGTTTATCTTAATGCTCTTTACGCATAAAGTTGTTTTACTTATTATATTATTTACATCGATGATGATATCGATACGGTCGCCAGCAAAACCTGGATGCGTTCGGCACAACACCGGAAGAAGTGGCAAGCAATGGAGGAGGCCTACACCCAACAGTTGGTTGACACGGGCTGAAAATGATGATGATATTAATTCCATAATTTTCATCGTTTTATACATAGGTGTCATAAATCATAATAATAACGAATCATAAAAATTATTCTTCCGAATATTTTCGAACGATTATAAAACCTTCCAATGCCAAAACCGAGACGGAAGAACAGTAGGTTGTTAGGTTTTTTTATAACCATCCGAAAACACTGCCCGTGAGCGTGACAGAACCGAGATGGAGAGACAGTAGGTTATTAGGTTTTTTTACAACTATCCGAAAACCTTGCATGTGACAGAACCGAGATGGAGACAGTAGATTATAAGTTTTTTTATAACCATCTGAAAACACTGCCTGTGACAGAACCGAGATGTACCTAGAGACAGTAGGTTATTAGGGTTTTTTTATAACCATCCAAAAACACTGCCTGTGGCAGAACCGTGATGGAGAGACAGTAGGTTATTAGTTTTTTATAACCATCCTAAAACACTGTCTGTGACAGAACCGAGATGGAGAGACAGAGGTTTTTTTTAAACCATTCAAAAACACTGCCTGTGACAAAACCGGGATGGAAAGACAGTAGGTTATTAGGTTTTTTTTATAATTATCCGAAAACACTGCCTGCGACAGAAACGAGATGGAGTAGGTTATTTTATTAGGTTTTTTTTATAACCACCCAAAAACTCTGCCTTTGATAGAAAATAGAAGAACAGACCGTGTACCTACCTAACATAGTTATTATTTATTAGATTTTTTCGCCAGTAGCCAATTTCCGCAGGCCAACACGACGGTGCTAGCTGGTTATTTAAAGTAGGTAGGTGGGTGAATATTAAGGTGAACTAGCTAAAAAGCCGCGGCAGCTGTAGCAGCCGCCAACAAAATATTATGAACATGAAAATTATTCTAATAAATAATATTATGAGCATAAAATGTTATGTATTTCTTTAAGTACCTACCTACCTATTGCAAATTACTATAAGGATTGTAATCATTATGGATATCGATATTAGGTAGGTACTGGAAACTATATTGGGGATCCTTATATTAAAGGATATAATTATTCGAGCAATCGATGATTATGAAAATACATTTTATGGATTAGTTATATTAGGGTTACAAAATAGAGAACCCCATTTTGTATCTAAAATTAAATAGTGATTAAATAATGGATGCAATAAGATCGACTGGTACAAAAACTAAAATCTCTGCCATTGGTGATTTCAGATAAAGGGAAACATTTTTTTTTTATTTATTATACTTAGGTTTTTTTAGGCGTACAGTTGATATGGAGGCTGCATCAACTGGCCTCGGATGGAAGGAGCTTAAGGTTGCTGCGCAAGATCGTCCCAAGTGGAAATCCCTTCTGAGAGCCCTATGTCCCTGATGAGGGATAACAGAATGCCATCATCATCATAGGTTTAAAAAAATATGTCCCACAGCTAGGTAAAGGTATCCCAGTGCGCTAGTCAAAGATTTAATCTTTGGCGCAGTGTTATTTATCTGTTAGTAATCACCACAGAACAATTTTTCTGCGGTAATCACAATTGCTTTGCTAATTCCGTTCAGTGATAAATACATTTTTACTTATCACTGCTCATTTGAATACAAAATACAGATTAGTAGGTCTCCATATATTAATTTATTTATTTACAAAATATTCATATCTTAAAATACAGCATTTATTAATAAGCATTAGGAATAAAATTTGGAAAATAATCTCAAATAATTGTAACCCCATTTCTTTTAAATTTGATGTGTCATTGGGGAATGACAATAATTTTAATAGCAAGTGTACTTACTACCTTACGTAAAACTGTAACGAATAAGTGAGGAACAGAATCCACTAGAGCCAATGCACATGTGAAATTAAATAGCATCGCGGATGTTTGAAATAGATGTAGGTAATAGACGCAAGAATTTTCGAAGAGGAAGGGAGCCAAAGATAATTCTGAAAATGCTTTTAGGTTTTGTGTTTTTTTCATTGTATTTAATCGTCTCTGTTAGTACTATTTGACCCCAACCGGAAAGTCTATGACACATATTTTTCTTCTTTATCATCATCATCATCATTTCAGCCCGTTTGCACCCCCTGCTGGGTATAAGCCTCCTCTTTGATGCGCCATTGTTTACGGTCCCTTTTGCGATTCTCGTCCACTGACTCCCAACAGAACTAATGTCATTGGACCAACGGGCGGGTGGTCTGCCTCCAGGTCGTACCGTGTCTCTTGGCTACCATTCTGTTATAGTCCATCTTCCATCGTCCCTTCTCACCAAGTGCCCCGCCCATCTCCATTTTAACCTAGCTATCCTCATATTTTTCTTTGCTTAACTATAATTTTTATACTATACAAATGATAAAAACTTAACAAAAATAAAATATCTTACTCATGTCTAGGCTTAACATTTTGCAACGCCTTACCTAGACCAGGCCTAACGTAACAAAATAGTAAAAATACTGATGACATAAATTTCCTAACTTTCATACAATTATAATAATCACAAATAAAAACCTTCATAAGCATTAAATTTATATATGGGTTATCCATCATTCAGATTAGTCCCGTTCATCTTGGGTACAGATGGAGGTGGTACATTATATAGCTATTTATAAGAGTAGGTACATTTGATTCTGACTGACTTGGGCGCTTAGGTACTCTAGAAAACGATTACAATATAATCGCCAGAATGGCAATCTTTACGTAATGGCCAGGGTTAGGGTGGCTTGATTACGTTTCGATTTATCAGGATTTGCGTTAAGAGTAGGCCCCCATTAATTCTTCTAAATATAGGCAACTAAGCTGAGAGGACAGTATAGATACAGAGCAAGCCCGATCCAACAATGCTACAAGAAAGCACTGCACCAACAGTTATTTACAGTTGCTGACACTGCATAAATCATCAATCAGTGATAAGCTTAGTTACTTTAGCACATGTGGTTCGCATTCCGTTTGCGAGACTGATCGGTGGGCATATTTCTTCACAAACCAATCTATACTTCTCTCAATATTAAGATTGTATTTTGTAAGTTTTAACGAATAAACTCAAAAACTAAAACTACTGGACCGATTTACAAAATTCTAATTCAGCATTTGAATGCTACATTAACCCTGAGTTAAATTATATAGTGTTTAAGCACACTTAGGTAGAACATTTAAGGGAAACGACCACCTTCGACCCGGCTTACTAGGAGTTCCGAGCTTAGTGTTATAGCACTTCCGGCTCTATTTTTATTTTATTGTAGTCGGGGAACAAACAGTTATACATACTTTTTAGGAACGATCAAGTACTAACAAGAACAATGTGGCTACGAATTCCGCCGGAGTCGTACATTTTTTGTTAAGGTTTTTCACTAACATCAGTATTACTTGTTAAAAGTTGTAAGCCTGCTTTGTAACTTACTTTTTTCTTGAATTTTATCTGGAACACCCCAATCTCTATTTCGGAGAGGGGTGTTGATGATTGTGACACAGTTTTTTATATACTACTGCAGGTATCATCGTTTCTATTAAGGTACTATGTATACTTTATTTTTGTTCCTAAATAAATATATTTTGATTTTGACATTGTTATTTTTTTTACTGATATTATTTAACAGAATTTATTGAATTGTTTTTTTTTCTTTTTAGTCTTAATTAATTATAAATTAACTTTTGAATGTTTTGGATTTTTAGTCTGTAAGTTCAATTGTGTTTCCATAAATAAATAAATAAATTTATCCAAACATATTTCGACACAGATCACCATAGAGCAGCAAATGAAAATGATCTGTGTATACACAGGGTTAACCAAATAGTCTTTAAATTAACTCGGATATTATAATATCCGTGTTAATTGATACATATCTGTTTGGATAAATTTATCAATTTCAAAATCAAAATATATTTATTTAGGAACATATAATAATATTATCGTAGGATATATATGTAATTCAGGATAATGTAGATTAAGGACTGGATTTTGTTTAAATAAATAAATAAACACGAAACTAAACTCAGTGTTATCAACAAAATTAATAAACAGTATGGGAGAATGGGATAAGCCTTTGTCATATTATATTTTAGAGCTAACTTAAATGTCAATGAGCTTATACACTAAAATATAACATCATTGCAAGCACAGATTTTGTAAAGATTTTCATCATATTTAAAATCATACCCAATCTTAAAACATTTTTTTACATAATCTCTTTCATTTTCTTACAATTTTTTTTGGTAATTTTTATAAAATTTTAAATAATCTATAATATTCTTCTACATGTTTGATCCGTTTTAATTTTTTTTGGAACAAAGATGTATGTATCAGTGGAATGGCACATCTTTTTCTACTACACAAACACCTACTAACACAGAATCTATCTATCAAATCCAGAATAAACGTTGCGAAAACCGTGCGTAGATGAACGTGTAAAATCGGCATGATGGTGTCGATTCTCTTTTACACTTCATAAAACTAATTATAATTAGAAATCTGTAGGTCTACCATGAGTTTTCACAATCTATACTTGCTAGCGAGTTTAGTTAAAAAATGTATGAAATCTTGTACAGCGCCTCTAGCGGATAGTTTGGTACTAAAATACACAGTAAACTATATTACAGCGACTGTAGTTTGGGCTTTATTTGCTTAGAATTTGGTAGGTACCATGAAATACAAATCTGACAGATGTCATAGTAACGTATGTGACTATTGTAGTGACAGCAGGCGATCTAGCAGTAAAAACTCATGGTAGACCCTGACGTTTCTAAATTTAGTGCTGTCAGCGTAAAATTGGGACTATTTGTTCCGTTTTAATTTAAAAACGGCACCAACCGAAAAGTTATAAGCAATTTTATTCCGTTTTACTTCAATTTAAATAGCTTTAGCTAGTTAGTACACCAACAGAATCGCCACCATTGTGTAGCTAATATGGATTGTATAACTCTAAAAAATCTTAATATATTCAAGTATATTACGCACTTTCCATCTATTGTTTGTGTGTTTTTTGAAATTATCCCAGTAGATTTATAAATTGCCATCACCATGGAGACATGGTTTCTTCATGAAAACTCGTTCCTGATTGGTCAACTGACGCGCCATCTTTATCAAAGCTCTTCTGCGATCGGTTGATGCTTACTCTAGTTTTTAATATGGCAGTAATAATTCTTTTAATTTCTGATCAATCAATCAATAACAGCAGACTTTTTAGTCCAAAACTCATTTTTAACCAGCATTATCTAAACCGAAGCACGCAACATACACATCTCTTTCTATCGCTACGTGCTACAGGCGGGTGGGAGCGGGATGGCACTACTTGCCGATCCATTCCGTTATCTTCCCATTCTCGAAGGCCAGGTTCTTCCTTGGCAGAGGTACAAGAGTGCCGCGTTTGACGATGCCCATATCCTCGCCAGGGTAATACTGGAAATAAGAAGAGGGATAAGCAAAAACAAGGGTTGCCAGGAGCAGTAGAATGCTGCCCCTACTCTTGCCCGTGGATGCAGTAAGAATTTGCCAAGGGTTTGCTCTGGAAGATGGACAGCGGCGTCATTCCGTGTACCAACCTCCCTCGCCTACCCGCCTGACAAGCGTGGCGAGTATGGCAACAAACCCCTCATGATCGAGATCCATAAGGGAGGCATATATCCAGCAGTGGCCGTGATCAGCAGTCCTACAGCTGAGATAATGATAATGAAAACATGGGGCTCAATATATTACGGCTTTCATTTTCAAAACTAATGCGAGAAAAACTTTGTTGTCAAAATACGGGGATTGCACACATTTTAAGTCGGACATCAAGCCAACAAGTTTCGTTTTACAAGAGAACCGTCTTCAGGGTGTATGGGCCAGCTTCGTCTTTATCACTTGAGTCTTCCTCATATTTTTTTATGAATTTACCGGCTATTAAATATTGCCATACATCATAGTTGCTATAGGTAAAGGTTGCCGCTTAAAATCAGGTGGGCCTTCGTTGTCTCGTCATTTAGTCGTATAAAAAAACAATAGAATTCCTAAATAAATATTTTTTAGTGCTTCCGGCGATTCTTCTATTTATATTCCCTAACCATATTTACTAAGTGTGTCCACCATTTTAAAAAGCCGTGTTGGCCGAGTGGTATGTACCCCGACTTTCAATCCGAAGGATGGATTTCTTTCTTGAAAAATGTATGTGCACACTTAACACGTGCTTTAACGGTGAAGGAAACATCGTGAGGAAACCCGCGGCTTAGTTAGCTTCAGACATTGGCCTGTTCTTTCATCTGAATAATAGCTGACTAAGCTGACAGGATGGTATAGGTGCTGGGCAAGCCTAATCCATCTAACAATGTCCCAGGCACTGCAGCGTCCCGTACAGCATGATTACCAGTTGCTGACGCTGTATAAATCATCTATAATAGATGCAAAGGCCACCATTTTGCATTTTCGGGCTCCGTCTCGCGTTTGTAAGATAATACTTACTTGACACTGTGACACAAACTTCAGCACATCAGCGCAAACAAATTCATTGTCTTCCTTCACTTTGTCCAATCTGTAAAGTCAATTTCCGCGTCAACAATCACGTCGAAACGGATTTTTAGGTTAAAATAGTGGTTCTTAACCTTTTCCTAATGAGAGACCTTGATTTCACAGAAATGAAAAATGCAATCATAATTTTGTCTCCGGCGGGACTCGAAATCGTAACTTTTAGACGAACACCTTTAACGCAGGCTGCCTTTACCGTGGGCACTTTACTGTCGGACAGTGGGAAAGAACTCGGTTCGAAACCGATAAAGGCAGTCAAGGTTTTCGACCCGACGGTTAATTGCTCCGTAGCCGAAGGGTAAAGGCAGCCTGCGTTAAAGGTGTTCGTCTGAACGTTACGGGTTCGAGTCCCGTCGGAGACAAAATTTTGATTGCATTTTTCATTTCTATGAATGATACCTTAGTTTGGGTTTACACTGTGGTGTAAAGAATTCTGCTAGATATGGCGACATCTATTTTTCACATTCTATTTTTGTATTTAAAAATAGCTTATAAAATTAACTAAATCGACATCTCTTCACTGCTACTGACTACTTGTTGTCGGACAGTGGGCAAGAATATCTCTAAAGATTTCTGCTAGATGTCGCCACTCATTTAAAGAAATACAAAAATAGCTTATAGACCTTGATTTGACAAAATTTTGCCGTGCCACGGACCATTAAGAGGTTAAACAACCCAGAAATATGAAATTGGATTGTATGTAAATTCATTACGTTCGTTCCACGATAAATTCTACTTGTGTTTCAGAGCGTGTAGATGGTTAGAAGTTTTATATTGCGCTGATTTTGATTAGTTTCCAGCTGCGGATGCTGCTTCTACAACAAACTCCCAAGTGAGTTGCAGAAGTTATCATTGAATAAATTCAAAAACATTATTAAACGCAATCTGTGCAATAAAGCTTATTATAAAATATCAGATTACCTAGAGGACAAAACCACTTGGGACGGAATCTGCTCCAACTCCGTCAAACGTAACATAAGACAAAATAAAATTGTTAAATGATGGCTATAACGACCGAGTTAGGTTCTTCTGTTCACTTCTTTTCCTAACTCGCGTGTCATCTGAAGTGAACAGATTCAATTATGTGCTTTATTCTATTTATTGTGTTGTTTTATTTTGTAACTTGTGACGCGTCAATAAGGTCCATGCGGCCGCACTGAATAAAGTATTTTTTGATTCTTGATTCTTCTTGGATGCTCTCGCAGCCGACCAGTGTTCCATAGGTTAAGAACCGCTGGATATTGGCAGTTCGTTTACATTCTGTCCATTATAAACTTCTAGATGTGACACAAGCTAATAAGGTTAATTTCAGAACGAATACTTACAATTCAGGCTTAGCTATCCTTTCCACGATGCAGTTGCAAACGCTTTCACACATCGCCTCGTCGAAAAGAGGTATCCCGAATTGGAGGTCCAGAACCGTCCATTTCTGGAATTAAATTCAAAAACATTTGATACATTTTTTTATATTTTACGCTGTTAAAACCATAGGAAATCGCTTATGAACCAATATTCGCAAAACATGCAAAAATATTTTCGATAAGCCAATTTAAAAAAGCACCTATCTCTTTACGCCACAAAGTAAATAAAGCACGAGTCGCCTTAAATGACTCTTGTGATTAGCTTACTCTTCATACAACTAATAACTATAGTATGCAGTAATAGAGTCTAAAATTCTACCTCCGGTCGGCAAGTCTCCTCGTCAGACGCATTATGCGCGGTATCGACCCCGCTATCTTCCGTAGACATCTCCGCCAACTTATCCGACAACTGAGTGAACATCGATATAGACTCATCCACTGGACTGAACAGATCGCTCAACTGGCAGTCAGACTCTTTCCTTTCGAAATTGAACTCTTTGTTACTATGTATAGGGGTTATTTCGTTTAGGCTTGTGTTTGAAATTGGAAGGAGTTCATCGGAGGATATTCTGTTCTCGCTTTTGTCGTCGATGCTGGTTGAAGATGAGTGTATAGGGACTAGCTCGTCTATTATAGACTCTTTGCTCTGGACGATAGAGTTGATATCGCATAGTGCTAGATTGTCGAGTTCCTCGCAGAGTAGTTGGTTTGATTCGATGCTAGTAAATCCGTTCGCTGGGGAGCTATTCTTGCTATCTGTCGTTGGAGTGACGGCAAAGTGTGACTCTATGGGAGATTGGAGGCGGGTGGTTTTGTTGTCTGTGGGCTCGACTAGTTTCGCGACGCCGCAGATGTCTTTTCTCTTTCTTGGGGCTACTGTAAGTGATATAAACGTAGAGAAGTTAATTCTTGAACAAAATAAAACAATTTTTAGTGTCTGGCGAACCCGAACCGGTTTTGCCCATATATACGTAAACATCATGCAAAAACCTCACCGTTTTGTAACTCAGATGATATAATAAAACAACCATACAGAAATAGTGATTAAAAAACAAATGGTACTAATGTTAAACCGACTTGTTAATTAAATTTTACAGAAGTTTGCAAGAGTGACGCAGTACCGTCGCACTAAGTCGCGTAGCGTTTAGTATTCATCTACGATGACGGTAAAAATACCTAACTGCACATTAGCGGGTGGTTTAGCACACCCGAGGTCGGCAGGGTGATTACGTATCTCGCGACAGGTATTGCAACAAGCAATTGACAGCAATGTGGCTGTCAAATGTCAATTTTGTATTAGAGAACAGCAATATTGCTGTCAATTGCCTGTAGCAAAACCTGTCGCGAGATACGTAATCACCCTGCGGGTACGGATACGCCGATCTCCGCGAGAGTGACGTAGTCCGCGGTGCGCGCCAGTCGCAGCCGTTTGAATTTTACTGTTTCTATTATATGGGTACACTACTCCTACCTAATTGCACATTATAATAATACATTTAAATGTATTCAATTTTCTTTACCAAACGTAAAAGAATATCCAACAAAAACCATGCTGGGTGGGGAAATGCTCAATCCGGTCAATTCCGCAGTATTTCCCTTCAATAGAAACTGCAAATTGATGCACTTGCGGCTTAGTTCAGCAGCATATGCAATTAGAACAATAAGAACTATTAACTTTACTGATGAAGCTACAGCTAGACTGGTTTATTTTAACTACTTCCATAGTGTGATGTCATAATTATGGTATCCTGCTCTGGGGAAGGGCGGCCGATATACAGACAATCTTTGATTCTGTATATCGGCCTTTGTTTCGTGCCATTTACAAAATGAAACCTCGCGACTCACTTAGAGAACTATTTAAGGAAATCAACATTTTAACTGTTATATTGCAACATATTTATGAAAACTTACTGTACACACACAAAAATATAACTAATTTAATCATGAGATCTGATGTGCATAGCATAAACACAAGAAACAAAAATAAATTGCACATCCCTAAATTTAGGCTCCAAAAAGTAAATAAATCATTTATGGGAAACTGTGTTTCTATAATAAGCTTCCATCTGAGGCGACCGAACTATCGATACATAGGTTTAAGCTTTTTATAAAACCAAATCTCATAGAAAGAGCTTATTACTCCATAT
Organism: Pasiphila rectangulata; assembly: GCA_963082625.1. NCBI lineage: Eukaryota > Metazoa > Arthropoda > Insecta > Lepidoptera > Geometridae > Pasiphila > Pasiphila rectangulata. The sequence continues at coordinate 17,016,919 of OY720252.1, read as the reverse complement.
ATGCTTATTTGAATGATATTGACCTTAGGCCTATTGTTGCTCGGTTCAACTGCGATAAGAAATGATGTCATCTTGCAATATCCTAATCATCCAATATCCTTGCGGACATTACATTAAGCACAATATTAAGACAAATATTGTAACAATGAATAGAAGTGAAAAAGTGAGGTTTCTTGTTCGCACTTGGAAGAAAAGTTTTCTGAAGCGAACAAATTCAATTATGTGCTTTATTAAATTAAATGTGTTTTGTTCTTATTTATTCTAAGAAGCGTTTTTCTCTATTGAATAAACACTTATTATTTTGATTAGCGGGTTGTTTACCAAAACCGAGGTCGGGTACGCCGATGTCCGCGAAAGTGACGTAGCCGGCGGTGCGCGTCAGTCGCAGCCGTTTTAATTCCATTGCTCACTATAATATTGGTATACAATGCATACCTAATTGCACGTTAGCGGGTGGTTTAGCACAACCCAGGTCGGGTACGCCGATGTCCGCGAGAGTGACGTAGCCGGCGGTGCGCGTCAGTCGCAGCCGTTTTAATTCCATTGCTCACTATAATATTGGTACACAATGCATACCTAATTGCACATTAGCGGGTGGTTTAGCACAACCGAGGTCGGGTACGCCGATGTCGGCGAGAGTGACGTAGCCGGCGGTGCGCGCCAGTCGCAGCCGTTTGAGGAGTCTGCGTAGTCCTGCGTGCCGCGTCCAGAGTACTTGGTTCTCTGAAAGAGTTACTTGGGTTAGGTTTTTGAAAGTTTATTCTCATGGGAATGACTCGGCGTCCTTTCGTTGTAAGAAAATTTGACGTGCGCTTCCGTAACCCACTACTAACTTAGACGATAAGAGCCGAGTGTTGACGGATATATCCGAGCTATGTGTGGTAGCTCATTAAGAGACAATTCTTCTATCATCGAGAAACTAAGAAAAGCTGCCGCTTACGTAGGTATAATCGGCAGGCGCCAGTACCAAACGGTACGAGGCATATAAGTGTTCACGCATGATAGATGCGTATTATTTCTCATGTACAGTCGCGTTCATAGTAAAGGATACCAAAAAAATACATACATAAGTGAGCTAGTTCGATAATATAGCCTAAATATAGGTGACTAATATTTTATGTTATAGTAGATAGTATTTATTTTCCACTTTGTTGGCGGGCAGCGCGCCGCCGCCCTCGCCGCCCGCCTCCGCGCCCCACCATTTCTAGAACGTTCCTCACCAGCGTCGGCGGCTTGCGGCGGGAAGGGCACGTGCCTGAGCGCCGGCGGCTGGCGCACGCCCGCGGCTTGCAGCAGCACGGGCCCGCGGCGCAGCGCCGAGCTGGCGGCCGCCAGCGCCGCCGCGGCGGGCAGCGCGCCGCCGCCCTCGCCGCCCGCCTCCGCGCCCCACCATTTCTAGAACGTTCCTCACCAGCGTCGGCGGCTTGCGGCGGGAAGGGCACGTGCCTGAGCGCCGGCGGCTGGCGCACGCCCGCGGCTTGCAGCAGCACGGGCCCGCGGCGCAGCGCCGAGCTGGCGGCCGCCAGCGCCGCCGCGGCGGGCAGCGCGCCGCCGCCCTCGCCGCCCGCCTCCGCGCCCCACCATTTCTAGAACGTTCCTCACCAGCGTCGGCGGCTTGCGGCGGGAAGGGCACGTGCCTGAGCGCCGGCGGCTGGCGCACGCCCGCGGCTTGCAGCAGCACGGGCCCGCGGCGCAGCGCCGAGCTGGCGGCCGCCAGCGCCGCCGCGGCGGGCAGCGCGCCGCCGCCCTCGCCGCCCGCCTCCGCGCCCCACCATTTCTAGAACGTTCCTCACCAGCGTCGGCGGCTTGCGGCGGGAAGGGCACGTGCCTGAGCGCCGGCGGCTGGCGCACGCCCGCGGCTTGCAGCAGCACGGGCCCGCGGCGCAGCGCCGAGCTGGCGGCCGCCAGCGCCGCCGCGGCGGGCAGCGCGCCGCCGCCCTCGCCGCCCGCCTCCGCGCCCCACCATTTCTAGAACGTTCCTCACCAGCGTCGGCGGCTTGCGGCGGGAAGGGCACGTGCCTGAGCGCCGGCGGCTGGCGCACGCCCGCGGCTTGCAGCAGCACGGGCCCGCGGCGCAGCGCCGAGCTGGCGGCCGCCAGCGCCGCCGCGGCGGGCAGCGCGCCGCCGCCCTCGCCGCCCGCCTCCGCGCCCCACCATTTCTAGAACGTTCCTCACCAGCGTCGGCGGCTTGCGGCGGGAAGGGCACGTGCCTGAGCGCCGGCGGCTGGCGCACGCCCGCGGCTTGCAGCAGCACGGGCCCGCGGCGCAGCGCCGAGCTGGCGGCCGCCAGCGCCGCCGCGGCGGGCAGCGCGCCGCCGCCCTCGCCGCCCGCCTCCGCGCCCCACCATTTCTAGAACGTTCCTCACCAGCGTCGGCGGCTTGCGGCGGGAAGGGCACGTGCCTGAGCGCCGGCGGCTGGCGCACGCCCGCGGCTTGCAGCAGCACGGGCCCGCGGCGCAGCGCCGAGCTGGCGGCCGCCAGCGCCGCCGCGGCGGGCAGCGCGCCGCCGCCCTCGCCGCCCGCCTCCGCGCCCCACCATTTCTAGAACGTTCCTCACCAGCGTCGGCGGCTTGCGGCGGGAAGGGCACGTGCCTGAGCGCCGGCGGCTGGCGCACGCCCGCGGCTTGCAGCAGCACGGGCCCGCGGCGCAGCGCCGAGCTGGCGGCCGCCAGCGCCGCCGCGGCGGGCAGCGCGCCGCCGCCCTCGCCGCCCGCCTCCGCGCCCCACCATTTCTAGAACGTTCCTCACCAGCGTCGGCGGCTTGCGGCGGGAAGGGCACGTGCCTGAGCGCCGGCGGCTGGCGCACGCCCGCGGCTTGCAGCAGCACGGGCCCGCGGCGCAGCGCCGAGCTGGCGGCCGCCAGCGCCGCCGCGGCGGGCAGCGCGCCGCCGCCCTCGCCGCCCGCCTCCGCGCCCCACCATTTCTAGAACGTTCCTCACCAGCGTCGGCGGCTTGCGGCGGGAAGGGCACGTGCCTGAGCGCCGGCGGCTGGCGCACGCCCGCGGCTTGCAGCAGCACGGGCCCGCGGCGCAGCGCCGAGCTGGCGGCCGCCAGCGCCGCCGCGGCGGGCAGCGCGCCGCCGCCCTCGCCGCCCGCCTCCGCGCCCCACCACCACACGCACAGGCGCGCGTAGCCGAGGAGCAGGCGCGGCACGCCGCGGAGGAATGTGCCTGTACATTCAATTATTTGATACATGGTTTGCTCCAAATACCAATGAAGCTGAAATGTTGCTGAAAATTTGATATACTCCTGATAAATCGCACTTTACTAACAGAAATACTTTTCAAGTTTTTAGTGGGAGTGGAGGAGCCCTTTGCCCAACGATGTGACGACACAGGCTAACGGTAACAACTAAATAAGAAAGTAACTTTTTAACAAACAAACATATTTTTATTAGAATACAGATCAACTTATGCTCTCAAGTATGTTGCACTGTAAGTTCTGATGGCGAGTAAACGTTTTCGGTCAATAGTCTAGTTTAGATGTATAGTAACTATAGTAAATAGTCACCCTTAGTGAGCAGTAGTGTGGGCGGCCCGTAGCCGGCCACGTGGTACAGATACAGCCTCATCCAGGGCGTCGTGGCCTCGCTCGGGGCCGGCCCGACGTGAGGCAGCGAGGCGGCGGCGAGCCCGGCGCGGGCCTCGCGGCACAAAGGCGCGGTGGATATCGCCAGTCTGGTACAAAAAATAACAAATTGAATGAACTCCAAAAGGCATGCATAACTCACGAAGCAATGGACCGAGTTAGTTAAACCTGTATCGGGTACGCAACAGTGGCGTAACTATAGCGTGGCAAAATGCCACGGGCCCTAGAAGCCGAGAGCTTAGAAGTAATCTTACGTTTTTATCAAAATTTGGAAAATTTATCTGTATTAATTTAGTACTCAACAAAATCAATTAATGTTAAACACAAAAAGACCATTATATCAATTTAAATAAATTATTAAGATTTTAATGGATTCGTGACAAAATGTCTCATACAAGAATCACCTATACTGAATAGTGAGCTGTGAATCATGCATAGCCTCGCAATGCAGCATGTAAAAATGTAAGACATTTAGGTATGTGTGGCCGCAGTGTCATTCGAGTCTTCTAGATAAAGATTTGACCTTTCTGTCGTATCTATTATACTAATATACCTATTATGCCGTGGATGCAGTAAGAGCCTACTAAGGGATACCACCGGAAGATGGGCAGCAGCGTCTTTCATTGCATCAACATCCTGCGTACCAACGTACTGCACTCGGCAACCCGCCTGCCAAGCGTGGTGAGTATGGCAACTACCCCTCATGGAGATCCATGAGGGAGGCCTGTGTTCAGTAGTGGACGTTTTACGGCTGAAATGATGATGATTATACTAAACTCACCTGTACTTAGTAGTGAGTAGCCTGGTCCTGGCTGGCGCTCCCAAGGCATGCAGGGCTTCACACCGCAGTAAGTCCAAAGGCCGTAGCGATGGTCTGAGCGACCGCAGCGCTATCCTTAGGCAAGCGGCCGCCGCTAGGTACCTTCTCGCTTCACCCTCTATCTCTGGGTCGGCCACGACCTAGAAAATTGGCCGAAATATAAAAATCTATCGGACATCGACTCAAAAATAAGCTTTTTAACGAAAGCGCTTTTTACAAAAAAAAAACGAATATTAACAAAAATTTTGTAAAATAATTGTACTTTTGAGTCGGATTTGGGATTTCTACTTGGTATGATTATGTTTAATATCACATCTGACTTAAAAGTACTATTAAATTATTTTTTTTTGTAAAAAGCCCTTATTTCATATTTTTAGTGGTTGTTTCAGATGTTGATGATGATGATGGTCACTATAAGTGTAAGCCTAATTTGATTATTTTATGTTTTCTTTGTAATTTGTATATGTTGTGTGTGTGTCAAAAATAAATGATATTCTTCTTCTTCTTCTTCTATAAAGGCGTTAGCGTTATAAAACCCCTGTATGTCATAACACGACTCAAGATTACCTGTTCATTTCATCGTTCGACCCATATTTTGACATTTCCACGGGTTGATTTTTTTTCGACCTCTATAATGGGACCACCCTTAGGGTACCTTACTAACAATATAATAATCATCAAAATCATAAACGACGAAGTTTTCCGCGAACACACATAAAAATCCTACTAATATATAAAAGTGAAAGTAAGAATGTATGTGTATGTTCCCTTTTCACGTCAAAACCGCTGAACCGATTTGGATGAATTTTAGTATAGGAGTATATTAGACCATAGAGACGGACATAGGCACTAGACACTTCGTTGCGTAAATTAAATCAGAAGGGGTTAAAATAGGGGATGAAAGTTTGTTTGGAAAAAAATATTAAACACATGTTTCAGCATTAGTTGTAGCGTAGTAGTAGGTTAGTTGTAGGGTAGTGGTAGGGTAGTTAGAAAGTTGTAAGTGGTGGTTGTAGTTATAGGTGCGATACGAAGTTCGCCGGGTTAGCTAGTAATATATACGGTCAATTGAGAAACGTCCTCCATTCTTTTTCGTCGGTTCAAAAGACACTGCCTTACCTTATCCAATTCCATAAGCAGACTGTCCAGACTTTCGTCGCACAGCTTTCCAACCTCGAACAATGTCACTGCGTGGCTCTTGAGATCCTAAACACCAAACAACAAAGCGTTATGATAAAATAAATAAATAAATAAATAATGCTGGACAAATCACACAGCATCATCTAGCCCCAAGCTAAGCAGAGCTTGTGTTATGGGTACTAGATGACTGATATACTTAATACATTATACTACATAGATAGATATTTTTATTATATATAGAAAAACACCCAGAACACCCTGAACAAATGTCTGCAGATCGTACAGACATTTGTCCCGAGGCGGGAATCGAACCCGCAACCCCTTGCGTCGCAGGCGGACCTTCGCCCGCTGCGCCACAGAGCTCGTCAAAAATAAAAAATAGTGCAATAGTAATATACTGTCTTCTCTCTCTTACAGCCGTAGGACCAGGACACGACTTAGGTCATCGCTTTCCAGATCGGCGTTCCTTTAAATCGATTATGGCTTTGAAAACAACCTATGTACCTAAATACCGGCGAACAAAGATTCAAATCTTTTCTGGCGAATTATTTGAATACCTAAGTAAAAGAGCAATAATAGCATAGGTGTGTAAAGTGTGGTGTGTACCTGTAACAAAATTAACTCTTTACATCGGAAATCTTTATACAGAACACTGATTAGGTACCAATATTGAATCCGCTTTGCTCCTGTTTTCTTCATGAATACGTATTAAAATTATTTACGCGATTTAGCATATTTTGCAACGTTAAAATTTAGTAACCGTGTTTTTAGACAAGGAAAAAATGTATCCATAGTTTTATAAAACTCAATCATATTTGTTAAACCAATTAAAAATAACTGTTTTTTTCACCACATTCGTTTTATTATCAAAATCATCGTAGAAGCAACCCTAGCCACTCATTCGATGCCGCGTCACAGATTACTTGCAAGTAGGTGAGGAGGGTGAGCAAAGCTATTTCAACTCTATGCATGGATACTTATAGTACACTCTTTCTCGCTGTGAACTGCTGGTATAATTAATACAATTTTGTAGGCTATTATAGCGTAGGTATTTTCGCTTTTGTATTGGAGAGATGTATCTGTTAGTTTCTGTAATCTGTGGTAGGACGTCCACTACTGGACAACGGCCTCCCTCATTGATCACTAAGTACTGATCATGACGGGTTATTGCCATATCCACCACACAAAAAACCCCCCTTTAGAGTGCGTTCATATTTTTATGTATCTAAACGAAGATAAGAGTTGTCCTCTTAGGGGCCGTCTTCACGAGCGAGGGAATCGCGGCGATGTTATCGTCGGTGCTACGTATTTCTATACACTCTCTTAGAGGACGAGAGAATCGCGACGAGTCCCTTATGCCTTTAGATGCAGTAAGAGTCTGCTAAGAGATACCTCCGGAAGATGGGCAGCAGCGTCTTTCCGTGTATCAACATCACGTACTGCGCTCGCCAAACCGCCTGCCAACCGTGGTGAGTATGGCATCTACCCCTCATGGAGATCCTTGATCCTGTGTTCAGTAGTGGACGTTTTACGGCTAATGAATGAATGATTAAGAGTTGAAAGAAAACTAACCGGCGACAAATTGCCCATCATCAAGTAAGCGGCAAGCGTCGAGTCGAACAGAACAGCAACTCTTTGTCCCCCATTGTTAGACGTGGCCTCAAGCGGTTCGTGATAACTCTGAAATAAACATACAATCATAAAATCATAAGTCATACAGTCAACAGTTACACAGAAAATCGCTGACGGCGTTTGTTTTCCCAGATCAGTATTAAGGCTCGAGCAGACCGGATGCGTATGCGTAGACGTGCACGTACCACTGAGTTGTAATGTATGGAACTGTATAACGACGCGCACGTCTACGTTACGCAAGCGGTGTGTCCTGTCTCATACAGTTCCATACATTACAACTCAGTGGTACGTGCACGTCTACGCTTACGTCTACGCATACGCATCCGGTCTGCTCGAGCCTTTAACCTTGGAGTCTTCAAGGTCCGAGTGCATAGGTTCTTTTTAGACAAGCGTGCTCCATCTCAGGCCACAATATTATACTTCTCCCCCAACTTAGATGGTGGCCAAACGCTTGCCTATTGTCAATAAAAAAAGAACCTAATTAAAGAAAGATACTTTTTTAAATTACGAAAAAACACGGCGCGGCTGCTACTATTCCATGTTGTTCAAAAGTTTGAATTAAATTATACAATTTATTTTAATATTTTATAAGGTAAAACTATCATTTTCCAACTGCTCTTTGTCTAGCTATCTCAACTTGAGTTTCTCATAGAGCAAAAAACCCTAATATCAATTGTATTAAGGTTGATATTTCCTCACCTGCTTGGAAGTGGACGGGGCCTGCGTGATGAGAACCGGCTCCATCTGTATCGCGTCCTCGTCCATACTTTGCTCGAAGGTCGGAGTCAGCGGTGAAATTTGGCTGTAGCTAGAAAATATGAATGTCTAGTTATGAAGTTTACCGAACGGATACATGACATATTGAAATAGAATGCTTCAACCAGACTATTTTTAAACTAACGTGACTAACCTGACGATATCGCGTTATTACATAATTTTATTATTTCCCGACGTTTTGTCACAGTGTAATTCGTTTTTATTGTGACACTTCAAACATTTCTCCAGCGAAAAAAGAAGTAGCTTTAGTGTCCTTCAACCACATGCCAAGAACATTACTCATAGAATTCTTCCCTCTTTGATAAGAATATCACCAAGAGCCGGTTCAAATATCTGCATGTGAAATGCAGATATTTGAACCGGGACATAGGTTAAGTCACAGTGTACCTTATTTTGAGTGTGACATGTTAGAAAGCCTTCAAATTCATATGTCCAGCGCAAAAAGAAGTACATAGCTTTAATACCCTTTGTACGAGCCTCGTACATTGGCCTACATAATTCTGTCAATCTAGCATTTACGCCATGTGTAGTTTTACCTGCAAAATCATTGAGCAATCAGTTTGCGTTTCGCTATCCAACCGAGCGCGTCTCATTAACATCATCAGTAGTATAAGTTCTTTAAAATATACCAGTTAAAATTTACTAGCGGTGTTTTTTCTGATATATCGAACTATATTACCTATTGCCAGGGTGTGCGACCGTACATCCTTCTTTTTTTTTAATTTTAAAACTGATATATCACCCTCGCGAGTGCCTTAGTAGAACAGTGACTCTAACACAAGTGAGGATTTCCATTGGCAAGTGGACCTATCATCATCGGTTGAGCAAACAGCTCACCGTATCACATCAACGGGTATCATCAGATACCACACGTGGGCTAAGCAGGCCTACGACCGCCGCAGCAGCAGCAGCAGGTGTCAACAGACACCACTGGACGGAGGCGTAGCAGCGTCGCATCACCGCTCATCAAGTACAAGCAGATTCTAAGTAAGATCTTTCCATTTATCGTTGACTCTCATCACTTGTCAAGATGTCGAGCCAGGAAAACTTACTAGCAACTCAAGAGCAATTAACGGATGGGATTGAGCAACTTTATTCGAATTTTAAGAAAGCAGGTTCGGATAGGAAAACTCAAGATATGATCAAACGCAGTCTGGATACTCTTGATAGTTATTGGAATGAATATCAATCAAATCATATCAAGCTGTGTGGATTTGGTACTACTTCCCACTCTTATTTTACGACCAATAAATTCGAGCAAACGGGAGAAAGATACAGCAACATCCGGGCAGCTATTCATAACTATATGAAGCCGAGGGAAGAAATAAGAACTCCTTCCTCACTTATCAAACCAGCCACCCCTATGGTTGTGCCGGGGACTCCAACGGATTTCTCGTATCAAGCTCGGGGTAGCGATAGTAAGACCGATGAGATGCTGCGGAAGCAAAGCAGTAATTTCAAGGCATTTGAGCATACCATCTCGAACATCAACTTAGATTCCATAGAAGAAAAATGGGAGTTTGATCACTTGTTACGTACCATTCAATCTCGCTGGTCTATGATCGACACCCTTCATTGGGAGTTAGATAGCGAAGCAGCAGGTCAGAAGAATCCGGAGTACGAGTCGCATTTTTTTCAAGCCGAGAAAAAGTACAATGATATCATAAAGTCTATTAATAAAAGGTTTTCTTCTATCTCATACAGAGAGAAGTCTACGCCAAAAATGGATATCCCGACTTTCTCTGGAAATTATCATCAATGGTCTAGTTTCAAAGATCTTTTTACAGAAACTATTCACGAAAATCCGACCTTATCTAGCGCTCAGAAGATGCAATTTTTGAAAACCAAAGTTAAGGGTGAAGCCGAAAGACTTATCCAGCACCTATCAATTTCTTCTGATAATTATTCGATTAGCTGGGAACTTTTGAATAATAGGTACAACAACAAACGTCTAATATTGAGTTCTCATTTCGATTTAATGCTCAACATCCCAGCGGCACAGCAAGCGTCGCTAAATCATATCAAAAAGATCCACGATGTTACTCGCGAAAGTCTTAACGCTATCAAGAACTTAGGAGTAAAAATAGAGTCGTGGGATCCTCTTATCATTCATCTCATGTGTCAAAAGCTAGACAATGAGACCCTCAGTGAATATCTCGCATCCGTAAAGATGCCCAAGGAGGTACCACAACTAGAGGAATTTTTATCATTCTTGGAAAGGACCTTTACGAACATGGAAGCTTCGCGAAGAAAGTCTGATTCCAAATCTAATCAAAATTATAAAAATCAAAAATCGAATAATAATTTCAATCAAAAGCAGTCATCAACCGGACTTATTGAGCAACAGAACAAAAACGTCTATACTGCAAAATACTATAAATGTGCAATTTGCAAAACGAACAACCACGGAATTTTTAGATGCAACAAATTCCGAGAAATGTCGCCGTCATCGAAACTTCGAACAGCCGAGCAGCTTAAGCTATGCGAAAATTGTCTTTATTGTCACTTTGATAATGGCTGTATTTCAGACAAACGTTGCCGCGAATGTAATCTAGCTCACAATACACTACTTCACGAGGCGTTTGCGCAACGTGAAAACACGGACGAGGCGACGACTTCTAGAAATGTGCCTAAACAGGGTCATAAGTCAGCCGCTCAAAGTTCGCACGTGTCACAAAATGAAGCACCTGAAGTACTCTTAGCTACAGCCGTGATCAATGTTGAGACATCAAAGGGTTCCTATATCAAAATGCGCGCTCTTCTGGACCAGGGTTCCCAAACTTCCCTAATAACGGAAAACGGAGCTCAACTGCTGGGACTACCTCGTCAAAGGTGTCAGGGCGTGGTCACCGGAATAGGTGCAAAGCAATCAAGCTGCAAGGGAGCCATCACTATCAAATGTTTCTCAACTCATAGCAATTTCGAATTTCAAACGGACGTACTTATTATGAAAAATCTTATTAAAAGTTTACCAAGCTCTTCATTTGTCAAGCCGGAGTGGTCGTACTTGGAACATATCACTTTAGCCGATCCTGAATTCAATCACAGCCGTCCAGTCGACATTCTATTCGGAGCCGATATTTATTCCTTGATCCTATTAGAAGGAATTTGTCGAGGCGAGCATATTAACTGCCCTATTGCGCAAAACACGCGTTTAGGGTGGATACTAAGTGGATGTGCGAGGACTCTGCAGTGTAATGTCGTTTTAAATTATTTAGATGGAATCCAGAGATTTTGGGAGATTGAAGACATTGCAGAAGAATCAAATTTATCATTAGAAGATCAGGAATGCATACAGTATTTTAAAAGCACAACCACGCGCCGGGAAGATGGTCGGTATGAAGTACGGCTGCCGAGATGCAGAGATTCTGAACAGGAATCGTTGAAAGAGTGGGAGCTTTTAACAGTAACTTACGGTACCAAGGCTGCCCCTTTCTTAGCAATGATGACCCTTCGACAGTTGGCTTCAGATGAAAAAGAAAATTATCAAAGCAGCGCAGCAGCTGCAGTCCTCGAGAGCTCCTTCTACATGGACGACCTGGTCCACGGGGCTCATCTGCTACAAGACGCAAAGCAATTGCGCGAGGACCTTATCAATTTATTGAAATCTGGCGGGTTCAATTTAAGAAAATGGAAATCAAACATCCTTGAATTATCGGACGCAAACATGCAAAACAATCAGGATAATTTCGATTTCAAACAACCAGAGTCTTCAAAAACATTGGGGCTCAGCTGGAATCACCAGCAAGATGTTTTCATGTTTAGCTCAAAGATTGAACCGACCGCCGACAAAGAAACAAAAAGATCACTATTATCAGATATATCAAAGCTATTTGATCCTGCGGGATGGTTGGCGCCATTGTCGACAAAATTAAAAATCATTTTTCAGAAAGTATGGTTGTCAGAAATCAAATGGGATGACCCACTGCCCGAAGAAATTTTATCAGAATGGATCAGTATCAAAAGTGACCTTATTAACATAAATAAACTGCAAGTACCTAGGTGGATGTCAACGACCGCGCACGACTTGATCGAGTTACACGGCTTTTGTGATGCATCGGCAAAAGCCTACGCTTGCGTTATTTATAGCAAAATTTATCAAGGTAATCAGCCTATTATCACCCTACTGGTAGCTAAAAATAGGATAGTACCGTGTGGAAAAGCTATCACCATCCCAAGGTTGGAATTCAGCGCCGCTCATCTCTTATTAAAACTTATGCTTAAAGTGCTACAGTGCTTAAGTACCTATCAACTTAAGATTTATGGGTGGTCCGACTCTATGATTGTCTTGGGATGGCTTAGCGGAGATTCTTCCAGATGGAAAACCTTTGTTGCTAACAGAGTCAGAAACATTACCTCTATCATGCCAGCAGCATGTTGGCGCTACGTCAAATCGGAGGAGAACCCGGCGGACTGTGCTAGCCGCGGGCTAACAGCCTCACAGTTGACAGAACAAGATCTGTGGTGGCAGGGCCCATCCTGGCTAGCAGACTTTGATGGACTGGGCGATCAGCCAGCATTTATCACCGATCAGGAAATGAAAAAAGTCCGACAAGTCAATGTTATCACTAAACAAGACACTAATATCATCTATCAATTACTTTCCAAATTCAGCAGTATCGCCAAGGTTATCAGAATTTTATCATGGTTATTCAGACTCACAGAAAGGGGAAACATCAAGCAATCTTACCTATCAATATCTGAACTTACCAAATCCGAACAACTTATCATTAGACAAGTTCAACAATTTGAATTTCCAAAGGAAAACCTCAATATCAACGACGTCGTCCTCATTCACGACGCTAATGTTCCTTCTGGAAAGTGGGCCTTAGGTAGAATCACAGCATTGCACCCTGGAAAAGATGACTTCGTACGCGTAGTCACTTTAAAAACCAAGAGCGATGAAATAAAACGTCCTATCACCAAAATCTCAAAGTTACCAGTGCAGGCTAGTGAAACAGTCAAACATGACGAAAAGTTTCAACAGAAACAAGAAAATGTTCCGGCAGCAATAAAGCGATCGATAAAACCAACCCTATCTAATTTTATTATCATGTTGTGCATGTTTTTCTTTAAAATGACATCGCCCGTCTATAGCAAATATCAATTGACTAATCTAAATATCAGTCAAGGGTTTTATTTCGATCGAATCAGCAACATACGCCTAGAACGAGATCAATGGAATCTAGTAATTTATTACGACATGGATCCTTATTGGCAAAGCACAGACCGGCTAAGCAAATACATCACGCATTTAGACGGCATGTGTAACAACAAATCGAATCAAAAGATAGCGCAGTGTGACGTCATCCTCCTTCAATTACAGCACGGACTAAAAGATCTCGAACACTACAACAACATTTTGATTGGTAAGCAGTTCCCACGGAGCTATGCGCCGGCGCCTCGGCGTCTCCCGCGCGGCCTTATCAACGGTGTCGGGTTCCTAGCTAACAAGCTATTCGGCGTATTGGATCAAGAATTCGCAGAGCAGTACGAGCGAGACATTGAAGTTATCAGAGGGAATGAAAAACACTTAGCTTTACTTTGGAAAAATCAGACTTCTATTGTTGAGGGAGAATTTAATCTAATAAAGAGAGTGGAAGCTTCTACAGATAAGCAACGAAAAATTTTGAACCAGCATCCTATCAACCTTGAAAAGACAATAAACCAGCAAAGAGTTGATATACAAGCAGTATCAAGTTGCTGTGACCTCACTTTGTCATCGGTTATCGCACAAGGTACCCTAATGAATCTGAAAAACATTCAAGAAACTATCATTGATGCCTTGACAAACATCTACGCTGGAAGATTCAACTTTCACCTCCTTACCCCTGAGCAGTTACGAGACGAGATGAACACAATCACCGGATTGTTGTCCAAGGACTGTTGGAGGATTGTTGTAAAAAAATGACATTGCCCTGGAATCTTCAATCTGACATATCAAAAATGTACCATCTTCTCTCCGTCAAAGCTAGAGCTTCGAAAAACTATATTATATTCGAAATCAAAATACCGTTGGTCAGTAGAGATAATTTCGAGCTCTATAAGTTAGTACCAATCCCACAGCAAACTAAAAACCAAATGATCAGTTTGGTACCTATATCAGAATACATAGCTATCAACTTACAAAAAGACACGTATGTACCACTCGCTGATAGAGATTTACATCAATGCGTAGAGTTGGATAAGGATTCACACTTATGTCCTTTTAACCAACCTACTTATCATATGAGATTAAATGAAAATCTTTGTGTCAAAAGCCTCCTATCCGACCAGTGCCAAACGTCCTTATCTGCTTGTAGAAGTACTTGGATTGGATTGAGCAATATTAACACCTATTTTTATTCCTGTTGCGGTCAATGCTCTGTACGTATCATATGCGAGCATCAAGTTTCCGCTGAGCAACTACAAAGGTCAGGAATTATACAGATTAGTGAAGAGTGTATCATAAAGAGTGAATCCATTACTATCTTTGCTCACAAGTCACAATCAAATACACTGAGAAAAGCAGCAGATGTAATCAACATAGAGATTCCTCCTATCAACCATATCATCAATGTATCAACTCCTATTTATCAAGTCGAAAATCAATCAGATTTCTCTGATCATGAAAAATATTTTAAGGAGATCGACAGACAGATAAAGCAGCTAAAAGATAACGCTGCAGAAGGAGTACTGACAGAAAGAATCTCTTATCACGACGTTCATCACTACGTCGTAATTTATGTGGTGTTGTTCGCGGTCTACGTCGGGGCTGCGGTCCGGTGTGGCGCCGCTGGCGGGCGCGAGCAGCGCGGCCCGAGGCGCCCGCCGCGGCGCCGCGCGCCTCCCCCGCGGAGCTTTCTGCGCCACCGCGTGTCCAGGGAACAGGGATCGAGCAACGCGCATCAAGCTTCGAACCTCCTACTGAGAGATGTGTCAGTGAAAGTGCAGTGAATAAGTGCTGCGTTCGTAGTGAGGTAGAAAATAAATCGTATAGTGCGCGTGTGATCTCCGAAAGATCAAGCTCACCCCAATTTTTCGATCAACCATTTAAGTCAATCGTATAGAGACTATGGACTATAGTGTTATTATAATTTTCTTTTATCAGTTTTAGATTGGACAATCATTTTAAGCAAACATTGTTCTATCACCTTGTAACAAATATTGTTCAATCATCTTGTCTCACATCATTCACTTATCATTTAAGCTTACATCCTAGCTTCCCTATTTTCGGGCCGGGAGTATGTACGAGCCTCGTACATTGGCCTACATAATTCTGTCAATCTAGCATTTACGCCATGTGTAGTTTTATCTGCAAAATCATTGAGCAATCAGTTCGCGTTTCGCTATCCAACCGAGCGCGTCTCATTAACATCATCAGTAGTATAAGTTCTTTAAAATATACCAGTTAAAATTTACTAGCGGTGTTTTTTCTGATATATCGAACTACTTAGTCTGGCCATAAATACTGTTACAATTAAAAATAAACAAAATATCACATTTTAATTTGGAACCTGTTCTTTTTATATGATTGTCCATTGAGTTTCCTCATTATGACGCCAATACATTGTTCAATATATTGCGATATTAAAATGGAGTGGGGTGATAAAGAGAACTAAATCGCTGTGATTGCATTACACAAAGTAGGTATGGAGCCAAATGCAATTTTTAAAACTCTCCATACGCTTGGTATTAGTAAAATGTTTGTGTACCGGGCTATTAATAGGTACAATGAGACCTCCTCTGTTTGTGACAGAAAAATATCTAGCCATCCACGTAGTGTTCGTATGAAAAAGGTGGTCAAAGGAGTTAGGGAAAGAATTCGAAGAAATCCTGTCCGAAAGCAAAAGATTTTATCTCGGGAGATGAAGATAGCACCTAGAACCATGTCACGCATTTTAAAAGATGTCTTAGGACTTGCAGCCTATAAGAAACGTATTGGTCATTTCTTAACTGATAATTTAAAAAAGAATAGGGTAGTAAAATCGAAACAACAACTGAAGCGGTACGCAAAGGGAGGTCACAGAATTTTTTTTTTTACGCATGAGAAATTTTTACAATTGAGCAACATTTTAACAAAAACAATGACCATATTTATGCTCAAAGCTCTAAGGAAGCTTCCCAAATAGTCGACAGAGTGCAACGTGGGCACTATGTGACTTCAGTGATGGTTTGGTGGGGTATTAGCTATGAAGGAGTGACTGAGCCATACTTTTGTGAAAAAGGTATCAAAACATCGGCACAAGTGTATCAAGATACCATTCTTGAGAAGGTAGTGAGGCCCCTTAACAACACCATGTTCAATAACCAAGAATGGTCCTTCCAGCAAGACTCGGCTCCTGGTCATAAAGCTCGGTCTACGCAGTCTTGGTTGGAAACGAACGTTTCGGACTTCATCAGAGCTGAAGACTGGCCGTCGTCTAGTCCCCATCTTAATCCGCTGGATTATAATTTATGGTCAGTTTTAGAGAGTACGGCTTGCTCTAAACGCTATGATAATTTGGAATCCCTAAAACAATCCGTACGATTGGCAGTGAAGAATTCTGCCCTCCTTACCATAAACGCAATAACTCTGTAGGCCCCACAAATCGAGTTATTGCGTTTATGATAAGGAGGGCAGAATTTTCCCATGGAAAGAGTGCGTGCTTCTATTGATAACTGGCCTCAACGTTTAAAGGACTGTATTGCAGCCAGTGGAGACCACTTCGAATAAGCTTTTTATATTTTAAATTGTTGTATACACTGCCGGCCAAAAGTTTGAGACCACTTGTAAAAATCTTTGTAACCACCAAAATATTTCAAAAGTACACATGATAAAGAGCTAATTTGAACACCTGCGTATTCTATTGTTATCAAAGAATTTCTGAGAGTCATTTTTATTGTATATTTTGACGAGCTCTGTGGCGCAGCGGGCGAAGGTCCGCCTGCGACGCAAGGGGTTGCGGGTTCGATTCCCGCCTCGGGACAAATGTCTGTACGATCTGCAGATATTTGTTCAGGGTGTTCTGGGTGTTTTTCTATATATAATAAAAATATCTATCCATGTAGTATAATGTATTAAGTATATCAGTCATCTAGTACCCATAACACAAGCTCTGCTTAGCTTGGGGCTAGATGATGCTGTGTGATTTGTCCAGCATTATTCATTATTCATTTTTAAGTTATCATCCTTTAAAGGTCTATTGTTTCAAAACATAAATGAGTACCGCGCGCTTACCAGGTGATAGAGTCATTGTTATATTTTTTATGGCCTGCTCATTTCTAATTATTTTGGTTTTGTTTTGCGGTAACCGTACTTCCGGATTATTTTAGCTTCCTTAAACATATTTTTTACCTGAGTTTTGATGGAGTAAATTTATCATTATCTTAACTAGTCTGAGCTCGTCGTTGTTACAGTGAAGACATCTTAAAATGGGAAAAGTGCGCGAAATTAGCACTGAAACTCGTTCTGCCATAGTTGTTTTACACGGCGAAGGCAAATCAGAACGTGCGATTGCCTCTCAACTTAAGTTGTCGAAGACTTGTGTTCATAACGCAATAACCCGATACAAGGAGACTGGCAGTAATCAAGATCGTTCGCGATCGGGGAGACCGAGAGCTACCACTTCTAGCGAGGATAATTTCATCGTCGTTACCAGCAAGCGGAATAGACGCCTAACCGCACCAGAAATCCGCGCAGAAGTGAACAAATCCCGATCAGAACCTGTGTCATTGACTACAGTAAAAAGACGATTGAGAGATGCTAAGTTATTTGGTCGCGTCGCCGTTCGAAAACCACTACTAAGGCCACAAAACAAAAAGAAACGGATGCAGTGGGCCCTTACCCATCGAGACTGGACTGAAGAAGACTTTAAAGAAGTTCTTTGGACAGATGAATCCAAGTTTGAAATATTTGGTTCAAAACGACGAATTTTTGTTCGACGTACCGCCGAGGAAAAGATGATGCCAGATTGTGTGGTGCCAACAGTTAAGCATGGTGGTGGTTCCATTATGGTCTGGGGATGCTTCTCGGGCCATGGAACCGGAGATTTGGTACGAGTCGAAGGAATCATGAAAAAGGAGCATTATAAACGAATACTACAGCAAAATGCCGTTCCGTCTGGTTTAAGATTAATTGGAAATGGATTTTTTTTCCAACAAGATAATGATCCTAAACATAGTTCAAAATTATGCAGGGGTTATTTAGAACATAAAGAAACAGAAAGGGTGTTAAAAAACATGGTGTGGCCCCCTCAGAGTCCGGATCTCAACCCCATTGAGCTATTGTGGGAAGAGCTTGACAGAAATGTGCGCAGTTGTTGTCCCTCCTCACAAGAAGACATGTGGAAGGCTTTACAAGAAAGCTGGAACAATATCTCACAAGATACAATTGATAAATTGATTGCTCGTATGCCGAGACTAAAGAAAAAAGTTATAAAATGCAAGGGAGGCTTTTTTGACGAAAAATCCGTTTAATGATTTTATTAAATATGAACGTCATTTTTAACGTAAATGGTTGATATTTCTTGATTTTTTTTTCTTCTTGATGAATGTGTATTAGTAAATAAGCATTTTAATTAATATCTAAACCTCTTGATTTATATTTTGAGTTTTATTTCATTTTGCTACTTAGATGTATGTAGGTGGTCTCAAACTTTTGGCCGGCAGTGTATTTATGTATTAAACTAACACATTATAAAAGTAATAAAAGTTATTTGCAATAGAAAAAAAATGTTTTTCTTTGTTTCAGTATTTATGGCAAGACTAGGTATATTACCAATTGCCAGGGTGTGCGACCGTACACCCTTCAACCGCATACCAAGTATGCTATGGTCGCATTACATGATACCTCAGAATCCTTCAACCGCACGCCAAGTACTCTATGGTCGCATTACATGATACCTCAGAATCCTTCAACCGCACGCCAAGTACTCTATGGTCGCATTACATGATACCTCAGAATCCTTCAACCGCATGCCAAGTACTCTATGGTCGTATTACATGATACCTCAGAATCCTTCAACTGCACGCCAAGTACTCTATGGTCGCATTACATGATACCTCAGAATCCTTCAACCGCACGCCAAGTACTCTATGGTCGCATTACATGATACCTCAGAATCCTTCAACCGCATGCCAAGTACTCTATGGTCGCATTACATGATACCTCAGAATCCTTCAACCGCACGCCAAGTACTCTATGGTCGCATTACATGATACCTCAGAATCCTTCAACCGCACGCCAAGTACTCTATGGTCGCATTACATGATACCTCAGAATCCTTCAACCGCATGCCAAGTACTCTATGGTCGTATTACATGATACCTCAGAATCCTTCAACTGCACGCCAAGTACTCTATGGTCGCATTACATGATACCTCAGAATCCTTCAACCGCACGCCAAGTACTCTATGGTCGCATTACATGATACCTCAGAATCCTTCAACCGCATGCCAAGTACTCTATGGTCGCATTACATGATACCTCAGAATCCTTCAACCGCACGCCAAGTACTCTATGGTCGCATTACATGATACCTCAGAATCCTTCAACCGCATGCCAAGTACTCTATGGTCGTATTACATGATACCTCAGAATCCTTCAACTGCACGCCAAGTACTCTATGGTCGCATTACATGATACCTCAGAATCCTTCAACCGCACGCCAAGTACTCTATGGTCGCATTACATGATACCTCAGAATCCTTCAACCGCACGCCAAGTACTCTATGGTCGCATTACATGATACCTCAGAATCCTTCAACCGCATGCCAAGTACTCTATGGTCGCATTACATGATACCTCAGAATCCTTCAACCGCACGCCAAGTACTCTATGGTCGCATTACATGATACCTTAGAATCCTTCAACCGCATGCCAAGTACTCTATGGTCGCATTACATGATACCTCAGAATCCTTCAACCACACGCCAAGTACTCTATGGTCGCATTACATGATACCACAGAATCCTTCATCCGCACGCCAAGTCCTCTATGGTCGCATTAGATGATACTAACGGTTGGTGGCTGTGCGTGGTGACGGCCTCGCGCCACGACGGGTGCTGCGGCGCCACGGGCGGCGGCTGCAGATTGTACGCGAACCCTAGCCGGCAGTACAGCGAGACCGCCTGCTTCACTAGCTCGCATTACATGATACTAACGGTTGGTGGCTGTGCGTGGTGACGGCCTCGCGCCACGACGGGTGCTGCGGCGCCACGGGCGGCGGCTGCAGATTGTACGCGAACCCTAGCCGGCAGTACAGCGAGACCGCCTGCTTCACTAGCTCGCATTACATGATACTAACGGTTGGTGGCTGTGCGTGGTGACGGCCTCGCGCCACGACGGGTGCTGCGGCGCCACGGGCGGCGGCTGCAGATTGTACGCGAACCCTAGCCGGCAGTACAGCGAGACCGCCTGCTTCACTAGCTCGCATTCCACCTGTGGGCAACAAGAAGAAAGTTCAAAGTCAATAAGTGTTTATTCAATAGAGCAAAAATCCACATAGAATAGTCAATTTACAAAAGAAGAACAAGACACATTTCAATTGATTAAAGCACATAATTGAATTCGTTAGCTTCAGTTACCCCCTATGCCAGCCTCAACCTCTGTCCTCCGGCAGCCTTGACTATAATAATATAATATAAACTTTACTATACCGTCCACCCACCTGGCAAAACTTTAAAACAGTCTATTATAATATTCGCTAATATTATAATTTGAGCTCTATTCCTATAGCAGTAAGCTGCATACCTGCAAAACCGCAGCCAACTCCGTGACGCTGGTGTGTTCATCTATAGAGACGAACACTTTGTACAGAAGAGTCTCGAAGTAGTCCCCCGCTATCCGGTTCATGACGAAGCCTTTGAGCGGCGGCACGGACACCTTGTCGGCCGCTGTGATTGGCACGTCCATGTAGATCAGACCGCGTCTGGAATTACAATTTTATGACAAACTAGCAGCGCCCCGCGGTTTTCCCCGCGTAGTTCCCGTTCTCGTGGGAATACAGGGATACAATATACGTTAATCACCAATAATTTAGCTTTCCGTTGGTGAAAGAATGTTTAAAAACTATATACAGATTACAGATTCATTATTTAAGAAAAAAACCGAGCAAACGTTAATAGTCAAATCAAAAAATCTCACCTGTACAAAGTCTTCACGATGTTATAGTCAAGCGTGCCGGCAGTTTGGGAACCGCGGTCGATGAGCACGTCGATTACTGCCCTCTCACTCTCGCTTAGCGGCTGTTGGCGACGCGTGAGCGAGACATGCATATTAGTATAAAACAAACAGCTTTAAAAACACTAAATGCATTTAATAACTAATTAAATTTATAAATTAAAATTTTCATATGATTTGACACTGTAATGAAGCGTTTTCAGTAACAAAGAAAAGGTTTCTCTACTAAACCAAACAGATGGAGCTGGCAAGCGAAGAAAGCATGTGATTAATATGCAAATAATTTTATTCGATTAAATTAAAATTAAAAAAAAGATTACGCAAAAAAAATGCATAAAAAATGCACTTTATAATTACGATCAAAAATATTTTGTTCTAAGACACCTACATGTTATGTTATATATAGTGAGGTTATACCACATACTATGTATATACCGCAAAACATGTAGATATATGATAATACATTTTGAATTACAAACAAAAGTATTTTTTATATAAAATTAAATCAATAATTAATAGAAAATAATTTTTACGCTGTATATCCCGAACACAGACTAAATTATGAATGATTGTACTGACAAGCTTCATTCAATCCCTTTCCACAGAGCGTAAATACCACGATACGCTCCATTGTAAAAACCGAGCCAGTATCCACTTAGCCCGCCGTTTTTCGCGCCAAAACGCAAACCAAATGAGGGTCGAAAAATTATTTTCGCGTAACCAAACTAGTGGTTAATTACAATTACTGTAATTGTCGAATTGTATTTCCTACAGGAAAAGAAAACTAACGCCATCTATAAGGTTCGAGGGAACTATTTTTTAAGTTTTTAAAAAAAACGCCTCATTGTAGTTTAGTCGCTAAATGCATTTAATGATCCGTGTGCAAGTCGGCCTAAGATTAGGTTTTCTTAAAGCAACACTATAGATACAAATTAAATTATACAATTCGTTTGAGTAGCCAAACAAATATATATCAGAAGTGGGATCAGATTTTTCTAAGAAGTGATATTAGAAAACCAGCGTTAATAATATGCTGAGGTATGCATGAGGCTGAGGACCTGTTGGTCCACAAATTTTACTAGTGTTAAAATTAATTTATCTTATTAGTATTAATTTTACGTACTTAAGCCTATTGTGGACTCAGACTATTGTGGATCAATAAATTATTTTCTTCATCTTAGTCAAGACAGCCTATCCGCCTGTTAAAATGTATCCCGAAGTTGAAGATATATTGGACTGTATTCCAACCCAACAAGATGCAAATCACCTTAACATCGTCCTCCAGCACGAAGCCGAGCTCCACGCGCCACCACGGCTGCATCGGAACGTTCTGTGGCACCCTAGGCAGCAAGGCGCGGATAGCCTTGAACCGCCCCCGACGGCCCAGGGAGCGCGATTTCGCCACTAGCTCCAGATACTCGTTCCTACCTATGCCTAGTAGGCGGAGACCTGTGAAATAAAATACCGATTGCAGACCACTATCTCCACTCCAGGACAAACAGACACACGACGCAGTACCATCCAAGGGTTAGGGGGCCGGTAAAATTACGGGGGCATGAGAGTTTACAACTTAGGGTGACGGGCGCAATGCAGTACAGCGTTGTGCTTAGTGAACGTGATCACAGCGGTATTATAATAATACTAAAGTCGCCCGCGGTATCACCCCCATCTTTGGTTACTGCTCCGCTCCCGTAGGTCGTAACGTGATGTTATACAGCCTGTAGCCTTCCTCGATAAATGGGCTATCTAACACTGAAATAATTTTTCATATCGGACCAGTAGTTCCTGAGATTAGCGCGTTCAAACAAACAAACTCTTCAGCTTTATATAGATGTATAGATTAACAAGAGCCAGATCCAAAAAGCAGTACTCCTGGACTCGGCACGTATAGTAAGGAGATTCCTCTCCCTGCAGCCTTAGTCACCGACCGCTTGAGCCTTGCTTCGCGGCCGGTGATTCACCGTTTTTATTTATTTATTTATTTCTAGGAAAACCACCAGTAATAATATCTTATTATACACTGCCGGCCAAAAGTTTGAGACCACTTGTAAAAATCTTTGTAACCACCAAAATATTTCAAAAGTACACATGATAAAGAGCTAATTTGAACACCTGCGTATTCTATTGTTATCAAAGAATTTCTGAGAGTCATTTTTATTGTATATTTTTAAGTTATCATCCTTTAAAGTATATTATATTTGTTTCAAAACATAAATGAGTACCGCGCGCTTACCAGGTGATAGAGTCATTGTTATATTTTTTATGGCCTGCTCATTTCTAATTATTTTGGTTTTGTTTTGCGGTAACCGTACTTCCGGATTATTTTAGCTTCCTTAAACATATTTTTTACCTGAGTTTTGATGGAGTAAATTTTTCATTATCTTAACTAGTCTGAGCTCGTCGTTGTTACAGTGAAGACATCTTAAAATGGGAAAAGTGCGCGAAATTAGCACTGAAACTCGTTCTGCCATAGTTGTTTTACACGGCGAAGGCAAATCTGAACGTGCAATTGCCTCTCAACTTAAGTTGTCGAAGACTTGTGTTCATAACGCAATAACCCGATACAAGGAGACTGGCAGTAATCAAGATCGTTCGCGATCGGGGAGACCGAGAGCTACCACTTCTAGCGAGGATAATTTCATCGTCGTTACCAGCAAGCGGAATAGACGCCTAACCGCACCAGAAATCCGCGCAGAAGTGAACAAATCCCGATTAGAACCTGTGTCATTGACTACAGTAAAAAGACGATTGAGAGATGCTAAGTTATTTGGTCGCGTCGCCGTTCGAAAACCACTACTAAGGCCACAAAACAAAAAGAAACGGATGCAGTGGGCCCTTACCCATCGAGACTGGACTGAAGAAGACTTTAAAGAAGTTCTTTGGACAGATGAATCCAAGTTTGAAATATTTGGTTCAAAACGACGAATTTTTGTTCGACGTACCGCCGAGGAAAAGATGATGCCAGATTGTGTGGTGCCAACAGTTAAGCATGGTGGTGGTTCCATTATGGTCTGGGGATGCTTCTCGGACCATGGAACCGGAGATTTGGTACGAGTCGAAGGAATCATGAAAAAGGAGCATTATAAACGAATACTACAGCAAAATGCCGTTCCGTCTGGTTTAAGATTAATTGGAAATGGATTTTTTTTCCAACAAGATAATGATCCTAAACATAGTTCAAAATTATGCAGGGGTTATTTAGAACATAAAGAAACAGAAAGGGTGTTAAAAAACATGGTGTGGCCCCCTCAGAGTCCGGATCTCAACCCCATTGAGCTATTGTGGGAAGAGCTTGACAGAAATGTGCGCAGTTGTTGTCCCTCCTCACAAGAAGACATGTGGAATGCTTTACAAGAAAGCTGGAACAATATCTCACAAGATACAATTGATAAATTGATTGCTCGTATGCCGAGACTAGTGAAAAAAGTTATAAAATGCAAGGGAGGCTTTTTTGACGAAAAATCCGTTTAATGATTTTATTAAATATGAACGTCATTTTTAACGTAAATGGTTGATATTTCTTGATTTTTTTTTTCTTCTTGATGAATGTGTATTAGTAAATAAGTATTTTAATTAATATCTAAACCTCTTGATTTATATTTTGAGTTTTATTTCATTTTGCTACTTAGATGTAGGTGGTCTCAAACTTTTGGCCGGCAGTGTACATTAGTCTAAATTACAGAAGGCCAATTAGAGGTTTTCACATCTAGAAACGTGCTAGTGACAGATGTGAACCAACTTTTAAGTAATATTATTAGAATCTACTATCTAACACACAAACATACTTATATATTTTGATATATTTTTTACTGTAGAGTATTAGTTTTTATATTTCTTTATAGTAAAAAATGTATTTTTATGAGTTTACAAATAAATGATGTGGAATAATAATAAAAATATTTATTTTAAAAAAAGGTTTGACAATAGGGTTAACCACTTACAAATATGCAATAAATGTTTAAATACATAGACGTTTGAATGAGTACCTTGTCCAAACCTATGTACCTAGTGACACCTCCTCGCTCTAACTATGGTTATACTTTGTAAATAGATACGAGGGATCTCTGCTTCGGGAAACATATTTAAGGAGTTAGACAAAAACAAAAATAGAAAACAAGATTAGCCAAAGTTAACGGTAAGTTAAGTTAGTTACTCGTAATAAAATTAAATAAAGCTTTTATCTTAAGAAGTGAGTTACTTTAGCCTTAAGTATATTAGTTGTAACAGGTAGAGGTTACCGCTTAAGGTTCTATCTACTCGTGTCAAGCGGTTCTCCCCCACCTTCATCATCTAAGATCTATCATAGGTCACATCATTGGAAACGATCAAGTCAGATTGTAATCAAACAAAAAACAATCTGCTATAAAAAAACAACTGTAACTCATCATCACCATTTCAGCCGTAAAATGTCCACTACTGAACACAGGCCTCCCGCATGGATCTCCATGAGGGGTAGTTGCCATTACCACGCTTGGCAGACGGGTTAGCGAGCGCAGTACGTGATGTTGAAACACGGGAAGACGCCGCTGCCCATCTTCAAGATTTCAAGATCACTTTCTATGAATATAATTTTTGCACATTTATAAAGTAAATTTTCCTACGAAAATAGTAAATTTTATCCGTCTTTGTGAAATAAAAGGATAACTGAAAATACAGGGTGTAACATGTGTACTAAGCCGAAAGGGAAAAAAAAGAAATAAAAAAGGAATTCCCTTCCAAAACTATTTGTTTTCATGGGCTAAAACCCCCAAATTTCGGGTTAGGTTAGGTTATAAATAGTTATAATACACCCTGAACAAAAAGAGTTTTGCAAGAACTTCGGCTTACTTACAGTCAGCGGCAGTAAAATTGGGCATCGTATCATAGCTTTTCTCGAGTTCGATCAGCAGAGCCACCACTTCAACATAGTAGATGAATGGAGTTATCCTTAAGCCTGAAAAAATCACATACGTTAGTATGGCAACAACCCTCCATAAACAGTACTTGATTAGGTAGGCCATTGTCCAGCAGTGGACGTTCTACGTCTAAAATAGTACTCTTATTATATACTCTTTTTTGTACAACTTAATTCTAACACGTAAAGTACAACAAGAAAGAAAATTAACAAGCTGAAAACAGAAGTACAATGTTGTTGATGGTGAAATTGCTGTGCATATCATAGTTTTTATCGGCAAGTGAATGCTAAGAATAAAGTGTATTCATTCGATCCATAGTACATTGTAACGTGTTATCTTCTCAGTCAGTATTCTACATGGACTTGCAGACTTCCCAAACTTGTATGGCACAGCTAGATCTCACTGTACGTTTTATATATGAGATAGGTTTATTAATTACCTATATTAAATGCATTTATTATACAACTAAACATATCAAGCGATCAATCAAATTGTATAACTTTAAGCTTAACAACTATTCCCATGTGTGATTTCATGAGTGATTGTGCCTATATTGAGAATAATCTGTAAAACGAAGTAAGACTGACGGGCTGCTGTAACCATTTTGTGATAATAATAACCTTAGGAATATGTCTGTGGTTTACCTCAAACTAGATGTGGGGTAACAAGAGACGCAACAAGTTCCAAGGTCGGGAATTGTATTACTTTTGTTTCAATTGATTTTATTCAGATTAAATTTCTAAATAAAATCGGACACATTAAAGAGGAGACATATAACTCTACATTGGGTGCAAACAGGCTGAAATGATGGTTTTAATTAATATATTATACGCGCGTGTGCTGCTACGAAAGCCTACGAAGTGGCTCTCGACATTCATGAACGCTGCATTCTGGCCGAAAGGTGTCTTGTTTAGATCAACGGCCGCCTGACACAAGACACCGCGCGCACGTCATCACATCAGATGCGATAAAATTTATATGCTAATAAATTATATATTAGTCTATTCAGTTTTTATTGTAATTAATATTCTGTATCTATAGTATTATGTATGTGTATGTACGACCTTTGCAATGTATTTTTATAATGTGCATGTAATTGAAGACCGCCGTAACACAGTTTTTAACCAGCACGGGAGATAAGGTAATTACGATAAATGTTTTATATTGTTAAGGTTTTAATAAACAAATGATGGATTATTGATGAAGCTTCTGCATTTTTATGCAAGACTCAGACAACAGGTGAAAGACATGGAATTCATGCCAGGGACATATTTTGACTACTTCATGTTAGTCAATTCTCATGATAGTCATGAATCAAATTCAATTTAATTTATTGAGGGAAAGCAGCGAAAAAGAAACCTCTCTCTTTTATTTCTATTCTATATTTGTCTTAAAATTATGCTTAATTTTATATTATGCTAGGATATTAGAAAGTTTGGATTTGGCAAGATGACATAACCTCTTAATATTTTAAAAGGCATTTTGGTAAGGAGAGTGCTTAGGCAAAACCACACCAGCATAATGCTACCTTCAACAAAAATTCTTAAAGTGGAGTGCAGGCAGGTAGCTCACATGGCCCTGAGGTGAGACATGAAAACATAATATTGAGACCATAAATTAATAGTCCCATTATTACATTTATTTATGTTAAGGCCATGCTAAGGTATAATTTCCAGATACCTCGTTTACACCTTATTAAGGGGGCAGAAGATGGGCAGCACCGAAAGATGGGTAGCAGCATCTTTCCATGTATCAACATCCCGTACTGCGCTCGCCAACCCACTGCCAAGCGTGTTAAGTATGGCAACTACCCCTCATGCAAATCCATGAGGAAGGCCTGTGTTCAGTAGTGGACGTTTTAGCTGTGGATTTGAGTACATGATTTTAATTTCAACTCAATACCTCTACATGTTCTCAAGATAAAGGGTCTTGACAGAAAGACGGACAGACAGACAGCAAGACAGACGGACAACAAAGTGATCCTATAAGGGATTTGTTGTTGTCCTTTTAAGGTACAGAATCCTATTTTTAAAATGAAGGCAAAAATAAATATTTAGCATCAATATTTGTTTGATTTACTTTACCTTTCACAATCATGTCGGCCAGGTGGTAAGGATACAGCATGAGCCGCTGTATACTGCTCTGTATAAGGGCTTCATAGTATTTCCTCTCATCTTTACGGACTGTTCTCACTGTAAGAGGGTTTTCAATAGGTTCAAAGACATATAATTAAAATAATGTTATGATTGGCAAGGAGAGGCATGAAGAGTGGAGGGAATGGGGGGAGACCTTTGCCCAAAAATGGGATGATACAGGCTAACAGTATTTCTTGAAAATCCTTTGGTACATGGCCAGTATCAAACCCTGAATGTTGAAGTAAATAACACTCCCTCAACACAACTTACATGTAAGTAATGCTTGTGTCTTGAATTTATGTGTGGAGAAAAAAATAATCATCATGTTGTTGTTAGTAAATAAGACTTTCAAAATTGGTATAGGAATTATTTGTGGGTTGTATGTAAGTGGGCAGAACTGTGGGGTAAGGGTAGTTTTTTTCATTTGAAAATATAATGGTGGGCTCTTTTAATAGTTCACATGTATTATTGCAGTGGCAGGCCAAGTAACATAAAAGAATGGAAGGATAACAAATGTAAATTAGGATGAAGTTGGAATATATGGTACTAGCTGTCCTGGCGAACTTCGTATCGCACCTACTACAACCACTACTTACAACTTACCCTCCAACTATGCAAAATTTTAAGTATTTGAAGTGAAGAATAACAATATTTCCATACAAACTTTCATCCCCTATTTCCAACCCCTTCTGATTTAATTTAAGCAATGAAAAATGTCCATAAAGCCTATGTCCGTCTCCATAGTCTAATCTACTCTTATACTAAAATTAATTCAAATCGGTTCAGCAGTTTTGACGTGAAAAGGGAACATACATACATACATTCTTACTTTCACTTTTATTATATTAAGTAGGCCATACAAACTTTCATCCCATATTGTAACCCCTTCTGATTTAATTTACGCAGCGAAAAGTAGCCTATGTGCGTCTCCATGGTCTAATCTACTCCTACTTCTATTCATCCAAATCAGTTCAGCAGTTTTGACATAAAATGGGAACATACATACATACATTATATATTAGTAGGAAGTAGGATAGAATGGGCAACATTTTTCCTCCTTACTGCAATGCTATGCAGTCTTGGTCAATTCAAAATGTACCTATTGACAAGGATTGCAAGGCAGTTTTGTGTTGGTTCACACTTAGGATGTGCCTTTTGGATTGCAAGTTTTTCAAAATATATCTTGATACAATAAGTAGGTAAGGTTGTAGGGATGCAGACAGTGCCCTACATATTAGGTACCTACCCAATAAAATTATAAAAAATAATCAAACATAGTCACATTACAAATGATACCTAATATTTTGTAACGTTTGACACTTACCAAGACTGCCTCTGTATCTAAGCTGGTTTTTGATGCTGAACTCAAATATGTATCTCTCATACTCCTTAGCTGAATCACCCAGGAACTAAAAGTTAAAGGAAATAATTATTGTAGGAAATAACTATTTGTTAATTCCTAACCTGAACTAATTTGGTCATTTTGGAATTGTTTACCTTTTTTACAGTATTGGCCAGTTGGGCCCATTGTATCTTTTTCCTGATACATTCTTCAATTTCGTCCTCCATGGCGATGGACTGGATTTATAGTCAAATAACTACATTACAATCATCATTTTCATTATAATTTAGGGCCTTGAAAAGATAAAACTTGTATTGCTTTTGAAAAATATTAGATCAAGTTGTAATGTGATTGTGCCGTGATTGGAACGAACGAAACAATTATTTTCATTGACAAGTACCGTCGTCTGTCTGACTGTGACGGATGTGACTGACTACGACTGACTGATTGCAATGCAATGCAAATGTCAAAGCAGGATTTTTAAATGACAGGCTATTTCAACGGAATTTATCTCTCAGTGGGCAGAGACAAAAATATACGAATATTTTAGAGGACCGATTAGTAAAAAAATATTTAATACAATGTTAGATTATGATATACATGTACTAATTTCCAGAAAATTGAGTGGAAAACTATGACTTCCCAATCTTACGAGCGTTAATTCCCTAATATAACACTAAAGCGTTCTTTTTTCGAAAAATGCTGTATAAAGATTTTAGTTTCTTAGTGTACTTGCGAAATTTCAAGTAAAACAAATGCTAAAATAAAATGTTTTATAAAAGTTTGATATATATAAGATATAAATCCCCTTGTTTAATTTTTTAACGAAAAGTAGCATAAGTCCGTCTCTAAAGTCTGATCTATTGTTATTCTAAAATATATCAAAATTGGTAACATACATACATCCACACTTTAGCTTTTTTTATATTATAAGGGATAGGGATAGCCCTCCCCGATTATTGGGCTATCCAACACCAAAATAAATTTTCAAATCAAACCTTTAGTTCCGGAAATTTGCGTAGGTATTCAACCAAACAAATAAGCAAACTCTTCAGCTCGAATTAGTAGGTATAGATTCCACTAGAACCCTCCGAATAATAACATCCTATTCTGAGCTCAAACTTTAGAAAGCAGTTATTATTACAGTTAATAAATATACAACAACAATTAATATTAGGAATATTAATATTAGGAAATAAACAAAGTAAGCGAACCCATATTTATTGAATAAACGAATGTGTTTATTTCTATAGTAATTAAGTGACAATTTTACTTCTAAAGACAAAAATTGGTACATGCGTTTCCCTTGCCCTTTTCATAGGTTTAGATTTTTACCTCGTTGATAAGATCTAAATTAGAGTCAAGTTCATGCGTCTGGAGCCCTTACGAATCCACCTATAGCCTTATGATAGAGAGAGTGCAAAAGCGTTTCCTTAGATTTCTGTACCGTAAATCTTTTGGGTATTATCCCTACATGTACCCAACAAAGTTTATAATGGGCACACTTGGTTTCAACTCCTTGGAGACTAGAAGACTGTTCGACCAACTGCTCACTGTATGTCGTCTTCTGAGAGGTAAACTGGACTGTCCATCTCTCCTCAGTGAAGCCAGTCAACTCTGTGTGCCTGAAAATCGTATCCGCTTCCGCTCTGGCCGTGTACCATTATTTGAGCCAACTCCTCCTAGAACGGTCGCACGTCAACAGGCTCCAATAGGTCGAGCACAAAGAAATTTAAACAAGCTCCTTACCCAAAATCCTCAGCTTGACTTGTTTGTGGATGGATGGATGGTGATTGAGCGTGCCCTTCTTAGTTACTGTGAGAATGTCTAGTGCCTTTATTTTATTTTGTATGTTCTGCCATGTTTAAGATTATTTTAATATATTGTGTAACCTTATTTGAATTTTAACTTTCTCGCCATGTTGTTAAAGTAATTTTTTGTTAATTTCTCTGTAAATATTAATGTACGTCGCACTATAATAATTATAAGTCTCTTAGGTGTTTACACAAATATTTTGATTTTTATGTGCTGTTTTTTTTGTTTCCTGTTGTCAAAGTTTAAATTATATAAATATATATATTTAAGTTAGTTATATTAATTATCGTTAAGTAACTTTAGTTTTTTAACACATTTTATTGTTGTTTATTTTTTGCATAAACTGCATTAAGTTAAGATGCATAGGTATTTAAGTACTTCATATAACGCAGTGGATTATTATTATCTGTAATGTTATAATGATTGTGTAAATAAATAAATTGAATTGAATTGAATTGATAATTTATTTTTGACTTAGGACAGGTGTAAAAGAACTTTTGAACACTTTAATGAATCGGTGGCCATTGTAACCCACGACAAAAAAGAGGGGTGTCAAAAGTTTCACCACTATGTATGTGTGTCTGTCTATTTATTTATTTATTTATTTATGGACACCCAACAAAAGATTCACAAAAAAATATAAACTTATAACTAATTAACTTATGTCAATGTGTTCCTCCACTTACAGGATGTCACAGCATGCAGGAATACAAATTTTGCAACATTATAGCCAAGATAATTTTACGAGAATGTATGACAAATAATAAGTTGTTAATAAATACCAAGTCTTTAAAATTCAAAATTACGAATACTTATATAAGAAATGTATAAGTATTCGTAAAAAATAAACTGTACTGTTTTTATATTTTGTATATATATTATTATTTTTAACAACATTATTTAATAGTTTTAATAATTAACTGGTGTTGGTACAACATTAGATATAGGTAAATAAATTACTTTCAAAGATAATTTCTATATCTTTTACTACAACATAATCACCACAATAATCACCTACTGTGTTTTATTAAGTATAACTTTTACATTATGCAATGCAAGATCTTATTTAAATAAAAATTAGCATGATGTTTTACATTAGGTAGCATAAAATAACATTTAATCTCTAGTGATATAACTATAAAACGGTACCATACTACAGCTGAACAACTGTTATAGAACATACGTACCTACTGTTCTAGGTACAACACCAAGTAAACAAGATCAAAATAATTGGCGAACAAAAATAAAAATAAAAAATAAAATTATGGAAAAGAAAAATCAATTATTATGTTTTATTATGGCAGCTGTCTATATAATATTACATTAACGCTACTGGTAAAGTAGGTATATGGCATAGTTTCTTTTTAAATTTCGACAATGGTTCTGCTGTCTGCCATATCGACATCATCACTTTTTGAGATAGAGTTATAATACCTACAGAGCCTTGGCAAAGGTGAATATTTCCCTAAATTAGTTTTGGAGTTTAAAGTGGAAAATAAGTTGTAGGCACTTTTCTTGGTAACCGAGAGGGAACGTGTACTTGAAGAACACCTAATAATGCCCAGCAGTCTATATTTCCGTTATATAATTTATGTAAAAATACTAAGTCTAGCATTGTTCTTCTCGACGATAATAGGTTCATGTGGTAGTTCTTCAATCTACTGTCGTAGCTATTAAATTTTTTGGCCTGGTTATCACCATATGAGACATGATACAAGAAATGTCTCTGAAC
Organism: Pasiphila rectangulata; assembly: GCA_963082625.1. Taxonomy (NCBI): domain Eukaryota; kingdom Metazoa; phylum Arthropoda; class Insecta; order Lepidoptera; family Geometridae; genus Pasiphila; species Pasiphila rectangulata. The sequence continues at coordinate 16,983,902 of OY720252.1, read as the reverse complement.
GCTTTCGATACGTTTGAAATATATTTCAAAGTTAGGATTCCATATTGGACTAAAGTTATTCTAGTATGGGTCTGACTAAAGTCTTGAATAGTTTAATTATAGTTGATGATTTTTTGAATTCTTTGCTGTTTCTTATAACAAACCCTAGAGTTTTAAAGCATTTGGTAGTAGTTTTTAAGATATTTAAATTCAAATAGTATAATGCAATCACATTGTAGTAATTGATATGTGTGTCAAACTTTAGGGCAGAATCAAAAGTAACACCTAAATCACGACTGTCTGTGGCACTGTAGCTCTCAAACAAGTGGACCGATTTGCATGCAGTTTTTTTTTTATTTAAAAGCAGGTTATCGGGCCGTGGTTCCATGTTTTATCAAAATTGGTTAAGAAGTTTACAAGATACAACAATATTTTCAGGATGCTGATGCGGCTGCCTCGCTTTTGCAGCGCATTAGGGATGTTTGCGGAGGCGCGCACGGACGGCTTTCATGCAATTTTCGCAAGAAAGTCGCTTCCTTACTCCAGCGTGCGCGAGGCAGTAGCAACGGCATCTTGAAGATGATTGTAGCACGGGCAGACTGCCCCATTCAAAACAGGTGGATGCAGATAGTAATGGGCTCCATCTGAACCAAATTTTAATACTCTAATTTTATAATTCAACAATATTAATTTATTCAATAATAATAAATAATTTATCATCTCATCATTAAATTTATTTAGTTTTAAGTTAAGTAAGTTTGTGTACATTTTACCTATGGATATTTATAATCTGAAATAAATGAATAATAATAATACGGCTTTACACAAAATTTATGTGATAAAAAAGAGTGTCGCGCGTATTATCGGCAGATCATACATACATTTGTCCCAAGGCGGGAATCGAACCCGCAACCTCTTGCGTTATAAGATTTGTTCTTATAATATGATTTTTAACCCCCGACAAAAAAGAAGGGTGTTATACATTTGACCGCTATGTGTGTGTGTCTGTGTGTCTGTCTGTGGTACTGTGGTTTTCAAACGAGTGGACCAATTGCAAGCCATATTTTTATATAAAAGCAGGTTATCCGACGGTGGTTCTTAAACATGTACATATGTATATCAAAATCGGTTAAGAAGTTTCCAAGATATGGGAGGTGAAAGAGGGGTTGAATAATCGAATGTTTCCAAGTATACCCGTGTTTGAAATGAAATGAAAATGCGTTTATTGGTACAACACACCTTAAACTTAATTATTAAGCTAATTTATGAAAGTTACAGTTTCCATAAAAGTGTGGTGTGCCAAAAGGTTCTGTCACAGCAATAGTTGCACCTAAGATAAAAGATGCAACGCTGGTATTCTGGCAGAACATTTTCGGTACCGCAACAGAACACATAAACATAAATACGAATAAACAGAAATGTCAATGCAAGCATCACTTGAAAAATAATTTTACGTAGCCTTAGGAGACCAGCCGGAGCCACGGTTTCGGTCCAGAATGGACCGCAACCATAGACTATTTGGTCGGAAACTAGCAGCTTCTGGCAAGCCGAAAATTAGTTAAATTTTGATATCAAATGAAACGAAAAGATGTGTAAACCGCAAAACTAAAAGTTATATAGACATCGGTTGAGCCATTTATGAGATATGGGTTTAAAAGTTTTTTTTTTTAATCAATAAATTTAAAGGACTTTTAGTCGCGCAGCGACTATGCCAGTCCTGGGTTTGAAAGTTGGGGTGAACAATCAAATGTTTTCAAATATACCCAAGTTTGGTATCAAATGAAAGGGCATGATGTTTAGATTGTAAAACTGAGGGTACACATTACGAAAAAAAAATAGGTACATAACCTCAGAAACTAGAAAGTGTCGGGGGTAACTAAAAAAAAATATAAACTTGTTGTAAGACGTTTTAAAACAGCGACAAACTGTGGACAAAACTATATCAATAAACAGGTAGAAGTCGCGCAAAACTTTATGAGCACAAAATTTTGCTCTACCTGCTCATCTAGTACAAAATATCAAAAATATTTTTGAACAATAAAAAGTTTTGAATCAAGGTAGGAACGACCAAATTAGGTGCGTATTTACCTTACCTACCTACTAAGCTAAATAAGTAAAATCAAATTATAGTAACAAGATTTATTTAGAGCATTTACATGCTAATATTAAGAAATCTTACAAACAAGGGGCATTTGGTCTACATGTTTTCTTTCAAAGTTATTGTTATTTTCAATTAAAAAAATATTGGAATTTTTAGATTTTTGCAAATAATATACACTCAATTACCTACATGCATTTATAAAACAGAAGTTCGAACCATCTGCAATTATTATATAAAATCCTCCCACAATACACACAAATACATTAAAATAAAATAATCACGTATTTGTAAGTGAGTTAGGTATGTACGTACACAATAACTTAGGGTGCAGTGCAGGCCGCGCTAGCGATCGCACGTCTCATTGCATCGACTCGAATTACCTACACATTCGCGTGCCGCGCGGCTTTGACCGTTGCACGTATTTGCCATGAGTTCTGAGAAAGAATTCGTGGCACGTGAACTCCTTGCTATTCTCCATGATCGCTTGGATGCTATGGAGTTGAAGTTGGAAGCTGCCGAGAATGTACGTACCAAAGTTCCAACGTTGCGAAACTCCACTGCGGTATTTAGGTCACCTGAGGCGTCCAAAGTCAACGTTCGGCGAGGCGGTCAGTTCAACGCGTCAGCATTATGTTTTATGTCTACGTCGGGATCACCAGCGGAGTCATCAAGAGTCGGCACGTGCACACCCGTAGCCGCTCCTGGGCCCGCGCACCTCGCCACCGCCGCCGGCCGCTAACAATCCATCTCCAGACGTATCACGTGCCACCTCAACCCCGACATCTGACTTCGCAACCATCGCCGCCACTCAAGAGAAGCCTGGGCGACAACCTACAAGGTTATCAAGCAGAAGCACCGCGAGCTTAAGCGCAGCGCTTTGCCTCCAAATCCTGAGAAGGGCCGATGCGATCAGATGGCTTTGTTCTCGTAGAAAAGAAGAGAAGAACCACTTGTGGCAATCAGAGCGGCACTGCCGCTCCGACTCTACAAGAACTGTCCTGCCTACGTGCAGAGGTACCGACCATACAACTTTACGTTTCGCGCGTCTACAACGCCGTGACAGTGAGTATTTGAAGAAAAAGGCTGGCTTTAGCTTGAGAGTAGTAAGGTTGGAATCTCACCGTAAGGTAAATTTCAATTCCTTCATGGTGAGAGAGACACCCAACGCCTCGCTACTTTCATGGACGCTGGTTTTTGCCCGAAAGGTGTAGTGTTTATAAAGTTTATTGGACGCCCGACACTAGACACCGCGCACACGTCATCACATCGGCGACGTGTCTAATCTGATGATCAGACTAACAAGTGTGGTTAGGTGTTATTGTATTCTATATTAGGTATCTATTTTATATATTAGTATTATGTATTTGTATATCTAACTTTGTGATGTATTAGAAATAGAAATAGTAATAGAAAATATTTATTGAAAATTGTTGTCTTAAAATTAGTTTGTAGGTACTGTTTCTAACAAACGTAGTTTGATGGTCCTTACCTTGCTGATTAGATAAGATAGTTTATTTATTTTTAATAATATAACGATAAGATACGATAATTTATTTGTTTACACTGTATAAAACTAGCACGGGAGCCAAGGTCTTGAACATTGCGGTAGGTAAATACGAAATAATGTTGTATGGTTTCCTTAAATAAATGATTTTAATTTAGAATAAAATAGAAAACTCTTTATTGCACACCACATAAAAAAAATAACATTAATTTAAAAGGATTTAAATAAAACAATATATGAGTACAAAGGGCGGCCTTATCGTTATGAGCGACCTCTTCCAGGAAACCTTGGAATGGACAGGAAATAGAGAACGATATGACAGTGGTTTAAAATTAAGAGAGTATAAATAGCAAACAAACTTACATACTAATAAGAAACTATACATAGGAGATACAAAACAAACATATTAAAAATTAAAATAAGTATAAGTACTTACATAATAAAATAATTATAAGTAGTGATAAATAATGTTGATAGGGCAGATTCTTAAATATGGGAAGTCTGATGTATAGAGGGAGAACATTCCACAGACGAATGGCTTGTACTGTGTAGGATTTCTCGTAGAATGAGGTAGAGTGGGAAGGGGTTTTTAAAGTAAGAGTCTCAGAGGAGCGCAACGAACGGGAATGTGAGTCAGACAGGAATTCGAAGCGCTCTTTGAGATAGTACGGACTAAGGGGATAGAAAAGAGTACTGTACACAAGGGATAGAATGTGAGTATTCCTACGTAGTCGGATGGGCAACCACTTGTTTTTTTGTGAAATTCAGAAACATGATCATATTTGCGAAGACTAAAATTGAACCTGATAGAGAAGTTTTGAAGGCGCTCAAGTCTGTTTTTAATTTATGTAAGTACATACCTATATACCTTTTTTAAACTTTCGCGATCACAACACATTTATAACATAGGTACATATAACAGGGAATTTATCGCGTAAATTACCTTTATATTTCCCGACGTTTCGCTTGGATTGCACCAAGCATCTTCAGTCTTCCCGGGACCATGCTTGGTGCAATCCAAGCCAAAAGTCGGGAAATAATAAAAATAATTTACGTGAGAAATACCCGGTAATATGTGTGTTAATAAACTATATATCTTTAATCTGAGATGTCAATGACCTTTGTCATATTATTATAGGTATAAGATTATAAGTCTTAAATTAATAATATTATAAGGGATACGCAATAATATGTAGATCCCATTTGTTTGGTAGGTTAAATCAATTGAAGAAAACCCTTACAAATGAATCATTGATATGACGAATCATATCCGATGCCAACATGCTGCGACCATACAACGAATAGGCCCTGTCATTGCATGATCTTGTCAGCTTAGCAGCTGCGAAAGCTGATAAACTTTGGGCAAGTTCTACTGGGTGGTCTGTTCCACAAATATTTTGTTTGATTGCCCAGTTATAAATAGTGCCCAATGAACCCGCCAGAATGTCTCCTTGGCCAGCTGCACGGCGTCCAGTTCCACCTAGTGAACTAGACCAATCAAATGCCGAATTACTAGAGTGAAAATTGTCATGTTCACCTTTTACCAGCACAGATACAAATTCACCCCAAAATTTGTGCCAAGAGCTGGGAGGATTCTGGCCAACGGACTCCATTAACCTTTTCGCCTCTCGTTGATTTGGCGTTAAGATAGCTCCAGGACTTGGATAATCCTTGATTATAGAAGGGTTTTTAGAAATAATGTACAAACCATCAGCATCAATAATTAATGGCTTTTGAAGTTCCTTACATGTTTTTATTATCTCGGAGACTAATTTGATAGTGTCATCTTCCCTTCCCAGGCCGGGTCCTATGATAAGTAGATCCATTTTTTTAACCAGATTAGATAATTTTAAGGAGGATTTAGTATTTAAGTAGGGATAGACGATCAGGTCTGGACTGTAGCTCTTGATAACCGGGGCTGCACTTTCCGTAGTGATTACGTATGTCAGGTCAGCTCCAGTCTAGAAGAAAAATATTCCACGTCATGTCATCTTTACATATTTATGTAGTTAAGTTTAAAGGTTAATTACTTTCGTAGATAACCTAAAAAGAGAGAGGGTACATAGATAAAACAAATGTCATCTGATTCTGCTAGACTTTAATAGAAAAATAAGTAGTACATGGATCTACGAGTTTTAATAAAATACGATAATCAAGTATAATAATTGCAAAGCATAATGTAGGAAAAAAGCTACGTTTTAGCTAAAGTATGGTAGATACTTAAATTTAAAATGACCCAAAATTATTTACCTACTATGTTTTTTCCAAATAAAATAATAAATATCTATATAACTTGGATTCACGTCATCTGCATAACCCATGTTCACAAAATAAATGAACTTTGAACTTTTGTTTAGGTACGTAGGTGGGAAAGGCTTACCCTTAATGCAGTTATTGCCGCAAAGTATGGTGCTCCCGTATATTCAATGGATCCGCCTACAACGCATATTTTGCCAGCATCTCCCTTAGTTTTACCATCTAAAGCTGGTACGATTGATGATAATAGGGGTTTTATATTCGTATCAGTGAACACATTTATGGGACAGACGTTAATCTCCGAATTTACACTGATGCATGATATCAATATTGTTAGTAAAACAAGTACTGGATCCATTATTAAGTATTGATTGATGTCACCACAACAAAAATATTTAATAATTTCAAGAAAACACGGTACCTATCGTATAAACGTCTGCTTTAGTAGACTACTGTAAGTGGTTTGAAAATGTGTGTATCTACTGCATAAACCGGAAACACAACCATATTATTGGGACTTTGATGAAAAAGTTGATTGAAGGACAAGATAATTATGCTAAAGTTCCGTAATTTTTATGCATATTTAGCACGGCACGGAGTGAATGACCTAAGCTGGACTCTAGGTTCGACCAGTGTTGGATTTTGCAGTATAATTATACTATTTGTACCATTATTTCATTATGTGTAGTATGTAGTATCTTTAAGCCAGAATACTACGCGAAAATACCATAATTTTACCTTCAAGCCGATTGACAACTTTTATTGGTTGAATCATTTTGCTTTTTATTATTTATCCTACAATTTCGGGAAGTTCTGTATGTATGGTAATATCGAATCAGCCAGCGATTAGTGATGGCTAAAAGAACAAAGTATCCAATGCGGAAAATAAGCGACAGCGACAAGCTTCGGGGAATCCCCGCGTAGTGTTTTGCTTTATCAGTCGTTCTACGAACAGATGGGTGTGATGGTCGGTGCTGAGATAAACATTTCAATTTCAATTTCAATTTATTTATTTACACAATCATTATAACATTACAGATAATAATAATCCACTGCGTTATATGAAGTACTTAAATACCTATGCATCTTAACTTAATGCAGTTTATGCAAAAAATAAACAACAATAAAATGTGTTAAAAAACTAAAGTTACTTACTTAACAATAATTAATATAACTAACTTAAATATATAAATTTATATAATTTAAACTTTGACAACAGGAAACAAAAAAACAGCACATAAAAATCAAAATATTTGTGTAAACACCTAAGAGACTTATAATTATTATAGTGCGACGTACATTAATATTTACAGAGAAATTAACAAAAAATTACTTTAACAACATGGTGAGAAAGTTAAAATTCAAATAAGGTTACACAATATATAAAAATAATCTTAAACATGGCAGGACATACAAAATAAAATAAAGGCACTAAACATTCTCACAGTAACTAAGAAGGGCACGCTCAATCACCATCCATCCATCCACAAACAAGTCAAGCTGAGGATTTTGGGTAAGGAGCTTGTTTAAATTTCTTTGTGCTCGACCTATTGGAGCCTGTTGACGTGCGACCGTTCTAGGAGGAGTTGGCTCAAATAATGGTACACGGCCAGAGCGGAAGCGGATACGATTTTCAGGCACACAGAGTTGACTGGCTTCACTGAGGAGAGATGGACAGTCCAGTTTACCTCTCAGAAGACGACATACAGTGAGCAGTTGGTCGAACAGTCTTCTAGTCTCCAAGGAGTTGAAACCAAGTGTGCCCATTATAAACTTTGTTGGGTACATAAAGGGATAATACCCAAAAGATTTACGGTACAGAAATCTAAGGAAACGCTTTTGCACTCTCTCTATCATAAGGCTATAGGTGGATTCGTACGGGCTCCAGACGCATGAACTTGACTCTAATTTAGATCTTATCAACGAGGTGTATAGAAGTTTTATAGCCTTACAATTAGTGAAATGTTTGCAGTTACGTGATACAAACCCCAGTCTTTTAAAGCAAGTAAGCACAAGTGAGCGCATGTGTTCGTGAAAATTGAGTTTTGAATCAAACTCAACTCCAAGATCCTTGATAGATGTATCCCTACTTAACGATTCGCCGTTAAGGACATAGGTTGTTGTGACACTTCGCAAAGATCGCGTGTATGTAACAACGCGACATTTTGATATATTTAGGTTTAATCTATTTTTCTCACTCCAAATGTAAAGTGCATCTATATCTCGTTGCAGTAATTCACAATCTTGATGTGACTTTATACCTGTGTAAATTTTAACGTCATCAGCATAAAGTAGGCAGTTAGCAGTATCAAGACATTTAGCTATATCATCGATCATAATCGAGAATAGTAATGGACCCAGGGACGAGCCTTGGCTCACTCCCGAGCTACTTCATCATTCAACATCTACTTGCCTCAATTTGATTGATTTTTACATTAACAATTACTGATAAAGAAAATTTCACCTACATAAATGCATTTTAATATTGAAATCCACGAAAAACGAAACGTAGTATAATTTTCGACAAGTAGTATATTTTTTATTTCCAAAGACAATAATTTTTTGAGGGTCTGAATCCAACCCTGGGTTCGACATTATACACCGACATTAATATAAAGAACAGAAAAAGGTTTAGACCTAGAAGATGAAAGCTGTTTTAAATAATTTGTTAGGTCTTTAACTATTTCTCTGTTGAACGCATTTAGCGTTCATGTTCTGACCTTTTTATAAATAAATGAACCCAAAAAATGAATCAAGCAAGCTTCAACGTGCTATCAAGTTTTAGTTTGCCATTATTATTCAGGAATCAGGAAAAGCCAAAAATAATTGGTTGAAATAGCATGTTTCGACCATGCCGACATGCACCGGTCGGACGGGGTTATGAGGAAGAATAGTCGTAGCCGTTTATGTCGATGTTGAAATTGTTCGAGCAAAAAATAAATAGAAACAGAAAATAAACAAGCAATTTCCAATAATATAATTTTATATTATATCGCTACAATGGAAGATCATTTTGAAACTGTTCAACTCAATTACACGATACATAAATTCTCAAGTTATTCAGTGAATTTTCAACCGCAGTATGTGTATCAAAACAGAACGATTCGTTCTTTTTTAAATAAGACATTTACAAACAATGAGTTTTAGTTTGCCAATATCTTATTTTATTGTTTACTTCAGATCCATACTGCAAAATTCCCCGGCCGATGGATTATCGAGGTGGTTTACGGACAATCCAGCCCCCAATCAGTTCCTAGTGTTGAAGCTCCAATCGCCGGCTATTGTAGAAACTATAAAGTTTGGAAAATACATCAAATCTCATGTCAGTAATCTCAGGAGATTTCAAATTCTTGGTGGCACAGAGGAGGACAACTTGACTGTTATTTTGAGAGCGTAAGTTTGTTATATATACTAGGCAGATTATACTTATCAGAAGATGGTCATGCCAGAAGAAACCTCACTACAGGCCTACAGTGTTTGAGCTTAACTATGAAGAATGTCACTTACCAAGCATGGCGAGTATGGCAACAACCCCCTCCACTTAGCAAGCATGGCGAATATGGCAAGAACCCCCTCATGATCTTTGAGATCCATGAGGGAGAGGCCTATGTCCAGCAGTGGATACTGACAGCAGCAGCTCTCAGTCCGACGACTGAGATGATGATTAAGACTATCTTATTACATTGAGCTGTTCATTAAAATAAAATTAAAAGAATTCAAAAAGTGACATTAAATAGTACTGCATGAACCACTTTATTTTTGGGTCTTAATCTAATGGATTAATCTTGCTTAGTTCCTGTACTCAATCATCATCTTAGGTGGCCTTTCCTAGAAAAATTGTCTAAGCATAAGTAGGAAGGGAACAAGACCACCCATGGACAAGAGTGGAGGGAATGTTGTAATGTCAAACAAGTATTCTTCAATAAGTGGTGCATGACACTCCTTCTCTTTCAGTGCAGTGCACTTGCTTGAAACCATCAACCTTATGACACTTCCCTGTGAGGAACTAACTTATGGATTTCTATTTTTAACATTTTATGTAACATGAGTTTAACCATTTGACAGTACAAATAAATAGTGTAACATGTTTTGAGCTTTTTAAAATGAAATGGAATTAACATTTATTTGATTAAAAAACAGCACCGACAGAAAATGATTTACAAACTTAGTATGTATCTTTTAAATTTAATTTTTAATCATATGTAATTTTATGTTAGTCATTGCGGTTTGCACCTATAATTAAGGTAACATTTAGCATTATGTAAATGTAGCATCTGTTTCCAATTTATATATTGTGGGTGTATACTTTGTTGGTGTAATTAAATAAATAAATAGATTCTTGAAAGTACCTACCAAACGAATTTTAGTGAACCTATCAACCTGCTGCCTGGGTATTAGGTCGTTACATATGAAACTGGCGTTTTGTATGCGAGGAACATAAAGCCGATTTTTTTTAAATATAACATATTTAATTAATCAATGTATGTACCATTGCTATATATTTATTTATTTATCTCATAAGTAGTTCATTGATCCCTTTACTAAAAAAACCATTCGGACGGGACATACACATCATTAATCCTTCGAGCCGTTTATGCAGCACTGGTGCCACGGTGGAACTCGTACTCGTAAAAAACGCGATATTTCAAGTTTTCCATTTTGTAAACTGAGTGACGCATAGAAAAAATACAAAAGAGGAAAAACAAATGAATTATGGTTTTCGAAACAAAAATGCATGAGTAAATAGCTGTATTGAGATCCAAGTGGCCAGTACGATAAAACGCCAATTTCATATGTAACGACCTAATATTTAAGTACTGTTGCTAGCTGAATCTACCAAAAACTGTCTATATGTAAATACAGTAAAACTTCATTTCAGAGGATTAAAAAATGATGCAGAGCCAGAAACATTCAAGCTCCGGCACAAAACACAGGACGGTCTGTACATGCCTGTAATGTACATAAAGATTGTCCCGCTGCAGTCATGGGGACCTGCATATAACTACTCTATTTGGTATGTGGAGCTACTGGGAACCAATCAGGAGGACTTTGTCAGTCAATGTGTGGAGACCATTAACTTAGTAAGTTTTCATTTCTGTTTACAAATTTAAGTATGAATCTTACACAATTGTGGACTAAGAGGCGTTATTGGAAATTACCTATATGACCTATTTGTTATTAGCCATTTCTAGGCAAAAGATTCAATTTTTTTTCCAATTCTTACCATTTTGCAAAAATTTCACGCCAACACATTCTCGGCCGACCCCGATGCCGTCTTCCGTAATGCAGGAGAATCCATAGAGTTATACTTTCTAGGATTCACCCGCCAGATGCAGCCCGCTTTGTATGCCAATACGAAATGGCTTACGGAGACCACAACTCAGCAATATCTAAATGAACAAGAGATATAATAATGTATAGTAACAAATCAACTAACCTATACCTATATAACAAGTACTTGACTAGTGTACTAGTGCTTGAAAATTACTCAAAAATAATGATGCCTTGTAGATAGGCGATACACGTGGCATCGCCTCTGCATGGCCCAGCTAGAAGAAGTGATGATTTGCGGCAGTGTACTGATAATAGGCCGGTGATGATGATGATTCGGCGTCATCATCTCAACGTCCACTCTGGACATAGGCCTCCCTCATAGATCTCTATGTACCTGATCATGAGGGGTTGTTGCCATACTTACCACGCTTGGCAGGCGGCGAGCAGGCTGGCGAGCGCAGTACGGGATGTTGATGCACGGAAAGACGCTGCTGCCCATCTTCCGAAGGTATCCCTAAGCAGATTCTTACTGCATCCACGGGCAAGAGAGGAGGGGCAACATTCTGCCGGCACCGCTCGGCAATTTGGCTTACGTGGCCTATTATTTTTTTATTCCTCAGCGTAAAGAAGAAGAGGCGGTGCGGATACTGCTAAAACATCTGCGCCGGCGTCGGTACAAGGACGCGTTCGAAGCGCTCTCTCGGGAGAGCGGCGTCCAACTCGAGGGCCCCATGCAGTCGCGACTGTGGAACGCTCTGGTAGAGCAAGGGGACTTCGCGCTCACCGAGAAAATATTCACGGAGGCTGCCAGTGGTTAGTACTGCATAGGGCTTCGGGAGGGGATCAACGACGCTGACGGTATAGTGTCTGTAATGACTAGTATATTACATGGACACGATAATACCTATATAGCAATAGGAAAAAACAGTTCCGTTATTAAGTGTCATCATTATCCATCTTTAAACAAAGTCTTACCGCACGGGTTGGTTGGTTGGTTGTGCCCTAGGTCATTGTTTTTGGAGCTGACTAAAACCACGGGGTGTCCTCCAAGGTTAAAGACTGCTAAACGACCACGGAGAAACGTCCTTGCTGACAAGAGTCTGGTACATGAATAAAAAAAACTCATTCGCTTTATTTCCGTAATACTTTGTAATTACAAAATATAGATACGTCCACCAACATGATCACATGCTCGGTTTTGCCATACTATAAGTGCCAATAACGAGCCAGTATTATCAGTATATAACCATTTTAAAGGCATGAAAGAGTTGGGACCCTTTTTTGTGGGGATCTTTCATGGATATCACCTTTCTAAAGGGAGAAAAAATATGCCGGACTCTTAGACTCTCTTGCCGAGACTACTGGTACGTTTGCTCAATCTTCCGCAGAGAGAGTTGGGACCCAGATCAATATGGCTGTAGCTCACTACAACCACAGGTGTTGTGATCTCCGTGACCGTATCGCCAATGTATTTTTAATCAGTTTCCTAGTTTGTATTATGTAAATTCAAATCTAAAAAGGTAACTTCGCCTGTACTTGTATAGAAGAGGGCGTCGCTTATCGCGACACAGTGTTATTACTTCTGCGATTATCACCGTTTATATGTATTTTGTTATATTTACGTTTGTTCCCAATAAATATATTTTTATTTAATTATAATGTCCAATCTCCCTTGCTCCGATCACCAGAAGGCGAGCTCGACTGGTACCTTTCCTGGCAGCCGTACAAGCCGGTGTGGCGTGAGATCACGCCGTGCTCCGAGCAGGTGGAGGCCAAGCTGTCGGCGCCCGGCGCGCGCTCCTCCGCGCCCACGCCCACCGACGAGCTGCATTCAGTGGATAGAGACGCGCAGGCGGTGAGTGACCTCGTACAAAGATCTTAAGGCGTTTTTCTGGTTGTATGTTACGTGACGTGACGCATTCAGTTGATAGAGACGCGCAGGCGGTGAGTGACCTCGTACAAAGATCTTAAGGCGTTTTTCTGGTTGTATGTTACGTGACGTGACGCATTCAGTTGATAGAGACGCGCAGGCGGTGAGTGACCTCGTACAAAGATCTTAAGGCGTTTTTCTGGTTGTATGTTACGTGACGTGACGCATTCAGTTGATAGAGACGCGCAGGCGGTGAGTGACCTCGTACAAAGATCTTAAGGCGTTTTTCTGGTTGTATGTTACGTGACGTGACGCATTCAGTTGATAGAGACGCGCAGGCGGTGAGTGACCTCGTACAAAGATCTTAAGGCGTTTTTCTGGTTGTATGTTACGTGACGTGACGCATTCAGTTGATAGAGACGCGCAGGCGGTGAGTGACCTCGTACAAAGATCTTAAGGCGTTTTTCTGGTTGTATGTTACGTGACGTGACGCATTCAGTTGATAGAGACGCGCAGGCGGTGAGTGACCTCGTACAAAGATCTTAAGGCGTTTTTCTGGTTGTATGTTACGTGACGTGACGCATTCAGTTGATAGAGACGCGCAGGCGGTGAGTGACCTCGTACAAAGATCTTAAGGCGTTTTTCTGGTTGTATGTTACGTGACGTGACGCATTCAGTTGATAGAGACGCGCAGGCGGTGAGTGACCTCGTACAAAGATCTTAAGGCGTTTTTCTGGTTGTATGTTACGTGACGTGACGCATTCAGTTGATAGAGACGCGCAGGCGGTGAGTGACCTCGTACAAAGATCTTAAGGCGTCTTTCTGGTTGTATGTGACTTGATGTGACGCATTCAGTGGATAGAGACGCGCAGGCGGTGAGTGACCTCGTACAAAGATCTTAAGGCGTTTTTCTGGTTGTATGTTACGTGACGTGACGCATTCAGTTGATAGAGACGCGCAGGCGGTGAGTGACCTCGTACAAAGATCTTAAGGCGTCTTTCTGGTTGTATGTGACTTGATGTGACGCATTCAGTTGATAGAGACGCGCAGGCGGTGAGTGACCTCGTACAAAGATCTTAAGGCGTCTTTCTGGTTGTATGTGACGTGACGTGACGCATTCAGTTGATAGAGACGCGCAGGCGGTGAGTGACCTCGTACAAAGATCTTAAGGCGTTTTTCTGGTTGTATGTTACGTGACGTGACGCATTCAGTTGATAGAGACGCGCAGGCGGTGAGTGACCTCGTACAAAGATCTTAAGGCGTCTTTCTGGTTGTATGTGACTTGATGTGACGCATTCAGTTGATAGAGACGCGCAGGCGGTGAGTGACCTCGTACAAAGATCTTAAGGCGTCTTTCTGGTTGTATGTGACTTGATGTGACGCATTCAGTGGATAGAGACGCGCAGGCGGTGAGTGACCTCGTACAAAGATCTTAAAGGCGTTTTTCTGGTTGTATGTTACGTGACGTGACGCATTCAGTTGATAGAGACGCGCAGGCGGTGAGTGACCTCGTACAAAGATCTTAAGGCGTCTTTCTGGTTGTATGTGACTTGATGTGACGCATTCAGTTGATAGAGACGCGCAGGCGGTGAGTGACCTCGTACAAAGATCTTAAGGCGTCTTTCTGGTTGTATGTGACGTGACGTGACGCATTCAGTTGATAGAGACGCGCAGGCGGTGAGTGACCTCGTACAAAGATCTTAAGGCGTCTTTCTGGTTGTATGTGACTTGATGTGACGCATTCAGTGGATAGAGACGCGCAGGCGGTGAGTGACCTCGTACAAAGATCTTAAAGGCGTTTTTCTGGTTGTATGTTACGTGACGTGACGCATTCAGTTGATAGAGACGCGCAGGCGGTGAGTGACCTCGTACAAAGATCTTAAGGCGTCTTTCTGGTTGTATGTGACTTGATGTGACGCATTCAGTTGATAGAGACGCGCAGGCGGTGAGTGACCTCGTACAAAGATCTTAAGGCGTCTTTCTGGTTGTATGTGACGTGACGTGACGCATTCAGTTGATAGAGACGCGCAGGCGGTGAGTGACCTCGTACAAAGATCTTAAGGCGTCTTTCTGGTTGTATGTGACTTGATGTGACGCATTCAGTGGATAGAGACGCGCAGGCGGTGAGTGACCTCGTACAAAGATCTTAAAGGCGTTTTTCTGGTTGTATGTTACGTGACGTGACGCATTCAGTTGATAGAGACGCGCAGGCGGTGAGTGACCTCGTACAAAGATCTTAAGGCGTCTTTCTGGTTGTATGTGACTTGATGTGACGCATTCAGTTGATAGAGACGCGCAGGCGGTGAGTGACCTCGTACAAAGATCTTAAGGCGTCTTTCTGGTTGTATGTGACGTGACGTGACGCATTCAGTTGATAGAGACGCGCAGGCGGTGAGTGACCTCGTACAAAGATCTTAAGGCGTCTTTCTGGTTGTATGTGACTTGATGTGACGCATTCAGTGGATAGAGACGCGCAGGCGGTGAGTGACCTCGTACAAAGATCTTAAAGGCGTTTTTCTGGTTGTATGTTACGTGACGTGACGCATTCAGTTGATAGAGACGCGCAGGCGGTGAGTGACCTCGTACAAAGATCTTAAGGCGTCTTTCTGGTTGTATGTGACTTGATGTGACGCATTCAGTGGATAGAGACGCGCAGGCGGTGAGTGACCTCGTACAAAGATCTTAAGGCGTTTTTCTGGTTGTATGTTACGTGACGTGACACATTCAGTTGATAGAGACGCGCAGGCGGTGAGTAACCTCGTACAAAGATCTTAAGGCGTCTTTCTGGTTGTATGTGACTTGATGTGACGCATTCAGTGGATAGAGACGCGCAGGCGGTGAGTGACCTCGTACAAAGATCTTAAGGCGTCTTTCTGGTTGTATGTGACGTGACGTGACGCATTCAGTCGATAGAGACGCGCAGAAGGTGATTGACGTTGTATAAAGATTTTATAGCGTCTTTCAGGTTGGGTGTCGCCCTTGGCATGACGCATTCATTTGATAGAGACGCACAGGCGGTGAGTGACCTCGTACAAAGATCTTAAGGCGTCTTTCTGGTTGTATGTGACATGAGGCATTTAGTCGATAGAGACGCGCAGAAGGTGATTGACGTTGTATAAAGATTTTATAGCGTCTTTCAGGTTGGGTGTCACCATTGACGAGACGCATTCAGTTGACAGAGACGCACAGGCGGTGAGCGAATTTGTACAAATATCTTACAGCGGCTTTCTGGTTATGCGTCAGCCGTGACGTCACGTATTTACGCTGCATTCAGATGATGAGACGCACAGGCGGTAAATTAACTTATACAAAGATATTACAGCGTCTTTTCTGGTTGTGTGCCACCCGTCATGTATTTACGCTGCATTCGATTGATAGAGACGCACAGGCGGTGAGTGAACTTACAGCGTCTTGCTAGTTCCGTGTCACCGGTCACGTCACGTTTTTGAGATGCATGGCGGTGAGTGACCTCGTACAAAGATCATAAGGCGTCTTTCTGGTTGTATGTGACGTGACGTGACGCATTCAGTTGATAGAGACGCGCAGGCGGTGAGTGACCTCGTACAAAGATCATAAGGCGTCTTTCTGGTTGTATGTGACGTGACGTGACGCATTCAGTTGATAGAGACGCGCAGGCGGTGAGTGACCTCGTACAAAGATCTTAAGGCGTCTTTCTGGTTGTATGTGACGTGACGTGACGCATTCAGTGGATAGAGACGCGCAGGCGGTGAGTGACCTCGTACAAAGATCTTAAGGCGTCTTTCTGGTTGTATGTGACGTGACGTGACGCATTCAGTGGATAGAGACGCGCAGGCGGTGAGTGACCTCGTACAAAGATCTTAAGGCGTCTTTCTGGTTGTATGTGACGTGACGTGACTCATTCAGTCGATAGAGACGCGCAGGCGGTGAGTGACCTCGTACAAAGATCATAAGGCGTCTTTCTGGTTGTATGTGACGTGACGTGACGCATTCAGTTGATAGAGACGCGCAGGCGGTGAGTGACCTCGTACAAAGATCATAAGGCGTCTTTCTGGTTGTATGTGACGTGACGTGACGCATTCAGTTGATAGAGACGCGCAGGCGGTGAGTGACCTCGTACAAAGATCATAAGGCGTCTTTCTGGTTGTATGTGACGTGACGTGACGCATTCAGTTGATAGAGACGCGCAGGCGGTGAGTGACCTCGTACAAAGATCTTAAGGCGTCTTTCTGGTTGTATGTGACGTGACGTGACGCATTCAGTCGATAGAGACGCGCAGGCGGTGAGTGACCTCGTACAAAGATCATAAGGCGTCTTTCTGGTTGTATGTGACGTGACGTGACGCATTCAGTTGATAGAGACGCGCAGGCGGTGAGTGACCTCGTACAAAGATCATAAGGCGTCTTTCTGGTTGTATGTGACGTGACGTGACGCATTCAGTTGATAGAGACGCGCAGGCGGTGAGTGACCTCGTACAAAGATCATAAGGCGTCTTTCTGGTTGTATGTGACGTGACGTGACGCATTCAGTTGATAGAGACGCGCAGGCGGTGAGTGACCTCGTACAAAGATCTTAAGGCGTCTTTCTGGTTGTATGTGACGTGACGTGACGCATTCAGTGGATAGAGACGCGCAGGCGGTGAGTGACCTCGTACAAAGATCTTAAGGCGTCTTTCTGGTTGTATGTGACGTGACGTGACGCATTCAGTCGATAGAGACGCGCAGGCGGTGAGTGACCTCGTACAAAGATCTTAAGGCGTCTTTCTGGTTGTATGTGACGTGACGTGACGCATTCAGTCGATAGAGACGCGCAGGCGGTGAGTGACCTCGTACAAAGATCATAAGGCGTCTTTCTGGTTGTATGTGACGTGACGTGACGCATTCAGTTGATAGAGACGCGCAGGCGGTGAGTGACCTCGTACAAAGATCATAAGGTGTCTTTCTGGTTGTATGTGACGTGACGTGACGCATTCAGTTGATAGAGACGCGCAGGCGGTGAGTGACCTCGTACAAAGATCTTAAGGCGTTTTTCTGGTTGTATGTGACGTGACGTGACGCATTCAGTCGATAGGGACGCGCAGAAGGTGATTGACTGACATTGTATAAATATTTTATAGCGTCTTTCAGGTTGGGTGTCACTATTGACGAGACGCATTCAGTTTTCAGAGACGCACAGGCGGTGAGTGACCTCGTACAAAGATCTTAAGGCGTCTTTCTGGTTGTATGTGACGCGACGTGACGCATTCAGTCGATAGAGACGCGCAGAAGGTGATTGACTGACGTTGTATAAAGATTTTATAGCGTCTTTCAGGTTGGGTGTCGCCCTTGGCATGACGCATTCATTTGATAGAGACGCACAGGCGGTGAGTGACCTCGTACAAAGATCTTAAGGCGTCTTTCTGGTTGTATGTGACATGACGTATTTAGTCGATAGAGACGCGCAGAAGGTGATTGACGTTGTATAAAGATTTTATAGCGTCTTTCAGGTTGGGTGTCACCATTGACGAGACGCATTCAGTTGACAGAGACGCACAGGCGGTGAGCGAATTTGTACAAATATCTTACAGCGTCTTTCTGGTTATGCGTCAGCCGTGACGTCACGTATTTAAGCTGCATTCAGTTGATGAGACGCACAGGTGGTAAATAAACTTATACAAATAAATAAATAAATGGCATTTATTGCAGGCTCATAGCCCATATCATACAAAAATATTTCAAAGATTTTACAGCGCCTTTGTGGTTGTGCGTCGCCCTTACCGCATTGCATTCAGTTGATGAGACGCACAGGTGGTAAATAAACTTATACAAATAAATAAATAAATGGCATTTATTGCAGGCTCATAGCCCATATCATACAAAAATATTTCAAAGATTTTACAGCGCCTTTGTGGTTGTGCGTCGCCCTTACCGCATTGCATTCAGATGATGAGACGCACAGGCGGTAAATTAATTTATACAAAGATCTTACAGCGTCTTTCTGGTTGTGTGCCACCCGTCATGTATTTACGCTGCATTCGATTGATCGAGACGCACAGGTGGTGAGTGAACTTACAGCGTCTTGCTAGTTCCGTGTCACCGGTCACGTCACGTTTTTGAGATGCATGGCGGTGAGTGAACTTATATAAGGTGGTAAAACTTTAGTCCGGTGGAGAGTATAGGTACACCATAACACAGTTATTTACCTGCTTGGGTACCTATGTTTTCTTACTTGAATTGTATTTACGCATAAAACCTTAGATCTGAGTAAGTTGTATGATTTTTAACGTTCGTAAAGAATATAAAATTATTCGTATTTATTTGTATTTGTATTATATTCAGGTCTTACAGCTGGTTGTGTGCCGCCAAAGACGTGACGCCATAGCTGTACGCAGTGTGGTCCGTTCGTGCCCAGGCGTTCTTAAAGACGAGCTAACGTAATTTCCAGGAAGGTTCCCTGGAAGATCCGGCCAACGGCGACGTGGAGATGCGCGAGTCGTGCGGGGCGAGCGGCTGCTGCGGCGCGCCCGGCCCGCGCGGCGGACACCAGCTGGTGCTCGACCCCGACACCGGTGAGACCTTTGTGACAACTATCCAACGGTGACGTGGAGATGCGCGAGTCGTGCGGGGCGAGCGGCTGCTGCGGCGCGCCCGGCCCGCGCGGCGGACACCAGCTGGTGCGCGACCCCGACACCGGTGAGACCTTTGTGACAACTATCCAACGGCGACGTGGAGATGCGCGAGTCGTGCGGGGCGAGCGGCTGCTGCGGCGCGCCCGGCCCGCGCGGCGGACACCAGCTGGTGCTCGACCCCGACACCGGTGAGACCTTTGTGACAACTATCCAACGGTGACGTGGAGATGCGCGAGTCGTGCGGGGCGAGCGGCTGCTGCGGCGCGCCCGGCCCGCGCGGCGGACACCAGCTGGTGCTCGACCCCGACACCGGTGAGACCTTTGTGACAACTATCCAACGGTGACGTGGAGATGCGCGAGTCGTGCGGGGCGAGCGGCTGCTGCGGCGCGCCCGGCCCGCGCGGCGGACACCAGCTGGTGCTCGACCCCGACACCGGTGAGACCTTTGTGACAACTATCCAACGGTGACGTGGAGATGCGCGAGTCGTGCGGGGCGAGCGGCTGCTGCGGCGCGCCCGGCCCGCGCGGCGGACACCAGCTGGTGCTCGACCCCGACACCGGTGAGACCTTTGTGACAACTATCCAACGGTGACGTGGAGATGCGCGAGTCGTGCGGGGCGAGCGGCTGCTGCGGCGCGCCCGGCCCGCGCGGCGGACACCAGCTGGTGCTCGACCCCGACACCGGTGAGACCTTTGTGACAACTATCCAACGGTGACGTGGAGATGCGCGAGTCGTGCGGGGCGAGCGGCTGCTGCGGCGCGCCCGGCCCGCGCGGCGGACACCAGCTGGTGCTCGACCCCGACACCGGTGAGACCTTTGTGACAACTATATGTTATGACTGCTTCCGTCTCTCAGTTGGTCTAATAGCCGACTGATATGCAGGAGGGTTCGATTACCCCCACGGGACAAATGTTGGTAATTGTCCTGCTGGTCCCGGATCTGGTTATTTTTCTATGTTTACAGACTTTGTTATAAATTATTGTAATTTTGTCATTAAAATGTGTTATATATTGCTACGTTTGTGTAAAACTGGAGTGTATATAACCTTGCTACAAGTGAAAACTACTCAGCGCTAGTTATTTTCTATGTTACTTTTATACTAGATTTAAGATTCTTAAGGTGTTTATTTTCAAAGAATAAATAAATGAATGAAAGGATTATAGGAGTAGTCGCTGGCAGACGCTAGATGCGGCAACCTGAAGACAGGATGAATGGCGCAGAGTTGGGGACATATCCAGCTGTGGACTAATATAGGATGATGATGAATTATTATTATTAATTTTAGCCGCTACTGTCCCACTGCTGGGCAAAGGCCTCCCTCCAATCCTCGCGACTTAATGCAGTTACAGGCTAAGATGGTAAATAAGCGTCAAACTGTCCCGCCATCTCATTCTCGGCCTTCCGAGTCGCCTCCAGAAGATGAGTTCAAATTAACAAGTCAAATATCAAATAAAAAAAAAATCTTTTAAAAAACAAGCTTTTGTTGGGTACTTTATAATAAAAAGGACTAAAAAGTTAAAAATCGCTTAATTACCGAGTTCATATGACCACCTGTCCAGCTCCATCATCAGACCCTGGTTACCATCTAGCACCAAAGTAATCGTCAAGACGAATCAAACGAGCCCAAACTAGATGGGGTAATGTTGCTTAATTATGAGTTCCTATGGCCACCTTCCATCTCCATCATCAGATCAGCTCCATGTCATAATAATTTTACATTGTCATCCGATTTACATATGCATGCAAAATTTCAGCTCAATCGCGAGAAGTGGATCATGAAAGGAGAGAGATTGTAAAACTCTCCAAATAACAGCTTGTAAATATTGTTACCCAGGCACGCTGTACCTGTTCGGCGGCTGGAACGGCACGGAGGACCTGGACGACCTGTGGTCGTGGCACCCCGCGCGCGGGTGGCGCCAGGCCTGCGAGCACAGCGCGGCGCGCGGCGGCCCCGGCCCGCGCTCGTGCCACAAGATGGTGTGCGACCCGGCGCGCGCGCGCCTCTACCTGCTCGGCCGGTACCTGGACAACGCGCAGAGGATACCGCAGCTGATGAAGGTAACTTCTCACAGGGAAATTCATTCTTTATTTCACTTTCAAAATAAACGTGAGGTGCACTATTCATTTTGTAAAATACGGGGATGACTCACATAGTATTATTATAGCGTCGAAGCTTATTCCGACAAGATTCGATTTTTCAAGAAAATCATCTTCATTGGGTTGGATGAGGACTACCTCCGCACGTGGGGATGCCGCAGCACTTGTCGGAATAACCTTCGACGTTATAATAACTACCTGAGTGATTCCCGTATTTTACAAAATAAAATTATTTTCATCCCATCTATTCGAAAATGACGACTTGGTTCGCCTTTAAGTGCACCCAAAGGTGGTGTTTTCTTTATGAAACTTTTAGCGGGCAGTAATGAGTTTTTAATCCTCTTTATAAGTGCGCCGCAATTATGTTTGCCGCGCACTTTTTGAATTTGGAACATCTTAGTGTTCAGCGCCAAAGAAATCGAACGCAAATATTGTTTGAATTAAGACTGGCTGGTACGACGGCCCACAGTCGCGCCCCCGGCTGAATAAAAAACAAAGAAATCAAATTAAAAACGCGCGAACTACAGCCCGCGTTTTCGTCAGTTTTCACGGATTGTTAGAAATTCATGGATTTGTTTTGAAAAATGAGTTCGTCAAGTGACAGTGAAAGTATAGAATTAACTCCTGAAAGTATTAGAACTGACGCAAGTAATGTGATGGATAATCTATTACCTGCAAAATCCCGGGAGAAATATATGAAAGCCTATGGTAATTTTATTGAATGGAGAAATGCAAGAGGCGCCAAGAATTTTTCAGAATCTGTGTTTTTCGCCTACTTCCAGTACTTAGCCAAAACTAAACAACCTTCCACTCTTTGGAGTACTTACTCAATGCTAAAATCAAGTCGTCCTTTTCGAATAGATGGGATGAAAATACATTTATCTTTGTAGAGTGAACTGTTCGCATTCGACATAGCGACCGGCGAGTGGTCGCTGCTCTGCGAAGACACGGCGGCGGTGGGCGGGCCGCGGCTCGTGTTCGACCACCAGATGTGCATCGACGCCGAGACGCAGACCATCTACGTGTTCGGAGGCAGGATCCTGCCGGCCAATACGTATGTTGCATCACTGTATATACCTATATATATTTTTATTTGTGAACCAAAAAAAAAAGATATCGGGGGCCGGATTAACTATGTCGGGGCCCCTAGGCAATACACGCCAAAAGCCCCTTATCCATTCTGACTTCCATGTTTTCTACCACAAAGCATTTTTATGCATATTAACGCTAGTTTTACACAACTGTTGCCATTAAGAAGGGTTACCAACAATGTTTTCCGATTGCATATTATGGATGTACCTATATTTTCTTTTTGCCGGATTGCAGGCAGACTAAATTGGTCGGCCGGTTTTTAATGTTAGGGCAATAATATTGTCAATAAGTGTCTGTAACTTATACATCTTTAATTAAATTTTGAAAATGAATATTATTTAAAAAAGTAACTCGAAGCGCGGCTTAGCCCCTAGCCGAGCGTGGGCCCATAGGCAGTTGCCTAGTCTGCCTGTTGGATAATACGACCCTGTATATATTCATTATGTAGGAAACTGGTGCGACGCAATGTCCAACCTTTCGAAGACGAACGCAGGCGCGAACTAGGCGAGAAACAAAACAATCTTAAGAACAAACCGTCTGCAAACATCCGTTACAATTTTTGTGAATGGTATTCTGACTTGCGCTATTTGCGCACGCACGTTCAAAGCCAAAATTGGCTACATAAGTCATCTTAGAGTTCATCCACACTCATAAGCAGAAATGAGGTTGCCGTAGCCGAAAACGGTTAGTTTATTATAATAATCCTCTTATTATTATTATATTACTCATACGGGCTGGGGTTCGGGATAAAATAACATAGTCCAATTAGACCATAGTTTAACACATAAATAACGAAAATCACACCAATAACGATCTCACAGCAGATTAGAACACTTCTTTACAGATCACTGATTTCCACTATAACACTTGCTCACAAATCACTCATTAATCTACTAAAGCACTTGTATTCACTTTGAAGTCGCTCGAATATATTGCATTGTTCATTCGTAACCAAAGCAAGTCTGTCTGCTCGGCAAACACGCTCACGTATTTGTATCAGAACAATCGGGTTTAAATTATGTTTATTTCTCAAAAAGTACAATAATTTTCACTTGGTTGAAAACATTTAAAGTGTTGTACCTAAGTGTTGTAACCTTAAGTAATTACATTAAATTGACAACACCAAACCAAAGAAAACCAGAGAGCAACGAGAAATATACTTGAACCTATATATGAATAAACTATAATAAAAATCAATCAGCCTTAAAACACAGCAATACTTTGGCATGTTTTATCAACGTGGTCCTAAGTTGTAGAAGAGAACGTTGTGCCGACTGGTGACTTATAACTCCAATCGTTATGGTTTCAGGGATGAGGCAGCCAACCCTCAGTACTCGGGTCTGTACGCGTACTACATAGCGACCAACACGTGGCAGCTCCTCCTGCCGGACAAACACTCGCTGCCCGCGCCGCAGTCGCGCGTGTCGCATTCCATGCTGTTCCACCCGGTAACTGCCACACACTGTGCTATACAACCCTCAGTACTCGGGTCTGTACGCGTACTACATAGCGACCAACACGTGGCAGCTCCTCCTGCCGGACAAACACTCGCTGCCCGCGCCGCAGTCGCGCGTGTCGCATTCCATGCTGTTCCACCCGGTAACTGCCACACACTGTGCTATACAACCCTCAGTACTCGGGTCTGTACGCGTACTACATAGCGACCAACACGTGGCAGCTCCTCCTGCCGGACAAACACTCGCTGCCCGCGCCGCAGTCGCGCGTGTCGCATTCCATGCTGTTCCACCCGGTAACTGCCACACACTGTGCTATACAACCCTCAGTACTCGGGTCTGTACGCGTACTACATAGCGACCAACACGTGGCAGCTCCTCCTGCCGGACAAACACTCGCTGCCCGCGCCGCAGTCGCGCGTGTCGCATTCCATGCTGTTCCACCCGGTAACTGCCACACACTGTGCTATACAACCCTCAGTACTCGGGTCTGTACGCGTACTACATAGCGACCAACACGTGGCAGCTCCTCCTGCCGGACAAACACTCGCTGCCCGCGCCGCAGTCGCGCGTGTCGCATTCCATGCTGTTCCACCCGGTAACTGCCACACACTGTGCTATACAACCCTCAGTACTCGGGTCTGTACGCGTACTACATAGCGACCAACACGTGGCAGCTCCTCCTGCCGGACAAACACTCGCTGCCCGCGCCGCAGTCGCGCGTGTCGCATTCCATGCTGTTCCACCCGGTAACTGCCACACACTGTGCTATACAACCCTCAGTACTCGGGTCTGTACGCGTACTACATAGCGACCAACACGTGGCAGCTCCTCCTGCCGGACAAACACTCGCTGCCCGCGCCGCAGTCGCGCGTGTCGCATTCCATGCTGTTCCACCCGGTAACTGCCACACACTGTGCTATACAACCCTCAGTACTCGGGTCTGTACGCGTACTACATAGCGACCAACACGTGGCAGCTCCTCCTGCCGGACAAACACTCGCTGCCCGCGCCGCAGTCGCGCGTGTCGCATTCCATGCTGTTCCACCCGGTAACTGCCACACACTGTGCTATACAACCCTCAGTACTCGGGTCTGTACGCGTACTACATAGCGACCAACACGTGGCAGCTCCTCCTGCCGGACAAACACTCGCTGCCCGCGCCGCAGTCGCGCGTGTCGCATTCCATGCTGTTCCACCCGGTAACTGCCACACACTGTGCTATACAACCCTCAGTACTCGGGTCTGTACGCGTACTACATAGCGACCAACACGTGGCAGCTCCTCCTGCCGGACAAACACTCGCTGCCCGCGCCGCAGTCGCGCGTGTCGCATTCCATGCTGTTCCACCCGGTAACTGCCACACACTGTGCTATACAACCCTCAGTACTCGGGTCTGTACGCGTACTACATAGCGACCAACACGTGGCAGCTCCTCCTGCCGGACAAACACTCGCTGCCCGCGCCGCAGTCGCGCGTGTCGCATTCCATGCTGTTCCACCCGGTAACTGCCACACACTGTGCTATACAACCCTCAGTACTCGGGTCTGTACGCGTACTACATAGCGACCAACACGTGGCAGCTCCTCCTGCCGGACAAACACTCGCTGCCCGCGCCGCAGTCGCGCGTGTCGCATTCCATGCTGTTCCACCCGGTAACTGCCACACACTGTGCTATACAACCCTCAGTACTCGGGTCTGTACGCGTACTACATAGCGACCAACACGTGGCAGCTCCTCCTGCCGGACAAACACTCGCTGCCCGCGCCGCAGTCGCGCGTGTCGCATTCCACGCTGTTCCACCCGGTAACTGCCACACACTGTGCTATACAACCCTCCGCAATAAAATTATCTACTGCACTAAATTCAATAGTTTCCAATTCCGTTGTTTCCTTTTAAATCAATAAATGTGCGAAAAACGTAAATTTTTGCGGGCGAACGTCACACGCAGCACATAGCGGAGTCTTGGCGGTGGGATGTTATTCCAACATTTCGTACATGAAGCTGCCACGAAAAGCAGTCGTTTTGTGCTGGGGGCACATGATTTACATGGCGAATCTTATGAGGCGATCCGAGAACTGAAGCTTCTTGTTAAAATATCGCCTTTGATACATTTTATTCTAGCCTGGGTTTATCTCGTTTACAGACGCAGCGTCGCCTATACATCCTAGCGGGGCAACGTCACAAGCAGCACCTAGCGGAGCTGTGGGCCTGGGACGCGCTGACGGGCGAAGCGCGCGCCCTCTGCGCCGCGCCGCCCGCACACCCGCCGCAGGGCTTCACGCAGCGCGCCACCATCGACGCCGGCACCGACGAGATACACGTGCTCGCGGTAATGTCACACATGCACAGTCACAGGCGGCGCCGCGGGCCTGGGCCAGCCAGTGTAAACTTAACCAAGTACTGCCTTTGCTCTCCCCCCTCTTTAAGATTTCCCTACTGATTATTGAGATCATAAAACTTGCACTTTTGTACTACGTCACGTCACCGGTGACACAAAGATACGATGTCCTAGTTATGTGTTCTGTCCAAACAGAAAGGTCCGTAACAGACACGGCTCGGGACTATATCGTGTTGTTCTTACTGCAGGGTATGAACAAGGAGAAGGAGCGGCGCGTGTACAACACGCTGTGGGTGTTCTCGCTGCGGCGCCGCGCGTGGAGCGCCGTGTGGAGCAGCGAGGGCGGCTGCGACCAGCCGCGCCCGCGGTTCGCGCACCAGCTCGTGTACGACTCCGCCAACAAGGTACGAGTGGATAGCTGTGCTACAGCGGCGCCGTGCGTGGAGCGCCGTGTGGAGCAGCGAGGGCGGCTGCGACCAGCCGCGCCCGCGGTTCGCGCACCAGCTCGTGTACGACTCCGCCAACAAGGTACGAGTGGATAGCTGTGCTACAGCGGCGCCGCGCGTGGAGCGCCGTGTGGAGCAGCGAGGGCGGCTGCGACCAGCCGCGCCCGCGGTTCGCGCACCAGCTCGTGTACGACTCCGCCAACAAGGTACGAGTGGATAGCTGTGCTACAGCGGCGCCGCGCGTGGAGCGCCGTGTGGAGCAGCGAGGGCGGCTGCGACCAGCCGCGCCCGCGGTTCGCGCACCAGCTCGTGTACGACTCCGCCAACAAGGTACGAGTGGATAGCTGTGCTACAGCGGCGCCGCGCGTGGAGCGCCGTGTGGAGCAGCGAGGGCGGCTGCGACCAGCCGCGCCCGCGGTTCGCGCACCAGCTCGTGTACGACTCCGCCAACAAGGTACGAGTGGATAGCTGTCCTACAGCCGCGCCCGCGGTTCGCGCACCAGCTCGTGTACGACCCCGCCAACAAGGTACGTTATGTCGACAAAATTGATTATTTAGACGACATTATACAAGAAGTTCCAACTAATGACGATAAAACCCAAAACTAAAACGAAGAAATCGATGTGCTCAAAGGAAGAACAGCAATCATGCAAAAAGATAAAAAAGCAGGCAAACAAGAAAATTATAGCAGGAAAAGACATATGTAGGTACCATAAAAAAGGGGAGAGGAACAGATGAAAAAGCAGGAAAAGACATCGGAACCGTTGAAAAGGGAGAGGAAAAGATGAAAAAGCAGGAAAAGACATCGGAACCGTGAAAAAATGGAGAGGAAAAAATAAAGGTGCAGGAAAAGAAGGTTTTTGTAAAAAATTAAACTGATTCTTAGATATATGTAAATATGTTTTCACTCCTCTTGCTCAAAAAGACCGTCATTGTGGCGTACCAGAGCGAACACTAAATAGCATTTCTTCCTCTAGGGAAAAAGTTTTATTTTTTTAATTTTTGTCTGTCCAATGACAATGACCCTACAGAAAAGAAAAAAATCTTTAGTCATAAGTAGAATGAATAATCATGATTATAGACTCGACTTATTACTGTTTCATAAAAAAAGAACAACATTTTATTTTTGAAAATGGAACTAAAATTAGCGATCCCCTTGGTAGAATGCATGCAAAGCGTTGCGGCTACAGGAGAAATAAAAAAGCCATTGACGCGAAATCTTTAGAATTTTTCTCTAATTGCAAATTGAATTGGTACTTGGCCTGTGACCGGTGACCGGGTAAGTTACCGGGAAAAAAATCTCGTTAAATATCCAGAATTGTACAAATTGTACATTCAATTTATAATAAAATAAACTATTGCATTATTTTATTTTATCGCAATCGTAGTGGAAAGTAGAGTGTAACAAACGGCGCTAAAAACCCATTATATACGAGGTAGCTTTACTCCCGAGCTTTAGCGAGGGAGTTAATACCGAGTTTTAATGGGTTTCTTTGGGTTGGTATTATGTTCTACTTATGACTAAAGAATTTTTCGTTTCTGTAGGGTCATTGTCATTGGACAGACAAAAATTAAAAAATTAAAACTTTTTCCCCTAGAGGAAGAAATGCTATTTAGTGTTCGCTCTGGTACGCCACAATGACGGTCTTTTTGAGCAAGAGGAGTGAAAACATATTTATATGTACGAATCAGTTAAATTTTTCCTCTCCCTCTTTTCACGGTTCCGATGTCTTCCGTCATTTTAGCTTCTTGTTAACAATCTACTATTCATGATTTACTGTCCTACCACCAATGAACTCAAAATGAACCTTATTACCAGTGAATAAGTTTGAAATTGCTTTAAATAACTTCTTATAACGTAAGTCCACCTTTTGCAAACAGTGTCTCTTACTTAAACGTGTCTTAGATTTTTTGTGACATATGTTAAAGTGTTCATAATTTTTTTTAATTCATCTTAAAGTTACTCCAAATTTAAAAAAAAATAACGTAAGCGCCATGCTATTTTCGAAACTACTATAGCAGCCTTTTAAAGACTTAATTCAGTTAAAAGATTTCGCAAATAAAAGATAATTGCTATAAACATCGTTTCAATGGGATAAGTGTTACAAAGTTACAACATTTTTAGCTTTTGCAAATTAGTTTTTGACCTCTCCTGA
Organism: Pasiphila rectangulata; assembly: GCA_963082625.1. Classification (NCBI taxonomy): domain Eukaryota; kingdom Metazoa; phylum Arthropoda; class Insecta; order Lepidoptera; family Geometridae; genus Pasiphila; species Pasiphila rectangulata. The sequence continues at coordinate 16,954,745 of OY720252.1, read as the reverse complement.
AAAATCGTTATTTGGCGGTTACGTTAATTCACATTACGAACGACGATATGCAAACAGAAAAAAAATATTCATTATCACAATACTTTTGACAGAAAGAAGATAGATTAGTTTTGTTGTTATAAGTATTTTCGTAAAGCGGTTTGTTTACGCGGATGTTTTATCCTTCATTTGTAAATCGCTATGTAGCCTATGTGTCCGAATGAATAAACGCCATTTGACTTTGACATTCCAGATCCACTATCTCTTCGGCGGTAACCCAGGCAACCACAACCACCCGCGCGTGCGGCTCGACGACCTCTGGTCCCTGGAGCTGCGGCGCCCGTCCGCCGGCGACGTGCTGCACCGCGCCGCCGCGGCCGTCCGCGAGGCGTGCTACAGGGAGATGTGCGGCACCGACCCCGAGGCGGCGCTGCACTATCTCAGGACTGCGATGAACGAGGTGGTCGATCACAGCGACGCCGTGCAAGTAAGAGCTGTAATGGAGTTTAAATTAGAGCTATTTTCCCTTGTATTTATTGGTATGAAACGCGCCACTGCTGTCATCTGAGCGGCGTGCTATGAAAGACCATAATGAACGAGGTGGTCGTTCATAGTAGTGCCACGCAATTAGAGCTGAAATGATAGCTATTTTCCCTTGTATTTAGGGGGCGAAGCCCCCTTATATGCATAGCATTGTCTGTCTGTCTGTATATTTGACGATTACAACCGAACGCGTTGATCGATTTACATGAAACTTTTTTGTTAACACCGTTTTAATGAGAGAAGGTGACTGATTAATTTTGGTGACCCTAGGGTCACAGGGACCGGAGTTATTGCGACCTCTTCACCAAAAAAATAAAAGTCTTCAAATTGTTGTTGCTATGAACCGCGCCACCGCGGCCATTCGAGAGGCGTGCTATAAGATGTGTTCAACCAATCCTGAGGGGGCGCTGCACTATCTCAGGACTGCGATGAACGAGGTGGTCGATCACAGTGATGCCACGCAAGTAAGAGCTGTAATAGAAGTTAAGTAAGATCTATTTTCCTTTGAATTTGTTCATATGAAACGTGTCACGCGCGATCTATAAAAAATATGGCGTCCAAGAACTGGATATAGAAACGTCACTCGTCCTGTAACGAGATGGGCAGATGACATCATCAGCGTCGTAGGGCTGACCTGGACCAAATTAGCACAGGATCGTGAATTATGGCTCTAATTTAGGGAGGCCTATACCCAGCAGTAGTAATAGTAAGTGAAGTCGGGAAGTGGATGGTGATGATCGAATCAAATCATTTATTTATAAAAACCTTTACCGCAATTATCGAGACCTTACCTCCCGTGCTAGTTATAAACTGTGCTACAGCAAGGTAAAGACTATCAAACTACGTGATGATAATGATACAAAAGTAACGAATCCTAAAATCTGAAACCTTATTATTAGGTGAAAACACCAAAATGACATTCAAACATTTGTGCCGCACAATGCCGCACGCTGGTGGAATTGTACCTTACCAGACCACGTTCGTTCCAGGTGAGCAACTTCCAGAAACTACCATCATTGCTGTTCTCCCACACGACGGCGCCGCCGCCGCCCGCGTCGCTCAACCCGCCCAGCGCGCGCGCCCTCGCGCGCCGCCGCGCCCTCGCGCGCGCCACCACGGACCACTCGCACGATATCAAACAGGTATGTAGCCCTCACGCGCCGCCGCGCCCTCGCGCGCGCCACCACGGATCACTCGCACGATATCAAACAGGTATGTAGCCCTCGCGCGCCGCCGCGCCCTCGCGCGCGCCACCACGGACCACTCGCACGATATCAAACAGGTATGTAGCCCTCGCGCGCCGCCGCCGCCCGCGTCGCTGAACCCGCCCAGCGCGCGCGCCCTCGCGCGCCGCCGCGCCCTCGCGCGCGCCACCACGGACCACTCGCACGATATCAAACAGGTATGTAGCCCTCACGCGCCGCCGCGCCCTCGCGCGCGCCACCACGGACCACTCGCACGATATCAAACAGGTATGTAGCCCTCGCGCGCCGCCGCGCCCTCGCGCGCGCCACCACGGACCACTCGCACGATATCAAACAGGTATGTAGCCCTCGCGCGCCGCCGCCGCCCGCGTCGCTGAACCCGCCCAGCGCGCGCGCCCTCGCGCGCCGCCGCGCCCTCGCGCGCGCCACCACGGACCACTCGCACGACATCAAACAGGTATGTAGCCCTCGCGCGCGCCACCACGGACCACTCGCACGATATCAAACAGGTATGTAGCCCTCGCGCGCCACCACGGACCACTCGCACGATATCAAACAGGTATGTAGCCCTCGCGCGCCACCACGGACCACTCGCACGATATCAAACAGGTATGTAGCCCTCGCGCGCCGCCGCGCCCACGCGCGCGCCACCACGGACCACTCGCACGATATCAAACAGGTATTTTTTTTTTTTTTTTTTATTTGGTTCACAAATTGAAAATATACACATGGCTTACAAACTAACAATGTAAAAAAAAAATATACTCGGTGAAATTTCTAAGAGCAGTGAACACAGCATGCTTCGTGTGGACATCAAAAAATAAAAAATTTAAGTATTTTTTGTTAAAAAAAAATTAAACTTAATTAAACTAGATACCAATAAGAATGAGAAAAAAAACAAGTATTAAATCAATCAAAACAAAAAGAGAGAAAAAGAAAAAAAAAAAAAACATTTTTTTACGAATTATAAATAACAAAAACAAATCTTATAATATGGCTTTGTATATGTTGGCCTTGGCCGTGGCTACAGAACCCTGAAAAATATCATATTTTAAGCGTATTCCATTATAAAAACTGAGCATTCTATGAAGTGGAGAGTGCTGTCCGACATTCGTCCGACAATATGGTAATCTAAAGCTTTTTCTGTTAGATAGACGGCTACCCTGTCGAGGAACTTCTAGTTTGACGTGCTGTAAGAGATCTGGACAGTCAATAACGCCATGTACGATTTTGTAAAGGAACAGAATATCGGATGCTTTGCGACGATCGGATAAGGTCTTCATATTATAATAGATTAACCTATGCTCATAGGAAAGTAACTTTTTGCAGTTGTTATTTGCGTAAGACAAGTGATATAGAAACCTTTTCTGAATTCGTTCGAGTCTAGCAGAATGAACAGCGTAACCTGGTGACCATACACAGCTATTATATTCCAAAATACTACGAATTAAGCAATTGTAGACTGGAATCAGGTATGTAGCCCTCGCGCGCCGCCGCGCCCACGCGCGCGCCACCACGGACCACTCGCACGATATCAAACAGGTATGTAGCCCTCGCGCGCCGCCGCGCCCACGCGCGCGCCACCACGGACCACTCGCACGATATCAAACAGGTATGTAGCCCTCGCGCGCCACCACGGACCACTCGCACGATATCAAACAGGTATGTAGCCCTCGCGCGCCGCCGCGCCCACGCGCGCGCCACCACGGACCACTCGCACGATATCAAACAGGTATGTAGCCATCGCGCGCCGCCGCGCCCACGCGCGCGCCACCACGGACCACTCGCACGATATCAAACAGGTATGTATATTATGTCTCACCTACTACTCGCACAACAACAAACAGTTAACACTTTCACAGACCGCGTAACAAAACATTACTTTACGCTCTCACCCAATATCTTTCCTAAGTTCTCATACACCATCTCCATCCTAGGTCCTAGGCGGTTCAGAGGAGACGATCGACATCCCGATCCGTCCCTCGGAAGACATCCCCTCGCCGCCCGAGCCGGACTGCTGGGACGTGGGCGTGGACGCGGAGGCGTCGCTGCCCGCCGGCTGGGCCGCGCGGGCCGCGCGCGTGGCGCTGTACGACGAGCTGTGCCAGTACTTCCGGCCCTGCGCCGTGCCCCCCGAGAGTGACGTCATGCAGCTCGTGAAGCTGTAGCCGAGCGAGCGGGGGGCGAGAGGCGAGTGTCGCTGCAACCTCACAGGAACTATGTGCGGCGACTCCTGCTGGAAACTGTGAGGGACGTCTTCGTCTTTAGGTACTAGCCGTTCGGACCGACGTGAATTCCGTGTGAACCGATGCTTACTTCATTTACGTAAATTTAGATTGATTAAGTATCGACGTTGGCCGTAAAGTGAAAGATAAAGATATATTTATTTGCTTGAACACAATGTTATAAAGGTCTTAAAATTAATATAGTTCTAATTATGTTCTACCTTAATTAGCATGCAAAATTAATAAAATTTAAAAAGTTAAAAGGAAATAAAAATGTCAATAGGTATATTAAATTCATATAAAATATTACTCATAATTCCAACTTGTCATCTAAAAATTCATGAATATCATAATAACATTTGCTTAATAATAATTGCCTCAATTTAGATTTAAATATATTGTCATTTTTGTTTTTATATGACTTTGGTACTTTATTATAAATCCAGTGAAAAGCGACGATATTGCAAATTGTCAACGTGGAATCGAAAGTGATGCTCAGTGCAACCTGCATCGATCCTAATCCTTGTAAATCAATAGACAGCGCTTCATCCCAGTTACATAATACCACCTCACCGGACGGGCGGCTTCGACGAAGAAGTCTATATAACTATATTGTTTCGTGTCTATATACACTGCCGGCCAAAAGTTTGAGACCACCTACATCTAAGTAGCAAAATGAAATAAAACTCAAAATATAAATCAATAGGTTTAGATATTAATTAAAATGCTTATTTACTAATACACATTCATCAAGAAGAGAAAAAAAATCAAGAAATATCAACCATTTACGTTAAAAATGACGTTCATATTTAATAAAATCATTAAACGGATTTTTCGTCAAAAAAGCCTCCCTTGCATTTTATAACTTTTTTCACTAGTCTCGGCATACGAGCAATCAATTTATCAATTGTATCTTGTGAGATATTGTTCCAGCTTTCTTGTAAAGCCTTCCACATGTCTTCTTGTGAGGAGGGACAACAACTGCGCACATTTCTGTCAAGCTCTTCCCACAATAGCTCAATGGGGTTAAGATCCGGACTCTGAGGGGGCCACACCATGTTTTTTAACACCCTTTCTGTTTCTTTATGTTCTAAATAACCCCTGCATAATTTTGAACTATGTTTAGGATCATTATCTTGTTGGAAAAAAAATCCATTTCCAATTTATCTTAAACCAGACGGAACGGCATTTTGCTGTAGTATTCGTTTATAATGCTCCTTTTTCATGATTCCTTCGACTCGTACCAAATCTCCGGTTCCATGGCCCGAGAAGCATCCCCAGACCATAATGGAACCACCACCATGCTTAACTGTTGGCACCACACAATCTGGCATCATCTTTTCCTCGGCGGTACGTCGAACAAAAATTCGTCGTTTTGAACCAAATATTTCAAACTTGGACTCATCTGTCCAAAGAACTTCTTTAAAGTCTTCTTCAGTCCAGTCTCGATGGGTAAGGGCCCACTGCATCCGTTTCTTTTTGTTTTGTGGCCTTAGTAGTGGTTTTCGAACGGCGACGCGACCAAATAACTTAGCATCTCTCAATCGTCTTTTTACTGTAGTCAATGACACAGGTTCTGATCGGGATTTGTTCACTTCTGCGCGGATTTCTGGTGCGGTTAGGCGTCTATTCCGCTTGCTGGTAACGACGATGAAATTATCCTCGCTAGAAGTGGTAGCTCTCGGTCTCCCCGATCGCGAACGATCTTGATTACTACCAGTCTCCTTGTATCGGGTTATTGCGTTATGAACACAAGTCTTCGACAACTTAAGTTGAGAGGCAATCGCACGTTCAGATTTGCCTTCGCCGTGTAAAACAACTATGGCAGAACGAGTTTCAGTGCTAATTTCGCGCACTTTTCCCATTTTAAGATGTCTTCACTGTAACAACGACGAGCTCAGACTAGTTAAGATAATGAAAAATTTACTCCATCAAAACTCAGGTAAAAAATATGTTTAAGGAAGCTAAAATAATCCGGAAGTACGGTTACCGCAAAACAAAACCAAAATAATTAGAAATGAGCAGGCCATAAAAAATATAACAATGACTCTATCACCTGGTAAGCGCGCGGTACTCATTTATGTTTTGAAACAATAGACCTTTAAAGGATGATAACTTAAAAATATACAATAAAAATGACTCTCAGAAATTCTTTGATAACAATAGAATACGCAGGTGTTCAAATTAGCTCTTTATCATGTGTACTTTTGAAATATTTTGGTGGTTACAAAGATTTTTACAAGTGGTCTCAAACTTTTGGCCGGCAGTGTACTTCCGCCCCTCCACCCCGTCACGCCGGAGAGACGACTCATGTTGAAAACTGTGAAACTGTGAGGGACGTCTTCGTCTTTATGTACTAGCCGTTCGAACCGATGTGAATTTGCCGATTTCCTACTTGCTTACTTTACATTTTAGATTGATTAAGTATATCGACGTTGGCCTTAAGTGAAATCCAGTGAAAAGGGACGATATTGCAAATTGTCAACGTGGAATCGAAAGTGATGCTCTGCCCCTCCACCGTCTCGCCGGAGAGTGACATCATGAAATACGACTTCTGTTAGAAACTCGCAGAAACTATGTGAGACAACTCATGTTAGTAACTGTCAAGGCACGTTGTAATTGAATATATGTACTTCTCTCTGTTCGAAAACCTATGTAAATTACTCGTATCCCATTTCGTACTGCTTACACAAATAACCTTTAAATATCGACTTAGATTTAGAATGTCGTAATTAAATATTAATTAAGTATATCGACGCCGCAGAGTAAGAACCTCGAATGTCGAAAAAGATTTCTTGTGACGTCGTTAGGCTACAGGTGACCGATGTAGGGTGCAGTGCAACCGTGCGTTAAGAAGGTAAATCATTACTATTGTTAACACATCTCCATAGACGAACGTGACTAGAACGTGAACTCGGTGAGAATTTTTTGGTATGTTTCTGCAGTTCGCATCGAAAAATATTCACCCGAGCGCATAAGGGTTTGGACGTCAGCGCCGGTTGATGCCAGCGCAGCGTCAATAACGGCTTCTCCAGTTCTGTGGGCTATGTAGCAGAGGCGCTAAGTGCTCCGTTCTCGACAAAATTCTAAAACGTTTTTTCACTTCGCTGCTCGCATGTTGACTGTCTAAGCTCTAGGCGCCAAACAAGCCGCATGTTGCCAGGTCATTTTAACCTCAGAGTTAGGTTAGAACTTTTTAAAATATTTTTACTAGCTGCCATCCAGCACATATCCAATGAAGAGGAAATAAGGTTATAAGAATTCCAAAACACCTGTCTCTCGCCTTTGGCAGTAGAGCGCCAACAGCTGACCTGTGTAGGTCCTTTTCCGTAAAATTATGAAATATTTTTGGCGTAATTGTTGTTTAGACAAAATAAATGACATTTCCTCTCTATTGGGTATGTCCTCGATGCTAAGCTGCTTACCGATGTAAATATGTTTTCATAAATTTACGTACTAGCTCGTAGTGCATTGTGATACGTATGACGGCTATTAAAAGCTTTTTTTTCACTTTACGGCCAACGTCTATAAACTTTTTATCTTTTCCATATTGCCTTTCTTACGTAAGACACAATATTTACTGTTCCATGACCAGATTTGTTTACTGATTTTATTACAGATTTATGCAATGTACATATTTTTAGTGACATGAGTTCCCTTTTCGACGTTTTATAAGGAGTTACGACTCTTGCAATGCTTGCCGTTTTTGTTCCATTTGTATTCGTTGTTTTGTGTATACAGTACATTCAAATAATTCTTTGTATTAAAAGGGCATGTTATTCTTACTAGGGCCATTAATTACGGAATACGTAGACTAGAGGTACATAATTCGTTTTATACGCGGTTTTTAATTTTGTTTGTAGCACTTAGATATATTACCTTACAAGTAAACATAAGCCATTTCTTTATACATATTTATAACGGACAGTCCAAGGTCCCACTATGTAGTGAATATACATACTTAGGTGCATGTTTGGTCGTACTCGAATGATTTTGGGATAAATCTATTCTAGAAAATGGAATTGATTTTTGGTTTAATGTTAATAAAATAAGTTTGTTAATCAATTTCAGTTCGCTATCTTTATGTATAACAATTTAGAGCATAGTAGTGACGTTTGACTTGTATAAATACAGACTGTGATATGATTGCTTGTAGTCAGTAGTGTTTATTTAAATAATTCTGGAGGCATTTAAACTTTTGTAACTTAAAAAGTCTTCTGAAGGTAGTGCTGTTCTATTTATTGTTATTGTGACATGATATGAGAGAGTTATGCCAGTATTGGTCATTATTATATATTTTAGAAAATAAGCCATTCATAACCAAAGCATTTAGTTTTATATTATCTATAGCAATCCAATCGATCCAATCGAAATACTCGTGTAAATAAATACAGAAACACAAAAAATCGTACGTTTTGTAAGTTTCGATAATTATGGATAATTTAGATTTTGTAAGTTTACATTTTCTATGTAAGTTAAATTATTGTTTCATGTTATTAATTATATCGGTCTGTATTTAAATACCAACATTGAATAAACTTTTAAATTAAATTGCGCTTTATTTTGGGACATTCATACATTTCACTGAAATTGTAATTTCAGAGAAATAGAGATGAACGACCATTACTAAATTACGTCACACGAACTTCCCAAAACCCCCCCGAGTTTCACAAATGTGACCGCTGAAATTATATTGAATACAAAATCCATTTAATTTATGAAATTAAAACAGCAGTGGCAGCAGCAATGTGCATTATGTCTGTGCTGTTTTCGTAAACGAAATAAATGTCTTTAAATTTCAGTTCTGAAATTGGATTTATCTCGACTAAGGTTTTATCGCCATTTAAGTGATTTTTGAAAGGTGATAGCACGAACAAAAAGCACAAAGTTTAGAATTCCACCCATTGTCAACTTGTCACACAATGACATGCATTGTCGACCCCTTCCTTAGAATAATAACGTAATTCCCTATTTTTAACGACTAATAGACGAGTAAAGCCGAAGGCCAACCTGATGTTAAGCGGTAACCTCTACTACTGCCATACCGCGGTGATCACGTTTTCCAAGCGATGTAGGTGTGTTGTCTCCCCTGTTGGATAGCCCAGGGGAGATATGAGGAGAAAAGTCCTGATGTCTCCCCTAGGCAGGGAAGATATCAGACCTTACTTTGAAAAAAATATTTTTAGGACTGTTGTCTCCCCGGAGGGCCAATTCAAGATGTTTCTACATTCATTTTGTAAAAACGGGATTTACTCACGTAGTATTGTAACGTCGAAGATTATTCCGACACGTTTCGATTTTTCAAGAAAATCATCATCATGGGATTGAATGCCCGTCCGCGCGTGGGGCCGACACGACACTGGCGCTGGCATGGCGATGTTTCTGCATTTATCATAAATTAGGTGGGTACCTAGCAAACCGACCATGGTCAATCGTCGTTTATGTATGACACATGTCAAATATGACAGTAAATGTCAAAAAATTACAGTAAATGTGTGACAGTCATCGAAAAAGTAGATCTCATCAAGGTCTTTCATTTGAGCCCACAACGGAAAGTGTTGCAAGATTAGTATGGCCGTTTGAAGTTTGACAGCTGTCATCGAAAAAGTGAAAGTCAATGCATTAATTTAAGTGCAGAATTTTGAACATATACTTTATTTTTACTATCACCTTTACTGCCATTCTTAACAATTACTGTCGTTTTTAAATTTACTGATATTCTTGCACATTTTTACTATTGAATGTTTGGCATTTAAGTACTGTCATTTTTTGGCAATTGCAGACATTTTTTACATTTGTCATATTTGACATGTTTCAAAAACATAATTCTTGGCTATGGTCGGTTTGCTAGGTAGGTACCTACCTAATTTATGATAAATGTAGAAACATCTTGAACAACCCCTGCGGCGAGAAAACAGTCCTATAATCAAATTATAAAAGTAAGACATCAGGATTTTTTCCTGATATTTCCCCTAGGGAAGACAACAGACCTACATCCACAAAGCACGTCACCAACTCTTGCACTGCATTTGCGCTCGTCACTCAGGGAATTGTAGTCTCATGTGCCACTAATTTATGGTATGGTGGTAGTACTTCCCCGGATGAATACTTCACAAAAAGATCTACTACCGTAAAACGGGGTGGATAGACACAATTTTGAACTTTGACTTCATTTTTATATGTGTTTTCAACAGTCAAGAGAACATTATATTGTGCTTATATCATGTTTCTTACCTGTTTTAATAGTTTTCAGTCATCTTAATTGGCATTTATTCCTTAATTACAGCACAAAACGCAAAAATAGTTGTCGTTTCTATTGACCCGCACATGGGTTCAATAGAGACGAGATATGGGGTGAATAGAAAAAAATGCTAGGTTTGGCAATTTTCAAAGCTAATGTAAGTGTGAAAAGTGGGTAGGTAGGTAGTTAAGTAGATACCCAGTAAATGTTAACAAATGTAATTAATAGAATCAGGCGTTACTTTGCGGAAATCCATATTATTATGATTAACAAAGAAACGGATTTGCGGGCGGGAGGGCGGTGCATATGCATCTCAGCATTAGCGGAATTAAAACTAGATATTTTTCTTTGTTTATCATAATAATATGGATTTCCGCAAAGTAACGCCTGATTCTATTAATTATGTATACCTATTAAGTCAGCAGGTATAGCTGAGCAGGCAAACCTGTATATAAGGAGTAGCCGCTGCGTTGTGGCTTCACGCGCCTGCAGCGTCTTCCCGTGTATCAACATCCGTACTGCGTTTGCCAACCCGCCTGCCAAGCGTGGTGAGTATGGCAACTACCCCTCATGGAGATCCATGAGGGATGCCTGTGTTCAGTAGTAGACGTATTACGGCCGAAATGATGATGATGACCTATCTAGGTATGTAGTTAACATTTTAAATAATTAACTTTTCAATAATGAACATTAAAAACTTTGTATTATAATATATATATAATATTTCAGTAGGTAGCAGCCCTAACACATATTTTTCTATTCACCTCTTACTCGTTTCTATTGAACCCTTTCTCGTGTCTATTGAACCCATACTACGTATCTATTGACCCCATACTACGTATCTATTCGCCCCTTCCCCGTGTCTATTCACCTCAATCAAAAATAAAAATGACTTGGTTTGCAATTTTTAAAATATTTCGAAATTTACATCTCAAACGCACTTAGCTTTTTATTAATCAGGGTCACAAGGAACCAACGAATATATTTAACAAGTTGTAATGTCACAAAACATTTCCTTTCACAATGAAAATTGTAAAGTTTACAGGACCTCGTTCAACCGGCATTCAAGGGACTCACTTCAAGATCTTTTTTTATTGTGTTGGCCACACCTCAAGTCAATCCAGTGTTGTTCTTTCAAGAAAAAAAATACTGCAGTTTTAAAAAAACATAAAATTCGGATCTTTTTTCTTTGAAAATGTTTGGCTATAGTCTGTTGAAAACCATTTTTAGTTTTGTATCTTTTCACCCCGTTTTACGGTACCACTGAGGCTGCATAAAAACATCCGGTGCGGAGGTTTTATGCAATCATTATGATCCAGCTGCACTCTTCCCCGCTCCCCGGTGCGGTGGACAAGCAGCCTTGACGTAATGAACCGAAGGGATCTTACTGATGGTCCCTAATTATAGCGTTCTGATATCAAATCGTTCTCTCGCTCAGATGTGAATGAGCGCCTCCTTAATGTTATTTGTGGATTACCAGCATTCATTAAATAAAAACGCCGTCAAATAAATACGTCGTGGGGTGCCGGCATCGGCAGTAGAATGTTGCCCCTACTTTCTTGCCCATGGCCATGCAGTAAGAATCTGCTAAGGGATACCTCCGGAAGATGGGTAGCAGCGTCTTTCCGTGTATCGACAACCCTTACTACGCTCGCCAATCCTCTTGCCAAGCGTGGCGAGTATGGCAACATCCCTCACGATCAGTACGTAGTGATCCATGTCCCTCATGGCTTTAGTTCAGTAGCGGGCGTCATACGGCTGAGATGATGATAATGATGATTAAATAAAAATGCAGTCATTTAAATATATAATTTATTATTCTCATACATGATTGCTATCAGTCATAAGACAACACGGTGTGCCATACAGTTCGAAAATAAATCCCTTGTCAGCCATGATATGTTCCCGATGGTGCCACATTCCATCCTCTGAATACCCGCGTCAACCATGCGATAGTCAACTCTTCCAAGCTCATTCGTTTACAAGTTGCAAAGACATGTAATCTGATGATGAAAATACCATCTTGTTTAACTAAAGTGAATGCAACCGTGTCGGCATTGACGACGCCGACGCCGCGTGCCCGGTGCGCATCCGCAGCGCTTGCAAGCCCGGCCACTAAGTATCACGGTAATGATGTTAATGGGAACATACATGCGTCGAGTAACACCTAAATCATGTTGCAATAAGTAGCGAGCAATTTACAATCAAATAATAAACAAATAATCAATAGTGATCTAAAATATAAAATTTCTATAATATGTATGCCTAAGCAAAAAATAAGTGATCTAAATTAATATGTTAAACCGTGTAAACAAATATTTGGTCAGTCGCTCTGCAGCCCGCCACCGCGAGGCAGCAGACACGAGTGACCCCCGAATCAATACTCAATCATAATACTCGATGAAAACATCCGTATACTGTATAATTAAACAAACATTGCACTAATTGTGAGTAGAACCAATACGCGGGCATCTCGCCCGCTCACCATAAATAAATCTTACAACAACAATAAATCTGAAATAAATAACTGAAATGTTTTATATCTCAAAAACATGTCAAAATACAACGTAACAAGATTTGATAAGTCAAATACAATGGACATTGGACAGAATATCGCGGGCGCGCAGTCAACAGCGACCGCCGCCGACCGCCCCGGGCGGGGCGGTGACTAGACATACAATACATAAACGATGTCTGCTGCTACGCTAAATAATAATACTCTGAAAAGAAAGTTACAAACTACAGCTAAAATTGGTAAGTCCATCGTTTAAGTACATGAAGATGATCTACTATAAAAGCTAGTCAAATATATTATTATCTAAAAACAATAAATGCAAGGCCATGGTCCTAGGGCGCGGGCGCGGGCCGCGCGCCGCTTTGAGCGATGCAAATCAACATTATGCTACGACTGTTACTCCGATCTACGGGCGCTAGTGCGCCCCATACGAGAGGTAACCTAATCAATACGCTAGGAGGTTAATAAATATCTAAGGTCTACACCTAAACCAGTAAAAATACCTACCGGGGCGAGCGCCCCTCTACATGGAACGGTCGAACTAGCCTAAGTACGTGAAACATTAGAAAAGACGAACGACTACGTCATCGAGCGGCCGTACGCGGCCGTAACGGGAAGCTGCCAATATCACATCCAACTTTAACGTAAACAATAATCAACCGTAACACTTTTCAATAAAATCTTTAAAATTTTGCCTTATCAATAGATCCGCCGGCCGACTCCGGTGAGCAACAATTGAGCAACGGGTGCTTTGTGGCTTCGTCGTGCTGCTGTGGCAGCGGAGCGGAGGAGGGATGAGGAGGAGCGAGGCGGGAGCGGGGAGCCGACCGGCGGAGGACGGCAGCGCGGCGGGCCGCGACAGACAGACACTACGATACAACTAGAACAAGATGGACGAAAGTATACGGCAGAGGGCCACAACGCAACGAACGTATCACTCACTACGACAGATTACATAGTCTTTTTGCGCACACAATGGATGGAAATCGACGAATATTTTTAGAAATTTTTCAAATGGACGTACTGAACGTTCGCATCGATAAGAGGATTCTATCGTAACATATGCGATCCCGAACGTTAAAATATAATTATGTATATCGTAAAAAATAACGGAGCGCGGCATCGCCTTCTCGACCGCTAAATACAATATTAAAATCTGCCTCCGACTGAAATACAACAACGAGACGTCAACGACTGCGATAAACCACTCGCGTAATAAAATACACAGATGCTATTACAAAAATACTCGTTAAACGTTAATCCGAAACGTGCAGGAGATACTAAAGGTACGAGGAAATTCGATTTAGAAACGCGCGGCTAAGGACGAGCTACGGGGAACTAAACACGGAGCCCCCCCCCCCCCCCTCACACCCGGGGGCCGCCGACTGACCCGCCATCACCGTAGCTTAGGTCACTAACGACTTGGACACCTCCCAGAAAAAACGGGAAAATCCGCCTCTATCTGACAGTGTCTCTCTAACATTCTGTTATTATTTAGCTAGCAAGGTAAGTTGCGCAATAATAATACCGAAATAAGTTGAGTTTAGGAAAATCGCCGGTTGCTGTAAGACTTCTGTGTCGTCAGCCCCCATAGCTACTAGTGTCACTACTATCAGGCGTCGACGGACCCCCTCCCTCTATTCGTACTAAATTACATTTTATAAAATGTATAAATAATTCGATCCTGAGATCGCACGAATATAAAAATTTAAGTAGACGGCGTCGCCCGTATGCCGACCGCATAGTCGAGAGTTGTACTCGGTCGGCGTACGGTGCGATAAACACTATAAATTCGTGGCGGGCCCGGGTCAACCCGGGCGCCAGAGTTCGTTCAAGTCACAGTTTCACAGAGCACTGTCCAATTATAACAGTCAATAGCACTCATTCGCGTTCACATAACGGCGTAGTCACCACGTAGAAGTAACTTCACGCTTTCCATAGCTCAACACCACAGAAGTCAGATCGTTGCTACAAATAATGCTTCACAAGTATTTCCCTGGGGTCCTAATACAGCTTATATTATTGCTTTTTATTTCAGGAACCAGCACTCAATTTTGGAGTTCTATGCAGTCACTACTCTATGCTATTTACTTAGTAAGGCACCTATATGACTGTCTCATGCCTTTCACAAGTGAGTTTAAAGTTTGAAGTAGTTCAAAGCTCAGACCTAAAAACCAAGAGAACTAAGAAACTCTCTTCAAGATGATAATAACATTTTGTGTTAAAAGTGAAGGAGCTTTCTTTAGATTTTCAGTTAGGTGTTAGAAAGATGAAGAGGGCAAGTAGAATAGGCCCCTCTATCAAAACTGAGGTGTTAAAACTGAGCAAGGTCCCCTCATATCACTTGTGGCGCTAAAAAGCACATTCTCTCAGATCATCACTTGTTGTGTAAAATTTAACAAGGTCCCCTAAACCACTTGTGGCGATAATAGGACGTTCTTTCTAATCACTTGTGGCCTTAACAGTGTACAGGGTACCCTCAAATCACTTGTGGCATTAAAAAGACGTATCAAACGATCACGTGTCGAGTTGTCAGCGGCGCGCTCAGTGCGGCGCCCGGAGCAAGGCGCGCAGCGCGCGGGCGGCCAGCTTGAGCGCCGCCACCAGGCGCTAGAAGTCGCGCGGGCGGCCGCGCGCGCCCGGCGCCGGCTTGGGCACGCGCCGCGTGCGCATCTCGCGGTCCACCTGCCGAACCAATACGATACAGTCATCCTCCTCCACGCCCTCTGTGCGGGCGAAGGTCCGCCTGCCGCGCAGGAGGTTGCGGGTCCGATTCCCGCCTCGAGACAAATAACTGTACGATCTGCAGATTGTTCAGAGTTCTGGACGTTTTTCTATATAATAATAAAATATCTACCGAAAACTTCGGGGGGTCAATATACTCATCAATATGAACAACATTTACTAAGAAACTTTCGCTGTAAAAAAATGTGAAAGAAACAGCTGTTCCATACAAAAGTACAATAGCTATTTTACTAAAATATATGGAACAGCTGTTTCTTTTTAAGTATCTAGTACCCATAACACAAGCTCTGATTAGCTTGGGACTAGATTATGATGTGTGTATTGTCCAGCATAATTTATTTTATTTAATTTATCCCCATTTGTTGCCACTGCTTTCGGTGTTGGGCCGATCGCATTTAGGTCTTATTGGCGATCTTAACGATGTCGTCCACCCAACTAGCAGGTGGTCCGCCGGCGTTGCGTTTAAGATTCCTAGGATTCCATATGGTTAAGGTTTTCCACCTGCCGTCACCACGTCTCGGCAAATCACACCCGTCACCCATCTCCACTTCAATGCAATAAATTTATTAATTAAATTAAGCTGACTGAATTAAGCTTGTGTCCGAACTAGGTGATCCTGTTTTTCAGGCACAAACAAGGTCACAAGCAATAAATATATTTACACTATAATTTTGATTCCGGTGTCATTACAAAAATAATGATAATGACACCAGTCCTCTGCAAATAGATCTAAAATTAGTGTTAACTTATTTTTTTCTATGTTACATTATTTTACGGTTTGTTATGATTGAAAATATTAAAGGCAATAGATCTAAAATTAGTGTTAACTTATTTTTTTCTATGTTACATTATTTTACGGTTTGTTATGATTGAAAATATTAAAGGCTATAGGCTATAGTTAAAACTGACAAAAATCTGTCGATTAAGTCACATATCTACTAAATTTAATAAGCATTTATAAATAAGCGGTGATTCGAAAGTGCATTGATAAATGAGGATACCTCAAGCTCCTCGAGCCGCTGCGTGAGCGCCAGTTTCTGCTGCACCGCGAGCCGCAGCAGCTGGTTGAGCGTCTTCTTCTCGTCGTCGGCGGAGCCCAGCGCGGCCGCCAGCTCGTCCACCTGCGTCACGTACTCCTCGCAGCGCGCCGCGAACATGGCGCGCAGGCCTGCGCGCAACAACACACGCTTTAGAGGGCATAGCAACGTCGCACGAACTTCATGAGTTGTTTAAGTCTCCTAGTCACATTTGTGCGACACTTCCCTAGTGTGACGTCACATATTTTGCAATTAATTATGAAATTTATAATTTTGTGGATGAAATTTGGTTTTGCGGCGAGTGGTTCGGTGACGGAAGTGTGCTGCTGGTATCAAGTTAAATAGTTCTTCAGAACATTCCCCATTATATAGACGATATAGTACAGAGAACCTACGTCTCTTCGGAGACTCGAGGGCTCTAGATCATCAGTGAGCTTGGACTTGCCGCCAGCACGGGTTGCCCTGCGCTGTAACGTTTGCTGACTCACTCGAGAAGGTGGCCGCGTCTTCCTTCAGCAGCCGCAGCTCGTTGCGCAGCTTCAGCATGGTCTCCGTGACGATCGTCTTCTCCGTCTCGTACTTGGACTTGAGGTTGGCGAGCGCCACCTCGGCCGTGTTCTTGTTGGACTTGAGCACGGTGCGCAGCGTGGCGATCTGCTCGCGCTTCGTGGACAGCAGCGACTTCAGCTTGATCACCTGCTCCTGCAGCTCCGCCATCTCCGCGCCGCGGTCTTCCGTCTCCAGCACTGCGGGGGGCGATGCCAATATTGATTAGATATGTAAAATTTATTAATTAAATTATAAATATAAATGCTTGAATATGTAAAAAGAAGAATAATATTTTCAAATATTTTTCATTGTATTCTATCAGTTACCAATGAAAATGTACATTTATTAATGCTCGTTACAAACTGAAACTACTATTACTGTTATGTATCTCGCAAGTGATTTGTAATCTTTAAGAAAAATATTAATTAGAAATCTTAAACATTATACATATTTATTTCTCATAAGAACTACAAGGTCCACATAAAATGATATTCCCAAAAGTAAAATTAAATACTAGTTACCGATAGCCTCTGGAACCTTAATAACTAACAAAAAAAATAATTAATGAGCATTTCTAGAATGCTCCCAGAAAGAAACAAAAAGATAACAAACTCACTGCATGATGACAAGACAAAACCTACGGATGATATGAAAATGGTGGGTAGAAAATGGTGGGTATAATTTAGGGACTCTGTGATCTTAACCAACATGATCTTAAGATGGAGGCTCAGACAGTGGATTGTGTCGCGGTTGTCTTGAGGCAGACGAGACAGTGGAGCATGTTATGCTACACCTTTTAGCAATCGCTAGCGACTGCTGTATAAGACAATAATGGGTGAGCAAGTTCTAGTATCGAAAGTCAATATCTACTGATCTACGTGTCACTGGGCTATGGGTAAGTCACTTTACATGAAATGTTTACATACTCTATAATGATTGTTTTTGCTAATACTACGTTAAATGACAATCTACTAAGTAATGACGAAAACATGAGTAACTACGGAATGATATTTATTTAGACCTCTAACTAAACTACCAGTATAACCAACAAGAATAACCTTTCAAATTCTTCCGTCATATTATGTATTGCATCATTAGAACGCAGTTCCATAGACTGCTCTTGAGCGATTGCCTTATAGTGTCCATAATATTACTTGAAATCTCGCTTTTGCAAGCATTCTTGCCGTACAACTTTGAGTCTTTCCACACTGAGTGAAGACTTAAATCTGTTTGGGGTCTGTGCATACATTTGTTAGGACAAGGAATTGTGGTCTTTCTGATGATAGGAATAGGGCTCTGATTGAGTTGCGTTAACTTTGCTGGAACTATATGTTTAATATTCGATTCTTTTGTCATGTTTTCGAAGTATACTGTCATTTCTTTAACAGTTCTTCCTACACAAGTATCGTGTGCATTTTCTGTAGGATTATCGAAAGATTGTATTTGAGCGATGTAATTGTAAAATCTTTTTCTGTCCATAATTTTCAACTTCATATTCGTTTGGTCTTTCATTATCTTCATGGAATTCGGGTGAAATTTGGTTTTTGGAGGTAGTGTTTGGAAGGAACCTGGTCAAAAGATGGTGTAAGTATCTGACTATACTTATGGTGTGACAAACAAAGATTTCTAATAAGACAGGGTTCTATAGACGAATGTGTTGGCCTAGCGATGCGGCAAATAACACAAGCTGTAGTGTCGGTAGCGTAAGGACCGGAGAAGTGGCTGAGGCGGCACAGCTGCTCCTATATAGCTCCCAACCTTATAAAACCACTATTAGTTATTTTATTTTATTATGTGTTGTACATGTGAAGTTATTATGAATATTGGTTAGAAACTCCAAACATACCTGTTCTTTCCTCTGACTAATAGCTAACTTAGTTCATAGGATGGTAAAGGCAAGCCTAATCCATCTAACAATGTCCCAGGCACTGAGGGCAGAGCAACTGGACTAGAGAGAGAGAGCAACTAGTGCTCTCTCACATACCTGGCTTGTGGCGGTGGCGCGAGTCCAGCGCCGTGTCGAGCGCGGCGCGCAGGTGCGTCAGCTGGTCCAGCAGCGTGTCGGCCGAGCGCGCCACGCCGCCCGCAGACCTGCACATACCTGGCTTGTGGCGGTGGCGCGAGTCCAGCGCCGTGTCGAGCGCGGCGCGCAGGTGCGTCAGCTGGTCCAGCAGCGTGTCGGCCGAGCGCGCCACGCCGCCCGCCGCGCGCAGACCTGCACATACCTGGCTTGTGGCGGTGGCGCGAGTCCAGCGCCGTGTCGAGCGCGGCGCGCAGGTGCGTCAGCTGGTCCAGCAGCGTGTCGGCCGAGCGCGCCACGCCGCCCGCAGACCTGCACATACCTGGCTTGTGGCGGTGGCGCGAGTCCAGCGCCGTGTCGAGCGCGGCGCGCAGGTGCGTCAGCTGGTCCAGCAGCGTGTCGGCCGAGCGCGCCACGCCGCCCGCAGACCTGCACATACCTGGCTTGTGGCGGTGGCGCGAGTCCAGCGCCGTGTCGAGCGCGGCGCGCAGGTGCGTCAGCTGGTCCAGCAGCGTGTCGGCCGAGCGCGCCACGCCGCCCGCAGACCTGCACATACCTGGCTTGTGGCGGTGGCGCGAGTCCAGCGCCGTGTCGAGCGCGGCGCGCAGGTGCGTCAGCTGGTCCAGCAGCGTGTCGGCCGAGCGCGCCACGCCGCCCGCAGACCTGCACATACCTGGCTTGTGGCGGTGGCGCGAGTCCAGCGCCGTGTCGAGCGCGGCGCGCAGGTGCGTCAGCTGGTCCAGCAGCGTGTCGGCCGAGCGCGCCACGCCGCCCGCCGCGCGCAGACCTGCACATACCTGGCTTGTGGCGGTGGCGCGAGTCCAGCGCCGTGTCGAGCGCGGCGCGCAGGTGCGTCAGCTGGTCCAGCAGCGTGTCGGCCGAGCGCGCCACGCCGCCCGCAGACCTGCACATACCTGGCTTGTGGCGGTGGCGCGAGTCCAGCGCCGTGTCGAGCGCGGCGCGCAGGTGCGTCAGCTGGTCCAGCAGCGTGTCGGCCGAGCGCGCCACGCCGCCCGCAGACCTGCACATACCTGGCTTGTGGCGGTGGCGCGAGTCCAGCGCCGTGTCGAGCGCGGCGCGCAGGTGCGTCAGCTGGTCCAGCAGCGTGTCGGCCGAGCGCGCCACGCCGCCCGCAGACCTGCACATACCTGGCTTGTGGCGGTGGCGCGAGTCCAGCGCCGTGTCGAGCGCGGCGCGCAGGTGCGTCAGCTGGTCCAGCAGCGTGTCGGCCGAGCGCGCCACGCTGCCCGCAGACCTGCACATACCTGGCTTGTGGCGGTGGCGCGAGTCCAGCGCCGTGTCGAGCGCGGCGCGCAGGTGCGTCAGCTGGTCCAGCAGCGTGTCGGCCGAGCGCGCCACGCCGCCCGCAGACCTGCACATACCTGGCTTGTGGCGGTGGCGCGAGTCCAGCGCCGTGTCGAGCGCGGCGCGCAGGTGCGTCAGCTGGTCCAGCAGCGTGTCGGCCGAGCGCGCCACGCCGCCCGCCGCGCGCAGACCTGCACATACAATACAAATTCATTTAGTATGTAATTATTAATGGTTAACCACGCTCAGGTGCAACATTTCACATTTCATTTCTAATTGGTGCTCGAACCGATATCACCTTATCAAGAATTTCAGCGGTGGGTTTTGTAGCTTAGTGGTCAAAGCACTACCGGCTTAAGGAAGCGTCAAGTATCAATTTGACGGACGTGGGTTTGAATCCTACCGGAATCGTAAAATTTTTGATAAGGTTGTTCATTTCTTTGAACAAATTCATTTATTTGCCTGAGTACAAGTTACACAATTCAGGTTGACGGTGACACATTTTTTTGTCTCGGCAACCTTATTAACACTGCTAACGACTACTACCAATCCTTAAAAATTTTAGAACTGCTGTAGTTTTTACACAGGAATCAATCAATTTTTTTTCAGTCTATTCAAACATAATTTCATCGCTAAATAACCTTTATTGTGATCCCGACAGGATTACGCAATAAATAACCAATAATCCAATATACTAGTAGGCAATGCGTTGTGATCTCGAAAGTAAAATAGTAGTTTGTATCATAAGGGAGCAAAATAATATTTTTACGGCGAAGGCGCTTTTTTTAATCCAGATCGAAGTGAGGGATTCTAGAGTAACAACTAAATTGAAATTAAATTGTATCTAATAATAAAACAACTAAAAACTTAAATTTCACTGTCACTTGAAGAACTCAGTTTTTCGAAACAAAACCATGACTTTCTAACAATCCGTGGAAATTTATGAAAACGCGGGCTGTAGTTCGCGCGTTTTTAATTTGATTTCTTTGTTTTTTATTCAGCCGGCGGCGCGACTACGGGCCGTCGTACCAGCCAGTCTTAATTCAAACAAAATTTGCGTTCGATTTCTTTGGCGCTGAACACTAAGATGTTCCAAATTCAAAAAGTGCGCGGCAAAGATAATTGCGGCGCACTAATTCAAATAGTGCGCGGCAAACATAATTGCGGTGCACTTGGATAAAAAACTCATTACTGCCCGCTAAAAGTTTCTTATGGTGCACTTAAAGGCGAACCAAGTCGTCCTTTTCGAATAGATGGGATAAAAAATCGGTAAACCTACAGTGCAGGATTCAAGTAGGAGGTGTCAATCTTGAAAGGGTCCCAAAGTATCGATACCTAGGATCTTGGATAACGGACTCTTGGGAGAGCGACACCGAAATACGTGTCCGGATCGAGATCGCCAGAGCATCATTCATGCGAATGTCCAAAGTGATGTGCTCTAAAAGGCTCAATTTGAAGTTACGCACAAGACTTATCCAATGTTACGTGTGGCCAGTAGTGCTTTATGGATGCGAAGCATGGACACTAAAGGAAGATCTTCGCAAGCGAATAGAGGCATTCGAAATGTGGGTATACCGTCGCATGCTCCGCATAAGCTGGACGCAGAAAGTCACCAATACTGAAGTACTGCAGCGAATGCGAATTAAAAGAACCAACCTTGTACGAACCATCAAACAGAGAAAAGTTGGCTATCTCGGCCATATCTTGCGACATGACCGGTACCAACTGCTGCAAATTATCATGATGGGGAAGATACAAGGAAAAAGATCTGTTGGCAGAAGAAGACTTTCCTGGCTGCGGAATATACGGCAGTGGACAGGCATAACAAAGGCTGAAGATCTTTTCCGGATGGCCCAAGATAAAGAAAAATTCAAGAGGATGACCGCCGACCTTCAATAACTGGAGAGGCACTATAAGAAGAAGAAAATAGTATATTGTTAACCGAGGGTCATGTTAAACACTCTACTTTTCATTTCGAATATGAGGAAAATAAAACTATTTGTTTACCTAAACTATTTATTGATAATATATAATAATATTAGTAGTACTTACCTATTTAAAATTAATTGTCAATTTAGGACCTATTTTTTGAATTCCGTCACAGATACATAACAGATTACTATCCCGCCAATTTATGTCGACTTTTAAATTTTAAACAAGGAACTCACCGCGTAATTATTGCGGAGTTTGCGCTAAGTTCACACTGGCTGTTTAGAAAGTCGCATGGCCGCAGCATTTTTTTTAATTAGTTTTTTTTTTCACATAAAACTCTTCATAGCTGACAGCAGTTCTATTTTTAAAGTTCATTCCGGCCCTTGGGTGGGAAGTAATTTTTATGAGTTTTTCCCTCTCTATGGAGGGAAGCAGCATTTTCCACCCAATAATCAGATCAAAACAACACTACTTTCCGAGTATGAGAAATGAAAAAGACTATTACTGACCTTCGAGTTCTCCCGCGGCGAGCGCCAGGGCCTCCGCGTCCTCGCCCGCGCCGCCGGCCGCGCCCGCCGCGCCCGCGGCTCCACCTGACAACAAAAAAAATTATACACCTATCACACAACGCCAAGAAATTCAAAAATTCATTCATTTATTTCCATAGTTTGTGATTACGAAAAATAGACACGTTCACGTACAATATAAATAAAACATATTTAATCTTATGTTAACAGGAAATAAGGCACATGGATGAATTTATTCGCTTCCCTGTTTTAAGCACTGTGATAAAAAGCGATTAAATAACACAGCTATCTTTAGCAGATAGCTTTGTTTAGTTGTTTCGTGGGTTGTTTGTTGGAACAGATTTCATTCCAAGCATTTTTGTCTTCTAGATAATCAGATATTTTATAGTAAGCTTTATTGTGAAGATTAAATTTTTTTTTAAACTTATTGATAGAAAATTGCAGCATTTCTTTAGGAATATTAGAAGCGTGTCCCGTGCCCTCTGAAAGATACTACAAAACTAAGCAAGGAAAAACTAAATATCGCACTTTCAAAACTAAAGTGAGATGAACTATTTATGCACTTTGTAAAATATGGGGATTATTCGCGTCGTATTTTAACGTCGAAGCTTATTCCGACAAGTTTAGATTTTTCAAGAAAACTCATCTGTATGGGGTTGTATGAGCAGCCCCTTGAGGGCCAAGGGACGCCACAGTACAGAATCTTGTCATGTATTTTACAAAATGTAAACAAAATATATTTTTGTACCACCATCAGGTGGACATAGGTCTCTCGCTGCCATGGCACGTCGCTTACTCAACCTTCAGTTTTCCTGCTCCATTCCCTGTTGTATATTCTTGTATTATATACTTTCAATTGATCTTGTAATTTCTTTGTTTCACACATGTATCTTTTGTACAACATAATATACTATTATCTATGCATGATACTTATTTGTTACAGAGATACAGGACCAAGATACAGGATTTCCACACACATATGGTGTAGTACCAACTGCTAGGACTGCGAAGGACCATGTATGACTATCACTTTATGGTACCGTCTCTATGCCAGAAGCCTAGTTTTAAACTGATTAACTGGACTTTGTCGCGTATTTTATTATTTCCTGACGTTTCGTGCCCTGCTGCCATCGTGGTCACAAGTAGACCGGTTACGCGATAAAGTCCCGTTAATCCGTTCAAAATTATGTCTACAGATCGCGAAAGTTTACAAAGTAAGAGTAGCCTATTGACCTGCATGCTCCAACAGCAGCCGCTCGGGCGTGGTCCCGTTGACGGCGCACACGTGGTGGTAGATCTGCGCCAGCGCGTCCGCCGCCGACGACAGCGCGGGCGCCGCCGCCCGCAGCGCGCGCCCCGCGCCGCCCGCCAGCGCGCGCAGCAGCTCCGCCTCGGCCGCCAGCGCCGCGCAGCGCACCTGCGGGGAACGAGCGTCAGCCTGCTCTCACAGAACGAAAATACAACAAATCGTGACAACACATATCTGATAACTCTTTTGCTTCTCCGTTCGGCATTCCTTTGACTCACCTCGCTCTCGGCCACTCGGTCGCTGAGCTCGGCCAGCTGCGAGCGCGTGACGGCCTGCGCGCCGTCGCCCGCGACCGCCGCCTGCAGCTCCGCCAGCGCGGCCGCCAGCGTGCCCAGCTCGCCACCCGATACGCGCCACCACGTCAGCCACTTCGCCGCCCGCGAGGATACAGAGCCGCTTTCAACCTTCTCGTCTTCCTGTAGAAAGATTTGAAAAAAAATTATGTTACAAATCGGAGGACCATTTGAGAAATACTCCTTCTTATCGACGCAGATGCAGTATTTTGAATCTTAAGTTCGTACCACTCACACAAAATCTGCTTTGCTTGAATACAGCAGAGTGTTAAGCGTCGCTATTTTAAACTGTCACTTTTTAGGGTTCCGAACCAAAATGGTAAAAAAGGAACCCTTATAGAATCACTCTGTCTGTCTGTCTGTCTGTCTGTCTGTCTGTCTGTCTGTCACAGATGGATATCTCGAGAACTACTAATACTATCGACTTGAAATTTGAAATGGTAAAAGACAACACTTTTTTACTAATATAGCATATATGAAAATGTTAAAAAATATTCTTATTTTGATTGCAGGGGGGCGGATAGGGGGGCTCAAAATTTTTAAGTAAAGTTACTAGGCCGTGTGGGGTATCATATGAAAGGTATTCAGTTGCACATTAATAAACAGTTTTTATTTATTATTTAAGCCGAATCGTTTTTGAGTTATTTACAAAAATGTTGAAAAAACGACCGTTCCCCCCCCCTTATCTCCGAAGAATGCAGAGATAAACCCGTGATATTTTTAAAGCTACTAGAAGTGTATGTAAACTTTATAGGAAAATTATAGCGAACTCTCTAAATTGCATAGTTTTTTAGACAAGGGGGGTGGAAGGGGGGTTTTCAAAAAAATTGTGAAGTTAATAGGTAATGTGGGGTATCATATGAAAGGTATTCATTTGCACATTAATAAACAGTTTTTAGTTTTTCTTTAAATCTTATAGTTTTTGAGTTATTTACAAAAATGTTGAAAAATATAGCGTTCCCCCCCCCTTATCTCCGAAGTTTGCGGAGATAAACCTCTGAAACTTTTATTGCTATTAGAAGTGTATGTAAAGATTAGAGGAAATTTATTACAATCTCTCTACATAGCATACTTTTTTAGAAATCATCGAAAGTGTAAAAAGTCTACATAAGTTCCGCTATCAGACAAGAGATGCTGAGAGGCGCTGTCAAGGTTCTCCAACAAATATAAAACCGCCTTTATCATATATTATATTGTATGATGGCACGGAACCCTCGGTGCGCGAGTCCGACTCGCTCTTGCCCGGTTTTATTTTTTACCCGTCTTTCTTATTCTGCGAAGTCGTCAGTGTGCCGCTATTTTGAACCCTATGTCGTGTTAGTAAGAGTGGTACCGACCAGCGGCGCGCACTCGTCGTGCAGCCCGTGCAGCGCGTGCACGCGGGAGTGCGCGCGCACGAGGCCGGCGCGCAGCAGCGCCGCGTGCGCGCTCTCGCTCTCCGCCGCCGTCTGCGCACTTCGCATCGACGCCGATAGTTGACTCTGTGAAATTAAAGATCAAATCAAAATGGTGTACTAAAGAATTTTAGTTCTTAAAAAATAGCAGAGAAAACTGCAATGGCGAATTCTATCTCCTACAATTAACTCATAGTAACCTTGAACATTTCTATGGTATTTCCATCTCTAATATTATAAAGAGGTAAAGTTTTTAACGTTGTGAGTTTGTGAGGTTTTAGGGGGTTATCTTTGGATCCACTGAACCGATTCTAAAAATTATTTTACTAGTAGAAAGCTGCATTATTTTGAGTGTCATAGGCTATATTAACCCTAAAAATTAAGACTTTCTTGTGCTAGTCTGGTTTGCAAAGTCGGAGAAAAAGCAGTCGAACGAAAACGTTTCTTACGAACGCTGCCTTAATGGTGAGAGAGATTTGATTGAGTTCTAGAGAAAAGTTTTAGAGCTTGATAATGCCTACAAAAAAGTCAGGGACAGCCTATGTCTAACTTTGATATTAAGGTTAAGAAAAGTAGTTTTTATATTTAAATAATAATTTAAATCGTTATGTCATGTTTTGTTGGTCAAATTATCGACAATAAATTATAAATTCTTATCAAAATAAGTCAATTTATCTTCTCCAGTGTTTGATAGTGTGTGAGACTTTTCCCTTTTATTGCATATAATTTGGACAAATAGTTAAAGAGATAATAAGACATAAGTTTTAGAATAATCATTAATCTATTAACTGACATTTCTATAAGACGGCTTTTTTCTTAAACAACACATCAATCTTTTACTTAAAGCCTTAAGAAAAAGATTGACGTGTTGATTGAGAGTATCCTGTCAAATCTCCTGCCCTCACGATTAATAACTTATTAATAAGTCCCAGGATCAAACATTCTCTCTCGTGAAAACTACTTTAAAATCAGTTCGGTAGCTTTTGATTTTACACAAGCAGATATTCGTACATCTCTATTTTTTATATATGTATACAGAGAAGAGGTAATATATTGTATTACATTTTTCCCCATAAAATTATTTCCAGTGAACATCATGTTTATTATTCATATACATACATCAGTAAGAAAAATGCACAAATGCATTCTATTTAAATAAAAAGCAAGATTCTGCCCGCCGTATTCGAAATTCAAAATGCGAGTCTTTGAATTTCGAACACGATGAAACAACTTACTTTCTCTGTTTATTATTGAATGATGATGGGTACAAAGTAAGTACGGAACCGATTTGAATAACACTCCTATACAAATAGCTTATTGCGACTTTGTTGATCCCAACTAATATTTTTGAAAAAAATATATGTAATAGAATATTAAAATGTGTATGAAATCAAATGAAATGAAAGTGTCGCTAATTCTGTCGCTTACCATACAAACCACATAGCACGTTTTCGATAGGTTTGTATGGTAAGCGACAGAATTAGCGACACTTTAATTGCATTTTATGATAGCGTAGTGAAGGTAGGTGAATGACCTGTATTGCCACGCTAAATGGCATCGAGTATGACATTCTGTGCTGTGCAACATGAAAGTACAACGTACGTTCTCGTTGTGCGCCTGCTCCAGCTGCTTCTCGAGGCGCGATATCTCGTGCAGGTGCACCTCCGAGAACAGGTCGGCGTGGTGCGCGCCCGCGCCGCCCAGCTCGGCCGCCGCCGAGCCGCCCGGCGAGCCCTCCTCCGCGCCGTCCTCCGGCATGCCTGCGAGATGAACATTTACTTTCAGATCACAGAATGCGCTTCGCACTCTTAAGGCTCGAGCAGACCGGATGCGTATGCGTAGACGTAAGCGTAGACGTGCACGTACCACTGAGTTGTAATGTATGGAACTGTATGAGACAGGACACACCGCTTGCGTAACGTAGACGTGCGCGTCATATGTCTATTCCATACATTACAACTCAGTGGTACGTGCACGTCTACGCATACGCATACGGTCTGCTCAAGCCTTAATACTGTAATTCGAGTTGGTGACGTTCTACGAACGGCTGGGGCCTGACAATTCTTATTTAATAGCTCGTAGTGCTGAACATTTCTTAATACTCTTCGTATTACAGCTAGATATTCTCATAATCTTCGTATTAAGAAGTGTTAGTGACGGAAAACTGAGTAGTAATGGGTCGACTTTGTAGAGACACTTAGTGGCGAACTTGACTCCCCTACGCTCGCAGCGGTACATATCTACAACTATAGAACTCACCTCGTATGCTGTACGCCAAGTTGGTAATGTTATAAGCGGCTTCTCTACTAAGGTGTGCGTCTAACTCTTTCTTAGCCGCGAACTTGGCCTCTCTCTCCGCTTGCAGCGCTTCAAGCGCTTCAGCGAGCTGCCTCTCGGCGATGCGGCGTAGTGCAGCGGTCTCCTCGGCTGTGGCGCGATCATTTTCAGCCTCTTCGCGGAGCTGGCGAACCTCATGTTTGAGTCCTTCGAATTCCACCTGTAGAACGGCACGTATCATTAGTTAACAAAAAAAATACTTTTGAACAGATGCTTGCTGCGAACGTGAAGCAAGTACGAAATCTCCAAAGCGCACGCATGCGTTTTTATATCCTCGTCTGCTCGTAAATTTTTCGTTCAATACTGTGGCGGTCCCAGGCAGGCCGAAGGCAGCTCACTGACTAGGAAACAACAAGAATAGAAGATAGTAGATAAACACGCCTGTGAAGTCCTGAGCCTTTGCAGGTCAATGATATCCAACGAGTTGTCTCTGTTCTCTTTGCCTCGCTTCTTTAAAGCCTGTATTACATTACACGGTATTCAGGGACCCTTACCCCAACTAAGAGTGGTGTAATAAGAGTTAGAACGTAAGGGACCCTAAGTAGGGCGACCGGTCGGACCGCGGCAAGCCTTGCTCCCTAATCGCCCTAACTACCGGCCCCTGAATATCGTGTAGTGTAATACAGCTTTAAACTCAGTTCTCAGGGCAGTACATTACGACTCTGCCATCAGCAGGTCCAGTGTGCTCACTTACTAGTTAGGAAAACGTCTAGAAAATTCTAGAAGTGATACCTGTGAAGACCTGAGCACGGAGACTTGCTTCTGCAGCGAGATATTCTCGTCCTCCAGGTCGCTGATGTCCACCAGCTGCCGCTGCTCCCGCTGCCGCGCCTCCCTCAGCTCGGCCCTGAGGGCGGCGCGCTCACACTCCCTCGTCTGCTTGTCGGCGCCGAGCTCGGAGCTCTCGGAGAGAAGTCTGTCCCGCTCGCTCACAACGCGGTCTAGCTCGTGACGTAACTGGAATAATTAAATACAAATTGATTATTTCAAAATCAAAATCAATAAGTGTTTATTCAATAGAGCAAAAAGCTACTTAGAATAGTCAGTTTACAAAATAATAACAAAATACAAAAAATTGATTGAAGCACACAATTGAATTCGATCGCTTCGGTTAACTCTTTTTTCCAAGTGAGGGTAAGAAGCGAACAAGAAACCTCACTTTTTCACTTCTATTCATTGTTACAATATTTGTCTTAATATATGCTTAATGTAATGTCCGCAAGGATATTGGATGATTAGGATATTGCAAGATGACATCATTTGTTATCGCGGTTGAACCAAGCAAAACTAGGCCAAGAGTCAATATCATTCAAATAAGCATATATTTATTTATTTTATTTAACACTTTAACACATAAAAATTGTGTAAGGAGTACTTAATGCTAAAGCATTCTCTGCCAGTCATCCTGGGCGTGCATAAATATGGTGTGGCGTGTTTTATTAATATAGCATCTATGGAGTAATAAGCTTTTTCTATGAGATTTTGTTTTATAAAAAGCTTAAACCTATGAATCGATCGAGCCGTGGGGTACCGGCAGTAGAATGTTACCCCTCCTCTCCTACCCGTGGATGCAGTAAGAGCCTGCTAAGGGACACCTCCGGAAGATGGGCAGCAGCGTCTTTCCGTATATCAACATCCTATACTGCGCTCACCAACCCGCCTGCCAAGCGTGGTGAGTATGGCAACTACCCCTCACGGAGATCCATGAGGGGTGCCTTAGTTCAGTAGTGGACGTTTTACGGCTGAAATGATGATGATGATAGATCGATAGTATGATCGATAGTTCGGTCGCCTCAGATGGAAGCTTAAAGAAACAATTTCAAAGTAAAAAAATAAATAAAGAATTTCATGACACTTCATCTACGTATAAGCATAGGAAACAATTTTTTTAGACCAAATTACTTGCCGAGAAGCAGCGTTTTCGTCAACACTTTCGGAAAAGCTCTTGGATTGCTGCCAGCGGCCTTTCTCCGTTATTTTGTTAAGTTGGGCTGGCTAGGTGGCTAGAGTTGGGGTATCACGGAACACAATGCATAATACACCCGAACACGGGACGTCAGTGCAGATCTGGTATCCCTGAATTAAAATTTACACCAGCGTTTATCCCAATCCTAAGCGGAAACATTATGCCATAGTTTATTCCACGAACGAGTAGGGTGAGTTCAGTGACAGCAGGATAGTTATTAGAAGAATTAAGAAGTGCAAAAGAGACTAAGAATTATCCCTTTTTAACTCATTGATTTTCAAAAATTCTATCCTGCTGTCATTCAAGCCATCCTACGTGGAATAGACAATATTCAGTTTTCTTTAATTTTTTTGTGGATAACCTCAATGAGCTGCTGTTATCAATCTTAAATTATTTATACATAAAACACTATGACTATGAAGAGAGGTTTTGAATTGTTGTGGATCAATAAATTATTTTATTCCTATATGATATTTTAGACGTGCTTTAAAAGAGCTAAATAAACCTATTTTTAATGTAAGTCTTACAACCGAGCCATTGAATTTCCGCGATTTTTAACATAACTAGAATTAATCTATAATAAACTGAGGGGGATTTGTTTTACTTAATCGCCGCGAGACTAAAAGACAAGTTGGGTGTTTGGTTTTTGTTGTCATTATATTGGACTTTAAAAGGGATTGGGACGGTTAACGTAGCGAACGTAATATCTAAATGAAATCTCATTTTAAATGGCGAAACATTCGTGTAAAAGTCAATGACAAAGATCAACATGCATACAGATACATTTCATTCGCAATGATGTCAGCGTATCGACAGGTTTCCTCGGGCCAAGGTCGTGATGCCAATGTAGGGCGGAATCGCTCTCATTATACCGAGTCACGGAAAGTACAAAAAGAACCTAAGTATATAAGAGGATTATGGATTTTACGACAGTCATTTCTTATGAAAAATCTTGGAAAACTTATTCCACAATAAAATAAAATGGGGCTTCACCACACCAACAAGGGCTACATAATTTCTATTAGTTGCCTTGTAACATGTAGACTGGTTTTCTATTGTGTGCTTTTTGCTGGTTATAAACTAAACTAGATGCGGCTCAGTCGACTCAGGCTGTGAAGAAAACAATGGAGGAGAACTGCGCACACTTTACGGGAGAGTGTAGTGTCCGGGGCATATTTAGATGGAATAGGATTGCCCTCGCCAATGGGGTAGTTGATTCACAGTTTATACAGCCGCAACTACAGTTGAGCAGGCTATAATGTGAGTTTTATTTTACTTAACGTTGCGACGTTATAAATGCTTATTTTGTTTACTAGAAGAAAAATCTAACCCAAGAACTTTGGATTGAAATGGAAAGTAAGAGCCGTCACTTTTTTCCACAATTTTCTAACCTAGTCTTTTAGCTGTTCATGTAAGAAATTATCTTAAGGCTGGTCTCATACAACCGAAATGCCTCTGTAATTGCTTTATTATTAACTAAGAGAGCACGAAATTGCATGAAATTTTACTATTTTCCACAAATATTCTGTTTTTTAAAGATTATGAATGCAGTCAGAGAAGCATTCTAGTTAGTGCAAAGCCAGCCTCACAGTACTTTAAAATAAAATAAAAAATAGTTAACTATAGTATCTATAAATAAATAATTATAGTAGGTAACTATAGTAAAAATAGGTAACCCAACAAGTACTTAAAAAGGGAACTTATTCGTCAGTCGAGTAAAATTACGCCCGGTGCATATTTCGTGTCGCCATTTTTTGCTTTAAGTTTTCCGTCTATTTATTACTTGTTCGTAGATCCACCCCTATTAAATGAAACCATACAAGTCAATTTCTATGACGCGGAGGGTATCGATCGAGCGACGCAAATGATAATTCAGTGACCACTTTGTTGATTGCGCCCTGCCTATTTGTGTTTTGAGGTGCGCCGGTGGCCAAAACCTCTGTTTAGTTAGCGCAAACAGGGGAAGGTGTTCCGCTGACGGCGGCAAATATGGAAATGGGCAGGTGCGAGCTAAGTTTCACTGACCCCGCGGTTTGCAAAAATACTTCATCGCAAATAGGTATATGTTACGATATGCGGTTTTGTCTTCTGGCGGTCTCTTCTCTCTCTTTTCAGCCGTAAAACGTCTACTACTGAACACAGGCCTAGCTCATGGATCTCCATGAGGGATAGTTACCATACTACTCACCACGCTTGGCAGGCGGGTTGGCGAGCGCAGTACGGGATGTTGGTACACGGAAAGACGCTGCTGCCCATCTTCCGGAGGTATCCCTTAGCAGGCTCTTACTGCATCCATGGATATGAGAGGAGGGGTAACATTCTACTGCCGGCACCCCACGGCGAATTCGCACTGGCGCATCTGGCGGTCTGTCCATTTCAAATTCAATAGAACTGCAAGAGCAATCTCGCACTTACATATATTCGATAAGAATTGGAGTCCGATTCCAGAATTGAATAAAAATTAAATAGAATAATAATTTCACTGCTTTTATCTTATACAGGGGTTTGCACGAAATGTTATCTTATACAGGGGTTTGCACGAAATGTTCTCTTATACAGTATAACGCAACTCGACACATACTCCTTCACATTCATATTAGTGAGACAAACTAGCTAGCCTTGAAAGAGATGTTATTATAATTTTAAGTTACGCAAAGTCAAGGTCACCAGATTCCTGCAGCGTATCAGAAAAACAGATATAATTATTCTATTAACTTCGAAAGAAAATATTACCCGTCCGAAACAACCCATATTAGAAAACGACCTTAAGACATCTTTCTTAGAAGTCCACGCAATCCAAAATAAGGATATTTCTTTGAAGTGCCGAGTTAAGGTGCAACCTACCCTCAGTGAAATGTTATTTTCAGAACAAAAATATTCGGGTGGTATGTTTCGAGTAAACGACGAAGAATAATGTTGTGGATGAAGAGTGAATGATCCTCATAAAGGTTACATTCTTACAATCATAATAAAGAAAATAAGATATATTTCTTGTCTTTCACAACAAACCGCTACACAAAATAATTAAATGCTCAAGTTCGGAATGTTATACGAAAGAATGGCTACAAGGTGCGTTCATTACCATCTCGTACGAGGCCCAAGAATAACAAATGCACGGTGGAACGAAAACCTGCTTTTCTACCCTATATAAAAGGAGTAACTGATAAAATTGCTAAAATCTTGCAAAAACCGTCCATCAAGACAATCTTCACACTACTCAAAAAGCAGTTCAGTGCGTTCGCATAACGATAGCTTTCCATTAGAAAAACCAGAAGTGTATAAGATTGATTGCAGCTGTGGGAGCTCTTACATAGGCCAAACTAAGTGGACGATTGCCCGTAGGGTAAAAGAGCAAGCATATCTGCCCACACAAGCAGTTAAAAATGCGTCTGAGCATCTTTTAGAGTCCGGCTCAAATCACTAGATCGAGCTACATAATCCACAAGTAATCTCAACTGAACGACATTACATACCAAGAATGGTTCAGGAAGCCATTGAGATTACCAAGCACAGGATCTTCAACCGAGAAGATGGTTTTCAATTATCTGGAGCCTGGAATCCTGTTGTGAAGAAATGTAGCAACCGAAAAAGTGCAGTATTAGCCCCGTGTAGTGATGCCGTTAGTGTTGTGTGTCGTGATCGAGTTGCGTTCCAAAGTGAAACGAATAGTAGGGCCATCATTCGCAGTCAGAGACTTAAAAAGAGGGTAAATCGTTTTGTCTGTCAATGACTACTTGTAAGACTTCAGTTTATCCGTGATCATGACGCGTGTGAAACTGCGTCGAAATATCGGGAAACTCAGACTCAAATCATGGTAAATATCCCGTAATCATTGCATATAAAATAATTAAACATAGAAGTATGTTAACAACTTTTTTACTTTAAAAATTAACGTGAGGTGAACTTATATTTTTTTTTAAATACGGGGATTACCCACGTATGATAAAACTTATTCTATTAGAGTCAAATTATTAGAGGGAAATTACTCTAATAGAATAGCCTGAAATGACACCTTGACGACGACCTAAAGTGTTTTACAACGGAGAAATTTCGCAAGACCATAATTTATCACCATCCATTGGATTACAAAGGTATGTACTGTACTGACCTTCGCTGTTTTATTTAAGGCTGAGTGACCTGTCCCGTGGTGTGCCGGCAGTACAATGTTGCCTCTCCTCTCTTGTCCGTGGATGCAGTAAGAATCTGCCAACACATCCGGGAGATCAGCAGCACCGTCCTTCCGTGTATCAACATCCCGTACTGCGCTCGCCAACCCGCCTGCGAAGCGTGGCGAGTATGTCAACAAACTCCTCATGATCAATACTTGGAGATTTAACCTAACACCATTGTCAACACCATTGTACCTACATTATAGAACACAATAAAATATTGAGTATTTATAAGGGAGGCCTATGTCAATGGACGTCCTGCGGCTGAGATGATGATGATGATAAGTGACCTATTACAGGCTATACGAGTATTATCAAGGACTTGGACAGGGTCGATAAGACCAAGTATTTGAATGTTTCATTTGATCGATATGTAAAGAACCGTTGTCGAACCCGTGACGCGCCGTTGGTTTGCTAGTTTGCGTAGTTTGCAATAGCCGGCTGAGACGCAGGAGGTTGCGGGTTCGATCCCCGCCGGGGCCAAAATGTTTGTTTTTCTACATGTATGTGTCTCGGCCGTGGGGTGCCGGCAGTAGAATGATACCCCTCCTCTCATGCCCATGGATGCAGTAAGAGCCTGCTAAGGGATACCTCCGGAAGATGGGCAACAGCGTCTATCCGTGTATCAACATCCCATACTGCGTTCACCAACCCGCCAGCCAAGCGTGGTGAGAATGGCAACTACCCCTCATTGAGATCCATGAGAGAGGCCTGTGTTCACCAGTGGACGTTTTATGGCTGAAATGATGATGATGTGTCTCGGATCTAGGTTTTTTTTTAGACGAGACAAGCCGAATGCCCACTTGATATTAAGCGGTAACCTCTACCAATTAGGTACAACTGCAATACCGCTCACTAAACACGTGACGACGACGCTGCATTGCATTGCGTCCGTCATCCTAAGACGTAAAAGTTGTAAGGGCTCATCATCATCATCATTTCAGCCGTTAAACGTCCACTACTGAACACAGGCCTCCCTCATGGATCTTCATGAGGGGTAGTTGCCCTACTCACCACGCTTGGCAGGCGGGTTGGCGAGCGCAGTTCTGGTTGTTGATATATAGGAAGACGCTACTGCCCATCTTTCGGAGGTATCCCTTAGCATGCTCTTACTGTATCCACGGGCATGAGAGGAGGGGTAACATTCTACTGCCAGCACCCCACGGCAAAGTAAGGGCTCATGTGCCCGTAATTTATAGGTATTCTCTTTGTATGTTAAGTCTACCTTAAATATATTTACCAAAGATTGTTATTTAAATATTATATGTATAAACCATCTGGTACGCATAACAAGATCAGATGGTGACTAGGGATTCCTAGGGATACCTTTTACATAAAAATACATGTGAATACAGTGCCTTCGCGTTTAACGCATTTCTTTAGTACTGAGACCAATAGTTTCTTTAGTCCTGGCTACGGTAGCAGCCACGGTAACGGCGGGGCTAGGGGTGCTAAGAATACGGTGGATGCAGATCGCTTCCAACCGCATAACTGGAAATCCGTGAGGGAGGCCTATGTCCAGCAGTGGACGTCTTACGGCTGAAATGATGATGATTTAGTTTAGATGATTTATTTATTTACTTTATATTTAATGGAATCAGGCGTTATTTTGCAGAAATCCATGACAATAAAATGCAATGAAAATATTTAGTTTTAATTCCGTCTTCACTTTCGTTCCAGCCGCCGACCAGTCAACACCTCAGCGACTCACCTGATGTTGCCTCGCGGAAAGGCGAAACACGTGTCGTCGCATAGGTTTGGGTATGCATGCTGCACTCACAACCTAGTTCTCCCTGCATATGCATAATTAGCGGGCGGGAGGGCGGTGCTCCTGCATCTCAGCATAAGCGGAATTAAAACTAAATATTTTCATTGCATTTTTATTATTTACTTTAATAAAAACGGCACAACCAATTACATTAATTAAAGATAGGAACATGTAAATTTACATGTACCTATAACATTATAAATTGAATAATTTAATTATAAAATTCATTCGAAACAATTGCAATAGAAAAAATAAACAATAAACTAAATGCAGACAAACCAGTCAAAAACATCGTTTTTACCAACCGACCAATAAGTCAGTATTAATAACATTTAGAAAAGTAACGCCATGGTTTCTTGTTCGCTTCTTTTCCTGACTCGAGTTGCCTTTGAAGTAAACAAATTATAAACCCCCTTAATTTTAATTTATCTGTCTGTATGTCTGTCTGTACCTGAGACGATTACAACCGAACGCGTTGACCGACTTATATAAAACCTTTTTTGTTAGCACCGTCTTATGAGAGAAGGGTACTGATTGATATTGGTGACCCTAGGTGGTCACAGGGACAGGAGTTATTGTGACCTCAAACGGTCACCAAAAAAATAAGTCTTCAAATGGCCGAAAACGTCCAAAAACCCCAAAAATGCCATTTTTAACCTTTGTGAACTTTTGAGGCCTTCGCCTTCTTTTCTGGTACCAATGCTTGTTTATATGTTCTGATAAGAAATCGTGAAAAATAAAATATGTTAGTTCTATCAAAAGGCCAGCTTTCAAACACTCTAAAGTACAACCAGTAACATTCAATGGCAAGAAAAACTCGGAATTTCAGCCGTAACGGCTTATCGTGATCAGGCAATTCTAAATTAAAATTTTCCCATTGTTAGTTTCTTTGAAAAATCGTAAAAACGGAAGAGTACAGTCGGCGAGTTTCCAAGCACTTTACAAAGCGAGGTATTTTCACGACTGTTGCAAAAACTACGTAATATTTTAATCGTGAAATGCTGAAAATGCGAAATAACTTCGTTACATTTCTTGCAGAATGCAATGGCCTCTTTTCAGTGCTCATTGAACTCCTAAGTATATGATTTATATTACCGCGAATGTATAGTAGAAAGTGAAGTTGTGAATAACTCTAAACAGCATTATAGCATGATTAGACCACAAGTGTCATACATAATATTATGTATGCGGTAAATCCCCTTCACATACTTTTGCGCTTATAATTATCGCTATATAACCTGTAAGAGATCGCTTATAGTGATAAGGCCGCCCATTGTGCCTCTGCTTTAAGTTAATTATACTTTATTTCCTTTATTATATTGTTTGTGTTAGAATTAAGCTGGGTACAATAAAGAGTTATCTATCTATATAACGTATAATTTAATTAGTTAAATGTCGACTGGTAAAACCAATATCGAAGAATTACAGGCATGAAAAGGTGATAAGACTGGATTTTCTTCAGCTATGTAGCTAAGATTGCCTTAGGAACAAAGCTATGTAGCAAAGCCAAGGATGCCTATTGCGCGTTCAAATTGTGTCAACGCAAATACCAATTAGGCACGCTGATAAGAGAAACGACCTGCCTGGCCAAGCAGCCTAGTGAGCACGCACGAAACATATCCTAGACGTGGCCAGACCAGCGAAAAAAGAACAGTAAAACACACTCAGACAACACTTCATTCAATAAACAAGACAGTAAGGTTCACTTTTCATTGATAAACGACAGCAGTTGGAATGTTTTGCGGTCAGCGTTGCGATTCCGTGACTAACTTTACCATTGTAATGCGCTAAATCTGTCTTTGCAAAGTGGAAATAGCTTTGTATTTTATAGAACTTTTTCCATATTATTAAACGTAATGGAATGTCTGAGGCAAACATTATTTGAGTACAAAGCGGATGTCGTTTCAGCTTGTTGCAAAGTGGATGAATCATTAAAGCGAAATTCAGGTCACAGATTCACGGGATCTGGCTAGACTAGATGAGAGCGTCAAATGATGATGCATCACAGAATAAGTATAGGAAGCGGTAAATATTGGAATAACTTTATTAACTTTATAGACAGGATGAGATGAAGTTGTTGGGAGAAAGAATATGTAGTTTAGTAACTGAACTATGATAGATACATAGATAAGAAAATAATATTACATACGACATACAAGAATATGAGCAATAACAAAAGCAACTAACGCACTATGCACAAAAACTTATGTGGAAATGGGTAAACCATGTAGCGAGGCTAAAAGATCAGAGATAGACCGTAAGCGTAACACACTGGAAAGGACCACAAGGTGAAAGAGCAGGGGAAGACCGCAGTGCCACGTTGGGACGACGAAAATAAAAGGACAGCTGGCCCAAACTGAGACTAAATAACACAAAACAGAAACATGTACGCATTGTTGGAGGAGGCTTTTACCCAATCTGGGGTTCTTACATAAATAAATGGACCAACAAGATGGGCGGACGACCTGGTAAGGTATGATGGCCGGCGATGGAAGCAAGCCGCAATACCTGGAGGCCATGCCCCAACAGTGAACGTCCTATAGCTAAATTTTATGAAAAATGAACTGAACTATGGGAAAGAAACCCGAATGAAATGATTTGTTTTATTTACAGAAAGTAGCTCGAATATCCGCCCATATTTCTGATAAATCGGTTTCGAATAACCATCAACTTTGTATCGCATTGGGCGTTCTCCAAAAACGTACAAAAAGCTGAAAAGATGACAAATAGTACGTAGACCATTAAACCTATTTATGGATCATAATTCGGGCCGTATTCGTCCCCCTGGCTAACAAGTGTCAACAATGCTCCATTACCGGGGTAAACACACCACATGAAACGCGACCCAACTCACCCCGGCGACGTAATAAATAAACATTCGCGATAAATATTAAAATACATCAAACTACGAACGAGAGAAGGGCCCTTACCCCCGTTTCAAAAGCAGGCTTCAGACCGCTATGAATATCTGCGGTATAATTTCAATAGCAGACGAGTTTTTGAAGCAAATAAACAAAAGATATGGTCTGTACCTCCTCCCCTTCATTCATTTTTGTATCCTGAGATTCCACGTCAGCTCATTATTTACGAACACTTGGCACTATCACACTATCGAATCAGCACTGCACAGACGAAACGTGCATTTCAAAAACTACACACCATTGAGTAAAGTCAGTAGTGTATCAAGGCCGGCCAAATAAATGTGTATTTCTGGACCAGTGTTATGGATTCCCGGCGCTTACGCCATTCGCATTACATCACGTTCCGCGGAGGTCTTTTTGATTCGCGTATCAGACTTTGATGGAAGGCTGAATGTTTTAGAACGTCACTTTAAATCCTGAATAAAACAGTGAAATTAATTTACTGGAGGTTAATATCAATGCGCTAGGGAGGGGCAACTCTCGAACACTGCTCCGAGGGTCCAGGACTGAGTCAACGTCAATTGCTCCCATTTCATTAAGCGCGTAGGCACGATTCGTCAGCACGTCTGGGATACTTAATCAGATAATGCGACATACGTACTTTGCAAGTGAATTTTGCAGCTGTGAATCCGAATACAGACTGAGTTGTGGGTCGACTTTGTCCATACTAGGAGGATAAACGAGGTTAAATCGATTGCAACTAATTGGTTGATGATCAACTTCCTTTAATAAACTTTCGCGATCACAACACATTATTAACATACATATAACCGAGTATTTATCAAGTAAATTACCTTTATTACCGGGTATTTATCAAGTAAATACCTTATTATTATTTCGCTTGGATTGCACCAAGCATGGTCCCGGGAAGACTGTCCAGAGTCTTCCCGGGACCATGCTTGGCTCGAAACGTCGGGAAATAATAAAGGTAATTTACGCGATAAATACCCGGTTATATGTGTTAATAACTTCCTTAAATTTGAACGCGTCAGTGTTAACACCCTATCTTCTTGCAGATTCTATAGATGGATGGATAGATTAACACCTTATTGTACACCAGATAAGACGATGATATTTTCGATGCCACGATAGAGAAAAATTTATCGAGAGCGTGTTTCTCATTTCTCTCATTTTTGCTCACAGATATTTTTAATTGGATTTTATGGAACTTCAAAACACAAGAAGTATTTTTCGAGTACGAACAAACTTTGAGCACAATTACTACGGATGTCTCGAATTGACTCCCACACTCTCATCCCTCTTAAGATATCCAACGATTGCTGTGGTATTCAGCAAAAACCTATTTGGACACAGTTACCAAGGCACATCTTTCAGTTTTTGTTTTAAGAATTAACAAACTGCTTTGCTGAGAACACAAATAGAGTGGAATTGTGGTCTGCGGCGGCGTAGCGGATCGAGTAACCACAAGATATGAACGATATTGATAGCTTATTAGATCATGCCTATGAATGGATAGCGTACAAGTTCCTGCCTACGGCTTCGGACGCGTTTTGTTCGGCTAATCTTTAATTACTACAAAAAAGCGAATGCAATGAGTGGATAAATAAATATCTTAACTAACTTTTGATATCGCCACCAGCGACATTTTTCACATTGAAGAGTTTCGTTGCCCATCTGTGGTCTTCTCCATAAGTTAAACTTTTAAAAATAAAATATAATCATACTTTCTGAATGCATATGCTTAACTTGTAGCTGAAGATGGCAAAATAGCTATTTTATTTATTTATTTTATTTTTCAGCCGTTATTATCCCACTGCAGGGCAAAGGACTCCCTTCCCTTCCTCCACTATAAATATATATAAATAGCTATATGTTTGTTTATTATTTTTCTTTGGATCATTATTAGACCTGAGCTTAGAAAAAAAGGGACCAATCTTGAAGTATATTTCCACGCAAAAATAATTTCCCAAATCGATTTATAGATGACGAAGTTCTGAGGTAACAAGGGTAAACATCCACACAGCACCATCTAGCCCCGAAGTATGCACAGAGCTTGTGCAATTTAAATGCTTTTTTGTAAATACATACTTATCATACATAGAAAGAAAAACACCCAGTTGATAATTCTATTCATAACTTCAGTTCTGTTCTGTGGTAGGCAACAAACATTAATCTTTCCATTATTTTGCCTTTTTAATATTAGAAGAAGTTTACGAGAGGGCAGACGAAACGACACAACATGTTTTATAAGCCAAATTAATCATGCTGGTAAGTATACTTTGTACATTCAACTTAATGGTCGTGAAGGGAATTTAACATCAAAGCGGCTAATAGAGTTTGGGTTGAGATTTAGTTCAACGTAGTAAAACGAGAAAAACAGGAAAAGTTCAGTTCACCCACCTTACGTGTATGGAAGGTACCCCAAATTGATGAATTTTTTAGCATTTTTTTGTAGCGGTCTCGGTGTTGTTATATTATATGTCCAAGCAAAATAACAGCTTTTTAGGACTAACACCTAATAGTCTCTTCGCAAAGCCGGCGACGGACGGACAGCCAGCCAGCCAGACAGACAAAATGAAACTATAAGGGTTTCTTGTTTAAATATGAAACCCTAAAAGCAGTGTTGAATAAGTGGTATCTACCCCCTACTTTCGCTCGGAAGGTCGTAGGCTAGATTTTTGTCGTGCACCAATATATTTTGTATTGGTATGTGCACTTTTAATACATGCTTTCACGATTAAAAACGAATAACGGAAACCCGCGGCTTTCCCTCCCTCAGACATGTTCTTGCTGAGCAAGACTAATTAATCCACCTGAGAATGTACCAGGCACTGCAGTGTCCCGTACTACATGCATCCCAGTTGCTGACGCTATATAAATCATCTACATATAATAGATGTAAAAGTTATTCATTCGACGTTAATTGGCACGTTGATAGAACAGCGGTGCACGTACGTACATTTAGTTAAGCTACTCAGCCAACATCTGTTTAGTTTGCGTGAAGATGCGTGAGGTGGAAATGGCCTACCTTAAGAAAGGACGTACCCAAAAATATGAATCGAGTTGAAAATATTAGTGTAAGCGAGTTGCGATTCCGATTTCGCATTACGTAAAAGCAACGACCAAAGTAGCTGGTCTCTGGCGAGTGAAAATTATTCAAATCGCTTCATCATCATAGCATGAACTCGTTATAATTTGTAGCAGTTTACAAAGTCGAAGATTAGAATAGAATAGAATACGCTTTATTGAAACAACATAAAACAAACATACAAACAGCAATTAACTAAAAATAACATCATGCTGCTCAATGCGGCCTTATCGCTAACAGCGATCTCTTTCAGACAACCTTTGGATGGACAGGAATGGGTTAAAAAAAGAGACGACGGTTGCGTAAATTCTATCCGTAAAATAATATGTATTGTACCCGGAGGAGATAGAAACACAGTAAATGTACGGATATTTATAGCAATTTCGTCTGTGAATGCACAATTGTGCATTAATTTATGATGCTTTACCTCGACCGTAACGTCCCGTACCTGAAAGGTACTCATTATCATCATCATTTCAGCCGTAAAACGTCCACTACTGAACTTAGGCCTCCCTCATGGATCTCCATGAGGGGTAGTTGCCATACTCACCACGCTTGGCAGGCGGGTTGGTGAGCGCAGTACGGGATGTTGATATACGGAAAGACGCTGATGCCCATCTTCCGGAGGTGTCCCTTAGCAGGTTCTTACTGCATCCACGGGCAGGAGAGGAGGGGTAACATTCTACTGCCGGCACCCCACGGCAAGCAGGTAGCTCCAATAGCTAACTGAAACTTATAGCCGGGCGGCTGGATGCAGATTGTGCGTTCATGGAACACACTGGACGCGGGTGCACATGTTCCTTCGGTAATTATTAGTTGCGACTGAATGTTATTTTTATTGTACTCTAAGTTAACTCCTATATGGCTGTAATATGTTCCCAGTGTATGTATGAAAGCTAAAATAAATATTTTTGAATTGAATTTTTAAACGAGTTCATGCTAGGACGTGCATGTATGGCCGTGAGGTACCGGCAGTAGAAAGTTACCCCTTCTCTCATGCCCGTGGATGCAGTAAGAGCCTGCTAAGGGATACCTCCGGAAGATGGGCAGCAGCGTCTTGCCGTGTATCAACATCCCGTACTGCGCTCGCCAACCCGCCTGCCAAGCGTGGTGAGTATGGCAACTACCCCTCATGGAGATCCATGAGGGAGGCCTGTGTTTAGTAGTGGACGTTTTACGGCTGAAATGATGATGAAATGATGATGCTAGGACGATAAAGCGAAATAAAACAGGTGCCGACAAAGTCCGTGTTTTAGAAATCTAAACATAATTTTTTGTTACTATTATTATGAACGCGAAAGCGGGTCCATTTGTTACGCCTTCACGCTTTAACTACATATACGACCGTCATAAAGTTTTGCATACATGACGTCATGGGTACAGAAAAGGCCACTATAGGAACAGCCTTATGAAGAAGGCCGTCATAATAAGAATTTAGCATACCAATGATTTTGAAAGAAGAGTTACAATAAAATCTGGGCTACTTGGAAAATATATCATATGACCATTTCGTGTGAAGAAGCTCGCTAGAACTTTACGCGGAGATCATTTTTACATTGACTCGTGTTTATGCACAAGTGAAAACTTAGTTAGACCGAGGAGTCACTGTGGCTTTGAAAGTACACGTACGAAAGAGTACTAAATTGTTACCAATAGTTACGGTATTATCACTTTGATCTTGATCGTGAGAAGTGGAAGGAGATACGATAGATTTGCCTTACAGTGGAACACATTATATATAGGTTATTATTTATTTATGATCCTGTTTCTTCCTACAGCGCGGCAAAGGGCTCCCTTCCCTCTCCACTGATCCCTATCAGTGCTCTCTGATGCCAATCTTTGCCGGTTAAAGGTTAATACAAAACAAACATAAATCGGGACTGGGTATTTTGGTTAGATTATAAAAATGGTGTAAGAAAGGAATTAAGAATTTAAGTACTTAATCGACTTTAAGTACCGTTTCTTTGTTTTTCAAGCAACACAATGGTTTTATGGTGGTTTAAATTGGAGAAATTGTTTCATGTTGATGATGGTAATAAACTGGATCCTCTGCGAGCTACTTTTAATCTTACCTGTTTTGTTTCGCTCTCGAGCTCTATAATCTGGAGAGTGAGCGAGCTCTCCATCGCCGCCGATTCGTTGATGAGGGCATTCTCCTGCTCGATGCCGCTTCTCGTTGTCACCTTCTGACTTGTGTCCAGTTTCATAAGGGCCTGCGGAACGGAAAATATATAAATTCTACTGGACATTTACCACATCGTCTTAGTTATTATATTATTGACCCACTGCTGGGCGAAATCTTCTTTTTCCAAACGCCACACAGTTGTATTCTGGAACTTTTATCCACTAATATAATGGACTAATATGTTG
Organism: Pasiphila rectangulata; assembly: GCA_963082625.1. Lineage (NCBI taxonomy): Eukaryota > Metazoa > Arthropoda > Insecta > Lepidoptera > Geometridae > Pasiphila > Pasiphila rectangulata. The sequence goes on along the minus strand of OY720252.1, from coordinate 16,910,346 downwards.
GGGTGACTAACAATTTAAGTAAATAGCACACGAAATTGCATGTCTATCCGCCTCCAATTCTTACTGTAAATGTAAAACGTTGGAAAAAACAACAACCAAATACATCATTATTGACGCACGTATGACCTACATATATCCTTCATATCAATTCTCTTACAGGAGGAATTCGCAAGCTTATAGCTGTTTTCAAAAACGTAAGACATGCTGCAAGCGAATCACACCTACAAATTCTTTATAACGCTCTTTGTCAGTCTCTTCTGCTTTACTGTATATCTACTTGGGGTGGCTCGGCCAAAACACATATTCTTCCTCTAGAAAGAGCACAAAGAGCTGTCCTAAAAGTAGCTCACTCACTTCCTTTCACATACTCAACAGCAAAATTATATAGTGAGCTACAGATATTAACGGTAAGACAATATTTTGTAGTCCAAACTGTACTTAACCAACACACACGTTCCAGAACTCACAATTAACATACATAACACGTCTATATACTGCGCCCCTTTATTATTATTTTTACGTTAATCTACGTTTATATGTACTTAATTAATTACTTAACATCATTGTAACTAGTTGTAAAAAGAACAAAACAAACAAGTTATAAAAACAAAGAATGCATACTAAGCCGAAGTGACGATCCCTCGTGGCTATTTCACAAGTTCAAACTTAGAGCGAGGAGTCCGAACTATATCAAAGCAGGTCTGTAAAATTTCCTTTTAGGTAATTTTTAAGACCTTTGTTTCTGAATAAATACACTGCCGGCCAAAAGTTTGAGACCACCTACATCTAAGTAGCAAAATGAAATAAAACTCAAAATATAAATCAAGAGGTTTAGATATTAATTAAAATTATGATAAACAAAGAAAAATATCTAGTTTTAATTCCGCTAATGCGGAATTGCATTAGCCGAATTAAAACTAGATATTTTTCTTTGTTTATCATAATAATATGGATTTCCGCAAAGTAACGCCTGATTCTATTAATTATATTAATTAAAATGCTTATTTACTAATACACATTCATCAAGAAGAAGAAAAAAAAATCAAGAAATATCAACCATTTACGTTAAAAATGACGTTCATATTTAATAAAATCATTAAACGGATTTTTCGTCAAAAAAGCCTCCCTTGCATTTTATAACTTTTTTCACTAGTCTCGGCATACGAGCAATCAATTTATCAATTGTATCTTGTGAGATATTGTTCCAGCTTTCTTGTAAAGCCTTCCACATGTCTTCTTGTGAGGAGGGACAACAACTGCGCACATTTCTGTCAAGCTCTTCCCACAATAGCTCAATGGGGTTGAGATCCGGACTCTGAGGGGGCCACACCATGTTTTTTAACACCCTTTCTGTTTCTTTATGTTCTAAATAACCCCTGCATAATTTTGAACTATGTTTAGGATCATTATCTTGTTGGAAAAAAAATCCATTTCCAATTAATCTTAAACCAGACGGAACGGCATTTTGCTGTAGTATTCGTTTATAATGCTCCTTTTTCATGATTCCTTCGACTCGTACCAAATCTCCGGTTCCATGGCCCGAGAAGCATCCCCAGACCATAATGGAACCACCACCATGCTTAACTGTTGGCACCACACAATCTGGCATCATCTTTTCCTCGGCGGTACGTCGAACAAAAATTCGTCGTTTCGAACCAAATATTTCAAACTTGGATTCATCTGTCCAAAGAACTTCTTTAAAGTCTTCTTCAGTCCAGTCTCGATGGGTAAGGGCCCACTGCATCTGTTTCTTTTTGTTTTGTGGCCTTAGTAGTGGTTTTCGAACGGCGACGCGACCAAATAACTTAGCATCTCTCAATCGTCTTTTTACTGTAGTCAATGACACAGGTTCTGATCGGGATTTGTTCACTTCTGCGCGGATTTCTGGTGCGGTTAGGCGTCTATTCCGCTTGCTGGTAACGACGATGAAATTATCCTCGCTAGAAGTGGTAGCTCTCGGTCTCCCCGATCGCGAACGATCTTGATTACTGCCAGTCTCCTTGTATCGGGTTATTGCGTTATGAACACAAGTCTTCGACAACTTAAGTTGAGAGGCAATCGCACGTTCAGATTTGCCTTCGCCGTGTAAAACAACTATGGCAGAACGAGTTTCAGTGCTAATTTCGCGCACTTTTCCCATTTTAAGATGTCTTCACTGTAACAACGACGAGCTCAGACTAGTTAAGATAATGAAAAATTTACTCCATCAAAACTCAGGTAAAAAATATGTTTAAGGAAGCTAAAATAATCCGGAAGTACGGTTACCGCAAAACAAAACCAAAATAATTAGAAATGAGCAGGCCATAAAAAATATAACAATGACTCTATCACCTGGTAAGCGCGCGGTACTCATTTATGTTTTGAAACAATAAAATTAAATTAAAATTAAAAATCTTTATTTAGAACATTTGAGTGGTTACAAAAAAACTGATGTGAACGTTGCCACCACAAAAGTTAAAAAAAACTGCGTCGTAGTGACAGCGCCCTCCTCCAAAACATTGATGGATATTTAATATGTTCTTGAAGAAGTTGACTTTACAAATTTTGACAAATGATGAATTATAATGAAAATATCTTAAACTAAATAAAATTAAATTAATTAAAATCTACTGTAGCTAACCTTCTATTTAGGACCTGGTAGCATACATACAAAGTACCTAGAAATACTGTGAAAAAGGGAAGGGGGAATTATAAATATATACATATATATGTATATATTGAAATATTTTGCTAAATAAATAAAATAAAATATATACCTATGTCTGTAATAATTATTTATTTGTATTTAAATTAAATATAAATATTTATTTAATCTATATATATATATAAAATTCAAAGTCCTGACTGACTCACTGACTGAGTGATATATCAACGCACAGCCTAAACCACTGGACCTAATGACTTGAAATTTAGCACACATATACCTTGAGTATCCTAGAGGTGCACTAAGAAGAGATTTATCAAAATTCTTACGGGATAGAGAATAAATGGGATTTATATTTTCGAATCAAAGTGGCTCAGCGTGGAAAAGGGGATTTCCACGCGGACGAAGACGCGGGCAAAAGCTAGTGTATTATAATGTATGTATAACTAAATATTTATTGTATTGTCTTCAGTAGATTCTCGGTGTCCTCGTATGACAAGGATTGAAGCCAGAGTGAGCATTTTATTTTGCATCTATGAAGTGTAAGCGGATAAATATCTAGTATCTTGTTTACTTTATTATATAATGTACTGCTACGGTAGTAGAAGTGCCGACTGGCAGAAGCGGTTCTACGTCTTTCGATTTCGCAAACTCTGTCGTAGCGTCTTCTCTCATTGCGGATGTTCGGATCAAACTGTAACTGTGAGTGTTTGCGTAAAATAGTCGCTAAAATAAACAATTGTCTCACCGTAAGGACTCCGCACATAGAGTACAGTGTGGTAGTTGGTAACAGTCTTGGACTTGAAGTCATTACCTTTAAAACTGCTCTTTGAGCCCTCTCCAGTCTAAGCATGGGAGTCTTTAGAGTTCCGCCCCAGGCAGATATACAGTAAGACAAGATAGATTGTGCAAGGGCTTGGTAGACCATTTTGATGCAGTCAAAGTCAGCAGCGTTTCGAATTCTTTTAAAAACGAACATTAATTTCCTAATTCTTGCGGAAGTGCAATCGATGTGGGGCGTCCAAGAGAGGTAAGTATCAATCCAGACTCCGAGATACTTTATACAAGGCACAGAGTCCAAACGAGGGCAGTTACATAGGGGTTGAGCGCTAGGGTAGGAACAGGTGTGGGCACAAAGATGCAGAGATGAAGGAGGTTGTGTTCTAGCAGTTGGTGAAAATGTTATGTATTTTGTTTTAGAAACATTAAGGGTTAGGAAGTTAAAAGAAAGCCAATTTAAGACGGTTACCAGGGAAGTCTCAGCCAGTGAATATGTTTCGTTCCAGTTTTTACCACTAATGATCAGAGCAGTATCATCGGCATACGTAAAAATGTCACAGCCTTTAATAGATAGCTTGCATAGGTCATTAATGAAAATGAGAAACAAGGTAGGACCTAAGACACTACCTTGGGGGACCCCAAATTCTACTAGCTCCTCCTCACTTTGGACGCCGTTTATTATAACAGACTGTCGGCGAAAAGATAGATAACTACGAAACAGATTGTTGACGTCACCTCTAACACCTATACTATCGAGTTTTTGCAACAAAATGGGGACAGAGACAGTGTCAAACGCTTTAGAGAGGTCGAGAAAGATACCGATAGTTCTATTATTTTTATCCCGCTGTTTGGCTATTGTTGTAGTTAGGTCTATTACAGCATCTTCCGTCGACACAGAGCTTCTAAAACCGTATTGACGGTCAGATAGAATGTTGTTATCCTTAAGAAAACTTACAAGACGGCTATTTAGGATTTTCTCAAAGATTTTTGACAAAGTCGTAAGGACAGCTATGGGGCGATAGTTGTTTACACTGTCTCTGTCACCACTCTTGTAGATGGGATGCACAAGAGCTCTCTTAAAAACATCAGGGAAGATACAGGACGACATACAAAGGTTGAAAAGAGAAGTCAACACGGGGATCAGAATATGTCGTGATCTTTTTATGACTAAGGCCGAAATTCCATCCCAACCAATGGCACACTTTTCTTTAAGAGATACAATTATGTTATCAACTTCTTCATGATCAGTAGGCAGAAGAGCCATAGAACCAAGGGGAAGAGAGTCTGTAGGAATTAATGGAGAAAGATTTGTGATAGTTGGTTATTTTAGACGCCAAGTTTTTACCCACATTTGCAAAAAATGTGTTAGTTGCGTTTATTGATGCTTGGGGGTCCGAAGTTAATGCGAGGAGTTCTACAGGACTGGATTTATTTCTTTTGATGTTAGCAATAGATCTAACAACATCCCAAGTGGCCTTTAGATTGTTCTTAGACTTTTTAAATTCCTGACGTTCGTAATCTCGTTTTACTTTTTTTAATAAATTGTTGCAGTAGTTTCGATATCGACAGAAAGTAATTCTGAGGATTTGGTTGTCTTTATTTTTATTTAGTTTTCGGTAGAGTCTGTCTCGATGTCGGATACATCTCAGTAGGCCTGGCGTAATCCAGGGCTTAATAATACGTTTTTTGGAAGGGAGTTTAGGCGTACTATGTTTATTAATGACAGTGGAAAGCATATTAACAAGTTCTTTAGCCGCGTCGTTAGCGTTGTTAGAAATAAAAATATCAAAGAAATCAATTGAAGCCATATCGGTAACGATTGCAGAGATGTTATGTTTAGGTTTCGTTGAAGATTGAGAAGAATTTGAAATCATTGACAAAGAAATATCTAACACAAGGGGGGCATGGTCAGTAATCGGAGAATCTATTATCAAAGTGGTAGCAGAAAAGGGTGATTTTATGATAATGTGATTAATGCATCTATGAGAGCGCGTAGGATAAATGTGAGCTGGGAGCATTGCATAAGAAGATATTAGATTAAGGTACTCGTCAGAATAAGTATCGAATTTGCCCGGAATGATGTTGAGATTAATATCTCCAGCAATAATAACTGTAGCGAAAGATTTCAACCCTGCGAGTGAGATGTCGAGGCTATTTAGAAATCCAGCCAAGTTACTGGTTGAAGGAGAACGATATAAACCCATTACTGCTAAATTACTGCCGAACCTAAGAATAATACAGTTTGCATCCTTGAATGCAGGAATATCCACTTTACAAGAAAGGTTTTCCCGGACAAATGCTACTACACCCGAGTTTTGGTTAGTGAAGTCAGATGCAAAGGATTTATATCCGGGTAGAATAGGTAGGGAAGGACATTTACTTAACCAACACTCGGTCAGTATCAGCACATCAAGATCGGTATCGATTCTTTTCAATAATATTAGAAGCGAGTCGAAGTTACAATTAATACTTCTTATATTTAAATGAAGCAATTTAAGTGCATTTGGTTTTAAAAAATTACAAGCATTTTCAGGGGAACATATCAAGGAATCAGAAACAGATAAGTTTTCAACCTCGTTTGCGATGGTGAGGTGATTATCCATAATGGTGTCTATAGATTAGCAGAGGATCTAGAAACAACTGATTGTTACCTATAACTATTACTAGATTCTTCATTCTTAGATAGTTGTCAGTAATGCATGACGTTAGGAGTTTTATTGGTTTCACTTTGGTGTAAAATCGGTGTCGAAATAATATATATAGAGATATGAGTATTGTTAGTGTGTATATTGTATGGGCATTGTGTAGAAGTTGAGGATATTGTTTCACAGTACTTCCATGAAAGAAGTTTAAATTGACAAGGTTTTTATAAATTAAATAAATCAAACTATCTAGATAACAGACAAAAGTTAAAATTAACATGAGATCTAGTCACTTTGAAGTTTCTGTGGGCTTGAGATCAGACTCTTTATTGACACGAATCAGGGGGCCTCCTTCACGCTTACGGAGAAATATTTTCCCGTTTGATGCCCAACAGAAACGGAAGTCGTTGGATTTTGAAAATTCACGAGCCTCATAAAACAGCTTCTTCGTTTTCGATGTAAGGTTTTCCGATATGAAGATCGGCTTAGAGAGTCCTGGGATACGGAGTTTTTCTGTTGTTAATCTATTATTCTCCCTGTTATTTTTTTTTACTTTAGTAAGGATCTTTTCCTTCAGCAGTACACTTGTCAGGTCCACAATGACCGTCTTGTTAGCGGGGTCTTTAGTTCTGATCCTATAAATGTCTTTGACCTCGGACGACTGCATAGGGACGTTATAAAGTCTGCTTATAGAAATTACGGTGTCGACCAATGTGGACTTAGTTTCGGACTGAGTCTGTGGTAGATTCCTGATTTCCAGACAGGTTGATCTGGCGCTGCTCTCAAAGCTGTCTATTTTTGATTCAAGAGAGTTTATGTACTGTAGGCTCTCTGTCTTCTCGGTTTCAAGTTTGTTAACTTGAGCCTGTAGTGTATCAGTTTTTTGTGTTAAGAAATCAACAGCTGAGCGAAAATCTTCCACAACCGTGAACAATCTTTCATATTTAGCGTTTTGTTCACCCTGAAAGTCTATAAACATTTTCTTCATTTCATCCATAGAAGATACTAAGGTCTCGTAGTCAGTTTCCTCGCGTTTTCGCTTTGATGTCCTGGTGTTCATGATAGGTGTATTGCCTCGAGGCGTGCCAAATTCAGTACCGACGTCAGTCCTTGGGTCTGTTAAAAGGTTTGGTACCGACGCACTATGTTGTAGAGGGGAATCAGAAGTCACCGGTAATGGAATTTTAGGTGGTGTCCGTTTCAATGGCATTTTTCCTTTTGGGTAAGAAAGTGTTTACGCAATGATCAAAATAATCCTTTTATCAGATGAAACAAGCGTACAGAACGGCAAAGTGGTAGGTATGCTATTCAGTCTGAAGTATAAGAGGCCAGACTCACACAATGCAATGCGGTCTGTAAGGGTAAGACGGTCCGGAATCAAATCAGGAGTACCAGGCGGACAGAGATTTAAAGCGGTGTGCTACTCGGTAAGGTAATGGCGGCGGGGTACGAGTCGAAGGCGATTGGTGTTGAAGAGCGCTGATTTGCTAGTGGTTTGACCAATCAGTGGGCGTAGTCCAAGACGGTGGGCGTGGTTTGAGATCTTATTGGCCAAAGGTGTACGGTTCAGCAATGGCGTCTTCGGTAATGCAAAATGGCGGCTTACCAAATGCTGCTTGTAGTAATGGCGGCCATTGGTTATGGACACCTCTTCACTTTTATGAACTCCGAATAGGTGTTGTTTTCGAATTTAAGAAAATAAAATGAATTTAATTTAGTAAAATTAAAATAAAAAGGTTCTCAGGCACGTCTGCTCGCTAGCGAGGTCCGGGAGGAAGGGAATAGACCTTTAAAGGATGATAACTTAAAAATATACAATAAAAATGACTCTCAGAAATTCTTTGATAACAATAGAATACGCAGGTGTTCAAATTAGCTCTTTATCATGTGTACTTTTGAAATATTTTGGTGGTTACAAAGATTTTTACAAGTGGTCTCAAACTTTTGGCCGGCAGTGTACATGTTTTTTAAATGTTTTAATAATAGTACAAATCATCAACAATACTCATAGCAAAAAATTTTACAATAGCAGAAATCTCTGAACTTCGCAAAAAACCTATTCTACAACAGTTTCATTTTAGACACATGGTTATGGATTCTATAAATGTAGTTTCCATTTGTCAGTTCCATTGTACTTGCTGAATTCTGTTGTAACAGATGTTTTTGAAAATTTTATTAATTTTTTAAAACATCTGTTTCCTGTCGAGCTTGAACTGAACAGAACACTATAGAAACATATTTTCTAAGCTATTATTATACAAACTTTTCAAGGCACACAAAAACAAATTGTTTTTTTACCAAAACTTAAAACTAATACATATCATGCCAGGGGTGCCGGCAGTAGAATGTTACCCCTCCTCTCATGTCCATGGATGCAGTAAGAGATACCTCCGGAAGGTGAGCAGCAGCATCTTTCCGTGTATCAACATCCGGTACTGCACTCACCAACCCGCCTGCCAAGCATGGTGAGTATGGCAATAACATCTCATGGATATCCATGAGGGAGGCCTGTGTTCATTAGTGGATGTTTTACGGCCGAAATGATGACATATCATGCATGTCAGTAAAATAGCTAAATTTAAAACAATCAATCTTATTCAACTAAACAAAGGGTCATGCGAGAGTGTGTCACAGACAACAATGCTTAAGCTGTGTAATTTTATTTGTTCTCTTATGAAGTACCAGGTGAATAAAAGAATACTTAAATATTTTTTTCTGTAAATACAACCCACATAGAAAAATACTTGGCCTGCAAAAACATAAAAGTTGGCTATTAGACCAACTAAGGCACAGAGGAAGACAAAAATTTAATAGAAAGCAAGTTGTATAGTCATCAAAACATGAGAGTGCCAAGTTTTCTTTGAAAATTGTAAAAGTTCTATAACTTGAATATTTTATCTGTTATCTTATCTCTGTTTAGGTAAATAGGTCTTAACACAACATTAGTTTTAAACGCAGGTGATATTTCAGGCTCATACAAAAATTATTGTTTGGGTTACTACAATTTTTGTTCGGACTCGGGAACATCAATATGGTATCTAATTATTGTTAGGTTTGTAGCATAAATAAATAAATAATGCTGGACAAATCACACAGCATCATCTAGCCCCAAGCTAAGCAGAGCTTGTGTTATGAGTACTAGATGACTGATATACTTAATACATTATACTACATAGATAGATATTTTTATTATATATAGAAAAACACCCAGAACACCCTGAACCAAACATCTGCAGATCATACAGACATTTGTCCCAAGGTGGGAATCGAACCCGCAACCCCTTGCGTTGCAGGCGGACCTTCGCCCGCTGCACCACAGAGCTTGTCAAACTCAAGCAGATTGTTATGAGATGTAGCTAACAATAATATAATATATTCATATATAATGTTATATAATTAATTTTATCATAATGGTGAAAGGTGCCCATTAAATGTACAATGAATATGTAATATATCTATTAAGATATAAGATACCTAACTAAGTAAATTTATGATAATGATAGAAAGTATTTAAAATACTATAAATACTGTAGGAATTGTGAACAGGTTCCAATTGTAATATTTGTAATATGAATTTCAAACTGTGGGATATATCTTATTAGTGAAAGTAGTTCACACATGAATATGAAATCTGAATCTTTTCACCGTTTCAGCGGTGTAATGTAGCCGTGCATGAAGAGGCAAAATAATTAGAATAAAATGTAGGACACTAACCTCCTGTGTAATGTCCAGCTCGTGTCTCGTGTTCTCGTACATGCTCTCTAGTTCGTCGCATCTTTGCTGCAGGGCTGACTTCTCTTCTAGAAGGACCAGGCCAAGCTGTGCTGACTGGATCTTTTCGCTGCTCGCTTGGTCGAGCTCTCGGCCGAGCCTCTCGATCTCGGCCTGTAACTCCACCACCGACAGCTCGTGCTGAGCCGTGGCTGCCATCGTGTGACAGTTAAACGGCTTCCCAGTTAATCCTCATAAACAAAGTAAATAATCTCGGAAAAACAACTAGTAAAAACGTGTAAAATCAATTGTTTCTACATTCTCTCATCGAGGAACGTCTTGACAGCACTTGACAGCTCAGCTCAGCTCCACAGTTTTGGGTTTCCAACTCTTGTTCCAAAAATATACCTCGATCTTTCTTGACAGTTATTAGTGGAAGTCCAATGATGTCCGAAATAATGCATCGGTACATGCCCTGTGGTTTTTAGTTAGTAGGGTATTTAATTTTGAACCTTAAAAAAATGAGTCGCTGGCGTCCCGCTTCCATTTGCAGATGTGAAACATCAAAACTATTGGTATTTATAGAAAATATTTACGAAAGGATTCCTTATTTTATGGAATATTCGATTTTTTTATAAAAAAACCTATTGGAATTCCACTTAATTGAAGTTATTTTACTTTTTCATCAACTCAGTCGCAGGACGTCCACAGCTGAATATATATACATATGTATAATACACCTAGATGGATCATGGATCTCCAAGTTCATGATCATTCATTATCATGAGGGGTTATTGCTATACTCACCACGCCTGGCAGACGGGTTGAAGAGCGCAGTACGGGATGTTGATAAACGAAAAGACGCTGCTGCCTTATCTTCTGGAAGTATCCCATGGCAAATTCTTACTTTATTCTTACGTATTCTCTTTACATGACTAGTAAAGCGTAGTGACGGTCACTGCGACCAGACAGCGCTGGTCTAAACCCTCGCATTATTATTAGTTTGTTTAGGAGGGGCATCCAACAAGATGTTTCACATCAAAAAGTGTAATAAGATGCCATTTTCTACATAACTTTATTAGCAGTCACTATCAATCGTATTTTATTATATCAAAAATTGTATTTTCATTATGTCCAATTAAAAGCTTCATACATAACTTGAGGATCAATTCAATATTTATAAAATAAATATTCTAAAAAAAATCATGTATTGAGTAAAACCAAATTAACAGAGTGCGTTTGGCTCTGACTCCGAAACTAGTATTATTATTATTATATTTACAAGGTTACCTGTATATCAGGAGTCAGCTCCTTCCAGTTTTGATTAATGTCTAAAAATTATTTATCTTTATTAAAGCTATACACATATATTATAATCTCCCTATTTATGGCTAATCCGAATGTAGTTGGTAACCTTGTCATAAGGTCCGCTTAAAATATTCTGGTTGTGCTGCCATCTATCAACGAGTAGGTAGCGAAAGTAAAGTAAAATAGCCAGCTAAATAAGATAGATGTCGTTACAACATTGTGCTTATTTAGCGACATCTGTCAGTAAAAAAACTTTTTCCATATTTTTATGAGTTCTATTGTACAGTCCACAGAACAGAGAAAAGGTTGAAAGAGTACCTTAAAATGGGCATAAAATCATAAAACTAATTTTATTGATATTAACTTTATTCTGATCGCTACATGGTTCAAAGTTCAAAAAAATCAACAGTGATAAAAAATGAATATTTAGTATGTCCACTCAGCCAGAGATGGCGCATTTGCCAAATATTTTTTATAGTGTCTATTCCCAGGAAATAAGATTACTAATACAATGGCTACTTTTTCTACTCATCCAGAGATGGCGTTTTTGCCAAATATTTTTTATAGTCTCTATTCCCAGGAAATACGATTACTAATACAATGGCTGCTTTTCTTGATTGCTTGATAATCCACAACACAAAGCCACTCAACAATAGATGGCGCTATTGCTATATTTATTTGACGGTTTTGCATTTTGAACAAAACTAACAAAAAAACAATAAAATATTGCTTACCGGTGATATGATATGCCCCCTTTCGTTAAATTTTTGGTTCGGCTTTCGTTTTTACACTCTAAAACGGCACAATACGGCATTTTTATATTTTTTTTGTTTTTTTTTTAAGTACGTTTACACTGCTAAATTAAAACACGACTGAAGTAAGCGGTGCTTGAAGTGCGCAGTACTGCGCCTATAGTTCGCGCAAAACTTCTTGAGCTCTGTGAAGTTAGCTTCAATGACTGCGCAGTACACAGTTTTTAGGGCGTTGAGGGGAAGGAATGATAAAAGGGGTGCGAGAGGGGCTCAGTCAGTGAAACTAGGGTTGCCAGCGCGAGTTTTGGTGTATTTTCGTTTTATCTAGCACACATTTTACTATGCATCTATTTATTTTTCAATTATTAAAACAAACATATTTAAAAAACAATTATTATATTAAATTAAGGATCTTTTAAAGGGCAATGTATACGCTTCTACAACAAACTCCCAAGTGAGTTGCAGAAGTTATCATTGAATAAATTCAAAAACATTATTAAACGCAATCTGTGCAATAAAGCTTATTATAAAATATCAGATTACCTAGAGGACAAAACCACTTGGGACGGAATCTGCTCCAACTCCGTCAAACGTAACATAGACAAAATAAAATTGTTAAATGATGACTATAACGACCGAGTTAGGTTCTTCTGTTCACTTCTTTTCCTAACTCGCGTGTCATCTGAAGTGAACAGATTCAATTATGTGCTTTATTCTATTTATTTGTGTTGTTTTATTTTGTAATTTGTGACGCGTCAATAAGGTCCATGCGGCCGCACTGAATAAAGTATTTTTTGATTCTTGATTCTTAATAAAAACTTAAATGCTAGAACAAATTCACCTTTACTTATCGCAAGAAGCCAATTTTTTAATACAAAATGTCTACTATGTGGCAAGATTATTTATAACCTAGTTGGCAATATTGAATGAACATGTGAACATGCGCAACTTTGCATTTGCCGCAACGTTCACAGAGCTCAAGAAGTTTTGCGCGAACTCTACTAGGTGTTACGCGAGCCCCGCCTACTTACGATTTCCATGCAGGTACAGTCAGCGTCAAATTGATATGAGCCTCTAGAGTAGTCAAAATGATCTTAAAAACATAAAAGCAATTTGATATACGCAGTTCGAATCATCATATTGTTGCAAGCACCTAAGGTGTTCAAAATATCTTACTACTCATTGTTTCATATTTATGTATATGAGCAATCAGGATGTTCAAAACTATCTTAGTAAACAAAGATCTCAAAGTTATCTGTGCATAAAATGAACCTTTAATTTTTTTTAATAATAACAGAATTCATATACCTATTTCCATAGTGCATTTAATAAAAACAAAATAAAACCACAGATAATATAACTATAAACACTAGTAATAAAACTAACGACCCTTATTAATAAAATGCCTTAAATTTAAATAAAATGCCTCTTATTGCTAGAACCAACGTAACATATTCCCATAAGGTTATGATATACAGGGTGAGTTTTTTTCAGGGCCACTGAGGGCAAGTCTGAAACCGTGGGAGTTATCGAAAAGTTATGTTAGGAGTTACAAAGTCGCCGTACATTTATTCATTTATTATCGACCAAAGAACCCACAAATGCAAAAAAAAATTCCAAAAACTCACTTTTTCAGAAAAACTTAAAAAACTCTTCGTTTTTTTAAATGCAGAACTAATTTTTATCAAAATCGAGCACGTAACTCCTAACATGGCTTTTCAATAACTCTCACAGTTTCAGACTTGCCCTCAGTGGCCCTAAAAAAACTCACCCTGTATATCAAAACCTTAGGGAGTATGTTACGTTGGTTCTAGCAATAAGAGGATTTTATTTAAATTTAAGGCATTTTCATTTAAATTTAAGGCGGGTCGTTAGTTTTATTTTATTTTTATTAAATGCACCATGGAAATATATGAATTTTGTTATTATTATAATTTTTTAAAGGTTCATTTTATGCACAGATAACTTTGAGAGCTTTGTTTACTAAGATAATTTTGAACACCCTGACTGCTCATATAAATATGAAACAATGAGTATTAAGATATTTTGAACACCTTAGGTGCTTGCAACAATATGATGATTCGAACTGCGTATATCAAATTGCTTTTATGTTTTTCAGATCATTTTGAGCACTCTCATGTCAATTCGACGCTGACTGTACAACATCATCATTATCAATATGAATGATAAGGCATTTTTTTATACTACTAAATGACGAGACAAGTCGTAGGCCCACCTGATGTTAAACGGTAACCTCTACCTATAACAATGTCGCGGCACAGATAATACACTACACGGCCGCGGTGATCACGTTCACTAAGCACGTGACCAACGCTGCACTGCAATGCGCCCGTCACCCTGAGACTAGAGTTGTAAGGTCTCATGTGCCCGTAATTTCACCGGCCCCCTTGCCCTTCAAACCGGTACTCAGCAATGAAGACATTACTGCTTGGCGGCAGAAATTGGTATGGTGGTAGTACTTTTCCAGATGCACCTTTCAGAAAAAGTTCTACTACTACTAAACAACTGCCTGCTCCAATTGAATGAAAGTTATGTTTATTTTGTCACTCTTCTAAATTTCTGTTTCCCATTCTGATTTTGGGTAGATTGTCCAAGTTTTGTGATACAAACTAAAGAATGATTTGGATTTTGATCCGTGTGAAACAGTAGACTTCTTTTACGGCCAGCGTCTTTCCCTGTACCAACATCCCGTACTGCGCTCGCCAACCCGTGGTGAGTATGGCAACAACCTCTCATGATCAGTTCTTGATCCTTGAGGGAGGCCTTTGTCCAGTAGTCAGAGGACATCCTACGGCTGAGATGATGATGATGATGATGATTCTACCGCTTAAGGTTAAGGGAATAAAATATACTGTTTTATAACCTGAATTAATTTATTGGGATCTTTATATTTGACAACAAATTGACGAATTACTTAGAAATTTACAAAACATGTTACAGTAAATTTAATCTAATAATCGCAGTTTATAAATTCATATTTTAATCTAAGAACAATACATTTTTACAAGTAAGAACTTAAATTGAGAACATGAGTGTTGGAATTAAGAAAACGAGTTTCAATTTCGAACAACACCCAACAGACAAAATGTCTATTTAGTCTTACCGCAGTTTTGTCGTCACAGATTGTCTCACGATGTTATATAGGTAAATAATGCTGGACATTTCACACAGCAGCATCTAGCCCCAAAGTAAGCAGATCTTGTGTCATGGGTACCAGATAGTTGATGGAATTATTTTTTATAAATAATATACTTATCTATCATACATAGAACCCGTACATACCATTGAGACCCGAGACATGTTATGATGTTAATTATTTAACAATATTTAAAACGAAAAGGGTAGGTTTTGTAGTTTAGCATGATTAAGTTACTAAAATAAAGCAACGAAATATTGTACGCTGCCTCATGGAATCCAGTGATAGCCAAGTGTACTCGGCGTGAGAATCAAACTGAGTGTGCTGATACAGTTAGCGTAGTGTGCTGTCCGAGGTTTTGCAACAGGCGATCGTTGTTGTCAAACGTCAATTTTGTATTATGTCTTGTCTTTTTATTTTATGGCTTTTTGTGTTTTGGTTTAACACAATTCCGCCAGTGTCAAGTTAATTTATAAATTCGTAAGTTATTTAGCTAGCCATGTCGGTGGCCATCAAATTGAATAATCAATATAGGGGGCGTAAACTTTTATAAAATACACAAAATTAATTCTAGCGCAGAATGCGGTTGACAGTTGATCATTTTGTATTATGTTCTCTAATGCAATAAATGCAAGGAATTGACATTTGACAGCAACAATCACCCGTTGCAAACCCTGTCGCGAGATACGTAACCACCCTGCCGGTGTGAACCGGCCTTAATCTCAAGTTCCTAAAATTATGAAGACCAAGTGAGGGTAGTCTAAAAATACGCCATTTGCTTTGCTGCCTCCAACATGCCAGTATTCCCGCGACTTGGTTGCAATCCTGTCTAAACGTAGGGCAATAATAAAGGTAAATAACGTGATAAAAAACCAGTATTATAAAAAAATTAATATGTTTTTAGCCGAGACAACCGTGTGCAAGCTGTGGCACCCTGTAATTGGGAGAGCACAGGTATCAATATATTTTATTTTGATAATGTGAAAATCATGTCTTCTATTCTGTTGGGCGTCCTTTATTAATAAATAAATGTGTAAATATGTTGTCGTGATCGCGAAAGGTTAAAAAATACTAATATAGTAGAAGCGAAAGTTCAAAAAATACTAATATAGTAGGTACACACCCTACATAAATGTAGGGTGAATTACTATTTCCTATGAATCACTAAGTTTATTAGCACCTGATTTAACATTTCGAGACTCAAACCATAGAATATTTACAAATCTAAGTTCTTAAATCTAACCTAACATTGAATAATTGACCTAAATTATGTTGCATTAAAAATAATGCTAATTATTGCTATTTGTAATTCAAAAATCTAGTTACCTGATTTGGAATGCTATAAATTTTCCTACTTACTAACAAGAATAATCCAGAATAAAATTTAGGAATTAGAAAGTTAATAAAATTGTACACTACCTGGTTACCATTTCAATATCATAATAATATCAAGATTAAACAATTAATAATTTATAAAATAATGTAATACTTAAATAACGACTAATGTTTATGGTCACAAAAATACAATAATTTAATTTGTACTGATTGGCTAGATTTTCGTTTTATTTCAAATGAATAGTCTGATGACGATTTGAAAGGTACTGAGATGGCAAATAAATAAAATACAGTAAAAATTATGTGTAAGTAAAACTAAAAAAAACATATTTTTATTCTTTACCTAATTAAGCTCTTTCATGAGAAATCAGATATATTATTACTAAGATCTCGTGATTGTAACGATTTAGAATGCTTGTTAGATATGTGTTACAATCTACTTTTTATACTGTAATTTTTTAATTCGTCCTAAAATTGTGACGTGACCAAAGTCAATAAATGATTTAATTAGAAATAAAACTAATTTCGGAACTGTTGTTTCATAATTTCTAGAAGTGAAATTGCAAAATACCTGTCGTCACACAAGGGCCCCGGGAGGAGGGAGTAGCTGCGACAAAAAGATCTTTCTGTTTGTTGAAGGTATGGATCAAAAAACATGTAAATAGTGTGAAGTTATTCATGGAAGGCCCCTAAATGATTTCAATAAATAAAGAAATATTGCAATGCCCTTTGTACTCATATATTGTATTATTTAATTCCTTTATTTTATTGTTCTATTTTTTTATGTGGTGTGCAATAAAGAGATTTCTATTCTATTCTTTTACTGTGCCAGAGCGACACCGCACCGGTGTGCTTCGACCTTCATGCGTGGTGTATAACATTAGTATATCACACAATCCTAGGATATAGCCCAAATTACAATGAGATATATAAACCAATTAACATTTTATGTACAAATAATACGAAAAACCGACTACATTAATCGAATTATTTCTAGTCTAAATATACATAAATATTGATGTCGATTCTGTTTACACACTCCCTACCTAAAGCTAATTAAAATTTTACGCATGACCTTGATTTTACGCAAACCGTTTGTGCCGATCTAAAATCAACAAGGAAGAATTTGACCTAATTTTACGTTGACAGTTCCAAATTTAGAAACGTCAAATCTCTAATTATAATCAGCTTTAGGGAGTGCAACAACAGAATCGACACCATTATATTATAATTTCATAGTATAATCATTACGTCCTATTTACAAAATGTAACAAACTCGCCAGATAAAACCACATTTATCAAAACACACCGTACAGTAAAAGACATAAGAACTATATCCCTATAAAAACCTAACCTTCATCTATGACCTATCATACTTTTACAATCATTCTCTCAAACATTAACAATTTACCTATTACAGTTGCCATATTTAGATATATAATGCCGAGTTTATTTGACTATAAGCCTGAGCGTTTTGTCTACGCTTTAGTTTTGACAGTGAATATTTTTTAGTACGACTCAAAACTCAACAGTCCGTAGGCAAGATGTATGAGAATTCCCAAATATTCTAAACTATCATAGTCTTTTTGATCTAGGCGACAGTAACAGTGAACAGCTTTTATGTAGTGTCACAAGAGTCTAGTGATCTAGTCTTATCAATCTCAGGCAATGACAAACTCCAGACGTCATTGAGAAAAACAAATCGGTCGTTTTAACTGATGTGGTGATATTGGTGGCGATTCTGTTGTTGCACTAACTAGCTAAAGCTAATTAAATTCACGTAAAACGGACTAAAATGACATTAAACTATTATACAATATAGTTAGCGCTGTTCTAAAATTAAAACGTAACTATTATACCAAATTTAACACTGACAGCTCTAAATTTAGAAAAGTCATATCTCTTATTATAATATCTCTTATATAAGTTTTAGGAAGTGCAAAACAGAATCGTCGCGGTTTAATTTAGAAATAGGACGTACATAGTGCGCTCGACATGACAGTTCAGCTAAGTGACAAGATGGTCTTCTGAAAACCTTTATTTTTAGACCCCCGACCCTTACCTCGATATTTCAAGGTCGCTAAGGTTGTACAGTCACGGAGGACAATACACAACACACCCCGATGGTTCTGGTAGTT
Source organism: Pasiphila rectangulata (assembly GCA_963082625.1). Lineage (NCBI taxonomy): Eukaryota > Metazoa > Arthropoda > Insecta > Lepidoptera > Geometridae > Pasiphila > Pasiphila rectangulata. The sequence goes on along the minus strand of OY720252.1, from coordinate 16,891,879 downwards.
CAGGTGGAGATACCAGCCCCGCCAGAATTAGAATTAGACTCCCGACGCACAAAAACAGTGTTATAAGTTACTATTTGTGGCATCGTAGGTCCAAAGTGGCAGAACCGGTTTTGATTAGTTATTTTCGTGCGACTTGATCGAGAGTTATTAAAATACATTTATCCGGTAGAAGACACACAGTCTTCCCGGGACCATGCTTGATGAAATCTAGGTGAAACGTCGGGAAATAATAAAGGTAATTTACGCGATATGTTAGTCTGTAAGGTATATGTTTTACGACCTTTATAAGGTATTTTTATACGTACGTGCGGTTTGAGACGCCTTACCTTGCACCACACAGATTTTTAACTAGCACGTAGGTAGGTAATGTTTTCAAGGTTATATTTATGAATAAATGATTGATGATAAATATCCGGATAAATGTATTATAATATTGTGTTGTGATCGCGAAAGTTTAAAAAAGACAATTAATCGAGAATGTTCTAGAAATTCTAATCGGCCATTTGAAGGATCACCTCATTTCTAATCGTGTTAATGTTTGTATATTATTATGTTACCGGCCAAACTCGATTTCAGGACAAACTAGTTTAGCCTAGGCTAAACTAGTTCTTTTCCTAATTACCTACTGTCTCTAAATCTCGGTTCTGCCACAGGCAGTGTTTTTGGATGGTTGTAAGAAAAACCTAATAACCTACTGTCTCTCCATCTCGGTTCTGTCACAGGCAGTGTTTTTATTTTATACATTTCCTAAATAGCTTCGGAATTGTATATAGGAAGAACTAGTTTAGCCTGGGCTAAACTAGTTTGTCCTGAAATCGGGTTTGGCCGGTAACATATACATATAATGTTGTAGTATTTACATAACAGCACAGCCCGACGAGGCATCCTCCTTCACCGGGAGCGGCGCCCTTGGCACGCTGTCCACCGCTGGAGTCGGCTCGGGCAGCACGTTAGGGGAGTCCTTCCTGACGACCTGTTTCTTCTGAACGTCTACTTTCGGCGGCAGTTTGCTGTCCAAGCTGTTCACGTGCATCAGCTGCGGCTGCGACTCCTGGAGGGAGCCGGCGCTGGACGTGCGCACGCGGGTCTTCGTGAGCATGGACAGGCGCCGCTCGCGCGTGTTGATCACCGACGTGAGGAAGGGGATCTGGTTGCTGATGGCCAGCATGAACGGTTTGTAGCCGTAACTGGAAAGAGGAAATGACATACAAATCAGATATGTGCTAGTCGCGCGCATGAACGGTTCCGTACCATTTTTCAATTAAAATCATGTAACTCACGAGTCATTTGAAAGTGAAACGCACTTTCAAATGACTCGTGAGTTACATACAACAAAATCAGGTTTGTTGTAAGGGAGCCCACAACGAACGTGATTTTGATTAAGTATTTGTGTCCTTAAATATTTGCTTTATTCTGTTTTTAGTATTTGTTGTTATAGCGGCAACAGAAATACGTCATATGTGAAAGTTTTAACTGTCTAGCTATCAAGGTTCATGAGATACAGCCTGGTGACAGACAAACGTGTCGGGTCCCGTTTTTACCCTTTGGGTGTGGAACCCTAAAAAATGCTAGACTCATCACACAGCACCGTCTAACTCTAAAGTAACTACAGTTTATGTTGTGGATGATTATTTTTTTGTAAAAACATACTAAGCATACATAGAAAACACCAAGATCGGAGACAAAAATCTCAAATAGGTAAACATTTGTCCTCCGACTGGGATCCACTCAATAGTGTTTGAAAGAGCGTTATAAAATAATACAATTTTTTTTTCATAACAAAATAAACCTTTACTAGTTTTCACGTTTTATTTATAAAACAAGTGAAGACTTCCCATGGTAAGATAATATTCAATAGATTGCAAAATATCGAAAGAGTTTTGCTGAGACGGCGCACGGCGTCGAGGCTGACGTCACTGGCGCGCGCCGCATTGCGCGTGCGCAGGATACATACCACTCGGCGTCGGTCCACGCGCACACATCCTGCAGCACGCGCCTGAGACGGCGCACGGCGTCGAGGCTGACGTCACTGGCGCGCGCCGCATTGCGCGTGCGCAGGATACATACCACTCGGCGTCGGTCCACGCGCACACATCCTGCAGCACGCGCCTGAGACGGCGCACGGCGTCGAGGCTGACGTCACTGGCGCGCGCCGCATTGCGCGTGCGCAGGATACATACCACTCGGCGTCGGTCCACGCGCACACATCCTGCAGCACGCGCCTGAGACGGCGCACGGCGTCGAGGCTGACGTCACTGGCGCGCGCCGCATTGCGCGTGCGCAGGATACATACCACTCGGCGTCGGTCCACGCGCACACATCCTGCAGCACGCGCCTGAGACGGCGCACGGCGTCGAGGCTGACGTCACTGGCGCGCGCCGCATTGCGCGTGCGCAGGATACATACCACTCGGCGTCGGTCCACGCGCACACATCCTGCAGCACGCGCCTGAGACGGCGCACGGCGTCGAGGCTGACGTCACTGGCGCGCGCCGCATTGCGCGTGCGCAGGATACATACCACTCGGCGTCGGTCCACGCGCACACATCCTGCAGCACGCGCCTGAGACGGCGCACGGCGTCGAGGCTGACGTCACTGGCGCGCGCCGCATTGCGCGTGCGCAGGATACATACCACTCGGCGTCGGTCCACGCGCACACATCCTGCAGCACGCGCCTGAGACGGCGCACGGCGTCGAGGCTGACGTCACTGGCGCGCGCCGCATTGCGCGTGCGCAGGATACATACCACTCGGCGTCGGTCCACGCGCACACATCCTGCAGCACGCGCCTGAGACGGCGCACGGCGTCGAGGCTGACGTCACTGGCGCGCGCCGCATTGCGCGTGCGCAGGATACATACCACTCGGCGTCGGTCCACGCGCACACATCCTGCAGCACGCGCCTGAGACGGCGCACGGCGTCGAGGCTGACGTCACTGGCGCGCGCCGCATTGGTCGTGCGCAGGACGGCGAGCGCGTCGCGCAGCACGATCGCTATGATCGCCGCCCATTCTATGCAGCTCGCTTCTGTCATCAGTTGGAGGAAGTATCTGTGGATGAAAGATACAAAATTACTATAAAAACCAATAAGTTTGGGCACGCTTTTACATTCGAAAAGCGTACCCAAATTCTAAGACGACACAGTCAGAACAAAGTTTAGCTTTGGAACACTGGTTACCAACCTACTACCTAGTTCTAAGTCTAGTGGGGGATACCAGATCTGCACTGAACGTACCGCGTTGTGGTGTAATGTTCATTGTCGCCGTGATACTACCCAGACCCAAACCAGCCTAACTCCTTAAAATACCTGAGAAGGACTCCATGAGCATCCCTGAACGGGATACAGATGTTGTCGATATGGCAGGGTTTAGGAGAAAAATACAGATAAAGATTTCTCTTGACTCTACCCACCGGATTGGAGATAAAATAATTGTATAGGGTATACAGGGTGTAATCGTTAAGTGTGCACAGGCGATTATTCCGTAACTATTGCAGATATCAAAAAACTTTAAACTGATATCGAAAGTACTTTACCTAATGAGTAAAATGACATTAATAACTTTTTAAAAATAAAACGAGAAATATCAAAAAAAAAATACATTAATCACTCCCATACATTTAGTATGAGATAGTAGAAAGGTTTTAGTTTCCTTATTTTAAGTGGAATAGTACCTACTCATTTTACCCTTGTCATTTTATAATTATGTACGATATGAAGGTATTAATGAATTTCAAGTAGATACACGTGTAGATTAATTATCTTACCACTTCAAATTTATAATAAACCTTGTTTCCATATTGTATTGATTTGAACTAGCTGAAAAGCAACATACTAAATAAAAACAAAAAGAAAGATACTCTTTGGTGTTCGTTCTAAATTCAAATTCTTTATCGCGGGTTCTCGTTCCCGCCAATTTATTGTATTTTTCAATTTGCGTTAATAATCGTGATTGTTGCATTTATTGATTGAAAAATGGCATATTCCAATACAGAAAAGAGGGACATGTTAAAAATGTACTACAAACATGATTGTAACAATAGGGCGGCCATTATCGCCTACAGAAGAGAGTACCCAGATAGAGAAGTTCCTTCTGGTACGTATTTACGTAAGTTGGATAACAATTTGATAAATTATGGATCTTTTAACAGAAAAAAAGGTTCGAGAACAAGAGCTCCGGAATTTGATAATGACTTAGATAACAATATTATTAACTACGTAGTAGATAATCCACAAGAATCAACGCGTTCAGTGGCCCGATCATTTCCAGTGTCCCACAATTATGTACACAAGTTATTAAAAAAACACAACTTCAAAGCATTTAAGATAAAACCTACTCAAACGCTGCACAATGATGATCCTGCTCGTCGGCTGGTCTATTGCAATTGGCTAGTCAATAATTATGTCAATGTAAGGTCAATTTTATGGACCGATGAAAGTAATGTTTCAAACTGCGGCATTTACAATAGAAAAAACTCGCATTATTGGTCAATTGACAATCCTCGCTTAACTACTGAAGTTAGAGCTCAGGTGCGATTCTCAATTAATGTGTGGTGTGGTATTCTTGGAGATCGGATCATTGGGCCATATTTTTACAGTGGAACCTTAAATGGACAGAGATATTTCTCCTTTGTACAAAACGATATGCCAAGTCTCTTAGAACCAATTCCAGACGATGAAAGAAGGTCGATAATTTTTCAACAAGATGGAGCACCTGCACATAATACAAATGTTGTAATGAATTTCTTACGAAACAATTATAATGGCTTAATAGCCAATAATAGTGCAACCCCTTGGCCTGCCAGATCCCCGGATCTCACGCCTTGTGATTTCTTCCTATGGGGATTTGTCAAAGACCACGTGTACGCTGAGAGAGTACACAGCCTAGAAGAGTTACAGAATCGTGTACGTCGTGCAATTGCTTTAATTAATCCGCAAATGTTAAGGAAAGTTCATTTAGAAACTGTAAATAGAGCTCGTCATTGTATTGCACAAGGAGGACGTCACTTCGAACATATGCTTTGAACACAAAATTTTGTACTTACTAAGAAATAAAATGTATGGGAGTGATTAATGTAATTTTTTTGGATATTTCTCGTTTTATTTTTAAAAAGTTATTAATGTCATTTTACTCATTAGGTAAAGTACTTTCGATATCAGTTTAAAGTTTTTTGATATCTGCAATAGTTACGGAATAATCGCCTGTGCACACTTAACGATTACACCCTGTATATACATAATGTGAATTGTGAATTACGATTTTTTACGTACTTCAATCTGTTTTTCTGAAATAAATATTATGTTTATGGTTGTACAGATCACTTGCCTGAGTCGCACGTGCGCGGTGTTGTCGCCCCGCTCGGCCTGGTGGTGGTGCAGCCTCTCCATGAGCGCCGCGTAGCGCCGCTCCTCGCCCGCCTCGCCGACCCACGCCACGCCGCCCTCGGCCACGCTCCCGGCGGAGCTGTGGTGACATTATGTTTATGGTTGTATCACTTGCCTGAGTCGCACGTGCGCGGTGTTGTCGCCCCGCTCGGCCTGGTGGTGGTGCAGCCTCTCCATGAGCGCCGCGTAGCGCCGCTCCTCGCCCGCCTCGCCGACCCACGCCACGCCGCCCTCGGCCACGCTGCCGGCGGAGCTGTGGTGACATTATGTTTATGGTTGTATCACTTGCCTGAGTCGCACGTGCGCGGTGTTGTCGCCCCGCTCGGCCTGGTGGTGGTGCAGCCTCTCCATGAGCGCCGCGTAGCGCCGCTCCTCGCCCGCCTCGCCGACCCACGCCACGCCGCCCTCGGCCACGCTCCCGGCGGAGCTGTGGTGACATTATGTTTATGGTTGTATCACTTGCCTGAGTCGCACGTGCGCGGTGTTGTCGCCCCGCTCGGCCTGGTGGTGGTGCAGCCTCTCCATGAGCGCCGCGTAGCGCCGCTCCTCGCCCGCCTCGCCGACCCACGCCACGCCGCCCTCGGCCACGCTGCCGGCGGAGCTGTGGTGACATTATGTTTATGGTTGTATCACTTGCCTGAGTCGCACGTGCGCGGTGTTGTCGCCCCGCTCGGCCTGGTGGTGGTGCAGCCTCTCCATGAGCGCCGCGTAGCGCCGCTCCTCGCCCGCCTCGCCGACCCACGCCACGCCGCCCTCGGCCACGCTGCCGGCGGAGCTGTGGTGACATTATGTTTATGGTTGTATCACTTGCCTGAGTCGCACGTGCGCGGTGTTGTCGCCCCGCTCGGCCTGGTGGTGGTGCAGCCTCTCCATGAGCGCCGCGTAGCGCCGCTCCTCGCCCGCCTCGCCGACCCACGCCACGCCGCCCTCGGCCACGCTGCCGGCGGAGCTGTGGTCACATAACGATAGCTTGTTTAGCCTGTAAGCTGCTCAGTGGCGCCGCGCCGATATGCGACAACTGGCACGCGACCTCGTCTAGGTTCCTCGACAGTCTAAGAGTCAGTGGCGCTAAAACCGCGTATTTAGACGGCTAAAACTATAGCTACACTACTCTCACATATGTAAAACGCTTCGGAAAGAACAGAGACAGGTAGCGAACGTTTATTCAACTAATCGTCCAAATAGTTTTGTTTACAAATACATTCTGAGATCGCGCGCTTTGTGTTATTTTTCGTTGGAAAATATTGTAAACAAAATTATTTTTATATTTATTTAATTTTTCGTCAAATTATTACTAATTTTATTATTACAAAATTGTTTTTTCCATATGCACAAGCACAAAATTATTTTTTACTTCTATTCCGAAAACACTTTAATTGGAAAAAGTAAAACTTTGCCTCGGTAGAATTTATTAACTACATAATTATGTAATCAAGCATTGGTACGCGGGGGGGTACCAGAAAAGGAGGCGAAGGCCTCAAAAGGTCACCAAAGGTCAAAAATGTAATTTTTGGGTTTTTGGACGTATTTGACCATATGAAGACTTACTTTTTTTGGTGACCTTTTGAGGACACAAGAACTCCGGTCCCTGTGACCGTGTATAGTTGATATAGTTATTTGAAAACTTTTTTTCCAAGTGAGGGAAAGAAACGAACAAGAAACCTCACTCTTTCACTTCTATTCATTGTTACAAAATTTGTCTTAATATTATGCTTAATTTAATGTCCGCAAGGATATTGGATGATTAGGATATTGCAAGATGACATCATTTGTTATCGCGGTTGAACCGAGCAACACTCGGCCAAGGGTCAATATCATTCAAATAAGCATCTATGGAGTAATAAGCTTTTCCTATGAGATTTTTTGTTTTATAAAAAGCTTAAACTTATGAATCGATAGTTCTTTCGCCTCAGATGGAAGCTTGTTATAGAAACACACACAGTTTCCCATAAATGATTTATTTACTTTTAAGCCTAAATTTAGGGATGTGCAATTTATTTTTGTTTCTTGTGTTTATGCTATGCACACCACATCTCTTGATCAAATTAGTTATATTTTTGTGTGCGTACATTAAGTTTTCATAAATATATTGCGATATAACAGTTAAAATGTTGATTTCCTTAAATAGTGAATCGCGAGGTTTCATTTTGTAAATGGTACTACGAATCGCCCTTTTTAGAAGGACAAAGATTGTCTGTATATCGGCCGCCCTTCCCCAGAGCAGAACACCATATGACATCACACTATGGAAGTAGCTACAATAAACCAGTCTAGCTGTAGCTTCATCAGTAATGTTCTTATTGTTCTAACTGCACAAGCTGCTGAAGTAAGCCGACCTGCAAGTGCATCAATTTGAAATTTCCATTGAAGGGTAGAATTTATGTGTATACCTGAAAATACTGTGGTATTGACCGGATTGAGCATTTCCCCGAACCAACATTATTTTTTTTAGGATATTGTTTTACTCACTTACGGCGCGCAGACTTGGTCACTCACCAACACACAAAGGTCCAAACTCGAGGTTTGCCAACGGACAATGGCGCGCAGTATACCCGGAGTAAAACGCATAGACCGTATTCGTAATACAGCACTGCGCTCCAAAACTCAAATTATCGACGTAGCTCAAAAAGTTGCAAAACTTAAATGGAGCTGGGCTGGTCATGTTTGCCGAATGCCCGAAGACCTGTGGGCAAAGATCACCACTCAGTGGAGCCCCGACACGGTGAGGCGCCGCGGCAGACCGAAGAAGCGATGGCGTGACGAGTTAGACCGGCATAACAGCGCATGGTTCGAATTGACGGCGGATCGGGATTCATGGAGAGTTGGAGGGGAGGCCTTTGCCCAGCAGTGGGACACTTATGGCTAATTGTAATTGTAATTCTTTTACATTTGATATGGATTTTTTTTTTACTTTTTAGCATTAAGAACTAGGTTGTTCACAGTAAACCAATCGTGCACTTGTGAGAGTGAATTATTTACATCGTCGTAATTATCTTTATTCCTATCAACTTTAAAAATCAACGAAGTATCATCAGCAAATAAAACGATATCACACAAGTTTTTTGCAAAGAACGGTAGATCATTTATATAAATCAAAAAACAAAAAAGCTCCTAGAATTGATCCTTGTGGCACGCCTAATTCAATTCTTGATCTCTCTGATCTCTCGCCGCAGACCTCAACTTCGTGTACTCTATCAGATAAATACGACTGAAGTAGATCCAGAGCCTTGGTTATTTACCCATGTAAAACCTGATACTATCTATCAGATACACATACACGTACCTGACAGGTCCCGGCGACATGGGCGCCCCGGACAGAGGCAACGCGGCGCGTAGAGGCAGACTCATGTACCCGCTATCGCCGCAAAGACTGTCCGACTCCGCGGAAGATAGCACGTACCTGATAGATAGCACGTACCTGACAGGTCCCGGCGACATGGGCACCCCGGACAGAGGCAACGCGGCGCGTAGAGGCAGACTCATGTACCCGCTATCGCCGCAAAGACTGTCCGACTCCGCGGAAGATAGCACGTACCTGATAGATAGCACGTACCTGACAGGTCCCGTCAACATGGGCACCCCGGACAGAGGCAACGCGGCGCGTAGAGGCAGACTCATGTACCCGCTATCGCCGCAAAGACTGTCCGACTCCGCGGAAGATAGCACGTACCTGATAGATAGCACGTACCTGACAGGTCCCGTCAACATGGGCACCCCGGACAGAGGCAACGCGGCGCGTAGAGGCAGACTCATGTACCCGCTATCGCCGCAAAGACTGTCCGACTCCGCGGAAGATAGCACGTACCTGATAGATAGCACGTACCTGACAGGTCCCGTCAACATGGGCACCCCGGACAGAGGCAACGCAGCGCGTAGAGGCAGACTCATGTACCCGCTATCGCCGCAAAGACTGTCCGACTCCGCGGAAGATAGCACGTACCTGATAGATAGCACGTACCTGACAGGTCCCGGCGACATGGGCACCCCGGACAGAGGCAACGCGGCGCGTAGAGGCAGACTCATGTACCCGCTATCGCCGCAAAGACTGTCCGACTCCGCGGAAGATAGCACGTACCTGATAGATAGCACGTACTTGACAGGTCCCGGCGACATGGGCGCCCCGGACAGAGGCAACGCGGCGCGTAGAGGCAGACTCATGTACCCGCTATCGCCGCAAAGACTGTCCGACTCCGCGGAAGATAGCACGTACCTGATAGATAGCACGTACATACTTGACAGGTCCCGGCGACATGGGCGCCCCGGACAGAGGCAACGCGGCGCGTAGAGGCAGACTCATGTACCCGCTATCGCCGCAAAGACTGTCAGACTCCGCGGAAGATAGCACGTACCTGATAGATAGCACGTACTTGACAGGTCCCGGCGACATGGGCGCCCCGGACAGAGGCAACGCGGCGCGTAGAGGCAGACTCATGTACCCGCTATCGCCGCAGACTGTCCGACTCCGCGAAAGATAGCACGTACCTGATAGATAGCACGTACCTGACAGGTCCCGGCGACATGGGCACCCCGGACAGAGGCAACGCGGCGCGTAGAGGCAGACTCATGTACCCGCTATCGCCGCAGACTGTCCGACTCCGCGAAAGATAGCACGTACCTGATAGATAGCACGTACCTGACAGGTCCCGGCGACATGGGCACCCCGGACAGAGGCAACGCGGCGCGTAGAGGCAGACTCATGTACCCGTTATCGCCGCAGACTCTCCGACTCCGTGGAAGATAGCACGTACCTGATAGATAGCACGTACCTGACAGGTCCCGGCGACATGGGCACCCCGGACAGAGGCAACGCGGCGCGTAGAGGCAGACTCATGTACCCGCTATCGCCGCAAAGACTGTCCGACTCCGCGAAAGATAGCACGTACCTGATAGATAGCACGTACCTGACAGGTCCCGGCGACATGGGCACCCCGGACAGAGGCAACGCGGCGCGTAGGGGCAGACTCATGTACCCGCTATCGCCGCAGACTGTCCGACTCCGCGAAAGATAGCACGTACCTGATAGATAGCACGTACCTGACAGGTCCCGGCGACATGGGCACCCCGGACAGAGGCAACGCGGCGCGTAGAGGCAGACTCATGTACCCGCTATCGCCGCAGACTGTCCGACTCCGCGAAAGATAGCACGTACCTGATAGATAGCACGTACCTGACAGGTCCCGGCGACATGGGCACCCCGGACAGAGGCAACGCGGCGCGTAGGGGCAGACTCATGTACCCGCTATCGCCGCAGACTGTCCGACTCCGCGAAAGATAGCACGTACCTGATAGATAGCACGTACCTGACAGGTCCCGGCGACATGGGCACCCCGGACAGAGGCAACGCGGCGCGTAGAGGCAGACTCATGTACCCGCTATCGCCGCAAAGACTGTCCGACTCCGCGGAAGGCGTGTAAGAACCTGTGAAGAACATGTTATTTACAAAGGCGCCTTCAACTTCTAATTCTCGTGGGGGATAGGACTGCTGATGTCCAGCGTTGGGGTTATATTGTTGCGAAAGACGCTTTTTTATTCCTTTTACTTCTTCATGAAGTCTCATCAGGCACAAAACTGCACTATTGACTTTGACCACTCACTCTCTTTTGAAATAATATCTATAATGTTCCAAACAAAAAACACTTACGAGTACTTAACAGTGCTAGCTCGCCGCTGCATCCGGATTGAGCACAACGCAAGACCGCAATACTAGACAGTAAAGACACAGTAGTACATAGTACAGACTAGCAAGTAATGTCTTTTGTTGTTCCTTTCAAAAATTTGTTTCATTGCTAGCTTTATTCCGATATAGCGGTCACATCAAACATTAACGACACAACTAGACCGACTTCTTGATACTTGGCCGTTATTGAAATTAGGGCATTATCTGGCCCTAATTTACTTACTTGTAACAATGCTAGTTTTCCTCTGCATATAATAATCCGCATCTTGACTTAATACCGGATACGGCCAGGCGAAGTCCTCGTGCAGTCTCCTCAGGCACAGGACCGCGCTATCGACCTTGGCTGCGGCTTCTCTCTCCCTAGCGAGCCAGGCGACGAGGTGTAGGTCTAACGCGGCGGCCATCTTGCCCAGCGCGAGTAAACGCGCGGAGGAGAGAAGGATCCGCGCGTAGCGGTGGATCATCACGTCTATGAAGAACTCTTCGTCGGTGCAGGTTGTTTCTCTGTGGGGAATATCAGAGATCAATGCTTTTGACTTTAGAATACAAGCTTAGCATACTATTTTAACCGATTGGTCGCCCACGGTGCTGATAGCCCGAAGAAATTTCCGGCCGTGTATTGGATTGAATATGCGTACTGAGAAGCCTGGTCTTTGGTGTTGAGTCCAAAACTCACTTCGGATCGTTGTGCCGCAGCAATAAGTAATATTAGGTATTACTATTTTAACTGTTGTATAACTTATAAAATGATATTTTTTTAAAATTTTCAATATATCTTAATCTTCGACTCTTAAATAAATTATCTTTTTGTATGTACTGTGCTGTGAAGCTAGTCGCGACCGCCGGCCAGCTGAGAGGATCAATGATTGATGATTGATCAATCATCCCATTGTAAGTTATTATTTGATTTTATCCTTATGTTTTTTACATTCTATGGTGTACGTACAATAAAGGGTTAAACTACATATCTATCTATCAATGACAATGATAGGAACTTGTCCGCTCTAGCCGGCACCGACTTCTTGCGTTTGACGGTGGCGCCGCAACGCGCTATGGCGGCGCGGGTGGCTCGGCGCGCGGGAGAAGGGTGGGGGGGGGTCGTGCTGAAGCTACGGTTACAACTGCCGGCCAGCTGATCAATGACAGTGCTAAGTACATACATGTCTGCTCTAGCTGGAGCCGCCTTCTTCCGATCGACGACAGTGGTGTAGCGCGCTACGGCGCCGCGGGAGCCCGGCATGCAGGGGGATGGGGAGGTGGAGTTGTGCTGAAGCTACGGTCACAACCTCCGGCAAGCTGGAGGGATCAATCACAACGGTAGGTACCTGTCCGCTCGAGCCGGCACCGACTTCTTGCGCTTGACGGCGGCGGTGGCGCGCGCGGGCGGCGGCGCGGGCGGCGCGGCGGGCGGCGCGGCGGGCGGCGCGGCGTGCGGGGGGGACGGCTCGCGCGGCGACACGGTCGTGCTGAAGCTGCGCCCGCGCCCGCCGGCCAGCTGGAGGGATCAATCACAACGGTAGGTACCTGTCCGCTCGAGCCGGCACCGACTTCTTGCGCTTGACGGCGGCGGTGGCGCGCGCAGGCGGCGGCGCGGGCGGCGCGGTGGGCGGCGCGGCGTGCGGGGGGGACGGCTCGCGCGGCGACACGGTCGTGCTGAAGCTGCGCCCGCGCCCGCCGGCCAGCTGGGAACATACATTACACCTTAGTACTACAGCGTCATCATTTTTAGCCCGTGTCAACGCACTGCTGGGTGTCATCTTCATCATTTCAACCGGGATATCCACTGCTGGACATAGGCCTCCCCTCATGAACTTCGAAGTATTGCGGCTGAAAGCGGCCACCGCCGAACCGCAGTCCTTACCAGGTCGTCCGCCCGTCTAATTGGTGGACGTCCTACGCTGCGGTTGCCGGTCAGTGACCTCTATTACAACTCGGCCATCTGTTCTTCGAGCTTCATGACCTGCCCATTGCCAATTGCTTTTTTGCCATTGGCTTTTTTAAAACTATTTTTATTGGTGTGTATTGTATTGGCTTTTAGTTGGTGAGGGCGGTAATCAATCTTCCCGCGATCACAATAGGTGCAATCGTGTTCGAAACGTCGTCGGGATTAAAAGAAAGATAAATACCCGATAATATAGTAAAAATGTTGTGATTTTTTTGCCACTTCTTCCGGTGTTGGGTCGATCGCACGCGTCCAGTTGTAGTGTTGGCGATCTTAAATGTCATCCACCATACTGTCTGAATATGAGTCAAATAATTTTCATTACATTAATTGATAGGTGTAGGTGTCAAACTCACAGACCACGTTAAAAACACGATACTGCGCTTAAAAACGCATATAGCTGACGTAGCGTATAAAGCAGGCCAGCTCAAGTCGGACTGGGCTGGACACTGAGTCGTATGCCCCCAGAACTCTGGGCAAAAACAACCACTGATTGGGCTCCCCAACAACGACGACCATGTGGAAGGCCTAGGCGGCAATGGAGGGACGAGCTAGACTCCTACAACGAAAACTGGCACCAGAAAGCACATGATAGGGACCAGTGGAGAGAGGGAAGGGAGGCCTTTGCCCTGCAGTGGGACGAATCAGGCTTATAAATAAATAAATATTAACTGAATCACAAACCTGCATACTCCCGAGTATGACGGACAAGTCGTCGGCGTTGGGAGTGACAGTCTGCTGCACTATCTGGCCGTACTTCGCTTGCACGTTCACCGAATTCCTAGGCGAGTCCACGTCGTTCGGATCTGCAACGAATTTATCATAACACTAGCCGCACCTCGCAGTTTCACTCGCGTAGTTCCCGTTCCAGTGGGAATTTCGAAAAATCCCTTCTTTGTGCACCTCTAGGATACTCAAGGTATATGTGTGCCATATTTCAAGTCTCTAGGTCCAGTGGTTTAGGCTCTGCGTTATCTGTCAGTCACTCAGTCAGTAACGGAAGAGTTTAATATATTATACTGATTGGTGATGATGAGGGTGGGATTAGTCAACGACATATGGCGCAGCGGGCGAAGGTCCGCCTGTGACGCAAGAGGTTGCGGGTTCGCGGGAAAAAATCTGTGCAATCTGCAGATATTTGTTTAGGGTGTTTTGGATGTTTTCCTATGTAAAATAAAAAATATTTATCTATGTAGTATAACGTATGTGTAGTCCGCGCTATATAATTGCCGCGATTCCCTCGCTCGTGGTGACGGTCCCTTATTGCTGGAGTCTGGTATTAATGGTGACTAAAACTACAGTACAAAGAGATTTGGGAAGACCTCTGCGCAGTGGGACGAGATAGGCTAAATAAAAAAACATTACAGTTGAACTTGTTATACTTTCGCGATTTGTTAACATTTAATTTGTTTTTAAAATTCAGGACTTTACCGTAAAAAAGGCGTTTAATAAAGGTTCGCGATAAAATCCTGTATTTTAAAAACTAATAACAATACAGCAGATTCTCACCTATAGCTCGAAGGAACCTGACGAGGTCTCTGGCGAGGTCCCACCTCTCATGCTGCAACGCGGTATCCAGTAGCTGCGTCGCTAGCTGCCGACTAACTGCAGAACTTTCCAGATTCTACACAGTACATAAACAAAGTTGTTCATTGTATCAGTGATGACTAATGACAAATAACACAGTCAAATTCAATAAGTGTTTATTCAATAGATCTAAAAGATACATAGAATTGTCAGTAATAGAGAGAGAAAATACAACACATTTAAATCAATTATAGCACACAATTGAATTCGCTGATCTCTTCTGAATACTTTTTTCCTAGTGCGAAAGCAGCGACGAATATACTCACTCTTTCACTACTATTAATTGTAACAAAATTTGTCCAAACAAAGACAAAGATTATGCTTAATTTACTCAAGCTTAATAACACTCGGCCTTTTAACGTTTCCGCTGAATAAATAAATTATATCTATCCAATAGACATTATACCGACATAGACCGTATTCAGTAACTACGAAGAAATCTATCTATTTAATTTATTTATTAAGATAATTTCTCCAAAACTCAACATTGTTGTGATGTTATCAGAATGGGATACGAAGTGATCGTTAAAGACCACCACACTCAAAACTCAACCTAATTATGAAGTAATCAGAATGCGATACGGAGTGATATTTAAAAACCTCTTCTCTCAAAACTCGAACATTGTTGTGATGTTATCAGAATGGGATACGGAGTGATAGTTAAAGATCTCTCAAAACTCAAAATTGTTGTGAAGTTATCAGAATGGGATATGGAGTAATAGTGAGTAATAGTTAAAGATCTTTGCCTTATATATACATATAACCCAGAAAGCTGAAGCAAAATAAAATTTACCTTCTTAATCTGTAATGATTAAACAAACATTTATTCATAATACAATTTTAGCCACAAACACTGTCAAGCGAAATTAAGCCTTACCTGTAATATAATAAGATAGGAGGCGGCTGTGTCAAGCATTTTCCTTTGCAGACATTCTTGGAATAGCTCTTTGGGTTTCCCTGCGGCTGAGAAGAGATACGCCCATAGCGCTATCTCCGTCTTTCTCGCGCATTGGACAACTGTCTGAAAGAGAACGCAGAATTTTCAAATGCTATTGGACTACGTGGTATTCTAAGAACAGACTTACGAAAGTACTATACAATAACTTTTTTAATGTCTTATTATACATTAAAACTGGGTTTGAACTTTGTATTATTGACAGCTAACTTAAGTTTTTGTCTGAATTTGGGTTTTAATCGAACATTTGCATAATTTTCTTTCAAATTCAACGCTGTTAGCGTTAACGAATAAATAAAATTATTTTTATCGACTACTGACCAAGAAACAAGAAACTTATTTTATGATAAAAGCAAACGCTTTTAGCGTTAGGTACCTATGCGTCTTCCAAATGTTGAAATAATATACCTCCTCCAATATGAAACGATAAAAGTGTCACTAGTTTTACACAAAATTTAAAAACATTCCTAAGAAAGCTCAAATACGACATGGTGACATAATCACAGACATTTCCCTGATCTATTCATCTCACTGCCACCGTATATATGTTAGGTATAGGTATACATTAGCAACACCTATCTTTATCTAGAATTAATGTATGTATATACAATTGGTGACGTCTGTTTAGATACTAAGTGTACTTTTCAATTAAAGTATTAGCAACATTTTGTGAACTGTTTTTTTATTTGTTATTAAATACGTCGTCGCTGCGTTGGGCTGTATCTACGCACACAACATTTATGTTGAGCGACGCCTTTTTAGCTCAAAAGCAAAATATTTTGTTTTTACAAAACTAATATTGGATAGAAACAAGAGCTAATTATGTTAATCCAAGTTGCTAATATCAGAATGCCCCAATACCATTATAGATTTGCATTTATAGTTACAGAGTTTCATCCAGTTTCACTTTTTGTTCCATATCCTAATTTAAAACATAATGATGATTTGCCACGCCTCACGAAACAGATTTCTGCTAATATGTATCATTTAGTGTCCGTTTCTATAGCAGATATACCACTTAGTTTATCAACAGCTTTGAAGGACCATAATTGTGTGGAAGAATTTAAAATTTCGACTAACCTATCAGTTCATATTTTTTTTACTGAATGCCTTTTTTAATTACAAAAAGAAACTGGGAGAACACATTTCAGCTAACTAAAACATTTTACGAGTATTCATTGGATTTTGTGTATTTGATTTTCTCCATCGTAGTATTTATTTAACCCCACGGCGCAATGAGAGGTATGTTATTAGTTTGACCATTTTGTGTGTATTGTATGTGTTGTAGATACCAACTGGAAGAACAATTATCGAAAGACAACTTGAGGTCCCTCACCTGGAGAAAAGTCGAAGTCAATAAGAGTGTTTATTCATTAGAGCGAAAAGCTACACAGAATAGTCGGGAAACTCATGCACAAACTCAATGATGATATGCAGCTGGGTGTCCGGTATGGGTTCTTTCTTGGTCGCCTCTTTCGAAGAACTCATGAAGGAGAAGTGGCAAGAAGTTCGGGAAGGTATTCATACCTTCCCGAACCTCATGAGGTACCCCACGGCAAATAAACTCCTATTGGCTTAAGATACTAGCACTTTCGAGTAAGTCCTTACTTGCCCGTGGATGCAGTATCACCCTGCCAAGGGATACCTACTTCCGGAAGATCGGCAGCAGCGACTTTACGTGTATCGACATCCCGTACTGCGCTCGCCAACCCGCCTGCTGAGCGTGGTGAGCGTGGCAAGAACCCCCTCATGATCCGTACTTCGAGATCCATGGAGGAGGCTATGATGATGAACTTGAGTTCTCTTACCTGGAGATATACTGGAAACTCATGCACAAACTCAATAATACTTGGCAGCTGGGCGTCCGGTATCGGTTCTTTGCTGGTCGCCTCTTCCTCTAAGACCTCATGAAGGAGTAGTTCCAATGAGTGCGGGAAGTAAGCGAGCTGAGAACAGGACCGCGCGATTTCCCACGCGTGGTAGCCCAGGTTACGGCGGAGGAGCTGACGGAGGATTTGATGGAGGTATACTTGGCTCTGTAATAGAGAAGTTTGTGTTAAGATCACACTGAAAAAAAATGTGGGGTGCCGTAGAATGTTGCCCCTCTTTGTAGATGCAGTACGAATCTGCCAAGGGATACCTCCGGTAGATGGGCAGCAGCACCTTTCCGTGTATCAACATCCCGTACTGCGCTCGAGAACCCGCCTGCCAAGCGTTGAGCAAGGCAACAACCCCTCATGAGTACAAAGATCCATGAGAAGGCCTATGCCAGCTCTGGACGTGGAAGGCGCGTCTTCCGGCTGAGATGACGAGGTGTTTTCCTTTATTTTAACCGATTGAATAACAAGAGATTCTCAAGTCGTCTGTTTTTCGTAATCGCCGTTTCCTCATAACTCCATTGTCAATTAACTACCTACACATCTTTATTGATGAACTAGCCGCACTCCGCGGTTTTACCCACGTAGTTACCGTGCTCGTGGGAATACGAGGATAATATCTAGCCTATGTTACTCAGAGATAATGCATCATTCTAATGGTGAAAGAATTTTAAAATCGGTTCAGTAGTTTCTGAGTTAATTCGTTACAAACATACAAATCTTTCCTCTTTATAATCATTATTATTTCAGCCGTAAAACGTCCACTACTGAACTAAGGCCTCCCTCATGGATCTCCATCAGGGGTAGTTGCCATACACACCACGCTTGGCAGGCGGGTTGGTGAGCGCAGTACGGGATGTTGATATACGGAAAGACGCTGCTGCCCATCTTCCGGAGGTGTCCATTAGCAGGCTCTTACTGCATCCACGGATAGGAGAGGAGGGGTAACATTCTACTGCCGGCACCCCACGGCAAATCGGCCCCTCTTTATAATATTGATAGATTAATGAATTTATTTTTGTAACATTTTAAAACTTTATTAAATTTGCAGGCGACATTTCAACCTACACTTCAGCGTCAGATATCGCGTCATCGCCCATAGAGGAAACAACAGCAAATGCATATTGAAACATGAGGTAAATCGGCGAATACATCGACCGGTCAAGTTTACCCAACATAAAGTATAACGTAACTATCCGGTATTGTCTACCTAATATCCGAAGTTATGTAAAATGTGAGTCAAAGCTAAGGTTCAGCGTTCAGTTGTTGTAATTAAAGCCTAAAGGCTCCTCTCCTACCCGTGGATGCAGTAAGAATCTGCTAAGAGACACCTCAGGAAGATGGGCAGCGGCGTCTTTCCGAATATCAACATCCCGTACTGCGCTCGCCAACCCGCCTGCCAAGCGTGGTGAGTATGGCAACTACCCCTTATGGAGATCCATGAGGGAGGCCTGTGTTCAGTAGTGGACGTTTTACGGCTGAAATGATGATGATGATGATTGTAGAGGAACAAGTTTTCGTACTGTATTTAATTTAAGTTTGGTGTACAATAAAGTTATATTCATTAATTCATTCATTCATTCATTCAACAAGGTAGAGCTTACTATGTATTGATATTTGTTGTGTTTCGTAATTTTTTTTTTTTTTGCAGTTTTATAATTTTACGAGTAGGAACATACCCATTTGACAAGGCATGAACAGGTACTTTCACATAAAAATTTTACCTTAGGAATATTCCTAATTATTCCTATATGTAATATAATTATGTGAATCCTATGCTCACGTTTTCATAAAAAAAATCTCGCTAAGATTCGTAGAAGAGGACTTCAAATGTTTTTACGTGAGTCGTCGGGTCGCGGTCGGTGTCTGTCAGCAAATTTCAATCGATATATTTCTATTGGTGAAAACATTACGTAGGCACCTTTAATTTTATCGTAGCGATGATTAAATTCTTAACAGTCATATTAGTCAGTTAAGGTACATATATGTATGTATCCTTCTATTATAAGATTGGGTACACAAGTCACCTTAGAGCACATGAAAGGTTAGAAAACCAAAACACTCCTATGAGACTTCTTATCTGAATGCTCAGTCGCCATGGCCGCAATCGGCTAGGAAACATCATCATCATCATATCAGTTATCCTGTAACACAATGAAAACTAACACAGGAAACAGTGCACCACTTACTGCAAACCAATTGTATGCAATAAAGATTATTGTATTTAAAATATAGGATTATCGGGTATTTATCGCGTAATTACCTTTATTTTATTCCCGACGTTTCAACCGGATTGCACCTGGTCGTGGTCGCGGGGAGACGAATCCCATATTTTAATAATGTGTTGTGATCGCGAAAGTTTAAATAAGACTATTATTTTATTTGTATTTGTATATATGTACATACATGATGACGGCGATGATTCCTAGACGATTCCCCAGGCAGCGACTGCTTTGCCGATCAGGCGTGTGGCTAAAGAGCTAATGTGTTTTGTTGTGCCACTCCTCGGTGGCGCAACCCACTCGGGAACCCAATAGCCTACTTGACATGAAAATCAAAACTCTATTTAGTTACTCAGTTAGATAATACAAACATATATTATTGTAAATTATCTGTATTTAAAAAAATGGTAGTAGACACGTATTTTTTCCTTTTTCAAATTAATGAAACAATCGTTAGATGATGAGCACTGAATCTGAGAAGTGGGGGCTCCTGACGTCAGTGCATATAAACTGTAACGGAACGCGTTGCCGCGTGACGTCACGCTACATTTCGACTTAATGTATCGCCGTTATTTTTTAACCGACGAAGAAACGGAGTAGGTTCTCAAGTCGACGCGTATTTTACATATTTTTTATGTATAACCACGCATAACTTGACAAAGTAGTCCAATTTCGATAATTCTTTCTTAACATATGTTTATTTTTTTGTAAAAAATTCATTCTGATTTACGTTAAAAAAGAAAAATACGTGTCCAGTAGTTACAGTTAATCTACTTATCAGACTAAAAATTTAAATTTGGTATCAGTGAGTTGTAAATAGTTAGAGTAGCTATACCAAACAAAAAACGTGTCGCAACTTGATGACAGCGGGGGTGCCTGCGCGGGGCGCGCTCGCCCCCGCACACAAGTATTCGCTGCAGCGCTACACGATTAGAATGTCGTCTATCCATACCATCAATACATGCAGCGCTAGATCGCTAATAGAGAATAGTTTTCTCGCGACCAAAACGTCGTAAGCGCCGTGAATTTCGTGGCGCTTACACGTTTCGTTCAACATAGTGTAACAACATGTCGCTCTTATAGATTTTTTTCACCGCAGAAGGGACACTTCAGACAGCTATTAATGCAGTAATGTTAATGCAGTAGGTACCTATGAATATTATATTTCAAAACGTAAAAATATTTAAGTACATTAAATTAAAACGAATCGTTAAGCGTTTAAAGTCATTTTTTTTTAAATAAATTGGTATTTTATCCAACAAGTACGTACATAGGTAGGTAGGTACTTACACTAACTAGACCCCACACTTTATTTCACTCTGCCCCTCCTCTCATGCCCGTGGATGCAGTAAGAGCCTGCTAAGGGATACCTCCGAAAGATGGGCAGCAGCGTCTTTCCATATACCAACATCCCGTACTGCGCTCGCCAACCCGCCTACCAAGCGTGGTGAGTATGGCAACTACCCCTCATGGAGACCCATGAGGGAGGCCTTTGTTCATTAGTGGACGTTTTTTGGCTGAAATGATGATGATTATCTAGCCCAAAACTAAGCAGAGCTCTTGTTATGGCTACTAGATAACTGATATAATAAGTACAATACAATACATAAATACCTATTTATTTATTATTATACGTAGAAAATGACCTGAACACCCAGAACAAATATCTGCAGCGATCACTAAACATTTGTCCCAAGGCGGGAATCGAACCCACCTCCTGCATCGCAGGCGAACCTTCGCCCACTACGCCACAGAGGTCGTCAATCTATTACATTAAGAATTTGTTCAGACAACAATATAGGTACAATACAGCTTCAGTTTATAAGTAATGACGATTGCAAAAGATACCTACAGTAGGTACCTAGAGTACCTACTGTTACTGATCAGACAGACGGCATAGGGCGAGTAATATGAGTTAAAAATAATCAGTTAAACCTTTGTCGCCAACCCTTAGTAGGTACCTACACATCCCATCTGTACGAATCACTTTTCATAATCTATGATTTTCAAACAAAATGTCAGTACAATAGAAAATAATGTACAAAAATTAATTTTAGTTGGTTTTAGTTGATATTCTGTTTACTTTCCAATGATAAGTCACGCCACTATCTTTTTTCTTCGCAGTTGATTGATTAATTACACGTTTTTAACACGCAAGACGGCATTTTTAATTTGGGTTTATTCGCATGCGGTCGCGATGGGCGTCGACGAACGACTAAATGAGTTGTTGCCGGTCGGCAACAACTCATGGCGCAAACTTGTTGTTCGCGGGTGTCAATTCTATACGCTAGTAATAATACTTCAATGTTTGGTATAGTAGCGTTTTATGTTAGTATAGGTACGAGCGCACTTTCCGCACATGCTGCTATGTCGATACCCGTTGACGTAAGAGGTACATACCGTTCTATTAACAACGCAGAACGGCAGTGAGAACACCGAGCTTGAATCCGACGCGTATAGCGTGGTGTCGTTCTCGGCACCAAGCAGGATCGCATCGTCGAACAATATAGCTGCAAACAAAATTATATATAATTACATTGAAATGCAATAACATACCATTAATAACGGATTATAGTAATTTATATAGCGGATAAGCATATGATGCTTGTATTCTGATTTCTAGTATAGTGGCCGATAGTGTAAACCGTTCGGCGATGCTAACAAACACTCAAAAACTAAATACATGCAAAATGCAACTAAAACTCAGAGTAGATATTAAGATGAAAAGGCGGCGCATGATCCGTTTCACTCAGAGGGTAGATACTGAGATGGAACGGCAGCATGATCCGTTTCGCCATGAACGTGTGTCAACCACTCTCTAGCCCCAGAAAGCCACACCATACCCACAATATGACGTCACACAAAGGCAGGCAAGGCTGTCTAAACCTATATGTAAAATTAGACCCTAAAACGTACTCAGGGGGTAGATATTGAGGTGGAACGGCAGCTTAATCCGTTTCGCCATGAACGTGTGTCGTCCTGAGTCGGATGGTCTGGTCGCGTCCCGCAGTAGAACTGGCAACCACACTCTAGCACCAGAAAGCCACACCATACCCACAATATGACGTCACCAGGGCATTGCCTGCCCTGTTCAAACCTATATATAAAATTAGACCCTAATAATGTACTCAGAGGGTAGATATTGAGATGGAACGGCAGCATGATCCGTTTCGCCATGAACGTGTGTCGTCCTGAGTCGGATTGCTTGGTCGCGTCCCGCGGTAGAAATGGCAACCTCTCTCTAGCACCAGAAAGCCACACCATACCCACAATATGACGTCACCAGGGCATTGCCTGCCCTGTTCAAACCTATATATAAAATTAGACCCTAATAATGTACTCAGAGGGTAGATATTGAGATGGAACGGCAGCATGATCCGTTTCGCCATGAACGTGTGTCGTCCTGAGTCGGGATGCTTGGTCGCGTCCCGCGGTAGAAATGGCAACCTCTCTCTAGCCCTAGAAAGCCACCTCATACCCACAATATGACGTCACAAGGCTGTCTAAACCTATATGTAAAATTAGACCCTAATACGTACTCAGAGGATAGATATTGAGATGGAACGGCAGCATGATCCGTTTCGCCATGAACGTGTGTCGTCCTGAGTCGGGATGCCTGGTCGCGTCCCGCGGTAGTAACGGCAACCACACTCTGGCCCCCAGTGACCCGCACCACAGCCACAATGCTCGTGACAGCTGCGTTTGCGACGAGCCGCCGCATGCCCAGACGCTTTCGACGCACGATGCTAGGACGGTCGCTGGCAGGCAGCTGTAGGCCTGTGAATAAAACGCTTTAACTTAATTATTTTTAAAATGTTATTAATTTATTTCTAGTCTCGCGGCTTTGCACGCGTTTCTTTCGGATAGGGGTGTACCTGCCCTCGTGTTATTCCAGTCAATTTCCTACATATTTCTGATAAGTGCCTGATCGTGCGTGAACATTTAAGATTTTAAACAATATGCATTGACAGGATTGATTATTAAAGTAGGTACGAAATATTATGAGCAATGAACCAATATCCCCTAATGAGAAGACTCCTAGAAGTCTTCGCTGGTACAAAGCTGGGGTAGGTCATAGAAACCGCAGATGGATTAAAGATAATAAGGTACGATTATCGAGTCGTCATCAATGAACCATAGTTATAAATACCTAAACAATATACGAGTATAGTTACGTGTTAGTTTCCTGTAATTTGATATTTACACAGGATTTCCAACATAACAAGATGATTTTCGGATTTTCCTGCATTTTTTATACTTATGATAAATTGCCGTGGGGTGCCGGCAGTAGAATGTTGCCTCTCCTCTCTTGTTCGTGGATGCAGTAAGAATCTGACAAGGGATACCCCCGGAAGATGGGCTCAAGCGTCTTTCCGTGTATCAACATCTCGTACTGCGCTCGCCAACCCGCCTGCCAAGCGTGGTGAGTATGGCAACAACCCCCTCAAGATGGAGATCGATGACGGAGGCCTATGTCCAGCA
Organism: Pasiphila rectangulata; assembly: GCA_963082625.1. NCBI lineage: Eukaryota > Metazoa > Arthropoda > Insecta > Lepidoptera > Geometridae > Pasiphila > Pasiphila rectangulata. Next base: position 16,867,757 of record OY720252.1, on the reverse strand, counting down.
GTGAACGTGGACAGAGCAGTCTTACGGCTGAGCTGATGATGATGATGATATAGCTGCATAATAACACCTGCAGTTAATTCCTAATGAAGGCAGATTTAATTGATTCTTCATAATTAACTGAATTTAGATTTCTAAGCTCGTTTGTTGGTTGATTGGTTGGATCGATTGAAGCATCGTTAAAAATCGGATTTGTACTATACAGGGTGTATTATAATATGTGTACTAAGCCGAAAATGCGTGATTCTGTGCATTCCAAGGATCAACTTTTGTTCTACAACTTTTCAGTATTCAGTGATTTTTATTCAAGAAAACACCACGAAAGTTTTAACTTCAACAGCTGATTATATTATAATGACAACCAAAACGCCAGCTGATTCTTGACAGGGTCATTGACCTCCGCAAAGAGTTGCCGTACAGGTACAAATAAGAATACCTATAACCACACAGGTTTTTTTTTTAAATTACAAATAAAAATATTGAGAAAAAATCAAAAAAATACAAATTCCCGATTTTTTTCCTCCCAAAACTACTGGTTTTTGTGGGCATAAACACCCCCTTTCGGGACATATTATACAGCCGGTATAACAGAGAAAATATTATATTGCGCATTTTTAATGCAGTATTTTTTTAAATGCTTTCACTGCTGCTGCTGTACTGCCTTTTACACAACATTGGCCGACTGTTTTCAAGTTCACACCTACAATTCAAGTTCACGAAAATTGTATCGTGACAGAACAGTGATTATACAATATAATATCACATTGACTGGTTAGCGTGCACAGCCGTGGACTCGCAGGCAAGTTTACACCCACCGGCCGCGCAATTGGAGCAAAACGTCACATTAGGTATTCGCCTAGATTGCGTCAAGGCACGACACGCATGGAGAACCATTCTTGGTACCACTATCGTTCACCTATCGCCGATACTTACTCAAGGGCGAAACATGACAAAATACCCCCTTCAAATACACCAAATAGATCCGTATCTCATAAATAATCACGATGTAACCACGTGTCGTCCTAGATGCAGCGTTTTCACCTTCCGAAGGCTGTTCTATGAAACTGAGGATAACTGATGCAACTCCTGACAAGTGCTTTGCGCTCGCGCATGTGTGAAACACACTGCATCCGGCAGACGTTAGAACCCGAAGGCCTACACAGATTGCCTATAAAATACACGTAACAGCTGTTTCACATCCAGTGCACCCCTCGCTTCTAGTGCTCAAGTGTCTAACAATGAATACCTACGTGGCGGTTAGTGACACTTTTATACATCTTTATCAATTCGAAGAGAAAAGAAGAGTGACGTGTTTTGAATGTTGCAGATATGTTGCCTTCTGGCGCTGACCTCGTCTTCCCAAGCCGATGGAGGATTGGGCCTGGGACTTCCAGTTTACGCTCCCAAACACGCCTCAGTAGATTATTATGTGAGTACTGAGTGACCCGATTAAAATACAATTTACGAGACTTAAATCGGACACAAGTTTTAATAAGTGCTTTGTTTACAGGCTTATCCAAGATATGCTTTTGAATATTCGGTTAAAGACCCTCACACAGGAGACAATAAGGCTCAATGGGAGAAACGTGATGGCGATGTTGTAAAAGGTAATATTATATCTACTGCAAAATCTCTCTTTTGCTACTCTCTCAGTTGAGATATTGTTGGTGACACTCAATATTGTTTTAGGTGCATATTCGCTTGTGGAACCTGACGGCAGTCTGCGGATAGTCGAATACTGGGCAGATGACAAGTCAGGATTCAACGCGGTAGTCAAAAGAGTTGGCCCCAACCTCCACCCGCCGGGACCCGTTCCAATTTCCAAAGTCGGACCGGTGGCTAACTACAAACTACTGGCTGGTGCTCCTCTCTTGACTGGTCCTCTAGGTCTCGGCATTAAGGGCCCCGCTGTATCAACAGCATCGCTCATCAGAGACGCGCCGATTATCAAGCCGATACTGCCAATCCAAGTGCCAATTATCAAAAACCCAATCGGCCTAGGACCTATCGGATACCCCGGCATAATTGGTGGTGGCCTGATTAAGTCACCTGTTCTAGACCCCATCGTATCACCTTTGGGACTACCGTTGGTTAACAACCTCGGCCTTGGTGGTTGGGGCAAGGGACCACTTGGAGTATCTCTCGGACCCGTTCCTGTGATCGGCAACCTTGGAATCGGACCTAAGGGCTCTATCGGACTACCTTATGGACCCCTTGGAATCGGACCTAAGGGCTCTATCGGACTACCCTATGGACCCCTTGGAACAGTACCAGAGATTGGCGGACTTGACGGATGGAGACACTGATCAATATAAGCTAATCTTATTGCCTTGCCATGATCTTCTTGAAATATTATTATTACGGAACATGTGATTGTTATAAGTTAACTAGATATTTATATTGCTAATGATAAGTCAGACTACTAGTTGCGAGCACTAATAAAGCAAAGCCACTATGTGGTATTATCTGTTGTTTCATTTGTATAGTCACAAGCAATTTAGCAACATAATCTGCATCTTACAGAGCTAACCAAGCATGAAATATCCAACGTAACAACAACGACAAAAAAGTGTGGACACATTCGTGCGGCACATAAGGCATGTTCTTTGAATGAATCGAGGTTTCGGATTCGATACATCACCTAATATTTCAAATATATAACATATTTGGCCTGAGCATATCGTGGACTCGTATGCCGGGCATATCACAGGTAAAACAGCCAGAACGGGTTACACAGGTCTGTCAATACTTCAGTTTGAAACGCTTATAAAAGGATGGTTTAGTGATTGCCAATCATTCAGATTTTAAACGGCTCACCACCACAATGAAATCTTTTTCGCTGGTAATTATATATCTTAAACGACTTAAAAAAAGGAGATTCTCAAGTGTCGTCTGTATTCTTAATCTTTTAAACTCAGAACTTCGTCGTTTATAAAACGATTGGGAAAATTATTTTTGGAGTTCAAATAGAATACTACCGGGACCGCTAACTAGGGGGCTTTAAGGCTAAGCTGAAGGGTCCCTTAATTTAAACCCGCAGTTTTCTTATAATTTAAATGAACATTTTCAGAGTGTAAGCTTCGTGGCGCTAATAGCTATAGCTGTTAGCGGTGCTCCCACGAAAGATACCAAAGTTGCTGCCACTGAAATCTTAGTAAGTTTCGCCTGTTATTTTTACAAACCGAGTCTAAAATGTTTTTCGTGTCAGAACGCGAATATTGACTAGGATGGATATTATTAATGAGCGACATTTTTACAGGACCATCCCCGCTACGCCTTCAAATACGCGGTGAGCGACCCAAAAACCGCCGACCAGAAGTCCCAATGGGAGCTGAGAGACGGCGGGAACGTAAAGGGATCCTACTCGCTCCTGGAACCTGATGGTAGCGTCCGTCAGGTGGACTACACTGCCAGTGACCTGACTGGATTCAATGCTGTGGTCAAGAACATCGGCCCGAATTTGCACCCGACGCCGTTGGTTGCGAAGACTATTGCCCCACTGGCTCCGATCATAGGGCCCATTAACTACGGTTTTGGAGGTGCTGCACTGAATAGGGCGAAGGTGCCTCTATCGCTATTGGCAGGCCCACTTAATTTGCCCCTCGCCCCGGCAGTGCCATTGCTAGCGCCGCTAGGACCCATCAAGCCGTTACTTCCCACAGCTTTGCTAGGCAAGTCGAGTCTCCCCTGGGATCCTCTCACGCAGTCTTACGGAGGATGGGCGCCCTTAGGCGGGCCCCTTCTTCTAGGTCCAGGACCGTACGCCACAATCATAACCAAGAAATTGATCAATGGAAAAGTGCATAGACGGTCGTTCGGACCTATTTCACTGCACGGTCAGACTTTGGTCATTAGGAAGAAAAAACATTAGAGTAAACTTACTCGTAGATGCATCATTAACTTCTGTTTATAGAAGTAATAATTAAGCATTGTAAATATTATAAAATACTATATAATCGTGTGGGTTGTGCAAATAGATACCTCGAACTGATGCAAACGGGCATTGAGTACACTAGTCCATTTTCAAGCTTATGTGAGCCGTTTAATATGGACCAATAAAGTATTAAATATATATTATCGCTTACTTATTTTACATCCCTCAGTTATATGTATAGCCAGTTTACACAAACTAAACAGTTTAGAAATAAATAGCCCCAGACGAATAACTGGAACCACCATACTAGTAGCATTTCATAACTCTTGACGTTAACGAGAGTTTTGAATAATGGAACAGAAAAACTGTACACGAAAAATTCAGTTGACACATCAAACTCTCTTAGCTTGTTTCAACATAATATGTTATGGAAATTACATAAATATAAATGTACACTTAAATATGTTATCACCTTACAAAGTAACCATGGAGCTTTTAAAACCAAGTCATGCATATAAACAGTATTTGATTATGCAGCAGCTAAACTTAATTGTAACTATAACTGAGCTATGATTAAGGCGCTTTCAGAAGAGTTAGTTTAATTATATTATATTTATTTGAGGGCTAAAGGCTTAAAGTTACCAGAGTTACTAAATGATAAAAAACAGTAAGCTTATTGAAGGTTTTCACGGATAGGTAGTGGAGAGGAGATTAGGTAAATACTATGAACGTAATATGACTAGTCTACATTCATCATCTATACATAGGTACATAGAAAGTTTAATGTAAGATTTTAAACAAAACATAATATCATCAACATCTCACAAACAACAAGCCAAATCTTATACAACATGGTAAATACAAGACGATCGTAAGACATGTCTTAATATATGGATCACAATCGGCTACAAAAGTGACGGATAAGAAAAAAGTGCATTCAGTAGAGATGAGAATGTTGAGATGGATGTGTGGAGTTACGAGAATGGACAGGATTGGGAATGACTACATAAGAGAAAGTATGAAAGTAGCGTCAGTGGTAGAAAAGATTCGTAGCAATGGTAAAAATCTGCTAAGGAAGATGGACAGCGGTGTCTCCAACCACATATTCATATTCGTGTTACACATATTAGCGCAGTTATATATTGAAACATAGATTATTTAAATCAAGAGTAATGCCCTATTAACAGCCAAACCACTGAAACGCATAATCGCCACAAATTGTCGTATTAGTTAACAAGCGTCCGCATAACTGGTTACTGATTTGTATAACGAAACGGGTTGAATGAAAATTTTACGTTCAATTTCAAAGCAAAAAGTTCAAAGGCCGGCTTACATACACTGTTTTGTAACAAGGCCAGACACAGCGCCATCAAGCTCAAAAGTACAAAGCTTCGTAACTATAGGAACTATCATCATCATAAGAGCCGTAGCACGTCCACTGCTGGACAAAGGCCATTAATCTCCAAGTACTGCGGTTGGAAGCGGCCTGCATCCACGGCCGACCTGCGGTTCGTACCAAGTCGTCTGTGTGCCCATCATGTAGGTGGACGTGGCTTCCTACGCTGCGCTTCCCAGTCCGTGGCCTTAATTCGAGAACTTTGCGGACCCATCCGTTCCGTTCCGCCATCCGTTGCGCGCTATATGGCCTGCCCATTGCCACTTCGACGTGCTAATCCGTCTGGATATGTCGGTGACCCGCGTTATTCCACATATCTCCTCATGTCTGATTCGATCCCGTAGAGAAACCCCGAGAAATTCAGAAAGTAATGTGTACAAAATGCAAACTGAAAAAATCTTGTTTATTCAGCAAAGATTTTTTTATACAAAAAATACAATTTACACAATATTTTTATTTAAACTATCAACGAATAAAATTTATTTCCTCCCAAAAAGGTCCATTAATGAATACATAAACCCTTTGGAAATGACATAGAATAACATAGACTCCTATTTAATCAGGAACAACACGTGCTAAGTTAGATGGCAATAGGGGTTCAATCAAGTCAGCTTTTAAGCGTAAGAACGCTTTAAAGCTGACTTGCCTACATCCGATCTATTTGGTTCTCTATTTTGTCTCTGAAATTTTATTTCCCTATTATAATAATCCATAAAATGTATTTTCATAATCATCGATTGCCAGAATAATCACATACATACATACATACATATAATCACGCCTTTTTCCCGTAGGGGTAGGCAGAGACCACTTCTTTCCACTTGCTACGATCCTTACATACTTGTTTCGCTTCGTCCACTTTCATTATTCCCTTCATACATGCTCTTCGGTTTAGGGTACTCTTGACCTGGCCTTTTTTCAAGACGTCGTTGGTCTTGAAACGTCCGCCTAGGTCTACCCCTTCCAACACTTTCATTCACACTCGCCTTATACACTTTTTTCGTCAATCGTTCTTCATTCATTCTCTCGACATGTCCAAACCATCTCAGCATACCTTTCTCAATTTTCGTCACTACATCTTCTTTCAGACCACAACGTTTCCTTATCTCATTATTTCTTATCCTGTCACTCAGTTTAACTCCTATCATACTTCTTAACGCTCTCATCTCAACTGCATTTATTCTGCTTTCATGTTTCTTCTGCCATGCCCAACTTTCACTTCCGTACATGAGTGTCGGAACCAACACTCCCTCATGCACAGCCAAACGAGCCTTGTTAGACACCTTCCGACTGTTCATAAAGGAGTGCAAAGCTCCATTAACCATGTTTCCTGCATTCACTCTTCTTTCAATATCACTCTCACACTTTCCATCTCTTGTAAACTTTGAACCCAGATACACAAACTCATTCACCTGTTCAATTTGTTCACCTCCAATCACGATATTGCAGTCTGTCACTGCCTCATCTCTTTCAAACACCATCACTTTCGTCTTCTTTACATTCATCTTCATTCCTTTTCTAACGAAAGCTCCACTCATAGCAGTTACCATCTCCTGCAACTCCTCGGCCGAAGACGCAAGTAATACTTGGCCATCAGCATAGAGAAAACATTTGACGAGTAACTCATTCATTCTCAACCCACTTTCATTCTCTTTTAAATCTGTCAAGCAATTGTTCATGAACAGATTAAACAGCCACGGTGACGCTACACATCCCTGTCTAACACCTTTTTCGATATTAAACCATTCAGTGAATGCCCCGATTATCCTTACACAAGCACTAGAATCCCTATAAAGGGATTGCAATGCTCGTATAAGGACACTGCTCACACCGTTCACGGACAATGCTGACCACAATTCATTTCTCACCACTCTATCATAGGCCTTTTCTAGATCCACGAACGCGCAATAGACCTTCTTGTTTTTAGCCAAACACTTTTCGGCTATGCACCGCAAGGAAAATACCTGATCCGTACATCCCATTCCCTTTCTAAATCCCGCTTGTGCATCCCATACTTTTTCGTCTGTTTCATTCACAACTCTTTCAATCAATACTTTTGCATACAATTTACCGACGACGATCGATTGCCAGAATAATCACAATCTATAATATAAGGATCCCTAATATACATACATAGTTTCTACTAATACCGTAATATCCATAATGATTACAATCCATAAAATGATTCGCAATAAGTAAAGAAATCCAGAACATTATAAACTCATAAACATTGTACTCATAATTATTTATTTAATTATTTTCCTGTTCCATAATATTTTGTTGGCGGCCGCTGAAGCTGACGCGTAGTTTTTTTACTAGCCTTGCAGTGTATTCCGATAGTTATAAAAAAACGTAATAACCTACTGTCTCTCCATCTCGGTTCTGTCATAGGCAGTGTTTTCGGATGGTTATAAAAAAAACCTAAAAACCTACTGTCTCTCCATCTCGGTTCTGTCACAGGCAGGGTTTCCGGATGGTTATAAAAAAGAACCTAATAAATAACCTACTGTCTCTCCATCTCGGTTCTGTCCATTACATAGTTTTTAGATAGTTGTAAAGAAAACCTAATAACCTGTCCTTCCGTCTCGATTCTGCCACTGGAAGGTTTTTATAACCTTTCGAAAATATTCGGGATAATAAGTTTTATGATTTGTTATTATTATGACACATATGTTTATAACGATGAAAATTATGGAAATTATATATTAGGTAAAATTATTTTATGCGTAAGGAGCATTAGGATGAACAATATCTTATTTCAAATCATATTTATGGGACCATAATAATGGATGGTGATGTTTCATAGACACTTGTTATTGATTGTGATTTTCGGAGACAAAATGGGCACCCGATCTATGTATATCTGCCTGTAAAAAAGTCGTTACGATGCTGTAGTACCTCAGGTAATCTCTATTTTCGAAGAAACACCAATGGATTTTTCTTTTTGAAATAATCATGTGCAAATTACACATGCTCAAACGGTGATGGAAAACTTCGCAGCTTATTCAGTTTCAGACGTATTGACATGTCCTTTCCTCTAAATATAGCCGACTAAGCCGAGAGCATGGTATGGGTGCTAAACCATCTAGCAATGTCCTAGCCTAGGCTACCCGTATAGCATAAATACCAGTTGCTGAAGTTATATATAATTGAAGTTGAAGTTGTATTAATAATCTAATAATAGATGTGAAAGATCAATTTAGTTTAGAAGCCGTGGGTGCCGGCAGAAGAATGTTGCCCCTTCTATCTTGCTTGTGGATGCAGTAATAATCTGCCAAGGGATACCTCCGGAAGATGAGCAGCGTCTTTCCGTGTATCAACATCCCGTACTGCGGTTGCCAACCCAGGCGGGTTGAGCTTGGCAATAACCCCACATGTACTTCCGGATCCATGAGGGAGACCTATGTCCAGCAGTGGACCTCCTGCGGCTGAGATGATGATAATGATGATGATGATGTATTTGTATACTCTACTAAACTTGCTCACTTTACATGACTAATGTAAGCCGGCCTTAAAACACATCAGGGCGAAAATGTTTGACAAAAGCGGGCCACACCCGGGGCCGGGTCGAATAATTAGTGTAGTATAAATAAGCAAGTAGATACTGTTATAGCATCAGTACACTTCGTTCGCTCACTGGAATACCTTTGCCACCAAAGATGAATACATATTTTGCGGTAACGGAACTTCCTTCCTTTTCTTAATTTGTATTTCGGAAATAACCCTTCCCCCAATCTTTCCGCAAAACTTTGCGTAATCTGCAGATCTCTGATCTGAAGTGTTGTTTTATTTATTTATTGTGAAAAAAATTTATGTTTTTATTGTGAAAATCTATAAAGTAATCGAAAACCTTGCTTAGTTTGACTAGATGGAACTGTGTAGTAGCTTATTGAAGAATTCAAAGCTTTGATTGACGACCTCTGGCGCAGCGGGCGAAGGCCCGTCTGCGACGCAAGAGGTTGCGGGTTCGATTCCGGCCTCGGGACAAATGTCTGTACTGTTTAAGAGAGTTCTGGATGTTTTTTGTATATATAATAACTAGCTGCACTCCGCAGTCTCACTTGCGTAGTTCGCGTCCCGTGGGAATACGGGGATAAAATATAGCCTATGTTACTCAGGAATAATGCAGCATTCTAATGGCCAATGACCTTTAAAAACGTTTAGTAGTTTTTGAGTTCATTCGTTACAACCATACAAAATACAAATAAATCTCTCCTCTTTATAATATTAGTAAAGATAACAATATCAATATATGTAGTAAAAATATGTATAATGTAATAATAACATCAGTCATCTAGTACCCATAACACAAGCTCTGCTTGTGTGAATTAACCAGCATTATTTTCTTTCATTTTATTTTGCTGTTGTTTTGTTTTATTATGTCATGAAATGAGAAGACAGTTGACAGCTTTGAAAATTATAAGCCTTCAAATCCCTCAATGCAACTTCTTTTAGCAATCTACATGATCTCTTTGCTAAGAGAGGCCTCCTATCTTCTTGAGCTTTGTTTGATCGTATGTTTATGGTTCAGTGTATGACGTTGACTAAATAATTCTTCTTGCAGCTGACATGCCTTTTGGCATACGTCGTAGTGGCATCGGCGAACCCAATCGGGGCGCCCATCTACAACGCCGGCGCACAGATTGATAGCATTGTAAGTAACTCCATTATGATCAAGCTTTGGACTGTTTAAAAGTAATGAACGATTTTGAACTCATGTAAAACCGACGTCAAAAAAGTAGGAAGTTCACAAATCAAGATATTTGTTTATTTTGACCTGGGAGATAATGTAATTAATAGCCAATAGTAGCCAAATAATAGGCAATGCTTATATTAAACTGACATAGTGGTATCCCTTTTGCTGTGGTGGTCCCTTAGGAAGATCGGTTTTACTCTTTCAAAATGTTCAGTTTATTTGAAATAATGCTTTAACTTTGCTTAGTGACCAATCTTAAACCAAACTCAGAATTATCACCGATCGACAAAATGTCATCTTCCAGTCTATTCAATCATCTTCCAGTTATTACCGATCGTTCATTGGAAAATGTTGATAGGACACTAAAAGTTATTCAATAGCAAACTAAACATGTTAACAACGAGTTGTGGACCGTTCTTTTCCAGCCGAATCCAAACTACGGATTCAACTACGCAGTAAACGACCCATCAACCGGCGACAACAAGGCCCAATGGGAGACGCGCACCGGCGACGTAGTCCGAGGTGCTTACTCGCTCGTCGAACCGGACGGCAACATCCGATTGGTGGAATACACCGCCGACCCAATCAGGGGGTTCAACGCGGTCGTGAAAAGAACTGGCCCTAGCGTGCATTCCATATCTGCGGTGCCGGTGGCTGTGGCGGCGCCGATCGCAGAAGTAGCCGAAGTTCCAATATCCCCAGTCATCAACCAAGCAGCAGTTATAGAGCATGTCCCGGTCGTAGAACAGGCTGTCGTCCCGCACTTGGATATTCAGCAGTGGCTCCCCCTACCTCAGGTCGGACCCTGGGTTCAGGTAGCGGGGTCCTCATGGGGCGGTAAAGGCAAAGTCCGTCGCTGGGCAAGCGGACCCATCTCTCTCGCAGACAAAGACGTCATCATTAGAAGCAAGCACTGATCTAGTGTAAGTCAACTTCTCCGTGTATAGGTAACCTGTTTTAGTTACTCGCGGCGCTAGTGTGTTCTTGGATGTTGTGGACATGCAAAAATACACTTAGGTCTGTTTAGAAGTTAAGTACGGTATCCAAAGTGACGAAGTGTACCTGAGCAAAATAAATATTTTCAAAACTTGTTGAATTGTTGTATTTTCTCGAACGAGCAACACACCTAGCAACAGGGGCCTTTATCTGGTCTGGTTTTAATAATTAAATCCGTTTACACCTATTATAAAGATGATTTATGGCGTCAGCAACTAGTATCCGCCGGGGCTATTATGCCGTGGAGTGCCGGCGGTAGAATGTTACCCCTCCTGTCATGCCATGGATGCAGTCTTTCCGTCTTTCCGTGTATAAACATCCCGTACTGCACTCGCCAACCCGCCTGCCAAGCGTGGTGAATATGGCAACTACTCCTCGTGGAGATCTATGAGGAAGGCCCGTGTTCAGTAGTGGACGTTTTACGGCTGAAAAGAACTATCCATGCTGCAAGTCGCAGTGTCGAGTGCCTGGGGCATTGTTAGGTTAGGTTAGCCTAGTTTTTTGTAAACTTTTGCGATCACAATTCATTATAATATAATAACATAAACACGAGTCAACCCGGGACCACGATTGTTGAATCACAGTCGAAACGTCGGGAATAATCAAAGGTATTACGCGATAAATTCCCGTGTTTATGTTATTATATCATAGCCTAGTCTAGCCCAGCACCCCATCTTTTCTGCTCGACTTTATTCAGGGAGAAAGAACATGTCAATACGTTTGAAGAGTCTACAAGAAAATGGTTTTCGCGGAGCACGCCAGAACATCTCCCAGTTGGCACGAATTCTTCCGACTTCTTCAACAATAATCGTCATAGTTCAGCCAGCTTATATCGAACCTTAATGAGTTTTACTTTAAAATCCTCTTGAAACACTCTATCTACTGGTGAAAACCGCATGAAAATCCGTTCAGTAGTTTTTTAGTTTATCGCAAAAAGACATACAGACGCGTCGAAGTACTACGTTTCATAATATGTAGTGATAACAAAATACAATGACAACTAATGGACGTCAAGCTTGTGCACGCAATATGTAAATTGTTCAGACAGTTTCGCAAGGTTTGAAATCACATTCACAAACTAACACTATCAGTCACGCCTTACTGATGTGCACTGACACGTAAAAAATCAATAATCCCTGTTACATAAATTAATGTATTCATGTAGCTTTGTATGTAGTGAATCCATTCATACATGAAATCATACCTGTTGGTCTGAAAGCGGTCGGCTCAATACGGGACGAGCGCAGTAAGGGATTTCGATAAACGGAAAGACGCTGCTGTCTATCTTCGGGAGGAATCCCTTGGCAGATTCTTACTATATCTACGGCCAAGAGAGGAGGAGCAGCATTCTACTTCCAGCACCGCACGGCAAATGTATATAGTGAAAAAGGTCTTTTATAATTCTTAGATAAAATCCCTTAATTTAATTTGCCTGCTGGCAAATGGGTCCTCTAATGCCTTTCATTGATTCCTGTCCCTAGCAAAACTTCTCCAGTATGGGAATGCCCTTTTCTCATTAAGTTTTTATTTGTAAGTATTTGTATGTTAAGTTTAAATTTGTAATTTTTTTTAAGTTATGTATGCTTTATACTGCAGTAGCGAATAAAGGGATGTCTATGTCTATGTATGTATGTCTATACTTAGCAAGCCGGTTGACGAGCGCAATACGGTATGTTGATACACGGAAAGACGCTGCTGCCCATATTCCGGTGCCTTGCCAGATTCTTACTGCTTGCAAAGAGAGGACGGGGCAACATTCTACTGCCGGAACCCCACGGGTTCACAAGCTGAAAATGATAATTATGATGAAGACGATGATGTTACCCAAAGGGCTACGTGTTTACAAACACAAAAAATATTTATTTGCTAATGATCTTTCCGTGTATCAACACCTCGTACTGCGCTCGCCAACCCGCCTGCCAAGCGTGGTGAGTATGGCAACTACCCCTCATGGAGATCCATGAGGGAGGCCTGTGTTCAATAGTGGATGTTGTACGGCTAAAATGATGACGCGATAAATACTCGGTTATATATTAATAAATAGCTCTGCATACTCTGAGCTGTGTAAATTGTCCAGTATTACTTATTGATTTGGAATATTATTACTTGGAGTATTACTTAGGAAATGGGGGGAGGCCTTTGCCCAGTGGAACACTAATGGGTAATAATATCAATAATAAATAATGCTGGACAACTCACACAGCATCATCTAGCCCCAGGCTAAGCAGAGCTTGTGTTATGGGTACTAGATGACTGATATACTTAATACATTATACTACATAGATAGATATTTTTGTTATATATAGAAAAAACACCCAGAACACCCTGAACAAATATCTGCAGATTGTACAGACATTTGTCCCGAGGTGGAAATCGAAGGCGGATCTTCGCCCGCTGCGCCACAGAGGTCGTCAAATAACTTATTTACTTACTTACCGGGTTATTATCTTCGTCGATGTCGTACTCTTCTCTCTGCACCATCATTAGTCGGCCGCTTGCATTGATCACCTGAAAAAAATTGCTATTAATATGATTTTATGATTATGACCAAGCCGTGGGGTGCCGGCAGTAGAACGTTGCGCCTCCTCTCTTGCCCGTGGATGCAGTAAAAGCCTGCAAAAGGATACCTCCGGAAGATAGGCAACAGCGACTTTCCGTGTATCAACATCCCGCACTGCGCTCGCCAAGCCGCCTGCCAAGCGTGGTGAGTATGGCAACTACGCCTCATGGAGATCCATGAGGGAGGCCTGTGTTCAGTAGTGTACGTTACGGCAGAAATGATGGGGCATCCTCAGGTGGGGCAGAGGGACCTTATGCTATCGACAAATAACGGCCGTCACACAGTAGGTAATGGATAAAATTAAATACACCTTGGTGTCAATTCTGTTGTTGCACTTCCTAAAATTAATCATAATGTGAAATATGACGTTTCTAAATTTAAAATCAACGTAATATTAGGCAAAATGGTTCCTTTATAATTTTAGAACGGCACCAACCGAGCTAGGTCAGTTTATACCATTTTAAGCAATTTTTATTAGCTTTAGTTAGGAAGTCGCCAACCGAATATACATCAATGTTTTTCACTTCCTAAAACTGATTATAATCAGAGATAAGATATTTCTAAAATTAGAGCTGTCAATGTAAAATTAGGTAGCGCAGTGTGCTGTTCCGCACGCGGTCTGACTGCTTTACGCCTAAGAAACTGCGCTCCATAGCTCGTTGGCAAACCTTTGGCCGTTGTGTGTATAAGCGGCTGTGACGCGCGCGGCGTCGCACAACGACGGACACGACGCACGCAGGATGAGATAGCGCGGAAATGTCGACCGCTTGCACGGCAGGGTGATTACCTATCTCGCGACAGATTTTGCAACAGGCAATTGACAGCAATATTGCTGTCAAATGTCAATTTTGTATTAGAGAACAGCAAGGAATTGACATTTGACAGCAATATTGCTTGCTGTCAATTGCCTGTTGCAAAACCTGTCGCGAGATAGGTAATCACCCTGCGGGTCTCATCCCTATCGTACCTACTGTGATCTATGATAACTCACCAGTGAGTCCGGCTGCCGTTGCGTGTGTATAAGCGGCTGCGACGCGCGCGGCCTGTGCGGCGGATCCTGCAGGCGACATAACGCGGCGGACACGACGCACGCGGGGTGAGACAGCGCGGAAATGTCGACCGCTTGCACGCATCTCATCTCTATAGTGCCTGCTGGAATAGGAGACTTTGTTACTTCAACGGAGTGGGAATGTATATACGTAATATAGATGTAAAATTTATCAATACAAATTTAAAGCGTTTCGTCTAAACGCTCCTTAGGATGCATTTCTACTATGAGGCGGAGCGAAGTGGAGCCTGGCTTAATAGACCAATCACAAGGCTCGTAGGGCACAAGGCTTGAGGAAACGAGCGTTCTGCTTATACAATATGGGCCCGCTTTACCTCAATGAAAACGCACGCTTAAATACCATGGTCGAGATGGTGAAAGATTGCCACGTTTTCGCCAGTTGTTTATAAAAGCGACGCACAGGCACACAGTAATTTGTCGGCGCGCGACTTCTCTACAAGAAGTGACCTGAGGGTAGTAAGCAGCTCCTACAGAAGAAGCCGCGGTCGTGAGAAGAATGTCTCGAGGCCAGACTCAAAGACTCAAGGAGTCCGCCGATTCCGCCCGTTCACACCCTATTATGGACAAGGTTTTTTTTCTTTTATACGTTTTTTTTTTCTAAATGACGCGACATGCTGAAAGCCCTGATGTTAAGCCGTAACCTCTACCTATAACAACTGCAATAGCGCGGTGACCACGTTCACTAAGACGTGGCCACGTGGCCAACGCTGCATTGCATTGCGCCCGTCACCCTGACACAGAGCTGTAGTCTCTCGTGACTGTAATTACTCCGCCCCCTTACCCTTCAAGCTGGAACACAGCAATGCCGACATTACTGGTTGGTTACAGAAAAGGTATTATGGCACATTTTGATAGGATTCTCCCCCTTAAATACACGATAAATAAGACTCACTACTGTCCACACTGAGCTCGTAGATGGTGACGAGCGCGTCGGCCCCGAAGACGACGAGCTGGTCGTCGAGCACATCCAGCACGAACACCTGCGACTGCACGCGAACGATCTTCGCGAATTTGTTGTCTAGTTTCGCGTCGCGCGGGTAGAAACGGACCTCGTCGTGTCCGTCGATGATGCTGTAGCAACCTGGAGAACAGTTCTATGATTAAATAATAATAATAATAATGCTGGACAAATCACACAGCATCATCTAGCCCCAAGCTAAGCAGAGCTTGTGTTATGGGTGCTAGATGACTGATATACTTAATACTTTATACTACATAGATAGATATTTTCATTATATACAGAAAAACACCCAGAACACCCTGAACAAATATCTGCAGATCGTGCAGACATTTGTCCCGAGGCGGGAATCGAACCCGCAACCCCTTGCGTCGCAGGCGGACCTTCGCCCGCTGCGCCACAGAGCTCGTCAAAAAATAAACCAATTGATATAATATGACATCTCCATCTATACTAATATTATGAAGAGGAGAGATCTGTATTTTGTGTGTTGTATTTTGTATTCCCCTCCTCTCTTGCCCGTGGATGCAGTAAGAGCCTGCTAAGAGCTACCTCCGGAAGATGGGCAGTAGCGTCATTCCGTATATCAACATCCCATACAGCGCTCGCCAACCCGCCTGCCAAGCGTGGTGAGTATGGCAACTGCCCCTTATAGAGATCCATGAGGGAGGCCTGTGTTCAGTAGTGGACGTTTTACGGCTGAAATTAATAAATGAATGAATTTTGTATTTACTAGACCGATTTTCAAAATACTTTCACCATTAGAATGCTACATTCATAGTCAAAGTCAATAAGTGTTTATTCAAAATAGCAAAACGCTACTTCAAAAAGTCAATTTGAAGTAGTAGCTTAAGTAAGTTTGTAGCTTTTACATAAGAAGAACAAGACACATATAAATTGAATAAAGCATAATTGAATAAGCACATCATTTTCCCTGAGTAACATAGGCTATATTTTATCCGCATATACCCACGGGAACGGGAACTACGCGGGTGAAACTGCGGAGTGCGGCTAGTGTTTTATATTCCATTAAAAATCGAAGCAAGAGTAGTCAGTTAGATATATAAAATAGGCTATAACAAAACAAACACAAATAAAACGTTCAACAAACAGTTTCATTAATGAAACATAATTAATTTACAAATGTCTCTGTCTTCTCCTCCGTCACTACAATCAGTTCAGCCGTAAAACGTCCATTACTGAACACAGGCCTCCCTCATGGATCTCTATGAGGGGTAGTTGCGATACTCACCACGCTTGACAGGCGGGTTGGCGAGCGCAGTTCAGGTTGTTGATACACGGAAATACACTGCTGCCCATCTTCCGGCGGTATCCCTTAGCAGGCTCTTACTGCATCCACGGGCATGAGATACACTAGACAAAACTTGCCGAGATCGTCTTAGGAGAGTCGTGATAATCTATTTTAAACCGGCTTTAAGAGGAGGAGGTCCTTAAGACCTCTGTGTTTTTACGTTTTCTTTATAGCTTACCAATCACAACGTACTCCCGCCACCACAGCATGCCTCCAGTGACGACGAAGTCTTTCTCCTGCGCCTCATTGCCGAAGAGCTTCCACCGCCTGGACACGCAGTTGTAGTGCGCCAGCCCGGCGCGGCCCGCCACGCATACGTGCACGCCCTCCTCGTCTATTGCACTGTACTGTGGGGAGAGAAGTGAACGAGCACGGTTTAACAGTAAATATATCATTAATGGAATCAGGCGTCATTGTCAACGACATTGTCGTATAGGTTTGGGTATGCATGCTGCACTGACAACCTGGTTCTCCCTGCATGTGCATAATTAGGGGGCGGGAGGGCGGTGCTCCTGCATCTCAGCATAAGCGGAATTAAAACTAAATATTTTCATTACATTTTATAGTAAATATATCATTATAAGATCTTGTAGCATTGACCGCAAGACTATAGTTGCATAAATGCAACGCAGCGTTGGTAACGTGCTTAGTGAACGCGATCACCGCGGCATTGCAGTTATTATAGAGGTTACCGCTTAACATCCAGTTATAAAAAAATATACGTGAAGTACATGCAAACATTTGTGACTCCGCGGTAATGGGAAACTCAACCTCGGATTTCTCCCGTAACTCCACAGGCTACCAGAAATAAATAAATAAATAAATAATGCTGGACAAATCACACAGCATCATCTAGCCCCAAGCTAAGCAGAGCTTGTGTTTTGCGTACTAGATGACTGATATACTTAATACATTATACTACATAGATACATATTTTTATAATATATAGAAAAACACCCAGAACACCCTGAACAAATATCTGCAGATCGTACAGACATTTGTCCCGAAGCGGGAATCGAACCCGCAACCCCTTGTGTCGCAGGCGGACCTTCGCCCGCTGCGCCACAGAGCTCGTCAAAATATCTCAATAGTTAATCCACATACCCGCAAAGGCCAATTGGTAGCAATATAAGTAGCCGGCAGCGGCAGCACTATCCATTGTTTCCTGCACTCGTTGTCGTCAACAAACTCCCTATAGTTGTCACTGCTCTCGTATTCCAAGTTAGGCTGGTCGGTTCCGTTATCGTAGTTCTCACCAGACGAGTCTATAATGGAGATCTTTGTGCGCTTAGTGAGATTGTCCTCTAAGTTCACGTACAGTTTGTCGTCCGCTTGAAGGTATAGATGTCTTTGGGTACTCTGCAAGTGAATATAGACTTTATGGGGATGTTTTTGAGGTTTACAATTGTGGAATTTCAAATTAAGCATTTAGAAAATCTTCGTGCAAATAGCAGCCGCTTTTCGCTAGAGCAAGCATGGAAGCCCAGCGCTGTGGTATAATTTATTATGTCACGGCATAAGCTGTGGTGGTCCTTTTTGTTTAACATTAACATGTTCTCAACTTACATGTAACAACTTTTTTGTGGTGACAGAATAAACTTTTTATATCTTTATCATAATTTTATTTTTTTACCTACGTAGATAGGTTTTGCGCCTGAAAATAAATGCGCGAAAAACAAAGGACCTGAGAACAGGCACGCAGAACAACACCCCACTTAGCATCGGCACTGAGAAAGTAGAGCGAGTATCTGACTTTACCTACCTAGGGAGCATCGTGTCCGAAACTGGAGGAACTGATGCAGATATAACATCCCGAATTACCAAAGCAAAAGGCGCCTTCGCTTGTCTCCGTCCTATATGGCGTTCCAAGCACCTCTCAAGTAGAGTGAAACTTAGAATATTCAACAGCAACGTCAAATCGGTTCTGCTGTACGGATGCGAGACATGGAAGGAAACAAAACATCTCATGCAACAACTCCAGGTGTTTATTAACCGATGTTTGCGACAGATATTGACGATATTCTGGCCGGACACTGTCATCTCCAACGCAGATTTGTGGAAACTGTGCCATGAGGATCCCATCGAGCTACAAATCCGACGTCGCAAATGGAGCTGGATTGGTCACACTTTGCGCCGTACCGAAAATCATATCCCGAAACAAGCGATGGAGTGGAATCCACAAGGGAAGCGCAAGCGTGGCCGCCCGAAACAGACTTGGCGACGCTCAGTCGTCGCCGAAGCAAAAGCACACGGGCTCACCTGGAGTGAAATTAAGTATGCAGCCTCAGACCGAACAAGATGGCGAACTGTTGTATCTGCCCTTTGCCCCGACGGGGGGACATAGGAATCAAGAAGAAGATAGGTTTTAATACTTAAGAGGTGGTATATAAAAAAATACCAAAGGTGGATACAAAGATATCGGGACGACCAGGGTGGATTCACCAGGCCGGTCGTCGAAATGGACTTTTAAATGTGAAAGAAAGTTGGGAAGACGTTAGCCCAGCGGTGGAACAAAATAGGAAAATAAACGAAAATAACATCAAGATTTCTAAGAATACGTACCATACAAGGGTTGACGCTAAGCGGGCTCTTTATAAAGTCTAGTTGAATGAGACTGGTGTTCGTTTCACCTTCGGCTTTCACCATCCACAGTTGGTAGCCCTCTGTCGCCCATTCCTGTAACCGAACAAACAATAGGCCAAAATCAAGACCAAAACTGCAAGTAATTTGAATTTGATTTGACGACCTTTGTGACGCAACGGGCGAAGGTTTGCCTGCGACTTGCGAAAGCTTGTTTGTATAGATGTATGGATGTTTGTTACCTCTTTACGCAAAAACTAGCCTATGGATTGAGCTGAAGTTTTGCACACGTATAGATGTTGGCTAGGATTAACACATAGGTTACTTTTCATACGGTCATAACGCATGCGAAGCGGCGGGCACAAGCTAGTATTTTATATCTATTTATTCAAGCTTTCCCCTTCTAGTAAAAAAAACAATTCATCCTTCAGTGTCTACCCGCGACAACGATTGGTGCAATTCTGTCGAAACGTTAAACAAGCATTGGTACTGGGGTACCAGAAAAGGGGCGAAGTCCTCAACAGGTCACCAAAGGTCAAAAATGGCATTTTTGGGTTTTAGGACGTTTTCGGCCATTTGAAGACTTATTTTTTTTGTGACCTTTTAAGGTCACAATAACTTATCCCTGTGACCTGCTGGGGTCATCAAAATCAATCAGTACCCTTCTCTCATTAAGACAGTGCTAACAAAAAAGGTTTCATGTAAATCGGTCAACGCGTTCGGTTGTAATTGTCTCATGCACAGACAGACAGACAGACAGCGCTATGCATATGCGCGTTAAATACCCGATTGTTTTAACAATTCAAGAGAGTTGGATAAGCCATTTGAGCGAAGATTATCAGCACTATTTGTGTCGGGGTTTTACTTTCGAAACAGGATCTACTGGCCGATTTGCATAAAACCTTTTTGATTTTCATATCCTGTCATCATGCTTATTTTAAAACGGAGGACATAAAGTACAAACCAGACTGGAGACGACAAGCGGGTTATGATTGAGCAGGTCCTGGCTGAGCCCGTAGTCCCACGCCAGCGAGCACATGAGCAGGGCTCCGAACGTGCTCCACACCGAGACGCCGCCGCGCTCCCAGCTCACCGCCACGCAGCGGCCGTCGGCTGTCCATCTGTAGCAATTTATTGCTACACACAATTGCTACAATGTACGAAGTCCCATTTAGTTTTTTTCTTATATTTATGTAAGAAAAAAATTAAATGGGACGTCGTACATTGTTTGCGACTAATAATGTTCAGTTTGTATCTAGATGGCGCTGTTATTTAATATAACACATGATACAATTTATTTTATCTCCAATCCAGTGGGTGAAGTGTTTTCCCCTAGCTAGGCTAGTATTCCATATTAATAATTTACTCCTCTTCTCTCTCTCTAGTAAATTATTAATATAATTGAAGTCGTTCGCTTTAGAAAACTTTTAGAACGCTCTTTTTGAGTGAAGCGAAAATAAATTTTCCTCTGTAAATGAATGTTGGGCAATAAAAACCTTATTCATTCACTTTCGAATTAAAAGCAGTTTCCTGTCCCGTACCTGTTTTCGAATATTCTTTTATAAGACTATAGAGTATTATTTGAACTTCACAGCTGCTTTCCCCTCGGAATGGGATGAAACAGAATTAGTGAACTCTTAGTGACTTACCGCATACACTTGATAGGCCCCGGATCGCCGGGGAAGTCTTTGGAACTGAGCACCATTGTATGCGAAAGTTCGAGACCTCCAGTCGCCTCGTCTATCGTGAATACATCCACTTGAGAACTGGAGAGAAAAGAATAAAGCATAAAGTACAGTGGGGATTTGAACCATTGCACTGTCAATCAGCTAAATTAGTGTAACGTAAGTAGAAGAGTGTATGCATGCGCGTGTTCTTAGGGAGCCGAGCACGTGCCCAGCTAGAATTCGTATAGTGTGGACCGACTTACTAGCCTCGAACGAAAGCGCTCGACCCCTCTTAGTTATTATGTCTAAACAACAATTCCGCCAAAAATCTCTACTAATATATAAAAGTGAAAGTAAGAATGTATGTATGTACCCTTTTCACGTCAAAACCGATGAACAGATTTGGATGAATTTTAGTATAGGAGTAGATTAGACCATGGAGACGGACATAGGCTACTTTTCGTTGCGTAAATTAAATCAGAAGGGGTAAAAATAGGGGATGAAAGTTAGTATGGAAAAATCGTTACTTTTCCCATGAAAAACTTAAAATTTTGCATATACCTCTATATATTAGAAGATACCAACATTATTAAACACATGTTTCAGCGTTAGTTGTAGCGTAGTTGTAGTAGTTGTTGGGTATTTGTAGGGTAGGTAGGTAGGGTAGTTGCAGGGTAAGTTGTAAGTAGTGGTTGTAGTAGGTGCGGTACGTAGGTCGCCAGGGACAGCTAGTATTTCATAATTGTGCGGAAAAGTACACAGGATGGCTGTTGGCGCTGTACTGTCAAAGGCGTGAGACAGATGTCATTGCATTGGTACAAAGCTCTAGTGTTTTGGAATTCTTATGACCTTATTTCCCCTCTATTGGATATGTGCTCGATGGTTTTTTTTTATTGGATGACAAGGACCTCTGGCATAACCAGAGACATTTTTATAACTTTATTAAACATTTTTGCTAATAATTATTTTAGGTTTTAATATAAGTGAAAGTGATGTCTTAGATGGTACTTTTACAATTATTACAATTAGTGAGATTTATATGCGACAGATCATATCTAGGGTTTTGTCTGCAATTTTTCTTAAGCTAAAGATTATTTATTCTAGTTGTATACAAAAATAATTGCGTGCTCGATGGTTCGAGGCTTGTAAGTCGGTCCACACTACACGAATTCTTGCTCGGTCTTTCTAGCATAGACCCACCTTTACTTTTTCCAGAATAGCCGGAAAGCGTTATTCTGTGCGAGGCTTTAAATAGGTGCTAATACAGTGCGTGGGTATGCGTATGCGTGTGTGGGTGGGTGTCTGTGCATATTTGTGTTGGTGAGCGAGTGTTTTGTATGCGAGTGTGTGCATGAGTGCGTGTGTGTGCGAGAGAATGAACGCTTGCGTGTGTGTACTCACTTTTTCCGCCCTATAGCTATTAACCTAAACTTGTGGTTGACTCTGGCGCATGTTGCGTCGTCAATACCCATCGCCCATATACCTTGTACTGCCTGAAATAACAAATAATAAATTTACCTTGTTAACGTCAAATTCTTGCCAAACAATCCGGGTCCACACAAAAAATACGACAAATAAGGGTTTATTTCGGACACTAGCATTAATTTAGAACGAAAATCTAGCAATAACAAGATAGGGTTAGGGTAACTAGCAATCGCAACCCTTACCCTTAAATCTGTGTCCAACAAAATCTGGTCGTAAAAAACATTAATTAGAACAGCAAAAATCAATGACATTGAACAGAAAATACTGCCTAAATTCGTCCGCTAGGTTTGTCGCAGGAATTTGACCGTTAAAACTACTTACATTAGGATCAAATTTGAGATTTGGTGCGGTAAGATAAGCCGCTCGCCCGTCGTTCAGCGTTATACCGAAGCCGCACACCAACGGGGAATATTCAATATCGTTCACGTATACATTATCCTCTAGTATGGGCTCAGCTGAAATTAAAAAGTGTATGTTTTTAGTAAAGTTTGTTAGCTTATGCTAGGGTAATTTATTTTTTATTTTACGTAATTGCACAGTTCATCATCTCGGCCATAAAACGTCCACTGCTGGACATAGGCCTCCCTCATGGATCTACAGTATAATTGTGAGTGAGTATAGCAAAATTCCCTCATGATTAGTATACTAATCATTGGGGTTTTTGCCATACTACGCTTGGCAGGGGGGTTGGCGAGCGCAGTGTGGTATGTTGATACACGAAAAGACCTTGCTGCCTATCTTCCAGAGGTATCCCTTGGCAGATTCTTATTACAAATACGGACAAGAGAGGAGAGGCAACATTCTACTGCCGGCATCCCACGGCCGAAATTTTGCCCCATTTGCTTGGCTGCTGACTATAGTATAGTAAAAATATCGATTTTGGTAATGGCAAAGAGTCAGCAGATAAAAGATCATCTTAAAACAGACACCATAAATAGGAGGAGCTCACCTTTTGAAACCTGTTGGTTTATAGAGAACGGTATCCTCCCTAGATCAAGGCAATAGTCCCTGTTCTGGTTGCCGTCCCATCGATATCTCAGGAGGTGTGAGCGAGTGGTGCACACCAATATCTCAGTGCCAGATATACAGCACATGCGGGAGATCTGACCGTCCCATACTAGGACCTCTTTGGACTGGAAATAAGATAGTTGAGCTAAAGTTTGCACTCATCATCATCTCAGCGTCCACTGCTTGACATAGGCCTCCATCATGAATCTTTGTAGATACTGAACATGAGGGGTTGTTGCCGTACTCAACACTTTTGAGGTTTGGTGAGCGCAGTACGGGATGTTGATACATGGAAAGACGCTGGACAGACGACAACTGTAGACAAGCAGTTTTATTCCTATACTAAAATTCATCCAAATCGGTTCAGCGGTTTTTACGTGAAAAGGGAACATACATACATTCTTACTTTCACTTTTATATATTAGTAGGATTGTTCAAGCTGCCTTCACCTCCTTCTGAGAAGGTTTACCATTGTGAAAAAAATAATTTTCTTTGTATCCGTGGATGGGGGCCTGGTGACTTGTAACAGAGGCTATGAGCCTATAACCAGCACCAGTCTCTGATAATACAGGTTAGGATTAAGTTTCTTACACTATCAATGTGCACAATATGTCACTATTTCAGAAGTATCGCTATTCGAAATGTTGGAGAAAAATAATTCCACATAATAAGAACAAATGTGCTCATCACCTCTAAAGTTTTAAGGCGTTTTTTTCGGCAAGCGGAATACAACTTCATCTATTTTTAGTATTTCTCTTAGCGGGAAAACCGCTTAGAACATTATTTATTTATTTTCTAAAACTCACAATTACATTAATGTATACATGAGCTACAATTTTGTATGGCTATAGTATCCTCTGATATAAATTATCTTTAAAGAGAGATATGCAAAAAAATTACATTAGAACTTAAAAAACTATTAGGCGCATGTGACTTTTGAAATTTTAATGTATTGGTGTTTCTACCCATCTGTACCAATTTACATGATGAATACCTGATAATCCAATATACATAGTAATAAAGTGTTGTGATCGCGAAAGTTTAAAAAAGACTAACATATAACAATTTTGTTACATAATTAATATGTAACAAAATTGTTTCATCGATATCAATGGAAAGCATTTCGAAATGATTAAAGGAAAAATCTCATCCCTCATACTAGTCTCAAATTTTTTTACAATCGAATACTGTTTATTCCATGTTCTCAATCTCAAATAACGAAAAAAAATTTGTAAATCTACGAAATTGGTTACTTTTTCAACATAATTACACAGTGAACTGTGCTTGTAACTTTTATGAGAGAAAATAAATATATCTTTATTATTTATTATTATTATTCTTGTGAGAATGATATTTACCAGAGTAATTTTCAAGGATGGAATGACTTCCTTGACAAATAACTCAGCTGAATCCCGGCGGAGGCTAGCAGTTGGTGGGTCATATTGCTGGTATGCTGTGTTCTCGCTGTGAGATTCCACATTGTACAAGATGAGATGTCCTTCTGATGTCTGGAATATAGATAATAAATTATTTATTTAGTAGCCTGATTCTACTTATATCACATGTAGATAGTTTGAAACTATCATTGATTTTTTTTTTAAACCTATTTTGTCTGGAGGCCTTTGCCCAGCAGTGGAGCACATTAGACTAACCAAAACCCACAGCTGAGCAAAGGTCTTCCCCAAAGTCCTCCTAACCTGATCCTTCACAGTGTCCCACCACTGTTTGTTAAAGGTAATGAGATTGTAATAGTGTATAATTTACAAGGGTTTAATTTTTTTCAGAATTGTTACAAGCCAACCAAATATAATCATATACATGGAAATATTTATTATACTTACTGATATGCATAACATTGATGAATCTGGCTTCCATTCCACACCCACATTGAGACCGAGTCTCTGTAGAGATTCTTCATTACGTTTGTGATATACTATAGGGACAGTTGGCTGAAAATAAATAACATATCACTGGTATGGTAGTAGTGCAATCCAATATAGAATATCAAGAATGTAATAGTTTGTATTACAATACTTGGTTTGGAAAATTATGTTGCAGGTCAATGTTTAATAAATCAACTTGTAACCCTTATTTTGCATTACCTTACAAAACCAAACAGTAAAAGAGTCATCAGTGAGAGATACAAATAATATTTTATCCCGATTAGACACAATCTGCCTTATAATTTGATTATCAGCACCAACAGGTTTAAGAACTTTCGGCCATCCGATAGGGAAATACATGGCGAACAAGCATTTGATGTTTCTGTAACGCTTGAATTAATTTTATTAATTAGTTCTTTGATCTCATAACTATTTAATTTGAATTTTGAATACAATAACACCACAATAACACAAAAAAAAACTGTAATCGTAGCAATGACAGACAATCGGCCAGGTAGCAAATTATTTGTACGCTATTTGCACTATTTGTATGACCGGAGTTATTTCACCACAGACCGAGTGGCAACACCTCGGCAACACAAAGTAAGTCTTGCCTTTTTATTTTATGGCTTTTTGGCACAGACTACTAGATGCTACTTTTTGTGTTTATTTAGACACAATTCCGCCAGTGTCAAGTTCAAAAATTCATAAATTCTTAAGTTATTTGGCTGGCCATGTGGCTGGCTATGGCCATCGTAAAATAAGTGGATTATGTCTGTTTTCGTGACAGACATGCATGACCCAACTGAGACTAACTGAAGCCTCTGTTGTAGCCTTAGACGAGATCTCGTCTAAGGCTACAACAGAGGCTTCAGTTAGTCTCAGTTGGGTCATACAACAGAGCTTACATAGACGAGATAAATATGAACTACTCACCGACGGACCTTCCCCGCTGTCAATCCTATTCGCCAAAAATCTGACGGATTTATAAAAACTAATTCAATAATCGATTTCCCAGTCAGAGAATCGTTTTTGTAGTGTGATAAGCTCTTGGGAAAATGCCTGTTTGTGTTCTTTGCGGATACAAAAGTAAATTCAATACCTCAAATCTACAAAAAGATGGAATAGCATTTCACCTGTGCGGATATTTTTTTTTTAAATAGATTTTGTATAGAATGAGCCGTTTTCAGTAATAAACAAAAAAACTGTTTCCTTCTAAACTCAACAGATGGAGCTGGCAAGCGGAGAAGCAAGTTTGTGTTTAATCACAATTGCTGTCATTGTCAAATTGTGTTTCCTACCGAGTTCCTACCAGTTAAATAAAACTAACGCCATCTATATGGTTCGTGGGAACTATTTTTGAAGTTTTTCCTTTTTAATGAAAACACCTCATAGAATAGATAGACAATTTCGTAGATTTACAAATGTTTTTCGTTATTTGAGATCGAGAACATGGAATAAAAAATATTCGATTGTAAAAAAGTTCGAGACTATGATGGATGAGATTTTTCCTTTAATGAATTCCTTCGAAATGCTTTCCATCGATATCGATGAAACAATTTTGTTGCGTATTAATCACTTCACCAAATCATACTTTCTAAATGCAAATGCATAACATTTAGCATTACATGCAAAATTGTTTTACCTACAATATTTTGAAAGTTCCCTAAAGTTACCTTCCTCGTGGATCACATTTGTATAAACTCATCCATCAGACATGAGTTTTTATAAAGTGGGATTAATAGTTGGAGTGTATCTATTCGAACCCAAATATAATTTTCTAAATAAGTTGATAAAAGACGGAGTTCTAAGGTAACATTATATTTTTTTTTAAAGTTTTTCATACGGTTTTCACCCATCGCTTGGCAGAATGATTCAATCAGTATTTCCTGTTACCGCATTTGGGTATATAATTTGATAATCATCATTTCAGCCGTAAAACGTCCACTACTGAACACAGGCCACCCGCGTGAATCTCCATATAGTTGCCATACTCTCCAAACTTGGTAGGCGGGACATTGATACACGGAAAGACGCTACAGACGAGCCTGCTAAGGGATACTCCGGAAGATGAGTATCTTCCGAAGTATCCCTTAGCAGGCTCACAGAAGGTAACATGTTATGTGTTAATTATTTGATTTACAGTACAAATATTCATCTGGGATGTTGTATCCCTTGCTCCACTCAGGATTCTGTAATAATAATTTCTGATTTTAACTTTCTAAGTAATTTACTATTTTAAACATAAACACTGCAATAGCCATAACAAATTGATTTCAGTTTTTCATTTCAAGTAGGTACCTATTAATTTAAAGAATAATACAATACAGTTTGTTATTTTTATGTTAAAAGTATGTACCTATTGATTAAAAATCTTTCGTAAAAAACTCTGGTTATTTTATTTTGTCGCAATAAATAACAATCGATTCTTTAGTCTGTGAAACCGAATATCGACCTTTAATTATCGATACATATCAATCCCTATGACTACTGTCATTTTGAGAAATAATGTAACCAGTATAATTAATTCCCACTTTTTACACAATTTAGGTAAAATAAATGCTCATTGGTTGCATGTTATTATTTTTTTCGGAGCTTTGTAATCCGCAATAAAAGATCCTTCAGTAAAAGATGCTTTTTCATAATCTTATTCGTCAAGTGTGATGACTTGACAAATAAGAATACGTATTGATATAATATCGCGTAAATGGATTCATTTTGTAATAAAAATGTAGCAATATCACGACTTTTTAAGATTTAAAATTGTTTTATAATAAACACCAACATAATAATATACGTTTATTGTTTCTACTTATGTAATTCTACAACGAAGCCCAAATCGGTTGAGCAAATTCAGAAAATATGAGGGTAAAAATAATGATGACGCTGGTATCCTTTTGAGTTTTTTGCATGTAGATGTCAGTCACACCGTGGGGTGCCGGCAGTAGAATGTTATCTTACCTCTCATGCCCGTGGATGCAGTAAGAGCCTGCTAAGGGATACATCTGAAAGATGGGCAGCAGCGTCTATCCGTGTATCAACATCCCGTACTGCGCTCGCCAACCCGCCAGCCAAGCGTGGTGAGTATGGCAACTACCCCTCATGGAGATCCGTGGGGGAGGCCTGTGTTCAGTAATGGACGTTTTACGGCTGTGATGTCAGAGTTCCTCTGAAGTTTTTAAGTCACAATTACATTATTGTATATTTTACATAAGCTACAATTTTGTATGGCTTTATTCCTCTGATATAAATTATTTTTAAAGAGAGATATGCAAAAAACTGACATTAGACCTTAAAAAACTATTTAGCACACGTGACTTTTGAAATTTTAACGTATTGGTGTTTATACCCAACATCTGTACCAATTTACGCGATGAATACCCGATAATCTAATATACATAGTAATAATGTGTTGTGATCGCGAAAGTTTAAAAAGACTAACGTATAACAATTTTGTTAAGTAATTAATACGTAACAACATTGTTTCATCGATATCGATGGAAAGCATTTCGAAGTGATTAAAGGAAAAATCCCATCCCTCAATCTAGTATCGATTTTTTTCACAATATTTTTTATTCGATGTGATATGATCTCTATCTCAAATAACTAAAAAATTTTGTAAATCTACGAAATTGGTTACTAGTTCAACAAAATTATACTTACAGATGAAATGCTATTCCATTTGTTTGTAGATTTGAGGTATTGGATTTCTTTTTACATCCGCTAACAGCACAAACAGGCATTTTCCCAAGAGCTTATCTATCACACTGCAAAAGCGATTCTGTGACTGGGAAATCGATTATTGATTTAGTTTTATAAACCCGTTAGAATTTTGGCGAATAGGATTGACAGAGGGGAAGAAGGTCCGTCGCTTAGTAGTCCATAATAATATAATCAATCTCGTCTTAGTTCCTTTTCTACTACTGTACTGTACATAACAGAACACTATGTAATACTAAAAAAATACCTATTCATCATAATCTGTTTTGACTACGATGACCTTATATATATTAGTGTTTAGTGGATTCAGATATTTTAAACAACATTTAGTAATTTATTACATACTAAAAGTTGTTAAAAATAATCTGAATGACACTTTACATTTTTTTGTACAACCATAGCATCGTTAATACCATCGTACTCAATCGTACTTGATACCCAGCGCTACTTCGGCTCTAGCGGCAGAAAAAGCAAACTGTTTTCGCTTTCTGTTTCTTGTGGGACGCTGAAAATTGTAAAATATTTAGTACCTAGATTTTTGGTTCTATCTTCCTAGTGTTGAGTTGAAGTTTTAGCTTTTCCAAAGTGGTAAATTTCATAGTGCGGACGCATTACAATAATGTTTTGTTGTATTTGTGCAACAGTGGCAACGAAAAACAACCATCATGTCGGAAGAAATTGATTTTGACGCGAACCATCTAAGCATATCTGAGGATGCGTTTGATAAGTTTCAATCGGGTTCAATGTGTGAAGACGAATTTTTAACACTTTCGGATATTGCACCTCAAAAAAATCATGAACCTGATATCGGCGACGAAATACCTTACGATAATGAGGTTGTTTTAGGTTCGGCTCAAAATGACGATCTGGCCCAAGTAAACAATCTTACTAACACCGGGTTACAGCGTTTAGATATTTCTACGGATCAAGTGTGTGAAAGCCTACCGGATACAAGTGGCAATGGAATTTACAATGATAATACAAATCATCACAAACAAAACGATGAGGCTCATCTTGTATCATCAAACATATCATCTGATGGTCTAGGAGACCAAAACTATGAAGACAGTGCGTCTGTGATTCAAGATTCATACCTCAGCACGACATTAGATCGAAGTGATGCTGTATTTGAACCACCACCTGAAGGTAACAATGCATCAAACTATCCTCGAAGAACTAAACGTGGGAGAATACCCAATATGTCTAAATATCCCATAAGTTCACCAGCAAACTCTAATGTAGAAACACCAGCAAAACGGCGAGGACGCCCTAAAAAAAGCCTTCCAGTTCAGACAATATTGGAACCAGACTCAACAAATGTAGACACAAGTTTGCGTCACGGAAATGGAAGTTTAACTGAGGGCAGCGGAATCAATGAAGAATCACCTTCTGTACAACAAACAAAAAAAGTTAAAAGTAGGAGAGGCAGACCCAAAAAAACTCAAAATCTTGAAACACCTCCACCACAGGTATGTGAACAGTCATTCAATACTCAAATTAGTGAAAACACATTTGTTGATTCTATGAAACCTGAAGGTGACAGTCAAATGGAACTAGATTCATCACTATCTTGCAATAACATAAACAACCTTTCACCTAACACTTCTAAAAGGAGAAAGAGAAAAAGCAAAAAATCTATGAAATCTGAATCTGTCAAAATTAAAATAAAAAAAATTGGAACAGATAGTGATTTGGATGATGATGGTGATGATGTATGTCTGAGCAAACTTAAAGATGACATAAAAGTAAATGAAGCAACATCCTTTGATCCTGTGACAAGTGACCCAATTAAAAATGATGTAAAATCAATGACAATTGATGATAATATTGATGTACAATCAGTGCCGATTAATGTTAATAATGAAGTACAGTCAATGACAATAAATGACAATGTTGATGTAGAATCAATGCCGATTAATGTTAATAATGAAGTACAATCAATGCCAATTGATGATAATATAATTAATCCAACCAGTTCCCTGGTTGTGAAAGATAATAGTAACACTGAACAGTTAAAAACTAGTTCTTCTAGAAGAAACTCAAAAATGCCTGCCATGTCAGATTTTGAGTACAATGTAGATAAAGTAGTAAAAGATGCTACTGCTGATGCGGAAGTCTTAGAGAAACCTGAAACTGAATGTTTGTTAGTTGAAGACACTAGTAAAAGAAGAAGGACAGCTAAGAAAACCTTTGTATATGATGAAGGCTCAGATGAAGATCCTTTTGCTAATGTAGAATCTTCTGATGATGAACCAAAAAGAAGGAAAAAGGGTACCAAATATTATTCAGATGATGAATATGTCCCTGGGAGTAACAGTAAAAAGAAAGGTGGTGGTAAAATAAAATCATCCTCATCTGAAAGTGAAGATGATGATATTGATGACAATGATGATATTGGTATATTAAAAAAAAAGAAGACTGGTTTTGGTGTATCTCCATTTAAACGAGGAAGAAAACCAAAAGCAGATATAATTGTTGAAACACCCAAACCTTTTGATGAAACACTTGTAAGTACCATACAACCTAAAGGTGAAGGTGATGACATTGAAGGATGTCTAGAAACTACAATGATCAAAATTGATGAGACAATGAGACCAGCAGAAGCTTGGGCTAAATCCAATGAATTCCAAAACTTTATTACATCAAACAAAAATAGTAGTTTGCAAATAAAAAAAGTTTCATCGAAAGAGATTACAGAAACCATTGCTCCTCTAGAAATCCCTGTTGTTAACCAGATAATGCCAAATAAAACAAAAGAAACATCTACTCAAACAAAGAGTGCCACTTCATCAGCAATTGGTGTTCAAACTAGTGCTCCCTATGATATTCCAATGAAAATGAATGTTGATTTGTCACCAGCACAGGCAGAAAAAGCATGTTCATTTTTAAGCAGTGTTGTCAAAACTACTGTGGAATTAGGACAACTGATGTCACAAAAATCCGAAGATTTTATGAAAAAGAAAATAAATCCTGAAAATGTTACAGATACATTTAAGATGGACTATTGTGTGAGAAAATCATTCTTACTGTTTAAACTTGCTAAGCACAATCTGTTACAAATGGAAGAAGATTTAGCTAATGAATATGAAGCATTCTTAAAAGAGCACAAATTGACAACATGCAGGGAGGTTCCTAAAGTAATGGCACCTAAACCAAAAGAAGATAGTGATAGTGACTGTGAAATTGTAGAAGTTGTTGGGGCTTGTGGGTCAGCAGCTAAACCAGTAAAACCTAAACCTAAAGTGAATCCAAAGACAGTTTTCTTGAACAAAGAACTTTCCATAAAAATTACTAAGAAGCCAAGTACTCCAGAAAAACCTGTACCAGGAAAAAAGAAACTAGAAATCAAAGGAAGACATGCTGTTTGGATTAACAAAAATGTCATGGTTAAAAAAGTTACTCCTACACAGTCTTTTTTAGCCCAGGACAGCCGAAATAAGAAACCACCTGACATGAATATAGTAACCGAAAAAATGGTAAGTGATTTTTTTGAAAGTTACAATCGTGAAAGAGCCCTTTATACATGTGCACCTTTCATAAAAAATGATTTTATCTGCGTGCAAAGAGAGTATGTCTGCCATTATTTTGTGAATGAGTTGGATGCTGCTAACACCTCAAAAAATAATGACCTAAGTGATAGTACAATGGCTAACAATGTTGAAACACATGATGCAAATTGTGACATTACTGAAACAAATCACTCAGAAAACCCAAAAACACTCATTAGCCTGTGTACTAAAGTAATACTCAAATGCTTGCATTTCAAGAACATGGAAACTGAGAAATTTACATGTAATGTTGCAGATTGGACGGACACAAAAGGGCCTCTAACTTTATTACGGCTGTCCTTGGATGCATTAAGAACTGATTATTACAAGAAGCCTTATTCATTAGAAGAAAAAAATACAGAAGTTCGGAAAAAATATGTAAATAACACAAACGGTAAAGAATATGCTTGGACATATGATTCTGATGATGAGCAGGATGATCTAGCTATAGAAGTCACTCCAATACACAAAGCTGTTCTGCCACTCACTAGCATATGTTTCAAAGAAGTAGTAAAAATGTTTTTCTCAGAAATACAAAATAAATATCAAACACCAAATGACTTGACTGTGGATAATAATAGCTCCTTGGAAAGCTATAATACACCTGATAATACTGGAGTTGATCAAGCAGATATTATGAACGCAACTGATGAAGAAGAAGACTATTTACTGGATAAACATCTAATTGAAAGTAACCCAAAATCATTACTTAGTATTTGTGTGGATTGTATTCAAAAAGTGCAAGCATTTACTAAAATAGATCACAATGAAACCAACAAAAGGTATTCAGATGTACATAATGTAAAGCCATTGAAGTCTCTTGTTTTTAAAATGATCAAACACATCTTTCATCCTAGTTGTTCTGAAGAAATAACCAATTCTGTCATAGACACAGCAACAGGGAATGATATTCAAGCAAGTGAAAATATTACAATTGACTGTGTAAATACTTTGTCAGAAGAGGCATTTGAAAGTCTTCAAGTTCCTATTAGAATAAGAAAGCAATCCCAAAACAGCTCAGTCTTTTCAGACGAATTTGATAACAATGAGTATGCTGATCATAATGATTACAATGAATCTAATGGGGCGGAAGATAATGGTTGGGCATCACAATTGCAAGTGCAAGAGTTTAGATCATGTTTTACTCCTCATGATACTACTGCAGAAACTACTGAAACTATTCATAGGGCTGATGCAATTATGCCACGCATTAAATCTGAACCTATAGATGATTTTGCTGAAGAAAACATTGTTGATACATCAATTGTAAAAACTGAACCAATCCAACCAGTGACTTTAACTGAACCTGAACAGGGGCTTCATGTATCAAATGTTATGACACATATTCCAAATAGCGTTTTTACAAAACGTGAACTAATTGACCCAATACTTGGAGCAGATGGGTCTGCTCAGATTCCAAGTAGTGCCAGCTTCAATGTAGAGTCCTTTGAGCAATTTGTTAAAACAAACAAAATGGTACAATCAATGGATCCATCCAGTGCTTATGATGATGAGATGTTTAGTCAAAGTGGCTTAAGAATACGAAGGCAACATGAACCAGACTTAGACCCAGCACATGACATGAATATGGGCTTGTTGGTGCCCCACACATTTGAGCCTCTGCATATTATGGAAGCTAAAGGTAGCCTCATGGAATCTAGTTCAGATGACGGTAACACCAGTTCTAAAAAAACTGCTAAAAAGAAAGATAAGAGAAAGAAAAAAACTAAAAAAGATTCAAAGACAACTAATAAAGAAATCCCGGTGGTGACAAAAGAAGCACCTGCAATTAATGAAAAATTAGTACCTGAAAACGAAGTTGCAATTTTGACAAGGAGAATGAAAGAAAAAATAAGACAAGAAGAGAAAAAAATACAATCATCGGATTCTGATTCCGATACACATTATTTAATAGCTACTAAGAAAGATAAGAGTAACAAAGGTAAAGAGGGACAAAAGGAATCTGATTCAGATTCAGACACACTCTATTCATTGAATCCAATAAAGCAAGTGGAAGAAATCAAAGAAAAACTAAAGCCAGCAAAGAATAAGCAATCAATTGCAGACATTACTAAACCTAAACAAAAACAGGACCTTGTTCAATGCAATAATGTTGATTCTACGGAAAAGATGGATGGCAAAGATAATATAAAGGATAAAGACCAGTTTTCTGGATTTACTGCTATTGATCAAAATGAAACTGCAAACTATCAAAAACTACTTCAGTATGTTTATGATAAAATTTTGCCTGGTGATAATGCTAAAGAAGCAACTGATACTGGTCCAATTATTAACCCAGATGAGCCTGTGGAACTTTTAGAATGTGAACCAACAATGCCAATATTTGACAATGAACCAACTATGCCTGGTTGCGACAATGAACCAAATCGTCGTCCAGGTCCTAAAAACAGAAAAAATAAAAATAACATAGGAACCGGGAATGAGACCTCTAAGTTCATGGAGCGTCATGGCTGGCATTGTTATTCTGTTAACCCGAAGGACACTAAACTTTATGCCAATGTTCAAATTGTGTTAGAGAAACTACCCGAATCATTTGTTGAAATCTACAAAGAATATCAAGATGTTATGGATAAGGATTTAGATGATCAGGAAGTTGACAGGTATAACTATTCAGTATTTGTTTATATGATAAAATTTAACACATAATCTAATAATCCTTCATTTTCAGACTAGTAAACCTTCAGACATTAAACAGGAGTATCAAAGATTTTAAGGAAGGAAAAGCGAAAAACAATCTCATAACTAGTAAAGATGTTTCAAGTGAAATAAACTCCGGGCATACTACACGGGCTGCAAGCCCGACATACTCTGACCACTATGATGAACTTGCACCTTCTGATGATGACGAAGGCGCCAAACCGCAAGATGAAAATCCACCTCCCGTGAGTATTTAAATTTTTATTTGGTAAGATGTTATAATGAATGATCTCCAAATGTTGTCTGGTCTAGGCCTATTTGTAGGACGCCTAGTCCATGTTATTATTGTATTTATTGTACAAAGGAAATCAGGTTTTTAAATTATTTATTGTTCTTAGATGCCAGTGCATTCGTCAGAAAACAATCTTGCAAAGAAACTTCTTATGAATGATCATGATAGCGATTCTGATGGTGGCGCAAAGAAAATAAAAGAAGAACCAAAAGACCCAGACATACCGGAGAAGCTGGAGAAGACCAAGAGACCTGGCCCCAAATCGAAGACCAAAGTTAATATTCCTGATTTAGACTCTCTTATGTTGACTGCTGATAAGGTGATGAATAAGGAGTTGAATTTGCTCCACGCACCCATTATGCTGCAGGAAGACATAAAGATTAAAAAAGAAATAAAAAACATAAGTCCCAAAGACGAGACTAAACAAAGCAAGGTAAAGTTTTCGTTGATTATTCAATAAATGTGGGTATTTTTATTAAATTATTATTTAAATTAAATTTCCCTTGGACCTTTATTTTTTTTATGTAGATTTCCTGTGCATGTGCACTTGATATGTATATTTAAAGTGATTATTTAAACTCAGAACTTATTATTGTATCTCTTGCTACAAGTTCCTATTAATTGAATTATATAACATTGTAATTTTATGTTATTGCATTGAATTTATTTGTAGAAGCAGTATAAATATACCATATTTGTGTTGTATTTTATTTTAGAAGAGTGCAAGGAGGCTTGTCAAGGACACTGTTAAAAACGAGGATGATTCTTCTTCAGAAGAGGAAAAACAATGGGTGTCTACTAAAGAGAAACTTCTCAAGCGATTGGGGAAGAAAGAGGATACTATGTATGTATTTTTTATCATAATTTTTCCTTTAATCTACATCTTTTTGAACTTTATATGCAAGATTAGGTCTTTGTCAAGTGATCTAAAGCAATTGTATGTACATACATATGTATGTAAAGACAGCGTCATAGATAAGTACCCCTATCAAACTGTCATCGAAACCCTTTCGGCGCGGCTGGGGGTTACTTTTGTGACGCCCATTGTACTTTTACATATGAACTATGTAAATAAACATTCTACATTATATATTTCTATATCAGATCCGTGAACATACAAAAATAATAATAAATTGCTATTTAAAGAATGTCAAGATCCACTCACGTATTGTTCGTATTATTTCCAGTGGTGATGAGGCGAAACGAGTTAAACTAGTCAACGAATTCATAGAGAGGCGTAACGATTCCGATAGAAACAAAAGGCAGGAGTCTAACAAAGGTAGAAAGGGCCGGAGGAGACTGAAGACTCTGGAACGACAACGACAACTAAGGTGAATAACTTGATAAATATCAAAAGTTTTAATCAAATCTGATGTCTTAAAGAGGGTTTAAACTACTTTCGAAGATTCCCTTACACTTATACAGGAGAAGTTTATAAAAGCGTGTTAATAAAGAAAAATACTGGACACCAATATACACAGCCAGCACCATCTAGTCCCAAACTAAGCAAAGCTTGAACTATTGGTAACAGATTATTGACACAATGACGAGCTCTGTGGTGCAGCGGGCGCCTGCGACGCAAGAGGTTGCGGGTTCGATTCCCTCCTCAGGACACATGTCTGTATGATCTGCAGATATTTGTTCAGGGTGTTCTCGATATTTCTCTATATATATATAATAAAAATATCTATCTATGTAGTATAATATATTAAGTACTAGCTTCTGCCCGCCGCTTTGCATGCATTTTACCCGGATAAAGTAGCCTATTGTGTTAATCCTGGTCAACATCAATACGTGTGCAAAGTTTCAGCTCAATCCGTAGGGTAGTTTTTGCGTGAAGAGGTAACAATCAACCTTACATCCATACAAACAAACTTACGGCTTTATAATATAAGTGGGATATCAGTCATTTAGTACCCACTAGCTGTGCCCGCGACTTCGTCTGAGTGGACTTAACATGTAACTTGATAGAACCATGTATTCGTGAAACTGACCGCTTTGGTGGACCTAATTATTATGGTATGGGGTGGGATTAGCATAATGGGCAAAACCGAGCTAGTGATTTTGGATGAGGGCAATGTAACGGCCGCCAGCTATGTTCAGCATGTCATCCGACCTCATGTGATCCCATATTCACAGCGAGTAGGCCCTAACTTTATTCTGATGAAAGATAACGGTCGCCCTCATACTGCCAGAGTGACCCAAAGTGCAATCTCCGAAGCTGGTATCGCAGTTCTACCCTGGCCTGCCATGAGTCCGGACCTGAATCCGATCGAGCTTATCTGGGACCAGTTGAAAAGAAGCCTTGAAGACAACCACGCTGAAATTCATAGCCGACAGGAGTTGATAACTGCTTTAAAAGTGTGTTTGGAGCAAATTCCAGAAAAAAAAACGTCATAGAGTGTTCCAAACCGACTCGGAGAGTGTGTGCGCAATAGGGGAGGACCTACGCGTTCCTAGACAAGGCATTAAAGAAACCATACGAATCTTTTTAAAAAAAAATGTGCTCGTGTCTTCGACGCATTGTTTTGGAAAAACGTGTTATTTTAAGTTAATGTGTAAAAACGCGCATTTCTTGAATTTTTTGACAAAAATAAGGTACAGTAATGTTTTTTAATGATCCTGAATGTGTTAAACTATTCCTAAATTAAACTTGAAATAAATTGTACGTATTTTTTATTATTTTAATTTAAATCATATTTTATTGGGTGGGCTCTATTTTGTTTTAAGTAGTTTATGTATAGATAACACAAGCTCTGCTTAGCTTTGGGCTAGATGATGCTGTGTGAATTGTCCAGCATCATTTTTTATACATCACCCAAACACGAGAAAAATCTTAAGAAAAGCACGATTGTCCCCTGGCGGGGCTCGAACCCGCATCCTCCTGCATCGGGGGTCGGAGGTCATATTAGTGAATAACAGATAACTGCTTAGTATCTTTTTCACTAATTGTTGATTATAATATTGAACTAGCTGCCACCATACTCCTGCTTTATGAAATGGACTAACTTAATAAAAAAAATCTATGCTTTAGCCAAATTACAAAATGTTAACAAATTGCCAAAATAAACCAAAAAAAATATTTTAATTTTTTGTTAATTACTATGTAGGTATACAAAATTGTTATTCATTGTTATATTTATTGGTGGCTATATTAAATGGATGCAGTAAGAATCTGTCAAGGCATAACTCCGGAAGATGGGCAGCAGCGTCTTCACCAACATCCAGTACGGTGCTCGCCAACCCGCCTGCCAAACGCGGTGGCCCCTATGATCAGTACTTACTTGTCGATTCATGAGGTTTTGTCCAGCAGTGGACGTCCTACGGCTGAGATGATGAAGATGAAATGAAATGGACTAGTTTGTTAGTTGTAGGGGCGTAAAGTAACAGTTACTTATGCCATTTTTATTCCAGATTTCTTAAAAACGAACTTTACAATAATGAGGGCATCGATGGAGTCACCACGGGCAAACGTGGCGCAGCTGCTGGCCTTTTCAAGGGACGCCGTAATATCAGAAAGGTAAGCTATCCCTACAGAATATAAAGTTTAGCTGCGCTAGTTCTAGATGCTCCCCTAACAGATCACTCATCTGTTTTATTATTTTTTAATGTTGAAAGCATCTACCCTCATTCTGGAAATAATACTACTATTAAAGTTAATTTCGATAGTATTGCCAACAAAATTAAACGCACAGATTTTACACCAATGCTCTCTTCTAATGACGCAGAATGGTGTGCTGAACAGTTTATTTCACTAATCTCGAGTCACATCAGCTCTAGCACAACTAAACATAAGATCCCAAAGCATATGATAAACAAAATAAACCCTGGATTACAAAAGGGTTAATTAAATGCATGCTTAAGTGGGATAACTTACGTACTAAAGTTAAGTTGAATCCTAATAATCTTTCACTAAAAATATCATGTAATAAATACAAAAACGTTTGTAATGACTTACTCAAACGATTAAAAATATTACATGAACATAATGAACTCCAAAAACATTCTAATAATCCTAAAAAAATATGGAATACAATCAAAAATATAACCAATATTAACAACAAAAAAGGATATCCTAAGGAACAATTAAATATTGAAAGTAATCATCTAGCTTCAGTTAATAACATAAATAGTTTTTTCTCAAATGTTGGTAAAAATCATGCCAGTAAAATCACTCAAGACGCTCATCATTCGCCTAACGAAATTAATGTCTTCCCTGAACAATCACCTTCTGAGTCTAAAGTAAGCTTAGTCATTGCTTGATGTTTTATAGCCATCCTCGATAATTGGGCTATCCAACACCAAAATAATTTTTCTATTTGTTCCTGACATTAGCGCGTTCAACCAAACAGCTTTATAAAATTAGTAGTATAGATATATAAATTTGAATCCCTTATTTTCAGGTTATTGACAAAAAATCCCTGGCGCGTAGCACTGTCGTCGCAAATATGGAGGAATTCGAGAGAAAGAGGAGACTCACCATGAAACAGAACAAGCTGGTAAGAAAAAAATAACTATTAATTCCTTAAAAGCAAAGAAAATAAAAACGCCCGAACAATTTATCGTCATTAAGTCACTCACTTTGGACCTGATAATAATAATAAATAAATAATAAAAAATGTTTATTTGCTAAAAACAATAATGTTCGCTATTCTAAGCTTTAGGTGTTAGGTATTTGCTTATAATATAGGTCCACTTATCAATTTCAACAAATATTGTTAAAATAAAGTAATGTACGAGTAGATACCTAAACAAGAATTATGCTAAAAACAGTGATTGCAATAGGTAGCATGCTAGTGATTTCTACCCTCCGTACTAGTTTAAAAACTGTGTTACGGCAGGGTAGCTCATCGCTTGCAGTGACCAGCGTAAGTTGCTACGTGAATGTGTGCGGCACAGCGCACTGGCGAGTTCAAGCTTGTTCGGTCAGTCTACACCGGTTTCTGCTAGGGTACAGTATATTCAACCAAAACAGATAAATCAGAAACTTAGGATCTAAGTAAATTAAATTATGAACTAGTTACTGTGTCAACTTATTGTAAGTAAATAATTATAATAAACATACATGTATATCATAATCATTATATTATTATATAGGTAATTTTATTTTCACATAGATATATATTATAAAATTAACGTTAAGATATAAACAGATTAAATAACAGTACGATTTTATATTGATATAATTAAATAAGTATTTGTGGTTTTATTATTGTTTTACTATATGTATTTCATGTGTTTAATTAGGTTTTCATTTTAAAAGTTCTTCAGTAGCTGCGTAGTCCAATTTAAGAAGGTACTCAGTCATCATATTTTTACAATTATAGTAGCTTTGCAATTTTAGTGAATCTATATTTTTACTTATTTTATTGTACAAATGGGGGCCTATGTATGATGGCGACTTACGAGCAAAGTAAGTTTTGAAAATGGGTTTGGGATATACGTTTTGTTTTCTTCTCTTTGATTTTATAATTTGAGGTTTAATGCGATGCTGTTTTAAAATTACTGATTTTATGAAAAGTTGACGTACTGTAAGGACTTCTAGTTCCTTATACAGCAATTGTGTAGAATGACGATAGTTCTTGAATGTAGCAATTTTCAAAACAGCCCTTTGAGATCTTTCAATGTGTATGAAGTGGGTTTTATTTGCTGCACCCCAAGTATTAATACCATACTGTAAAATTGATTGGCCTAAAGCATAATATGCAAGTTTAATAATGTCCCAATCACGCAGATGATGGAAAAGATAATCTTCTAATGGCTGGGCAGTTTCTGAAAAATAGCTTTGTATTCATCTCAGCTGTAGGACGTCCACTGCTGGACATAGGCTCCCTCACAAATCTCCAAGTAAGTATTGTTCAGATTCTTTCTCTATCCACGGACAAGAGAAGAAAGGCAACATTCTACTGTATGTTCTATCTAAGCTAGCTTAGAATATCATAGCGTAGAATATCGATGAAACCAGCTTGCATCGAAAAAACTCAATCCAAATTGGTTAATCAGTTTAGGAGTTATAATGCCACAGACAGACACACTGAATAATACACAATGTAACTTATAACTCTACTAAGCTTAATAAAAGTAATGATAACTTTAAAATTTGAATAGCTTTAATTGCAAAGAATCAAAAAGTGTAAGTAATAGTGCTGGATAATTTTCAAGTACGTAAAGTGACATGTCGTCTCATTCTCTTTTTGTACATGAGTCTCTCTTTTCGTACTTTTATAAATATTTATGTTTGTTCGCTTATATTTTTGAAGTAAATAGATTTGGATGATGATTTATTTACTGTTTTCTCATTTTCTTTATAATTGCCTTCTCATTGTTTCTAGAACGTTAGAAATGAACGCTAGAACGGTAGAAAATGCTGCTAAGTAAATATGAAGACAAAAATTGTAACAATGAATAGAAGTAAAGGAGTAAGGAATCTTCTTCGCTTCTTTCCCTCAGTCGGAAAAAAAAAATCTAAAGATATGTGCTTTATTCAATTAAATGTGTCTTATTCTTCTTTTGCAAATTGACTATTCTATGTAGCATTTTGCTATAATGTATAAAAGCTCGAGCAGACCGGATGCGTATGCGTAGACGTGCACGTACCACTGAGTTGTAATGTATGGAACTGTATGACGACGCGCACGTCTACGTTACGCAAGCGGTGTGTCCTGTCTCATACAGTTCCATACATTACAACTCAGTGGTACGTGCACGTCTACGCTTACGTCTACGCATACGCATCCGGTCTGCTCGAGCCTTAACACTTATTGACTTCGACTTTGATGCTGCTTTACCATCTTTACATATTATAAAATAAAGTCCTCCGCCGTGCCTGTCTGTCATAAAACTACTGAACGGATTATCATGCAGTTTCATGTAAGCAAAATTATAAAGATTTGTTGCAAGTTCATCTTATTGCCGACTGGGAGTTGTTTTGGCGTACGCCGCATAAACCATTTAAGTTAAGTGCAAGTTATGTATAGAAGAATTGTTTTTCTTAAAAAGGTCTACAAAAAAGTCAGCAACAAGCAACAGCATATTATTATGTCTTATCTTTTATGGTAAACTCATAGTGACCATTTTTCTTATTAAAATTTTGTTTAAAAGTATGCATTATTTGCTATTACATTGTATCGTTTACATTAACATGGTTTGAATATATATCCAAATATATTTTTCTTTCATTAATTTAATTTTTATTATTATTTTAAATTAATTTTATTCCTTTACATCTTGGGTAGTTCATATAAAACATATTTGCTCTTTAAACCATATAATTTAAATCAATATCTTTCGAGTTCTAGCGAAATTAAAAATCTCGCGCGTCAAAATAATTACAGCGGTGCGGGTGTTTGTGTAACTCCTTCTCCACACCTTGACCGACACAATTGAACCCGGTAGATGGCGCAGCTGTCAGTGTGTCTTCAAATCAGCGGGCAGGACGTCGTCTGCCGGGTCTGCTAGTTATTTACATAATATCTTTTGGATACCATACCTACAAACCACCATACCTAAACTAGCAAAGCGACATTATTTTTAGTAATTTCACCGAATGTCCTTTTAAACGCGGATACACGGTGTATACGGCTGACCTCACTAAGCCACTGGGCTGGCACTTACGCATACCTTTACTGAGGTATTACGATCTTTCCAGAGAGAAGTCCTCGGCTGCGAGGAAGGCGTGAACGTGTTGGTGATCAACGACGAGGTGTGCCTGGAGTATGACTTTGAGGAGCAGCGGCCCGTCGTCACCGTGCATCCATTCTTCACCAAGGTCATGAAGGCGCATCAGGTTAGTTTATTGAAATTGAAAATAATTTATTTGTTCCACAAGAACAGCACAGACGTAGTCCACAAACATATAAATTTTTACCTAAGGTCAAACGACTTTAACAGCAGGTAAGAACATAAAAAATAGGTAACAGAAAAATGGCCATTTATGCCATCACCATATATATCCCACGAACATTGTAACTCCGAAAGTTTGTTTGGATGTTACCTCTTCAAGCAAAAACTACTGAACAGATAATCATTTCACTTTCAAATGACTCGTGAGTTACACTATTCATTGTTATGTTAAACGGGTTTTCTACTCACGTTAATTATTCGTTGAAAATAGGTATCCAACGTGTTCAGTGTTGCTCGCGTTGCAGTGCAACGCGAGCGCGTGAGAGGGAAGGAGACGGTACCGCGTAAAAAAGCTCCATTCCCTGACGAAAGTTCCCCTGGGAGGAACTGAACACGTTGGATACCTATTTTCAACGAATAATTAACGTGAGTAGAAAACCCGTTTAACATATGCCAGATCCCTTCCTATCTTTAAAAGCCTGGTTTATCAATTTTACCTAGAGTCCCTGGATAAGCTTTCGTAATATCGTAATACCAGTATGTATTAGTTTATTTATTTAATATATATATATGTACTTATATCTGTATGTATTTAAATATGATTTCCCCTTATATCTCTCTCCTATTTATCGACCTCAAAGTACGCCACCGTCTTTATATTGTTTAATAATCTTTCCTGTCCATGCAAAGGTTGCCTGGAAGAGATCGCTCTTAGCGATAAGGCCGCCCATTGTGCATTTGTGTTTATTTAAGTTTTCGTAATGTATTTAATTTAAGTTTTGGTGTACAATAAAGTTATATTCATTTATTCATTCATTCATAACAACAGATAATCATAATAATTTATTCAGAACGAATGTACATTATAATTGGTTACATTAAGGAACGATGAGACTGCAAAAGTTTAAAAACTGAAGAGCAGCCTCATCGCCCGCTTCTCCGAGGCAAAGTCACAATTGAACAATATTTGTTGAACAAATCATGCAAAAAAATAATGTAAATAAAGTTATAAACAAT
Organism: Pasiphila rectangulata; assembly: GCA_963082625.1. Taxonomy (NCBI): domain Eukaryota; kingdom Metazoa; phylum Arthropoda; class Insecta; order Lepidoptera; family Geometridae; genus Pasiphila; species Pasiphila rectangulata. Next base: position 16,823,199 of record OY720252.1, on the reverse strand, counting down.
TGAATTAAAAAAAAAGAATTAAGTACATGAGTTGTGAACAAAATTCTTTATAAAACGAACCAAGGAAAAAAAATCACGCTGATATTTTTCACATATACAGATGTAGACTAGTATTATCACATAGGTTACTTTTTGGCGGGTACGAACCGCATCTAAATCATTAAAAAAATAGTTGGAATAATGGTTTTTAATTTCCTTGAAATATGCTTGAGTGTGCTTCCTTGGTTAGTTTCCTTGAAATATGAAGATGAATATTCTATCATTTATAATTTACAAATGACAGAATATTCATCTTCATCATCATTTCAGCCATAAAACGTCCACTACTGAAAACAGGCCTCCATCATGGATCTCCATGAGGGATACTCATATTTAGCATACTCAGCACGCTTGGCAGGCAGGTTGGCGAACGCTGTACGCGATGTTGATTGATACACGAAAGTCTTTTCGTGTGTAAGTGTAAGCGTCTGCTTCAGCCCATCTTCCGGAGGTATCCCTTAGCAGGCTCTTACTGCATCCACGGGCATGAACGGAGAGGTAACATTTTTCTGCCGGCACCCCACGGCTCGGATAGAATAATGTACCTGTGGTAAAGAACGAAGTTGTTCTTTTCCAGTATGAAGGAGTGAAGTTCATGTGGGACGCTTGCTTCGAGAGCCTCGAGAACATCCAGTCGGGGCGCGGCGGCGGCGGCTGCATCCTCGCGCACTGCATGGGGCTGGGGAAGACGCTGCAAGTGCTGGCTCTGTTGCACACGGTGGGTACTTAACTACAGCCTTCATTACATGGGTGTCAGGTACGAGCATGTCCCTTCTCATGTGGGACGCTTGCTTCGAGAGCCTCGAGAACATCCAGTCGGGGCGCGGCGGCGGCGGCTGCATCCTCGCGCACTGCATGGGGCTGGGGAAGACGCTGCAAGTGCTGGCTCTGTTGCACACGGTGGGTACTTAACTACAGCCTTCATTACATGGGTGTCAGGTACGAGCATGTCCCTTCTCATGTGGGACGCTTGCTTCGAGAGCCTCGAGAACATCCAGTCGGGGCGCGGCGGCGGCGGCTGCATCCTCGCGCACTGCATGGGGCTGGGGAAGACGCTGCAAGTGCTGGCTCTGTTGCACACGGTGGGTACTTAACTACAGCCTTCATTACATGGGTGTCAGGTACGAGCATGTCCCTTCTCATGTGGGACGCTTGCTTCGAGAGCCTCGAGAACATCCAGTCGGGGCGCGGCGGCGGCGGCTGCATCCTCGCGCACTGCATGGGGCTGGGGAAGACGCTGCAAGTGCTGGCTCTGTTGCACACGGTGGGTACTTAACTACAGCCTTCATTACATGGGTGTCAGGTACGAGCATGTCCCTTCTCATGTGGGACGCTTGCTTCGAGAGCCTCGAGAACATCCAGTCGGGGCGCGGCGGCGGCGGCTGCATCCTCGCGCACTGCATGGGGCTGGGGAAGACGCTGCAAGTGCTGGCTCTGTTGCACACGGTGGGTACTTAACTACAGCCTTCATTACATGGGTGTCAGGTACGAGCATGTCCCTTCTCATGTGGGACGCTTGCTTCGAGAGCCTCGAGAACATCCAGTCGGGGCGCGGCGGCGGCGGCTGCATCCTCGCGCACTGCATGGGGCTGGGGAAGACGCTGCAAGTGCTGGCTCTGTTGCACACGGTGGGTACTTAACTACAGCCTTCATTACATGGGTGTCAGGTACGAGCATGTCCCTTCTCATGTGGGACGCTTGCTTCGAGAGCCTCGAGAACATCCAGTCGGGGCGCGGCGGCGGCGGCTGCATCCTCGCGCACTGCATGGGGCTGGGGAAGACGCTGCAAGTGCTGGCTCTGTTGCACACGGTGGGTACTTAACTACAGCCTTCATTACATGGGTGTCAGGTACGAGCATGTCCCTTCTCATGTGGGACGCTTGCTTCGAGAGCCTCGAGAACATCCAGTCGGGGCGCGGCGGCGGCGGCTGCATCCTCGCGCACTGCATGGGGCTGGGGAAGACGCTGCAAGTGCTGGCTCTGTTGCACACGGTGGGTACTTAACTACAGCCTTCATTACATGGGTGTCAGGTACGAGCATGTCCCTTCTCATGTGGGACGCTTGCTTCGAGAGCCTCGAGAACATCCAGTCGGGGCGCGGCGGCGGCGGCTGCATCCTCGCGCACTGCATGGGGCTGGGGAAGACGCTGCAAGTGCTGGCTCTGTTGCACACGGTGGGTACTTAACTACAGCCTTCATTACATGGGTGTCAGGTACGAGCATGTCCCTTCTCATGTGGGACGCTTGCTTCGAGAGCCTCGAGAACATCCAGTCGGGGCGCGGCGGCGGCGGCTGCATCCTCGCGCACTGCATGGGGCTGGGGAAGACGCTGCAAGTGCTGGCTCTGTTGCACACGGTGGGTACTTAACTACAGCCTTCATTACATGGGTGTCAGGTACGAGCATGTCCCTTCTCATGTGGGACGCTTGCTTCGAGAGCCTCGAGAACATCCAGTCGGGGCGCGGCGGCGGCGGCTGCATCCTCGCGCACTGCATGGGGCTGGGGAAGACGCTGCAAGTGCTGGCTCTGTTGCACACGGTGGGTACTTAACTACAGCCTTCATTACATGGGTGTCAGGTACGAGCATGTCCCTTCTCATGTGGGACGCTTGCTTCGAGAGCCTCGAGAACATCCAGTCGGGGCGCGGCGGCGGCGGCTGCATCCTCGCGCACTGCATGGGGCTGGGGAAGACGCTGCAAGTGCTGGCTCTGTTGCACACGGTGGGTACTTAACTACAGCCTTCATTACATGGGTGTCAGGTACGAGCATGTCCCTTCTCATGTGGGACGCTTGCTTCGAGAGCCTCGAGAACATCCAGTCGGGGCGCGGCGGCGGCGGCTGCATCCTCGCGCACTGCATGGGGCTGGGGAAGACGCTGCAAGTGCTGGCTCTGTTGCACACGGTGGGTACTTAACTACAGCCTTCATTACATGGGTGTCAGGTACGAGCATGTCCCTTCTCATGTGGGACGCTTGCTTCGAGAGCCTCGAGAACATCCAGTCGGGGCGCGGCGGCGGCGGCTGCATCCTCGCGCACTGCATGGGGCTGGGGAAGACGCTGCAAGTGCTGGCTCTGTTGCACACGGTGGGTACTTAACTACAGCCTTCATTACATGGGTGTCAGGTACGAGCATGTCCCTTCTCATGTGGGACGCTTGCTTCGAGAGCCTCGAGAACATCCAGTCGGGGCGCGGCGGCGGCGGCTGCATCCTCGCGCACTGCATGGGGCTGGGGAAGACGCTGCAAGTGCTGGCTCTGTTGCACACGGTGGGTACTTAACTACAGCCTTCATTACATGGGTGTCAGGTACGAGCATGTCCCTTCTCATGTGGGACGCTTGCTTCGAGAGCCTCAAGAATATGTAGTCGGGACGCGGCGGCGGCTGCATGGGACTGGGGAAGACGCTGCAAGTGCTAAACTATAAGTGTCATGCATGACTCATGAAGTCATGACATTAGACAAATCACTGCAGAAAAACTACAAATATTTGTGCCCAACTGAGCTACGGGGGTCGTCCTTGACACCTGTTATGGTAGGTAAGGGCCTGTTCTTTTTTTAAGGTGGGAAATTTACGAAGAATGGTTTGTATGTCAGTCTGTGGCACCGTAGGTTCTAAACGAGTGGACCGTAAACTTGTTTTATTTAAATCGGTTAAGAAGTTCACAAGATATGGGGGGGGGGGGGGGGGGAGAGAAAGAGGGGATGAATGTTTCCAAATATACTCGAGTTTGGTATCAAATGAAAGGAAATGATGTATTGAATGCAAAACTAAAAATTATATAGAAATCGGACGATTATATAGAAAGTTTACTATCTTCACAGACCATAAACCCCTAATCTATTTATTTGGCATGAAAGATCCATCAACGCGTCTTTTAAAGTTTAGATTACTATTAGAAGAGTACGATTACGATATTCAATACATAAAAGGCACGAACAACAAAGTTGCAGACGCTTTGAGTAGAGTGACCATAAGTTCTGACGAATTAAAATCTTTAAATGAAAAAGTTGTTAGCATGGTGATGACAAGAGCACAACGAGCGACATTCAATTCACAATGTAATGAAGAATTATCGAATGACCATGGTTCCCTTAATATACCTGACAAACCAAAATTCGGCCAACCGAGGATAGCGGAGATATTAAGAAAACCTAACGATGGTGTGGAATTAAAATTTTGCAAAGGAAAAAACTTAAATAAGAAAAATATAGACTACAAAAACTAATGTTTTAGTTATATTAAAAATGAAAATACTATATTTATCGATCTCAATTATATGTCGCATTTTACGCGAGTCGAATTTGCGGATTTATTGAGTGAGCTTTGTAGTAAAATAAATATAAAAGAACTATGCATAGTAAAGGACGAAAATAATAATGAATTTATTAAAGAATTAATTCAAGAAATAAAAAGTAGACAAATGTGGTCCGGACCGCAAATACATATTCTAAGAGGTATAAAAAGAGTACTTGAAAATGACGAAAAGACATACATCCTACACGACTACCATTTGCAGGTGTGCAATAAAGTATTTTGTATTGTATTGTATTGTATTTGCTACCTACAAGTGGACATGCAGGTGTGCGACGCATGATAAATAATATTAAAGGTAAATATTTTTGGCCAGGCGTTGAAATGGACGTACGAAGATACGTTTCTAAGTGTCAAAAATGCCAAACTAGTAAGTATTCTAGAAATATAGTCGAACCAATGGTAGTGACTACAACGGCTACAACTGCGTTTCAAAAGGTATTTTTAGATTTAGTGGGCCCTTTAGATAAGGATTTAGAAGGTAACGTTTATATTTTAAGTTTACAATGTGAGCTCAGCAAGTACGTCGAAGCATATCCATTACGACAAAAAGATACGGTAAGTGTAGCTAAATCATTCGTAAACAACTTTATACTTCGGTATGGTTTACCAAGTACCATCGCTACCGATCGAGGTTCGGAATTTATGTCAGAAACAATGTCTGAGGTATGTAAGTTACTAAAAATAAATAAAATAAATTCAACTGCATATCATCATCAATCTATCGGAGCTTTAGAAAATACTCACAAACATCTTGCAGCATTTTTACGTACTCAATGTGACGGACATCCAGAAACATGGAGTCAATGGTTAACCTTTTGGTGCTTTGCATACAATACTACAGTTCATACAGAAACCAGGTACACGCCCTTTGAGTTAGTTTTCGGTAAATCATGTAACTTGCCTAGTAATCTTACTAAGGACGTAATAGAGCCACCTTACAACCCAGATAATTATGCTTTAGAATTAAAATATAGATTACAGTTAGCTCATAAAGAAGTAAGAAATAATTTAATTTTAAGAAAAAATCAAAGAAAATTAGCTTATGACAGAAAATGTAATTCAGTATCTTACAAAAAAAGGTGATTTAATACTAATAAAAAACGAAACAGGCAAAAAATTGGATAAATTATATTATGGACCATTTAGTGTATTTAGCGACAATGAACCTAATGTTATTATAAACAAAGGTGATAAATTGGAGACAGTGCATAAAAATAGAACAAAGAGATAATATGTATCATAGGTGTCAATGAAGTGATGTTTACAATTAAGTATCTACCTACTTACATAAGTGAAACCTTATGCTAAGCGTATACCTACATAAATGAAGCTTTGTTTTGTTTTAAATGCTTTATCTCTTATAGTAACAGTTAGTAATGTTTATGTAATCTAATAATAATATGTCTTCTTGATGAGTATTTAGACATCATTATTGCAACAAACTAAAAAAAAAAATACATTTATGTCAAGTATTTTTTTTTTGAAACAACCCCTGTGATGTGGTGTAATATGATGTCTAAGCCTTTTAGTTTACCTAGATTAATATATACTTAGAGCGCGCCTTGTTGGATTGAGTAATAAATAGACTTCACGGGACTCGGACGTTTTATTCAATCATGTAACAACCTACACATTATAAGATACATCCCTACAGAGCCATTCCAATCGAATGCAAAACTGAGAATAACATTACAAAAAAAAAATAGGTAACCTCCGAGACTAGGTTAAATGTCGAGTTTTACTTAAAATTTTATAAACTTGTGCCTGAATAATTTAAATTACCTAATATTGATGAGTTTAACAACCTTCTGTGGTCTTCTTCATTGTTTCCACTTAACCAAATCATACTATCTGAATGCAAATACTTGACCTTTAGCTAAATATTATAAAATCGCTATATGTGTTTGCCGTTTATTTTGAAGTCAACCAAAAAGTGTATTTAAGTATTCCTGTTTGTTGTATTGTCAGGTCCTGACGCACCCTCGCGCAAACATGCAGCGTGTGCTGGTGTGCTGCCCTCTGTCGACAGTGCTCAACTGGGTCGACGAGATTCACAAGTGGATCGGGCCGGTCACTCATGAGATCAAGGTAAGCGCAAACATGCAGCGTGTGCTGGTGTGCTGCCCTCTGTCGACAGTGCTCAACTGGGTCGACGAGATTCACAAATGGATCGGGCCGGTCACTCATGAGATCAAGGTAAGCGCAAACATGCAGCGTGTGCTGGTGTGCTGCCCTCTGTCGACAGTGCTCAACTGGGTCGACGAGATTCACAAATGGATCGGGCCGGTCACTCATGAGATCAAGGTAAGCGCGAACATGCTGCGTGTGCTGGTGTGCTGCCCTCTGTCGACAGTGCTCAACTGAGTCGACGAGATTCATAAGTGGATCGGGCCGGTCACTCATAAGATCAAGGTATGTGCAGTGGTGTAAACACACTATACTCCAGCCACTTTCGATGTAGAATGTTTGTCAACAAACTGTTGATGCTTAACCGAAAAATAAGTTTCTGTTTGGTTTGTATAAATATTTCTCAATTATTGGGGATTTGTGCCTTGAATGTAAATTACTATTAACTCGGTCAGAAAATCAACCCAAGAAATTAAATTCTAAGTTCGACAGCTTGTTTACAAACAATTCTACATTGAAAATGGCTGGAGTATAGTGTCATAATTGCTAAAACGGTTGTTACAGTTTATATATCAGTGTTATGAGTTACGAAGCTTTTGTTTTTCCTAAAATAAATAAATTAATTTGTTGCTTTCCGAGACGTCAGCAAAAGACCAGCGTTGGTTGTCAACTCAAGCTGAGACAGAGATCTTTTTGCGACTCAACTATATTGTCACTACTTTATTAAGGCTTATCTATCTTGTAACAAATAAGCTGGAAATAGATGGCGCTCGTTGGCGGTCATACTTGGTTAAATTGTTTTTCGTTTTATAGTAGACGTTTCGTGTGCGTTGCTTGGACTACATTTTTCATTATTTTTACAAGCCGCGAAAATTGAGAAGAAAACTGCAGGTAAAGTTTATTTTGAATTAAATGAAATTAAAATGCGTTTATTGGCACACCACACCTTCAACATAATTAATAAGCTAACTTATGAAGGTTACAGTTTTTCATAAAAGTGTGGTGTGCCAAAAGGTTCTGTCTCAGCAATAGTTGCACCTAAGATTAAAGATGCAACGCTGGTATTCTGACAGGAAAAAATTGAGTATCGCAACAGAACACATACAAATAATACGAATAAACAGAAATTTCAATGCAGGCATCACTTGAAAAATAATTTTACGTAGCCCAAGGAGACCAGCCGGAGCCATCGTTCGGACTATTGGTCGGAAACTAGCAGCTTCTGATAAGCCGAAAATTAATTAATTTAGCCAAGGCAACTTATTTTGCCAAAATGCACTTTGGGTTGATCAGAATCAGACCATTTTTCCCGGATCAAGAAAGAACTTCATAATATCATGCTTGCTGTGGGTTGCAGGCAGTAAAATGTTGCCTCGCCTCTCTTGCCCGTAGATGTAGTAAGAATCTGCCAAGCGATACCTCCGGAAGATGGGCTGCTGCCGTCTTTCCGTGTATCGACAACCCGTACTGAGCTCGCGAACCCGCATGCCAAAGGTGGCACATATGGCAACAACCATCTCATGATGAGTACTTGGGAGTTCCATGAGGGATGCCTATGTCCATGTTCATGCGATGATGATGACCATGCTTCTTTCTAGTGCCTGTAGAAGGTCTACATTTGATTGTCTTTCTTTTAAGAAGAAAAAGAGAACCATTTTTTAGATATTTATTTTATTGTCAGGTATTCGAGCTATCAAAACTCCGGAAAACATACGAGCGCGCCTACCAGCTAGAAGACTGGTACAATGGCGGCGGCATCTTCATAATCGGCTACGAGTTGTTCCGCAGCCTCACCACCCTCGACCCGGAGATCGACGAGGTGCGGCCGACCATCATCAACAAGATCCGGTCCGCGCTGCTGGACCCCGGCCCCGACATCATAATATGCGATGAGGGGCATCTGCTGAAGAACGACTGCTCCGTGCTAGCGGTGGCTATGAGCAGGGTGGTGACGAAGAGACGGATCGTGCTGACTGGCACGCCGATGCAGAATAACTTGCGAGAGTATTTCTGTATGGTGAACTTTATCAAGCCTAACCTGTTGGGGACTTACGCGGAATATTCTAATCGGTGAGTTATTTATTACAATTTATCTAGCTCTCCGATCTTCAGATATTTTTTTCACGTCTACTAGTTTTTGCTACTTATTAATATTATGTTGAGTTTATAATTAAATATTATTAAATAATGCTGAACACAGCACCATCTAGCCACAGCGAGCAGAGCTTGTCTTATGGGGTGCCAGGTGCTTATTGAAATACTTAAATACTCTTGTATCAGTTTTTGGGCAAAACAATAACCGAGACTGCATTAATAATTGATGCAGTCTCGGTTTTGCAATTATTGCAGTCCATTTGTTTCATGTAAAAACCGAGAGGTTTCGATCAAAACCGCAGTTCCGATTTTGAACAAAACAAGTCGTTGAAATCGGGCCGTGGAGGGATAAATCAAAAACATGCTTCATACTTTCACACTAGCAAGCGATATTAAATGATGCTTTCGTAACACAAACTAAACAACACCACGTAAAATTATGCTTATAGTATTATTACTTCTGCGATTATTGCCGTTTATATGTATTTTGTTATATTTATGTTGTTACCAATATTTTTTTTTATTTATTTATTATACTTACTACCAGCTATTGGTGTCCCACAACAGGGCAAAGGCCTCCCCCAATAAGACTACTATAGCAATAGAATATGTGTCGTAAAAACTAGCATTTAATTTTTTTTTTAACTTAGATGATATATCTTTGCATCTTATTAGGTATAAGTGATTCATTTGCGTTTAAATGAGAATAAAGTTAATTAAACCTAACATCCAACTTTTACTATTGTAGATTCGAAAACCCTATCATGAACGGCCAGCACAGAGACTCACGCGAAGAAGACATAAAGCTAATGAAAGCCCGAACACACATCCTCCACAAAGTGCTGGAAGGTTGCCTTCAGAGGCAAGAAGTCGCCGTCCTATACCCCTACTTGCCAAAGAAACACGAATACACAGTGTTCATACCTCTCACAAAATGTCAGTGGGATCTGTACAACCACTATATGGAAGCTTACGCGAAAACACAGAAGCAGAAACAGATTTTGAAGGATTTTCACATATTGCAGAAGATTTGGTCGCATCCCCAGGTCCTGCATAACTTTCAGATGAAGTCGAGAGATAAGAAGGATAAAATTAAAGGTAACTTCGATCTGCTTGCCTGCTGAGTCGTAGCTCTGAGCAAAGTGCATTGATATTCAATAAATGCTGTTACCCACTTCAGAGTATAAGCATCTTTTCACCTTTTGCACAAGCTTGTGACAACAGTGGTGTTAGAATGTTATATTTTGCAAAATATTATGTAATTTGTATTTTATTTCACGTTACAGCGGAAAAGCTCGAAGATGACCTAGCCATAGAGGACCAAGAAGCGGACATAAAGCCAGCGGATACGGAGGTTTGGTGGCTTCAGTACCTGAGTGAGGGAGCCATGCTCGACTCTCTAGAGAGCTCTAACAAGTTCGTCGCTGTGTTCCGGATACTGCACGAATGCGTCGAGCTGGGGGATAAAGTGTGAGTTGTCATTTGAATATCAAAGGCATATTACCTGACCACGTGGCGTACAGTGCGTTAAGTCGCGTACAGTGGAAGAAGGGAAGGGAGGCCTTTGACCAGCAGTGGGACAGTGGGGGCTAAATTATTATAATAATATTGGACATAAAACCAGCAGAAGTAAGTTACTATGTAATAAGAGTGTATCTTATACTCAGAGTGGCCCTAAACCACAAAATACGAGTACATAGGACTCATGAGGTGGTATCAAACTGAACCGATCGGACCCTGACTCCACTTTATTTCAAGCGCCTTCCTTCGAACATATCAAGAAGCTATAGACTAGATTGTATCAAAAATTATGTGCCACAAAATCAGAAAAATACATAAGCCAAAGTACCAGGCAACTATGACTCACAATAAGGTGTTCGAACTGTACTGTGCGTATAGGTTCATATGTTTATTAAAACATCTATTGTTCCAGGTTAATATTCTCCACATCGCTATTCTGCCTGGACGCCCTTGAGTATTTCCTGAAGAAGATAAACTCATGGAGTCTGGGCCAGGAGTACTACCGGCTGGACGGCTCGGTGCCGGCCGAGGTGCGGCAGAAGTGGGTGCGGGAGTTCAACGCGGAGAACAACCTCAAGACCAAGTGAGCATGGCATCATTTCTTTATTGGTTCATATTCCCTTATGCACAAAACAGAAAAGAGACTGAAATACCAAAGTCGCGTATGTAGGTAGCGGGATCAATCAGCCGAAATGATAATGACCAAGTATCTTGGCATTGCGGAATCACGGCATATGGACAAAAGCGTTGACAAGATGCTTGCCATGTAAAAGTTTAAGATCACCAGACAGACGACATCACGTGAGCAGCAGTTAATGTGAACTGATATATAGGTTTCCTTAAGAACACTTGGAGTATGGGGCTATGCTATTTGCAGTGCGCCAGAAGTGGATGCGAGCGTTTAAAGCCGATTATTATCTCAAGCCCAAGTGAGCCTGACATAGTGGCATATTGGTTTTTTACACTAACCAGAACAAGTGTAGGCTTATTTTGGGTCTGAAAAAATATTTAACATATTACTACAATACAATATTCACAGTGGACCTATAGCCGTCTGAGATAAAGGAGGTTGCGGGTTCTAGGGCTTTAGGACAAATTTTGTTTGATCTACAGATGGGTATGGAGGTTTTTTTCTATCATAAGTTATGTGTGTTTTTATCAATCATCTGGATTATCATATTACTAGCTTAGTTTAGGTGTCAAGCATTTTCACTAATAAACGTATCCCTCCTCAGATTGTTCCTGATATCAACGCGAGCGGGCTGCCTCGGGCTGAACATGACCGCCGCGAACCGCGTCATCATCCTAGACACGTCGTGGAACCCCGCGCACGACATACAGAGCATATTCCGCGTCTACCGCTTCGGACAGAAGAAAGACTGCTATATCTACCGGCTCGTCGCTTTGGTAAGCATCTTGGAAGCCTCACGATATACAGAGCATATTCCGCGTCTACCGCTTCGGACAGAAGAAAGACTGCTATATCTACCGGCTCGTCGCTTTGGTAAGCATCTTGGAAGCCTCACGATATACAGAGCATATTCCGCGTCTACCGCTTCAGACAGAAGAAAGACTGCTATATCTACCGGCTCGTCGCTTTGGTAAGCATCTTGGAAGCCTCACTATATACAGAGCATATTCCGCGTCTACCGCTTCGGACAGAAGAAAGACTGCTATATCTACCGGCTCGTCGCTTTGGTAAGCATCTTGGAAGCCTCACGATGTAGAGAACATATTGCGCTTTTACGCTTCGGGATAAAGAGTGAGAATTCAACAGAGCTCTACAAAAATTATCATTTTTAACGACTTAATTTAAACTTGACTATAGTTAATTAATAATTTTGTTAAATTTTTGCCCTACCATGCTAAATTAAACTCTGTCCTTGGCATTATTATCCCATCTGATGGGGCCTGCCTTTCTGGTCTTTTCTTTCCAATTCGTTCTATATTCGTCTTGGAAAGAGCATTGTCTTCTTTCATGAAAACGGTCTGCTAATTACCGCGTTCGCGGTCTTTCCTTTGAGCCCATCAGAGGAAAGACCTTCATGAGATCTACTTTTTAGATGACAGCTGTCAAACTTCAAACGGCCATATCTCGAGAACTACTCGCCCTAGACTATCCATAATGAGCTCAAATGTAAGACCTTGATGAGGTTTGCTTTATTGTACGTTTACGAGTCCAACAAGCTTTATATTATAGATTTGCTTTTAGGAAGACCTACATACACTATAACCGGTGGTGCTTGTCGGACTCGTAAAGTGAACGTACAATAAAGCAAACCTCATCAAGACCTCCATGAGATTTACTTTTTCGGTGACAGGTCTGCTGTCAAACTTCAAACGGCCATATCTCGAGAACTACTCGTCCTACACTTTCCGTAGTGGACTCAAATGAAAGACCTTCATGAGATCTACTTTTTCGTTGACAGCTGTCAAACTTCAAACGGCCATATCTCGAGAACTAATCGTCCTAGACGGTCCGTAGTGGGCTCAAATGAAAGACCTTGATGAGGTTTGCTTTATTGTACGGTCACTATTGCTTTACCTATACAAACAAACTTTAGCAATATTTTAACAATATTAGTGGGATGCCCGTAAAAGCGGAACGGTTCAACGTGCAATGTCTTTCCCAGGGTACGATGGAGCAGAAGATCTACGAGCGGTCCGTCGCGAAGCAGGCTGTGGCGTGCCGCGTCGTCGACGAGCAGCAGATAGACCGGCATTACAACCTCGCGGAACTCACTGAGCTGTACAGGTAAGCTACTTCTGCAACTGTAATACGCTACTTACTACGATCTACGAGCGGTCCGTCGCGAAGCAGGCTGTGGCGTGCCGCGTCGTCGACGAGCAGCAGATAGACCGGCATTACAACCTCGCGGAACTCACTGAGCTGTACAGGTAAGCTACTTCTGCAACTGTAATACGCTACTTACTAAATTTAAATTCTTAGTCCCTGTTATGTAGATTAACATAAGCTATTGGACAAGTATTTTGATTTTTTATCGTAATCAAAATAACGGCGATACATTATGTCGAAATGTAGCGTGACGACACGCGTAGACGTGTTTCGGTGCAGGTTATAACTATACTATGACGTCACGTGTTCACGCTCTTAAACTTCAATGCGCTTTTTCTATGTACCTATTGTTTCATTTAATATGAAAAGCAAAAAGTATTTTCGTATTATCTAACTAATTAAATAGAATTTTGATTTTCATACCTGTTAAGTAGCCTTTGTAAGCGTAAATGTCCACATAAATAGCTGCGTTTTCTTTATCTCTTTCTTGGTTTGATTTGCTTAGTGTCTTTGTTCCTGGTAGGGAACAAATGAAAATCAACTCGAATTTTGACAACCGTTTTCGCTGGGTACTTACTTTGAGAACTCTAATAAAGTGATTTGTTTCCTCAGCGTGGACGAGCTGGGCCTGTCGGTCGCCGGCGGCGTGGCGGTGGGCGTGTGCGATGTGGCGCTGCTGCGCGTGGCGCGCGACGCGGCGCTGCACGCCGTGCACGAACACGACTCGCTGCTGCGCCACGAGCACGAGCAGGGCCTGCCGGAGCACGAGCGCGCCGCCGCCTGGACGCAGTTCCAGGAGGAGCACGAGCATAAACGTAACTACTACCTGCAGCTTATAACAACCTTATAGTGCTATAAAGCGTGACCGACTTCGTCCGGACATAGGTAAATAGTCACCGTCTGAGGGGGGAACAGCGCGTTCCAGCAGGAGCACAAGCACAAACGTAACTACTCCCCGCAGTCTATAACAACCTTCTAGTATTATAAAGCATGATCGACTTCGTCCGTACATAGGTTATTCACCGTCTGAGGGTGGAGCAGCGCGTTCCAGCAGGAGTACGAGCACAAACGTAACTACTACCAACAACCTTCTATAAAGCGACGTGACCCGCTTCGTCCGGACATAACTAACCCGTTATCTCGTCCTAGGCTAGTCATCATCTGAGGGGGGAGCAGCGCGTTCCATCAGAAGCACGAAAACAAACGCAACCATAACTACAGCCTGCAAAATATTACTATAAAGCAACGCAATCCACCTAGTCCGCGCGTTACTAACCCGGGGGGCAATTCTCGTGCATCGTGATCCAAGTGATAAACGCTCAAAATCGATGATTCACAAAAACTGTCAACATCTCTATTGAAACGAACTTTCAGCATTCTCGGCATATAGACAAATCATCTGTTGCAAACTGATTATCATAGACAAATATCTATTGCAAACCGATCGTGATGCATCGACTGGTAGGGAGATGCAAATAGACTTAGAGTGATGTGACAAGTTTGGGGTAGACACTGAGAAGTGAATTATCAGGCAAAATCACGATTTAAGAGAATTGGCCCGCCTGTTCTAGACGTAGGCTAGTCACCGTCTGAGGGGGCAAGCGGCAAGAGGGGTTATCAGTACGTTCCAGCAGGCAGCAGCACAAACGTAACTAACCGTAGTCTAGTCGTAAGAGAGCGCACACGCGCGTCGCCGCCTGGACAAATGTAACCTCCTTGCAAGTGCAAACGGCGATGGGGGTAACTTTAAAAATTTACAGCAGTAGGGAGACTGGACGTGACGCGCCGCTTGCCCCGTTTCACTCGTGTAACAGAGTCCCTCAAAGAGCGCGACAATTCGGCAGTGCATGTACTAATAGTACCTATGGATCTATTTTTATTTTTTCTGTTATAATAAAATGATTAAATGGTTTATTTGTATGAAATGCTTTTGTTACAAATGAATAAATTATCTTACCTTATTTATTATGGTAATTCTCGAACGGATATTTAATCCAATATTGATAAAATTTAAAACAGGAGAACATGAATACTATTTCATAGTATCGGATATTAGCGAACGAAACAAAACGCGTATCAGAAATAACGTTAACGGAAAATTTCGCCTCTTTTATCAGACCACGCTATTGAATTAGGAGCCATACATTATATCTTAAATGTATCTTGTTTTATTACAGAAATGCAAAACGAACTTCACGTGAAGAAAGCCGCCCAAGTTGCAATGAAACGTCTCGAAATGGACCATCTCCGCCAACAAGCGCTCAACGCTCAAACTCACCCGCCGGGTCCCGTCAAAACGGAACCGGCGAGCGAACCAGGCTACCACCTCATAAAACCCAAGGAGGAACCCAGCCTGAAACCAAGAGGGAGGAAATACAAGAAGATAGTGCAATGCCGCATACCCATAGCTTCCGCTCCCGAGCCCGGGCCATCCACTCCAGCCATCGACGACGACCAACAGGAAATGGTCCAGAAAATCACCACCCTACTCATAAAACATAACTTCTCGCAACACAAATCAGGACGTAGTCAGATATCGGAGCTGGTATCCAAAGTGAAACGGATGGTCGCGACCGGACAGCCGATGGCTTTGGGCCCGGGCTACGACGAGCTATCCGCTAGTATAGCTAACGTTCTTCTGAACAATGACGCTCCGCCCGTGATGCCGCCGCTGACAGACATCGTCGAACCTCCGCCGATAATACCGGAGGAAAGCCGCAAGCGCGGTAGAAAGAAGAAAGTTATACCACCTCCGCCTTCGCCTCCGCCTCCAATCGAACCGGAAAAGCCCCCAACGCCGTCTCTAGAACCAGAAACGGACGGCCGACGGCGAAGAAAAGCTGCTATAGCCGCTGAATTGAATTTCGACTCACAGAAAGACATCATCGACCTCGACGACGACGACGACGGCGACGAGTGGCAAGCCGACGACACGGAGACGATTGTCGACGTACCAATCGCATCGGAACAAACGACACAAAAACCAAAGCCTCTGAATGCGAAACAAAAGAAAAATGCGATGATACCTGAACCTTTAACATCCAAAGAGGTCGACTCCAGCGAACAAACGAAAAATGCGACGATACTTGAATCTTCAACATCCAAAGAGGTTGACTCCAGCATAGTTCTAAGCGACGATGACATAGAGATCAACGAAAGAGTAGAGGTCCCAATCCAGCCGATACCACCAGAAGACAGTGAAGTAATAGAACTCCACCCGTCATTGCTAACCAACTCGAACTTCATAAAGATAGTCG
Organism: Pasiphila rectangulata; assembly: GCA_963082625.1. NCBI lineage: Eukaryota > Metazoa > Arthropoda > Insecta > Lepidoptera > Geometridae > Pasiphila > Pasiphila rectangulata. The sequence continues at coordinate 16,807,050 of OY720252.1, read as the reverse complement.
CGCATACGTATCTCGCAGGTAATCCAATGATGGACGAAGACGCGGCGACTTTAGCAGCGCAGTACAGTACTTTGAAAACAATGAAAGAAGCGGAGAGCGAAGGCAAGTCGATTACGAGCGGACCCGTTTATGATATCGCTATACAGGTATGAATTGAGATCTTATTTGGCAGCTGTGGAATACAAATATTTTATTTCACAAAATAATTAGGTTTTACACTTCTTCCTGTGTTAGTTCACACTGTTTTACAGAAAGCCCTGACCCGACGGTCAATTTTATTCAGTCAATTATATTGTACATTATGGAACAAGTGTGCAGTGTAATGATCAATGCTCACGCGTGTCATACGACGTTTTTCAACACACTTGCGAGGAAAAAACAAATTAATTTACCACACAGCTACAAATACGATAAAACCAAATATGAAAACTAAAGCAGCACAGCTTTAGTTTTCATATTTGAATATGTAAACATACTGCCTTTTTGAAAATTACAATTTTAGGTGATAAAATGCAAATATTTTATAACAAATTATTGTGAAATGATTTGATAATAATAATCGTTTTACTTAATTAAGGACATACACATTAATTTATTCCAAATATATAAAATATATATATGGATTTTCAGCGGCATAAAACCTCTTTGGTGTTACTTAAGAAAATAACTGTATTACCCGGTTAAATTGAAAATGCTCTGTTGACTCTCATATAACTTACAGTAAGGTACTAATTTAACTTTGTAGGGATAATTCTATTGCGCACTAGTGTGTATTATTATTACGTACGCGTGTGTTAGCAAGTGTATTGAAGAATTAATTCTTTTCCTTTTTTCTTTGTGTCGACAAATACAAAAACAGAATTAATTAAAAGACAATTTTGGTTATCTTTGAAGAAAGAAATAAATATTGATTTATCATAATTTAGCACAAATGAAGGTGCTCCTTTTCTAAGACTACGATTATCTGTTTAGATTTATTATAGACCCAAAAACCAAAAATTTAGTTTTAAATTTGATAGTCACACACTAATGTTTTGTCATTACCAACAGGTTCTAGGTAAAGCTGTACTCAAAAAATTGCAAACAGCTAATCCAAAAACAGCGGGCGAGTCGAGCGCTGCGGCTAATAAAATGCAGTCGCTTTTAGGAGCACAGAGCGAGACAACACCAACTCCGCCGGCTGCCAAGAAACCCAAAATCGGACCCAAGTCGAAAATATCTAAGGAAGTGAAACAAGAGCCAAATGAGTTACTTCAAATAGTCACCAGTAAAAGTAAAAAAGTGCCTAAAATTGTGCCTGTGTGAGTATAAAACATCATTATCATTAATATATAAATTGGTAAAGGCAACCCAGATTGTGGGTCTTCATCAGGGTAACATGTATGCTCGTCGCGATTATTTCGCAATAATTAATTATATTAATCACGTTATCTTAGTTAACAAAAATATATTTTTTGTTTATTAAGATAATATTATACTTAGTGTGTCGGATAGTTATTTTTTCTTATTTCTATCCCTAGATCGAAGACCAAACTCTTTGCTCCAACACCTTCCAAACCTCTGGTGACGTCAAATGCGGCCCCTCCCCGCGAGGAGAGCATTCTCCCCGACGATGACGTTATATTCGAGCCCACGCCTGCGCAGCCGCCTCCCGAGAGGAAGCCTATCATCCTGAGGAAAGTGAAGCGAGACAGTGTTCCACCGAACGCGATCGCGGCTACGCCCGTGGCCATGTGGCGGGGCCCGGCGCCGCCAGCCGCGCCCGCGCCCTCCGACAGCACCATCTGCCTCGACAGCGACGACGAGGACCAGCCCAGCCCCGCCCCCAGCCCCGGGACGAGAATGCGAATCATCCAGAAGGTGGCGACCTCGACCGCGCCCGTCCCCGTCGCGCTGACGGGACCCAACTCTCGCCCCTTGCCCCTCCCTCCAGCGCCCCACAAGTTGAAACCGACGTACTACACGCTGTCCTCGTGCGGCACGCGCGCCGTCCCCGTGCAGGGTCCCCGCGCCGGCGCCCAGCCCGTCCCGGTCTCGCTGTCAACCTGCCAACCCGTGCCGGTCGCCTTGGCCCTCGCGAGCGGCGGGCGTGCGCCCGTGCCCATCTCACTGAGCGGGCCCGGCGCCCAGCCCGTGCCCATATCCATCATAGGCCCCGCCGCGCCGGTCCCCATGTCGCTGGTGGACGCCAGCGGCCGGCCGGTCGGCTTCCCGCCCGGCTGGCCGCCGACCGCGGTGCAGTTTCCGAGTCACTCTCCGGTGCAGCAAACGCCCCCTCCACAACCGCCTATGGTTGGTGAAGTGGTACGAATCACGAAGTCCGATCTCATGGACATGATCGAGAGAAAAAAAGATGCACGTAAGATCTCGAATGTTAGCGATGCTAATCTACCCACTACTGTGATCGATGATGACCCCCCGGCGACCTGGGATTCGCTGCCGAACCCCGCGCCGAAACCGCCTGAAGCGCCGAAGCTCGCGCCGCCAGCGCCCGAAGCGCCGAAGCTCGCTACAAAAGCGCCCGAAGCGCCGAAGCTCGCTACAAAAGCGCCCGAGGCGCCACCCGCGGCCCCGATGCCAACAAAAAGAACTGAAAGCGATGCGAAGAAGAAATCACGTCGCATCTCGTCCTCTTCGAGTAGCAGCAGCGACAGCGCCTGCAGCCCCGACCCGCTCGCCATCTTCAAAGACGTGATTCACATCCAGGCGCCGGACAAACAGACCACACCGGGCAAGAAACATCAACAGAAGCCGATCGCTGCCCCGACTACCAAGACGAAACCTCCGCCTTATTCGAAAGCGAAGGATACATCTGATTATCTTGATCTCACAGAAGTTGTGGAAGTACCTAAATCTAAACCCGGTGTCTCGAGTAAGAATTCACTCCACATTGACACCAATATAGCAAGTACTTCTCGGATCCCAAAAGACACGCGTAAGGTCGTTTCTAAGACGAGTGGAGCCTTTAAAATAGACGCTTCTGCCCCTAGTAAGAAACCTAGCACGAGCAAGCCTACTCCATCTAAGCTGGTCGGGACTTCGAAGAGTATTATACTGGATGGGAAGTCGAAATCGCTGAAAGTGGAACCTAAGAACGGGTATGTAGTAGACCTATCACTCATTTATTAGCTTTAACGCATTTAAAGCAATTAAAAACACACGCGTGTTTTCATTTTAAGTTAATATCACGTGCATATTCAAAGGCCAAGTTCTAAACGCCAAACTAATTTTTCTGCATACATTTCAACAGAAATATAATATGATGAAATTATTTATGGCATTATGGTACACACTTTTTTCGTGGTAGGGTTCGTAGACCTAGAGTTGTTGAAAAAAGAATAATACCGGAATTTGCAGTTACTATATTTACCATGAATTACGTAGTTCACGTCATAAACAGTGTGATCATGGCGTGTGGGAACTGCGCCGAAATATCGGGAAACTCAGTATAAATCCAACCAAATCAATAATCATCATCATCATCATTTCAGCCGTAAAAGGTCCACTACTGAACTATGGCCTCCCTCATGGATCTCCATGAGGGGTAGTTGCCATACTCACCACGCTTGGCAGGCGGGTTGGTGAGCGCAGTACGGGATGTTGATATACGGAAAGACGCTGCTGCCCATCTTCCGGAGGTGTCCCTTAGCAGGCTCTTACTGCATCCACGGGTAGGAGAGGAGGGGTAACATTCTACTGCCGGCACCCCACGGCAATCAATAATATCATATCAATAACATCATATCAATAGGTACCGCCTCTGGAACGTGTTCTGGATTCCTAGCGGAGGTGCCTACTACCCGACTATATGTCTCACGGTTTCACTACGCCGTGCAGATTAAGGAGGTGGAGGATTACCTCACGAAGAAAACCGGATACTGTCTAAGGGTTGAAAAGTTGTCTTCCCACCATAGCGTGAACTTTAGTTCTTTTATGGTGAGAGTTCCAACGGACAAACTATCAACTTTTATGAGTGAAGAGTTCTGGCCAAAGGGAGTCAAATTCCGACGGTTCATCGGACGCCTGCAAGCAGACACCGTGAATCGTCGGTATGAGACAAGCGTGCGTCATACGTCGCCGTCCTAAACGTGTGTTAGTAATAAGTATATACTATATATATGTTAGATTTAAGGTATATATCTATGGGCCGTAGAATAAGTTATTTAAGATCTGTGTACTTTTCTATTGTTGCCTGATAATAAAGATATTAAAAAAAAAAAATAATAAGTTATATATTTACTTATTGTCATATATTTTCAGTCCCGTGGTATGCACGAGCGGTAGAAAGCAAGCGGACAAGAGACCGGCGCCTTCCACTTCCGCGGCGGCATCTAACAAAAAGACTAAGGGTAAGTGTCATTACTATTATAGAAAAGCAAAACTAGATTTTTTATTTAACACTAGCCGCACCGTACGGTGATAAAATATAGCCTATGTTAGATAAAATATAGGATAATATAGCATTCTAATAGTTTTGAAAATCGGTCGTGTAGTTGTTGAGTTTATTCGTTACAAACATACAAATCTTTCCTCTTTATAATATTAGTATAGAAAGGTACAAGTGATTTACACGTGATTTAACAAAGTAAAGCATCTTGAGCCAACCCGCGGCTCAGCCAGCCAGCTACCAGACGTATTGACATGTCGTTTCCTCTGTATAGCCAACGAAGCCGAGGGGATTAGTAAAGGTACCGGGGGCTAATTCTCGTGCATCATGATCCAAATGATAAACGCTCAAAGTCGATAAACACAAAAACTGTCAAAATCTCTCCTCAAAAGACCTTTCTGCATTCCCGTCATCCCACGATAAACAAATGTCTATTGCAAATCGATCGTGATGAATCGACTGTTGAGGAGCGGCTATCGAGATGATAGTAGACTAGAAGTGATTTGAAAAGTTTGGCGTAGACACTGACAAGTGAGATAGACGAAGTATCACGCAAAATCATGATTAACGAGAATCTGCCCCCTGGGCAAACCTAATCCATCTAACAATGTCCCAGGCAGTGCAGCGTCCCTTACAACATGACTACTGACGCTGTACAAAAAATCATCCTAACTAATTTTATAAATGCTAATGTGAATTTGTTACGATTCAACCACTAAACCGATTTAGAATATACTTTTACCGATGGAAAGCTAATGCTTGATGACATAATATGGAACCGCGACGTGGTCATTCACTATTGGCCTCATGAATAAGTTCAGAGTCGCTCAAAAAGCTATGGAGGGGTTTCTTTATGGGATCGAATCAGAAATGAAGAGATACGTAGAAGAACTCGGGTCACCGACATAGCCAAGCGGATTAGCACGATGAAATTGCAATAGGCTGGCTATGTAGCTCGCAGAACAGATATGCCGAAAAGTTCTCGAGTGGAGGCCACGGACCGGCAATCGCAAAGCGTAGGACGTCCTCCACCAACAAGATTGGCTGATGACCAGGTGAAGACCCAGAGACGCAGCTCGATGGTGGATGCAGATCGCTTCCAACCGCAATTACTGGAAATCCATGAGGGAGGCCTATGTTTAGCAGTGGACGTCCTACGGCTGAATGATGAATGGAAAACTACATTAACAGCGAGTAACATAGGCAATTTTTTATCCCGATTTTATCAGCAGGAACGGCAACTATGCGGGTAACACCGCGTGAGCACGGGCACATCTGAGCAGTGAATTCTTCGTAGCGGATAGTTAATTGGCAACAATATATTTTCTATTTTCGTTACGTATATTTGTGTTTATGCGTGTATTAGTTTTCCTTATATTTTTATATCTCACTAAAGCCGAAAGTTTGTTTGTATGGAGGTTTGTTACCTCTTCACACAAAAATTAGGCTACGGATTGAGCTGAAACTTTGCACACGTATTGATGTTGGCCAGGATTAACACATAGGCTACTCTTTATTCGGGTACGACGCGTGCAGAACGCACGCGGCGGGCAGAAGCTAGTCTAGTATAAGTTTAACACTGTTAAATTTTTATTTTTAAGTACATAGTACTACAACTAAAACTACTTACCCCAAAACGATACGGTAAAATATCTCGGCCTCCATCTAGACAGACGCTTGACTTGGCAGCCCCACATTAAAACTAAGAGAGATCAAATAAACCTTAAATACAGAAACCTTGACTGGATACTAGGAAGAAACTCAAAACTCTCCATAGATAACAAACTCCTAATATATAATGCTGTTTTGAAGCCAATATGGATGTACGGAATACAACTTTGGGGAAGCACCAGTAACTCTAACATCTCTATCATACAAAGAGCTCAGAACATGATATTGAGAACAATTGCGAAAGCCTCATGGTTCACGACCAATACTGAAATACATGAACACTTAATGATGAGCACGGTCAAGGAGGAGATTCGGACAACTGCTGCAAAGTACAAAGATCGCCTAGCGCACCACCCCAACCAGCTGGCAGCCAAGCTCTTCCAACCAGGCTACCAAAAGCGATTGAAACGGCACGACATCCAAACGCTAGACAACAGGTCCTAGCGGAATAAAGAAAGATTGTGAACCAACTGTGGTCACAATCTACATGACATCAACCGCATAACCCTTTTGCTTATAGTCGCAAGACTGATCGCAGAAAAGCTCAGAAAAAAAAAAAAAAAAGTACATAGTACCTAGTAGTAAGCAAATACGGTAAGCAGTAAGCAAATAAAAGTCCTGTGACTACAAATATTAACTTCTCGTGAAACTTTATTATGTTATGTAACCATGAATAACCCTTCTGTAACAAAATTAAATCATAACTGCCTTAGTTTTAAATAAAACGTTTTGGCCAACATTTAATTTAAAATAATTACATCACCCAACTTTAACCGACTGTACCGTAAAAAAATTGTACTACACTATTTTGGCAAGTAACTTTTTATAAAATAAAAAAAAAAAATTAAATAAAATTGTCATGAAATCCGGTTTAGTTAAAAAAAATTAAATTAAGGAGTACTCTAGAAAGTATCATACCATTTTGGAATCCTGACTAAATGCGCCATCTTTTAAAGTTACTTTTTAAAATAGTGTAGTACATTTTTTTATGGTACAGTCGGTTAAAGTTGGGTGATGTAATTATTTTAAATTAAATGTTGGCCAAAAATCCAACATTTTATTTGAAACTGAGGCAGTTATGATCAGTTATGATGAATTTTGAATTATATTTTACAGAAGGGTTATTCATGGTTACATTACAGAAAAAAGTTTTACGAAAAATTTATATTTGTAGTCACAGGACTTAATAGATCATAACAGGGAGTCTGTTTTTCTGTTTTTTTTAATACTCTTAATTCGAAAGGTACATGGACAAATATTTTTTTTTATATTTTTCTGATAACTATCATGACTTGGCCCATCACCCGTTTTCGGCTTGACGTTGATTTCTGGGACATCCTGTATATTTAAAAAGCTGTTCGTTTTCCTTAAATAAATAGATAAAATCGCGTGATATACACAATGAATGTGAAAGGCACGAATTATCAATAATGTTTGCTCGTTTCTGTCTTTTTGTATAAAATTGCGAACTCCTCATGGGTTAGTCCGCTTCTCTTGTTTACACGCACAACTTTAACAAAAACTTACCCGTGTACTTTTGTTGCAGTTATGACGCTGAAGGACTTTGATATCGACGACTTTGACGATATCATTGAACTGGACTGAACGCATAGTTGTGCAGCAATTAAATATCTACAACTAGATTGCAAAAATAAATTGTTATTCTATTTCACGCGAGGTGCTAGATTTTTCCATAATTGATTAGGTCGACGCTACTCAATTTAGGATGATAATTTTCACAACTCACGCCCAAGTAATTTCGATTATTTTTCCAGTAAACTACAGCGAAAGCAGTACCACACTTCACTGATGGATAGTGTAGTGCCATGCATAACAACCAGACTATCGAAAGTATTTATTATTTATATTTGCAGTTATTTATCAAGCAATTATTTGTTATAAACTATTACTAACTTATTTATTTTTCAAATTTTAATAATAATTAGCATGACACTATTGATTTCTTGTTCTATAATAATAGTAATCGATAATCGAATAGGTTCATTAACGATTATACAACTACATCATCCCTACTAGGAGCTGTCAGAATTATCATCCTAAATTTGACTCATTGTGAGAAACACCGTATTTACACTTATTACAGTGTGTTGTAGTTAACAGACCATACCAAATGTATGAAACCGATATGCTTCTGATGAGACTTACAAATCGTAGTTTTGGTTGACGTGTTCGATTAGGTAAGATACTAGTACCAAGCGATCTGATATTGAACCCTATATAGTTAAGCGATGATATTAGTATTAGATAATGTAGGGTACATTATCCAGACAACTTTTTTTATGGTGTATGTATTATTTCCATTCATAAGTTCCACGGAGTCTTGACAATGATGTTCTTGCTAGCCCGAGGGCGTCTCCACAGCAGCGCAAGTGGGCTACGCAACTGAATGTCATCCGTAACGTCACGGGTGATCGTACGCAGTGTGGCCCACGCGCGCTGCTGAGGACAGACGCCCTGGCTTGTTGGTCAGTTTTATACAAATTGAGATGGCAAGTTTTTTTCTTTATTATCAGTTCACAATTACTATAATATTATGTAATTAGGTGAATACTTCTATATAATGGTAACTATCTTACACACTAAGATTAGTATACAGCCTTGTGATAAACCATTTATTTTTTAAAGTTAACTACTATTTTTTTTTCGTTATATTTTAGTGTATTTAATATGCAAAACATATTAGTAGTATTCGAAGTGATAAGGTTCATTGTAAAGTCATTCGTTTTAGTTCTTTATTAGATTATAGCATAAACATGTTCACTGACCGTGACGTGAACGCATGTCTGACTAGACAGCAGACACGCGTTAAGGGCGTTGAATGCATGGAAAAATATGCTAAGTTGTAAGAATTCTCGTTCGTAAAGATTTCAAATTGAAACCACGTGGTTAGAATTGTATAAGTAATGTAGGATAGTGATATACTTAGCAAATTATAAAAAAATATGGCAAAATTTATATGTTTGTGAAATGATGATTATGTATGGCAGGTTTTATTTTCGTTCTAGACTTCGATCGCGGTCGAAATAATGCAGTGATTGTTTACGTTTATAGTTTGTCCGTTTATTTATTTATTCGTAAGAAAAAATAAATAAATAAACGGACAAACCGATATGTCTGTTTAGTTGTAAGTTTAAATAAAGTTTCTGCTATATAACTACGATACTTATTTATTTAAAAAAAAAAAACTTCCAACATGGCTGAACTGAATGTCGACCTCTGTGGCGCCGTTTCCATTACACAGTCGACTGAGACGGATGCGGGTTCGATTTCCGCCGTGGGACATATGTTTGCAGTATTTCAGCAGACATTTATTCCAGTAGGTCAACCAGGAGTTTTCACAATCTAGCGAGTACGCTAGCAACTGTAGTTAAAAAAATGTATGAAAACTTGTACAGCGCCTCTAGCGGATAGTTTGGTACTAAAATACGCAGTAAACTACACTACAGCGACTGTAGTTAGGGCTTCATTTGCTTAGAATTTGGTACCATGAGTTATAATTTGATACTAGTAACGCAAGCTCTGCTTACTTTGGAACTAGATAGAGCGGTGTGTGTTTTAATGTAAATCGATTCAGTGTGATAACATCTTTATAAATTTTGTTTCAAGGGGATTCTGGTGATCTGATGAGTTCACTGGGATCAGGTTAGGGGATCCTGGTGGCCGAACCAGAATTGTCCAGCACATAATTTACTGCTAGCCTCTCGCTCAAGTCGCCTTTCAAACAGAAACAAAGTAAGGTGGAAGTGACGGGCAGTAAGAAATTTGTTTTTCCTGCAGGAAGTGAAAATAATGTTGTATGACCACCAACCCACGTTTGTCCTGGAGGTCATATTGATATGACTAAGTAGTATGACCACGCGGAAGTAGAGCAAATTGCTCTTGTGTGTTCCGTTTTGGCTACGGAACTCTAGACTAAGATTAACAATGGGTTACTTTTAATTAGACTAAAGAAGACTCGCTTTTACCCTTTTAAGAAAAAGGGTAAAAACTGCTGGCAGAAGCGAGTCTTCTAACATAATTCACTATAAAGTTAGTACGGGATGTTGATACACGAAAGACGCTGCTGCCCATCTTCCGGATGTATCCCTTGGCAGATTCCTGCTGCGTCCACAGACAATGACTCATTCATTGCCCTTGCAGTCCAGTTTCTCTGGCGTCTGCGGTAGTGTAGTGTAAGGAAAGTAATAAAAAAACAAAAAACAATTCATATTCAAATTATAGCTTTATATTTTCTCAACTTACACTAACAACAAAATATATGAAACATTTTATATTACTTTTGTATTTTATCCTCCATTAAAGCTGATTATATAATATATTAAAATAAACAATTTAAACATAAATAAATAATGCCTGACCAGTTTTTATCACTTACAAACTTATATAAAAATAAAACATATTTTTTTGTAAATGGCTATTCTCTATAACACTATAAAAAAGTCAATTATTGTGGCTAGTGCACAAATTCAAGAGAACTGAGTTTTAATTTAACAAAACATGTAATTGTTGACCTTACTAAATTTTAACTATGTATATTTTGTTCGCCCTTACGTCAGTCGGGTTACGTAGCAAAGATCTAAATCGTTAGATACGCCCTTACCGTAATGTTTTTTGCTGTCCATATGAATTAACTTAATATATCTATAATTTATGGCATATGTAGTGCTGTATTTTTATTTTTGTCCTCGCCTGTACATTCAAAAACAAAAGACAACAGTAAGCGCAATATGTTCTAGGTTTTTTCGGTACTAGTCAATTTGTGTTTTAGTAGATTTGAGTGTTCGACACATTATGCACTAGTCACTTTAAGCTCTAGGCCAGGGGTTCCCAAACTATTTTGTAACACGCCCCCCTCCGCAAAATACAAAAATGTACCACGCCCCCCTCTGCAGAATACAAAAAGTTCAAGCCCGCTACTGTATATCTTTGACGGACCTAATGATAAAACCTCTAAGAACAGCCCAAAGCAAGAAATTTGTAACGTAAAGTTATCAATTCACGAGTGCGGGAGTGTGTGTTTGTAACCAAGGACAAGACGGACGATTGCGCGGGCTAAGCGGGTTATGGATCGCGGCCCCCGCAAAATTGTCTTACGCCCCCCTAGGAGGGCGCGCCCCCTAGTTTGGGAATCCCTGCTCTGGGCAAACATCAAATGTAGTCAAATAGTGCTCTAGACAGTCCAAGACCAACCCTTTGGAATCAGTGTTCCTCTAACTAAATACAGTGTTAGTCGGACGTGGTGTGGGTTATTTTTTTTACGAAAGTTCGGGTAACATGATTGCATAATAAATGGTAAAAATAACAGTTTGGTTTATTGGCAAAACCAGTGCCCGTGTTAAGACTAATAAAGACAATGCCACAAAAAAGTTTTTAATGTCAGGGCACATCTAGTGATTTAAATCTTTGCGTTTTAGACCCTTTGTTCGATACATTTGGTGTTACGAAATATGTTGAAATACGTAGGAAATCGTATGCACCACACAAAATACAACAATGTCTTCGTTGACTATCATTTTAATTTATACAAATTACGGTAAAACTTTGACTAATACAAAAAGTTGAAAATATATTTTTTTCAAGATTAAACAATAGATCCTTTCAAAATGATTAAAAATGCATAAATATCTTACATAATTCATTGAAACTAACTATTGAAGCAGCTTTAATACTGACATTAGTAATTAGACAGTATTCTTACTAAAACATCAAAATCCAAAGGACGTATGAACTGGTATCATTATCCGTATTTGCACCTTTTATCCTAATGCAATAGAGTTCAAAGTCTCACCGCGTGATTGGTGACAGTTTGGTTTTGTCGAAAGAGCATATGGCGCCTAGAAGGGCTGACCTGCCGCTGCCGTTGGTACAAGGACTGATCGGCGACGAGGTAGTGACCACCCTGGTCTCCGTAGCTGTGGAAAAGTAGTATATTTAGGCTTGACAGGTAAAACAAAGCGCTACAAGTGCAGTACAACTATGGCTTTAGAATGTTGATGGGACTGACGAGACAAGCCGAGGGCAGGGCTAGCATAGCCGGAGATATTTTATCCACGGGGAGAGGACAAAATACTATTCCCCTCTGTCAATTTTGTCCACCCTCCGAGCATGGCGACATGGGTGGATAAACATGCTATAGCCGAGGAGCGAGTATCCACGTCTAATGTCAAAAATTCTCTTTCCCTCTGTTGCCGTGCTTTGGCAGGTGGATAAAATAATTTTATCCCTTGTCAGTGGAAATAACCGGTGGACAAAAGTTTTATCTCCAGCCCACGATAGCCCTGCGGATATTAAGCGGTAACCTCTACCATCAACTATAATCATCAATATAACAACTGCAATACCGCGGTGATCACGTGACCAACGCTGCATTGAATTGCGCCCGTCACCCTGAGACATGCAGTTGTAAGGTCTCATGTGCCCGTAATTTCAGCGGCCTCGTAACACAGTAAAACGTAAACACAGCAATGCAGACATTACTGCTTGGCGGCAGAAATAGGTACGGTGGCTGTACTTCCTAGGATGAACAAAAAGTTCTACTACTTCTTTACCATGTTTGCAGTTGCTAGTGTTATCAACTGTGTATAATGCTTAGCAGGACCCTTACTGATGCGCCGCATGCGCAATAGTCCTAAAAATATGCTGGCCGGCATCTCATTTCCTCGAATTACTCTGAAACCTTAATGGGCACTAATTGAATTTTTCGTGTCATTTACAGGATATAGGACATTTATTATCTATAGTATTCTACCAACCTTCTGGTGACCCTAAGGCATCGTCCTAATAGAATGCGACTACGCGATTATCGCGCGAGTAGGCGATGCGACCATCGTGTGGTCGCAATCAAACATTCTAGTCGCGCGTCCGCATCGCGCGAATGCCGGTTAAGACACATTCTACACCATTCCATATCAGTATGTTTGATCGCGGATTCGTACGATTGAAAATCGCGCGATCTTGCGATGATCGCTTAGTCGCGTTCTATTAGGACGATGCCTATGAATGCCGCTTACTTGACGGCCAGATGGGGATGTGTGTAATGTCGGTTGAGCACCGGTTATCAAGCAACCAACATCACCTTATCAAGAACTTCAGCGGTACCCAACACGGGTTCCGTAGGTGCTTAAAGCACTTCTGGCTTTAGAACTTTCCGAACGTGGCTTCGAATCCCACCGTCTCGAATCTTATGGTAGCTTTTTGATAAGGTTTTTAATTTGCTTGAAATGTTGAAATGAACCACACTTAGGCCTCTGCCTCGAATCTTGCGGGCAGCGGGGCGGCGGCGCGGGAGTGGCAGGATCTTATGCGTAAAATCAAATGGGACCGGCCCTCAGAAACAGCGGCGCGGGGGCGTGAACACTCCGGCCGCTCCCGCGCCGCCGCCGCCCCGCTGCCCGCAAGATTCGAGGCAGAGGCCTTATGTAGGTAGTGTGGTTAAACACTATAAAAATTACAAACTACGTGTGTAATGTCCAGCATTAGACATATTTGCAACAAGTAGTCACGGCACATACGCATCGCAGGCGGAGTGGGCGATGACGCAGTGCTGGCGCTTTGTGACCGCACGGTTTCCGCCAGAGACGACGTTGATTTCCATACACTATCGCGTTTTTTCTGCAAAAACAGTTAAAAATTAGTTCAGTAGTAGAAGCGTCATCTCTCAGGCTGTTTACGTCCCCTGTTGGACGTGCGCCTGCCTCATGAATCCCCAACATCATGACAGGTTGTTGTCATACTCGCCGCGCAGGGCGGGCCAGAAAGGAGATGGCGTTGCCTACATTCTATTGCCGGCGCCCCACGGCAGTAGAAGCCTAATGACATACAATTTTCGTCACCCATATCGTTCAGTGGCTGATCGGTAAAATCCTACTACCTCCTATTTCTTTTGTATGGACTTCTTTCGGAGCTAATAATTATGTTTTGAAAGAGGGCGTTGACGCTACGATGCAGTTCTAAACTTCGTAATGTCAACGTTCCCACAAGATGTAGCATCTAAAGTATTATTATTTTTTCTTTTGCTAGATAGACGTAACATGATGCCTGAGTTTATTGTCCTTCAAAAGCACTGGCTTCTTCCTGGTTACGCCAATTGTTGTAGTAGATAAAAACTCAAGATCTTACCGCTCTTCGCCTCTGCTTCCTCATTTCTTCCTCAGAGCCCAATATCTCCTGTATTCTGACTTCCCGCCTCGCACTACGCTCCTGCAAAATATTGTCGAAGTCTGCTCATCAAAATGACCAAAACGAGACCAATCTGTCCGCTTCTTTCCCTCGCTTAAAGAAACAACTGATGCATCTATCAATACGTTAATATAACGTTACAAGTATGTATCTGAAAGTATGTATTTCTCTTTGTATATTTTGTGCACTACCTTTAATCTAGTCCACATCACATACAGGTTAGATGGAAGACAATGTCAAAGCTGACAAAGCCCCTGTACAGCTGCAGAATGAATTTATTTACAATGTAAACATATTTGACATAACTAAGTGTTCTTAGGATCCTATGGTTAAAAAATAAATGAATGCTACTTAGCATTAAGTTCGCCTATGTACAGTACTTCTAAGTTTGTGCAATAAAGAATATTCTATCTATCTATCAATGTCTCAGGCACTGCGGGGACCCGTACAGCTAAGTTAACAGTTCATCAACATCATCATTTCAGCCGTAAAACGTCCACTACTGAACACAGGCCTTCCTCATGGATCTCCATGAGGGGTATTTGCCGTACTCACTACGCTTGGCATGCAGGTTGGCGAGCGCAGTACGGGATGTTGATACACGAAAAGACGCTGCTGCCCATCTTCCGAAAAATTCCTTAGCAGGCTTTTACTGCATCCACGGGCATGAGAGGAGGGTTATCATTCTACTGCCGGTACCCCACGGCACAGTTAACAGTTGCTGACGCAGCATTAAACATCTGTAATGTCTCTTTCAAAATATATATATATTTTTTACGTCTAAGTGACGAGATAAGCCGAAGGCCCATCTGATGTTGAGTGGTAACCTCTACCTATTTCAACTGCAATACCGCGGTGATCACCTTCACGCAGCACGTGACCCGTTGCGCCCGTCACTCATGGAGTTGTAGTCATGTGCAATTTCACCGACCCTACAAACCGGAACACAGCAATGCCGACATTACTGCTTAGCGGCAGAAATAAATATGGTGGTAGTACCTACTTTCCCGGATGAACTCTTAACAAAACTTAGCTAAATAGACGCGCTCCCGTAGTACATATTTCGTGAAAGCATTTTTGCTTTATTTTATCTGTCTTTATGGCAACAAACCCTCATGATCAGTACTTAGATCCCCAGCCCGCGAGGGAGGCCCTTGTCCAGCAGTGGACGTCTTACGGCTGCGATGATGATGATTTATCACTTGGTGGTTATTTTACATACCATCTTCTGATCAGTTCTAAGTCTGGCCTCTATACAGTCCACCGCTTGCCTCAGCTCATCCTTCAGCGCGAGAGGGAACTTGAGGGATGCCCTCGCCTCGCTCATCCCCGTCAGCCCGTTCATGGGTGCGACAGAGAAGAACGGATGGTACAGCAGGTCGTCCAGCCTTGTCGTACCGTGCTTCGTTGATGGACTTGATAGGCAGAGACGGAGGACGGATTCTAGAAGGAAAAGTTTAGTTAAAAGAGTAACCCTGAAAGAACCCTACTTTCACCTTGCAACGGTCTCAAAAACCGTCGAATAAACGGTCGCCCGTGAGTTCGATTCCCACCTAAACGCTTTTTACGATTAATTAATTCAGTTTAACACTATTTGGACAGGCCTTAAAGTACAACTAACTCTCAAAAATAAACGTCTAAAGGTCCCTGTGTTCTTACCATGCGTGCGAGTATGTAAATGTCAAAAAAATAACAATTTGGCTGACTTGTTATTTTTTAGCCCACTGGTACATCAACCGATGAACTGGACTATCTACCGACATTTACATACCCGCACGCATGGTAAGAAGACAGGGACCTTTTGACGTTGCATTTAATGGGTAGACATCTGTCTCGAACTCCTTCGGCGGCGCCGCAAACGCTACCTCGTACGTGCATGAACGTGCGTTCGAACGGTGCACGTCGACTGGCTCCGCACTGCTTCTCCGGACCTGACTGACGCTATAGCGAGAAAGTTCGTCTTTCTGACTCGTATGATTGTGAATTTTCTTGCAAGGATATCATCACAAAAACTAGTTATTAAGTATTAATTAACATAAAATAAAAATAGCCTATATTTACTACTGCTTAATTAATAAAAATTTCTTATAAGTAACACAACTTAACTATTAAACCTAAATCTAAAAGTTAAATTACGTCTAGTTGTTCGACAGCAGTCGCCTGTGCGGCAAAGATCCCCCCCCCCCCCCCCCCCCACCTAGCTCCCTCCACTCGTCTCTCTCCCTCGCTATTTGCATCCATTCGAGTCCGCATTGTTGTGTGAATTCATCTCTCCACCTCTTTCTTGGTCATCCAGTCTTTTCCCTTCTAATATTCAGTGATTGTTTTTGTCCATCTTGCATTTCCAAGTCTACCAATATGACCAGCCCAGATCCACTTAGCTGTCGAATTTTTTTCTTAATGTCCGCAAATTTTGTTTTCTTTCTTATGGCATTATATCTTATTCTGTCGGATATTAGTCCTAACGTACTTCTTACGTACTTTCCATTTTTCTTTGGCAGATTGCTAATTTTCCTTCGTCTTTTTTCCTCAGGGCCCAAGTTTGGGAACTATATGTTAGACAAGGTAGTATTGTTATATCAAAAACTCTATAAAATTTCATTAATCATCATCATTTCAGCCGTAAAACGTCCACTACTGAACTAAGGCCTCCCTCATGGGGGTAGTTGCCATACTCACCACGCTTGGCAGGCGGGTTGGTGAGCGCAGTACGGGATGTTAATATACGGAAAGACGCTGCTGCCCATCTTCCGGAGGTGTCCCTTAGCAGGCTCTTACTGCATCCACGGGTAGGAGGAGGGGTAACATTCTACTGCCGGCACCCCACGGCAAAATTACGATAAAATTTCATTAAAAAGTGATAATTTTATTTCTTTATTTTTCATGATTTCCTTGAGTCTCCAATACCTTTTCCATGCTTGTGCTATTCTTCGTTGTACGTCTTTTCCAGTGCAACATTCAAAAGTTACTAACTGACCAAGATAAACATAACCTTGTACATACTCTATTACATATCCGTCCACAATTATGTCTACCTTCTCTCCGTTTGTTGGTATTTTTGTTTTTGTTGGATTTATTGTCAACCCTGTTTTTCCACTCTCTAAAGCCAGTTCTTGAACCGTTTTTTCTAGCTAAATAAAATAAATAATGCTGGACAGATCACACAGCATCATCTAGCCCCAAGCTAAGCAGAGCTTGTGTTATGGGTACTAGATGACTGATATCTAGATCATAGATAGATATTTTTTATTATATATAGACCTCTAAGGCACTTTGCGCAAATACTGCGACGTCATCTGCAAAGCGTGTAGAGTCTGTACAAAAAGAGAACCGTCGTGGCGTTACAGTGAACTAACATAAGGATTTTTATATGGCCACCCAATCCAGCTGTCATCTGTCTCGTCACGCAACTGTGAAACGCCAACTTTCGACTCGATAAATTATTGTTGATCTTGTTTTTGTGTTAAATATTTATATAATTATTATTAATTTATTATTAATTATTAATTATTATTAATTATTAATTATTAGCATAATTATGTCGAAAAGAGGAAAAACGTTAAGCAGCTCTGTGAGGCAAATAATATATAATGTGATACAGTTTTGTCAACGCCAAAAAGCGTCAAAAAGCCCAATCATTGACCTGAACAAAGCTACGGAACGAGTAGCCGCAATGACTGGTATGTAATAGCTTTCTTGTGGTATTTTTGGACTGTACGTTGATTTCGTAGAAGAAAGAAATAGCGTCTTTATTGTTTTAAGTGTGATTAGCGTAAACGGAAATACTATATTACGTAAAAATCACTCGAGCCTAAGCTGACCTATTTTTGTAGTACAACTAACACATATTGATACTTTGTGTTTTTAGATATTAAACTTTGATTAAGTATATTTTATGTTGCAGGTCTTAGTAGAGACACTGTGTCTAGAATTAAAAAAGAAGGCGCTGTTAATAGAGGTGTGTGGTGCACTCCAGGGAAAAAAAGCAAGGGCCGGCCTAAGACAATAATTCTGGATAATTTTGACAAATGTGCCATACGGAGCAAAATTCGACAATTTTATACTGTTAGAAAAGAGGTACCGACTCTAAGGAAGCTGCATAGATGGCATGGCTTCAGATCTGTGGTCCTCCTGTTTTAAAAAATGGTTCGATTGCATGAAAAAATGTTTAAAATGTAAAGGGGAGTATTTTGAGCAATAAACATAATATATTGGTTATAACATGTTGTTTTTATAAGTTACGCAAAACTTATAGTGTGATCGACGTATTAACATAATGTTAATAAAATTATAAAATGTCCATGTTTGATTTTTTTAAGTCTAGGTACTAGAAGAGTAGATAGGCTATGCTCCATGGAAGCACGTTAGACTTACAACATAGCTAGCCACTATCCTTTATAAATAATGTTGTGCCAGCACTTTAACCTAAGTAGAATCACATAACACATGTTATGTATGCTATACTATGGTAGCCAATTTTAATCAGAATTATGCGAAGATACATACCAACCTACCTACTTAATAGCAAGTACCTACTGATGACAACAGGTGTCTATACATGATGTCCATCTACCAAGTATCAAAAACTTTTAGTCATACTAGCAATAACAAATCAGTGTTGTCATTGCAACAAAAGTAGTAAATTGGCACACGCGCGACCTCAATTCCTACGACGCTTCTCTTTTTGTACAGACTCTATTAATGAACACACTCTACATAAATACAGATTGGGCTAAGTAACTATAATGGGTCTTTGGGTGGCGGTGGTGATTTCGTATCAAACAGTAAGTGTGTCAGGGTGTATTTGTGTAAGAGTATGTGACGGGGTGTGTTTGTGTATGAGTGTGTGACAGGGTGTATTTGGGTAAGGACCATATTTTTAGCGCTGTTTGACAAAGGAAATCACAACGGAAAGTGTCACAAGAGAAAAAATGTTGCACAATGGAATTTCTAAAGCTGAATACACATGACTGTGCAATTGTCCTAAAATAAATAGATAAACTACCGATGAAAGAATGAAATGAATATTTCATGTGTATCAAAGAATGTGTGTTTTGAAGTATGAATGAATGAATGAATGATTATAACTTTATTGTACACCATAAAATAAAATAAATAACAGTAGAAGATAAGATACTTAACTTAATGCACAATGGGCGGCCTTATCGCTAAAAGCGATTTCTTCCAGGCAACCTTTGGATGGACAGGATTGTGAGAACTATAGAAGACAGTGGCGTAGTAGTGAAGTACAAGTTACCTAGGCCCTCAAACAGTCCTGGTGGGTAGACGTCTACGTAGGGCTCCTCCGGCGGCGCCGCGCACGCCATCTCGTACAGCGCGCGTCCGAAGCAGTGCACGTCAACCGCCTCCGCGCTGCTGCTCCGCCGCAGCCGACTCAGATACGGCCGGTAGAGGGCCGAACCGCCGTGCAGGCAGTTCTCTATGTCTAGCAGCAGCACTTTCTGGTTCTCTATGGCTATGTTGCCGGGGTGCAGGTGGCCTGAAACGTAGCGGCATTCCAGTTGCAATAGGTAGAGGTCACCGCTTAACATCAAGTGGGCCGTCAGCTCTGTCTCTTAGTGGTAATTTTTTTTTTAATAAAAATAACAATATTTACTTATATACGAAGGTCGTGAGAGTATTAAGTTA
Source organism: Pasiphila rectangulata (assembly GCA_963082625.1). Lineage (NCBI taxonomy): Eukaryota > Metazoa > Arthropoda > Insecta > Lepidoptera > Geometridae > Pasiphila > Pasiphila rectangulata. The sequence continues at coordinate 16,787,144 of OY720252.1, read as the reverse complement.
CAATGGATGAGGTGTAGGCTCTTGGTGTTTTAGTTGAACTGTTTGGCCTTTATCATCATCAACTCAGCTGGCTATGGCTATGAAGCCAAGTACTGAATATGAGGGTTTGTTGCCATACTCACCACGCTTGCCAGACGGGTTGGCGGGCGCAGTACAGCATGTTGATACACGGAAAGATGCTGCTGCCTATCTTCCCGAGGAGGTATCACAATTGTCACTTTATGTTTAGTGTTTCTCTTGTTTTTGTTAATTTGTTTAGTTTAATGTGTGCAATAAAGCATTTTCTATCTATCTATCCCTTAGCAGGCTCTTACTTCATCCACGGGTATGAGAGGAGGGGTAACATTCTACTGCCGGCACCGACGGCATCTGTTATGTCGGCTATATGTTTACTAATATCATAAAGAGGAAAGATTTGGATGAGGGAGGCCTGTGTTCAGTAGTGGACGTTTTGCGGCTGAAATCATAAATATAGATTTATTAACTCACCATGGGGCAATCCTTTCTCGTGTAAAAACTTCAACGCCTGCAGCATCTGGTAGCCATAATGTGACAGCTGTCCCGTCGTAAAAGGTTTTCTCACTTTAGGGTTGCCGTATTTCGACAAGTAGCTCTTGTTGTACTCCGTCCCGTATAACATGTCTCTGAGCGTTCCGTTTTCGTGTATTCTTCTAACTACGTAAGCTCCGGTCTCTAGATTTTGTATAGCTAATATTTGGTCTATGTATGGGTGCTGAAACGAAAAAATAACACATTGGTTTCGACTCTGTTTTTAGAGATATCACGTTTCTTAATTTAGAGCTGTAGGCGTAAAATCAGGTCTATACATATAAGGTGCTAACAAATTCGTCACGGATATTTTTACAGCTGATAGTGCCACAGATAGTGCTCGGTTCTCGGAGTACATTTAAGTATGAAACATCATAGGTTTTGCTATGTTTTTTTGGAGAAAACAAATTTGCTACGTTAAAACACCCTGTTAATAAGATAATAAAAAAGCCGTGTTGGCCGAGTGGTATGTACCCCCGACTTTCAATCAGAAGGTCGTGGGTTCGATACCGGCAGTGCACCAATGGATTTTTCTTTCTTGAAAAATGTATGTATGTGCACACTTAACACGTGCTTTAACGGTGAAGGAAACATCGTGAGGAAACCCGCGGCTTAGTTAGCTTCAGACGTATTGACCTGTTCTTTCCTCTGAATAATAGCTGACTAAGCTGAGAGGATGGTATAGGTGCTGGGCAAGCCTAATCCATCTTACAATATCTCAGGCACTGCAGCGTCCCGTACAGCATGATTACCAGTTGCTGACGCTGTATAAATCATCTTAATAGATGCAAAGGCCTTAATAAGATAATTAAATGAGACCTCTTTGGACATATTCTAGAACCTCTTTAAACCATCACTCAAGTGGCCTCATAAAGTTGATAAATAAAATACTTGAATCATAATGACATTTAAGAAAAACAACTTTTGATGTGACATGACAGACAGTGTTAAACATCTTGACAGGTACATAATAGGTGTGATTATTTTAAAAATTAATTATAATTTATTTTTTTGTTCAGTAAATGAAAACAAAAAAATTATATACAAAGGTTCTTTAACAGTTAAAAGTTAATTGTTATAATGTAATGTATTATCTCTTAAAATATCTATGACTAATTTGTATAGACAAAAGAAAAAAGGTTCAAAGTAGTGGAAGAGTAGCAAAACGAGTAGTGCAAAGAAGAGTTTGGCAATTTTTGTGTTAACATCCCGTACTGCGCTCGCCAACCCGCCTGACAAGCATGGTGAGTTTGGCAATAACTCTGAGGGAGGCCTTTGTCCAGCAGTGGACGTCCTACGACTGCGATGGTGATGATGAGCATCAACATCACCATCGCAGTCATCATCTGTCAGATGTTATTACATGGAAAGACGCTGCTGAGGCAGATTCTTACTGCATCCACGGATAAGATAGGTGGGCGGATAATACTCACAGATAAATTCCGTAAGCTCTTGAAGGCGGTCTGCAGATCCTTGTCACAGAGACATCTGTCTGGTCCGTAGCTCTGCCATGAGAGGACGCAGTCCGACCTAGTTTCCGTATCCGTTACCTGGAATAATTGAATATACTTAAGATTATGTCCGAACACAAATACACTAACAGCTCTCTTGCCTATTGACAGAAACATTTTGTATGGATAAAATCCATGCGAAAATCAACCGTCAATAGCCAGACACCCTAAAATTTAGAGACCACAGCCCGCTTTACAATATAAAAGTAAGTATATTAACATTCAATAATAAATAAATATAGAATATTTTAAGTGGTTTTATAATTGAAATATAAGTGAATAAGCGCTATCTAATACCAATAAAATTCTTTTTTAATTAAAAAGGTGGACCATATTGGATGACGAAGGTGAGAGAAAGGGACATAATACGTCCCTTTCTCTCACCTCCATATATGGAGGATTTTAGTTGAGGCCTACGCCACTGAGGCGACTACTGCTACAGATTTTGTAGTTTTAAGTAAATTGTATATTGCAATAAGTAAATAGTAGAAATAAAATATATAAGATATAATAACATTCAAAATTTGACGTGAAATTATTTTCATTTATTAAGCTCCATTAGACTAACTACCAGTGCAAATTTCATAAATAAAGCTCAAACGGTTTTCGAGATATCATCATCCAAATCGGCATTTGTCGAGATAGCTAGCTAGAGATAGATCAAAATTCTAACCCACTACATGACCTAGAAAGTTTAAATTTGGCATCCAGGTTGGTAATTGAGTGGTTAGAAAGGAACAAATCAGAAAACTGTAAATTTGTAAGATTTGAATTTTTTCGTAACATACGGTTTCAATTCAAAATCCTGTTTGGGTCAAATTCAGGAAATACAATTTTACCCTTTTCTGTTGACCGTTTGATCTGGAATTTGGTACACATATTTAGTTCTAATGACTAAACAATTATGTATGTTCAGTATCATTGTAAAAAACAAAATGGATTATCTACACAGAACTTGGCGTCATTTAGATCTCATTTCTTTTGTGGGGAAAGTCAACAACCACGACATTTTAAATGTTGAACTTGGCTCCCATTTTCACATTTATGATTTTGACATGATACGATTTATTATATACCGGAATATTGGGACCGCAGATCAGGCTGCAAGCATACTAAACAAATGCTCCCAGGAAAAAACAGAAAGATAACCAATACCTTGCTTAAGATGACAAGACAAGACAAGACCTACGGATGGTGGTGGGCGTCATCACGGGACACTGTGATCTCAATCACCATCTTCTCAAGACGGGTGCCACAGACAGTGGACTATGTCGCGGGTGTCTTGAAGAGGAAGAAACCGTGGAGCACGTGCTACTGCACTGTGGTGCCACAAGACAGACCAGAATAGAGACGGGACTGCAGGAGCTCATGGAGTCGTGCCCTTCTTCTTCCACAACATTTGCATATCCTTCGGGGGTGCTCATGGAATGCTGCCGGCGACCCCGAGTCCTTCTCCGGTATTTCAAGGAGTTGGGCTGGTTAGGATAGGGTCGAGGCAGCACCTCGGGGGACAATGCACAATACACCCCAATGCGGGACGTCAGTGCAGATCTGGTAACCCCCCCTAGAATTAGAATTAGATACCGGAATATTTTAAACCGAATACTCAATTATTACCTGTTATTGTGTTATGGTAAATGTAAAAGAACATACACCAACCTCTACCAACAAGTTTAAGAGTAATTACGAAACCCGTACACATCGCGTGGCCCGGCAATTATCTAAAAAAATATATTAGATAACTGTACCATCTACAAACTCTCTCTAGACTATTTTCCACTTTCACTGTTTCAGAGATAAAGGCAAAAAACTTGTGACCTTTAACCTCGGATAAAAAACCACTTGACATAGCATTAGTAATGAATTAGTGCAAAATTGATGTCTTTTTGACTACACTATTCGTAGTTCCAGAGATATCGACCTGTGACAGACAGACAAGGTCAGACCACAAGAGTTAATTACTACCATTTCGTTCGGGACTCTAAAAATAACCGACAAGCATGAAACTCATACAAAAGAAGATGTTAAAATAAAACTCATTCATCATTTCAGCCGCAGGACGCCCACAGCTGGACATAGGCAGTGTTAGAGCACTGCCGGCACCCCACGGCTCGAAAAGTCCAGCATTATTTATAAATTCGAACGATAAAGCTACTCTATAAATGCGTAGGTATACTCTGCAAGTCGCTGATAATTTAAAGTAGGTATTTTTATCTTCATTCGATAAAACTGACAACAATGTCCTGCGGTTCGATGAATCATAACAATACTTAAGTTTAACTTCAGTACTTTCGTAAAGTAAACGTATATATCTTTCTAACCGTAAGTGTGGATGAACTCTAAGATGACTTATGTAGCCAATTTTGGCTTTGAACGTGCGTGCGCAAAAAGCGCAAGTCAGAACACCATTCACAAAGTTGTAACGGATGTTTGCAGACGCTTTGTTCTTAAGATGGTCTCGTTTCTCGCTAGTTCGCGCCTGCGTTCGTCTTCGAAACGTTGGACATTACGTCGCACCAGGTTCCTCCATATTGGCCGATTTTCTCCCAACGAGAGGGCTCAATTTTGCACTTCTTCATCGTTCTCTTCTGAGCATCCTGATATCTAAGGAGTTGGCCACCGCTTTATCCTGAAGCTCAGAATAGAAAGTGCGCTTCGCCACCTCTCGTTGCGCATGCCCAGTAGATGCCAGCACCAGCGTAGTTGGCGGCGCATTAAGTACCTACTTAATAAATGTATACTTACATGCTCGTATCACTACATATTATAAAATATACAATCCTCCGCCGCGTCGGTCTGTCTGTCTGTTCGTGGTAAACTCAAAAACTACTAAACGGATTTTCATGTAGTAGTAATGATTTAACTTCTGTTTGTATTTTGTTCTATTTTTAATGTGGTGTGTACAATAAAAAGTTTTCTAATCTAATCTAATTCATTATAAGTTGGCTGAACTATCACGATGATTTTCGACAATGTCGGCATAATAAATGCCGACTGGGAGCTGTTGTGGCGTGTATAAAACAACTATTTCTCATAAATAGATCTACTAAAAAGTCTGCGACACCATTCTGTCTTTCATTTATGGATGCACTCATAGTAGAAGAACGCCAAGAAGTGAGTGTACTAGGGTTGTTGCGAATATCAGCATCACCATCCGCTGATGATCAGCATTGATTTAAACATCAGCATCAGCATCCCCATTGATTGATGCTGATTTTCAATGCTGATGTTCGAGTCGCGACATGACCCGAAGAGGCGGGGCTTAAAGCGCATTTTTGTACAAATAAGGTAAACAAGTACAAACAACACACAAAGGGTGTTCCCTGTGCTACCCCTTGTGTACTAAACGCTCAAAAAATGCAAGATTTTTCGAGACTCGGTTTCTATTTGAAGAACCACCTACATTAAGTAAGTGTGGAATACTAAGTTTGCGAGCCCGACACCCACTTGGCCAAAATCAGCATCAGCATCCGCTGATGTCAAGATCAAAAATCAGCATCAGCATCCGCTGATGTGTCAAAAAACCGCAACAACCCTGGAGTGTACCGCCTGAGGGCGCCCGCCGCTAGTTGTACGATAGTATGGTAACTACATATATAGGCTAGCGATGCATCTCGATGTAAGGCTGGGGAGTGCGTGTGTACCCACTTTCCTTATTGTTTGCATTTTTGATGTAAAACATCTTTTGCGGGGGGCAAAACCGATCGGACGAGAGGTGACGTGACGCTTGGAGATGTGCGCGTTACACTAGGGCGACTGCCCTTAGTCTACCGTGTCCATCGTGATGACCGTGGCGACTGTGGTGACTGTGGCAACTGAGTCTACTGTAGGGACTGTAGCGACTGTGGTGAAAATGTTTTACATCTGCCACGCGTCCCGTGACGGCTCAATTTTTTTTTAATCAGATTCATCTTCATCTCGATCGTCTTTAAAACAAACCAACTAGTAAAATTATAAGAAAATATTTAGATTTTTTTTATATAAATGAAAGTCGTCTTATTTATTTACCTACTTTATTTAGTCTTATACATACTTTGCTCTGTAATTTTGCTGCCATAAGCAATTTGCCCCCCGGCGGCTATCGAACCCGCAACCTTCTGCGTATCAGCCGGCTATACGAACAATGAGTCACGCAGGTCGACGACAATACAAGTAGGACGGCCGAGTTCAGTACTAACCAAAAAGTAATGTTTACGTATCCGCCAGCCGATATCAGTCAACGGCCCCTTCAGCTCGTAGCGCCCGTCGCCGCGCAGCGCTATCGACACCGTCTGCAGCGCAGCGTCTGGAACAAACACCCTCTTTTATAACGTCATACTACAAAACCGCCGTGGGGTGCCGGCAGTAGAATGATACCCCTCCTCTCATGCCCATGGATGCAGTAAGAGCCTGCTAAGGGGTACCTCCGGAAGATGGGCAGCAGTGTCTATCCGTGTATCAACATCCCGTACTGCGCTCACCAACCCGCCTGCCAAGCGTGGTGAGTATGGCAACTACCCCTCATGGAGATCCATGAGGGAGGCCTGTGTTCATCAGTGGCCGTTTAATGGCTGAAATAATGACTGCAAAACTACGACATTCTTTAGAAAATGTTAGCCTTGTAGCATGTTACTTCTTATCACATTTAACCAGTGCAAGTCCCGTCCAAATCGGTCCAGCCGTTTCGGAGATTAGACGAAACAACACACAAATAAAATTGATGTAAGATTTAGTTTATGTATTTTCTGTGTGTACAATAAAGAATTTAGAATCAAAGAAAAAATATATTTTTTTTTTGTTATAATATCGTTCGTTTCGTTATTTTGACATTACAAAGACAAATGTTTTTTTATAGAGGTACATTGGATAGGGATTAGTGGATTAGGGAAGGGAGGCCTTTCTCTGGTGTGGAAAAAATCATAAATAAAATAAATAAATAATGTAAATATTCCGTCTTGGATTACTTGGTTGTTACCAACCACCCATGAATACAAGGCCTAGAAAACAAGACATATTATATTATTATGTGACATACTGCTTATATTTGTGACGTGCATTAAAGCCACAGGTCTCACAAATAACTACTTACCTTATATGATTCACTTCCATTATCAATTCACAGAATTTCACAAGTCGCTCGGAAATACCATTTAGGCTGACAACGGTGGCGATTCTGTTGTTGCACTGACTAGCTAATTAAATGGACGTAAAACGGACTAAAACGACAAATAGCTTTTCGGTTAGTAGTGCCGTTCTAAAATGGAACAATTATGCCCAATTTTACGCTGACAGCTCTAAATTTAGAAACGTCATATCTCAAATTATACTTATTTTTGGGAAGTGTAGAATAGAATCGACTACAATGTCACGTTCGATAAATATACTTGGGTTAAGTCATAGAAAATATTTATTCCGCAGCGTTATCCACTATGCTATTAAAACCTGACTTCCGGCCGAGACGGGTGCAGTTCCAGCGGTCCTAGGACCAGCTGTCACGTGACCACCTCGCCGCGACACAGGCGATCACACGTGTGCCTTAGATTTAGTTTTGTATAGATCCATAGGCTAAGGTATTTATTCTAAGGGCCGTAGAGTTAGTCGTTTCTATCTATGTTCTATTCTTCTTATGCTGCCTGATAGTAAAGATTTTATTATTAATAAAACTACAGGGCTGATTTCGCAAATGAGTCCTATGCTCGTACCCTGAGCGATCCTAGAACGCGAACGTTTTTACGTTTTGAGGGCAAACGGTCGTACAGTTTCTCCCATAGGTAATGCCATTAACATAAGCTAACTATATGGACGTATTGACATGTTCTATCCTCTGAGTATAGCCGACTAAGCTGAGAGGGATGGTATAGCTTTTGTGCAAGCCTAAAGCCTTCACACACGGCAGCTGTAATGTATATTAATGTACATTTAAATTCCTTCCTTCCCATACATTAAAAAATATACATTATACCTGCTGTCGTGTGTCCTGACGATTCCTATGGAAAGATGTAATGAGATGTATCATGCTATATTGTACATCTTTGTCCGTTCCGTTCTATGTCTTCCCTTTCTTCTTCCGTTGTCTATGTTATTGTACTGTTTGTTTTCCCGATAAAATCAAAATAAAAAAAATCTTTATATTATAGCTGCCTTGTGTGAAGCCCTTTATGCATCTAACAATGTCCCAGGTATTGCAGCGTCCCGTACAGTATGAATACCAGTCGCCGACGCAGCATAAACCATTTATATTGGGCAAAACTCTCCACCCATTTCCCTTAACCCTATTGTAAGGTGCGGGCAGTAGAATGTAGGTATGTACATCTCTTGCCTGTGGACGCAGTAAAAAGCACATGCCTCCGAAAAATCGGCAGCAGCGTCTATCCGCATTGTTCAGCGCCTTGTACTGCGCTCGCCAATCCGGCTGCGTGGCGAGTATGGCAACCACCCCCTCAATGATGATCACATAAATACGAACCAGACTTCGTTAGTTTTGAAAGTGAAATACCTTGCCAAGTTAAAGTTCACTTTCGAAACGAATGCCGGCTTTGATAATAATGTATAAATAAATAATGCTGCTGGTCATTTGACACGCGCCTCGCGCCAAAGTAAGCAGAGCTTGTGTTATGGGTATGAGATTCATTAGGCGGGCCTTGCCCAGCAGTGGATTCTACGGCTGAGATGATAATGATTGCCCACGATTTCGCACAAACCGTTTATCACCTACGTTAGTCTTAAAACCATAAGCTCTATGATAAAACATGTTTAAACAGAATCTGCCTTGCTTGATAAACTCAGGTTTGCGTTCGTGTGACGTATGATATCAAATTGCATGTGATTGGAGCTGTTGTAAGTGCTCCATTTAACTTGCGACCTTGAAAACAATACGGCAGGTTTCATATTCGTACAGAAACCGCTGAATTTCGCACAGCTCGATATTTTAATTTCATCTTTAGCTATTATCTACACTACACTAATAATAATACAGAGGAAAGAATCGGAAAGATTTGATTGTTTGTTTGTAAGCATCGAATAGGCTTACTACTGGACTGTCCAGTAGTTTTGGAGCCTATACAATATGACAAAATTTTTTCACCATTAAACTGCTACATTATCCCTGAGTAACATAGGCCGATGATGAACTGCCTTTAAACCTATGACCAGCAGTGGATATCGGCAGATGATGATTATTGTATGATGTGTCTAGGTAGTACTAGTAAGTTGTAAAGGTGTCTAGTACAAAAATAAACTCGCAACAACATGTCAAGGAAGATTAATAATGACAGTAGTTGTTGCAAATATATTTTATTCTGTAATTAATGTTAAGGAGAACTGCGACACAGTTTTGACACAGTTTCGTACTTCTGCAGGTACCATCGTCTTAAATCACTTGTAGGCACGCTTGGCAGGCGGGTTGGTGAGCGCAGTATGGGATGTTGATACACGGATAGACGCTGCTGCCCATCTTCCGGAGGTATCCTTTAGCAGGCTCTTACTGCATCCATGGGCATGAGAGGAGGGGTATCATTCTACTGCCGGCACCCCACGGCGGGACACAAATGGCTGATACTAATAATAATTAAATGAACATACCTGAAAATGAAGAGGAGTAGTTGGTGGGATCCAAAAATATTCTAACTTGTAATGACAGGGCCAGAATTTGATGATTTAGCACCTCGTTGATGTAGTTCTGTAATAAAATAAATTTGTTGAAAGCCTCATTCTGTTGTTACTAACATACATCTATATATATAATATAAAATTCAAAGTCCTGACTGACTCACTGACTGATATATCAACGCACAGCCTAAACCACTGGACCTAAAGGCTTGAAATTTGGCACACTACCTTGAGTATCCTAGAGGTGCACTAAGAAGGGATTTTTCGAAATTCCCACGGGATAGGGAATAAATGAGATTTATATTTTCGAATCCAATTGGCTCTGCATGAAAAAGGGGATCTTACGTTTCATGACTTCCAAAAAAAGGCAAAAGCTAGTAGGTACATAATACTTTTGGTAATAATTTTTAGTTTTCTTTTTAAATAATGTTAGTATCAACCTGGTAAAACCAACCTGAGCACTTCAGCTTAATTTATTAAAACATGTTAATTATAGTTAGGGTATTTCCCCTGACAAAGATAATATTATCTAGGGAATTATATGTCACTAACAAAACAGATTGTAATGTCTGAATAAATATATATAAATATAATTATAATAATATAATAAATGATAAATATACATATGTATATATTATATACATTTATTATATATATTATTCACAAAGCACCATCTAGTTTAGCAGAGCTTGTGTTATGTACTAGATGACCAATATACTTAATACATTATAGCACATCAATAGATATTTTTTTATTAACAATATAGAAAAACATCCAGAACACCCTTCGGGGTCTATAATCTGGATAGAATATCTGGCGATTGTACAGATATTTGTCCCGAGGCAAGAATCAAACCTGCAAACTCTCGCTCTGCTGAGCCACAGAGGTTGTCAATTGTTAATAACTTCCAAATATTTTTTTTGTGTTACATAAATAAAATATAGGGTTTCATACTGACCTGTAAAGCATTCTGCCTCTCAGCAATAAAGGATGGATGCATGTTTCCAATCAGCTTCTTAGGTGGCATTCGCAGTTCAATGTGTGACTGCTGCAGAACACAGTGCAGGGCATCAAAGTCTCTGTACCTTCTAGAAACATTCCACTTGTTCTCTTTGGCAGGCCCCCTTTGAACCCGTAGTGTGTACTCCTAAGAAAAGGTATGTAATTGTAAACAGTCATGTGGCAGGTGGTTTCGGAGGACTGCACAATACACACTAATGCAGGACGTCAGTGCACATCTGGTATCCCCAATCAGAATTAGAAACAGTCATGTGATTTCCAGTTCTTTCAATCTCACTAATATTATAAAGCCGAAAGTTTGTTTGTATGGAGGTTTGTTACCTCTTTTCATTACTGGTTTTCTATTAATACTTACAGTGTGTTTGTTGATGTTTTGGGCATTTTCTATGGTACAAACTAATTTCTCAGTGTCGTCGATATTCGCTTTTGACTGGGATGTACTATTAAAGAGTGCCATGGCACTGAATACAATTGGTACATTGATCGTTTCTTTACTTCGCAATTCAGTTTTCAGCGTTTACTAGTTTCATTACTAAAAAAATGTAATTACTCCGACACAAAATACCTACAAAACAATAGCCAGAACCAGACAGACAAGACAACACAACTGCAACACAACTCTGTCTGTGCTCAACACCAAAGGCTCATTAAGGGTATATAATTAATGTACTCTATGATTAAGGCTCAACATAGAGTACATACAAGACAACTTTAGACAACTAACTTCATTCAAGACAAGCAAGCAAGCGAGAGCAAGCAAACAGAAGAGACGAGAGTTGTTGTTGTCCTGACTTTGTCAAGTCTCCATTCAATTCAATGTCAGCTGACTGACGACTGTCAATATATAGAACAGCTGAGATACGTTCCATTTAGATAAAATGTGTGGCTCGTGCGTTGTAATAAATTATTTTATTAAAAACCGAGGGTTTTGTGCGTAAATATTTAACATGGAACTAAAATTAATTATTTATTTTATGAGCCTTGGAACCATCGGCGGGCAAATTATAATGAACTTTGAAAGATAAGTAGTGCCAAATCGATTATTATAGGTAATGGAACGTAGAGCTCAACTGATTGCTTATTTGTATTAGTAACTATGAACATTTAGCAATTATTCAGGTAAAGTTCTTAATATCTTTGTAAATAAGCTTTAAATATTTTAATCGATGCATTTTTTCTATTTTATTGTTATATTAAAAAAGATGAATTGTTTTGATCAGTCGTGTATTGATCAAACACGTTCAGTAACCATTTTTCTTATAGTATTCTGGCTAGTTTTCATTATATATTTATCTAATATTAATGAAATTACCTTAATGTTTAAATTAAATTACAACAAATTACAATAAATAATATATTATATTTTTTTAAGTACATGCCTTCATTAAGATTTTCACTAAAATAGGTAAATGGAATTAGCCTGACGATGAAGTACACGTAGTTTAGGAACGTCATTTTGAAAACGGATGGGCCGACTGTCGCAGTCTAATCTGTCATTTCCGGTTCTACCGCAACGAGTCGCGAGCGGAGAACTACCACGGGCCAGTCTGCCATTGATAAAATAAGTTTGTGAAAAATGTCGCTGATCTCCGCTCGTATTGCCGGCTCCGTGGCCAGGCGCCTACCAAGCGCTGCCAACCAGGTATAAATTGTTACAAACACCGTGTATAAGAGTTCTAACGCTGTAAATTGGATAAAATCCCGGTGACATGTCGTTCATGAAACGTTCACAGACCACGATATTCAGTACATAATCCCCTCGAGATCAACTAATAACACCCTCTAAAACTTACTAAAAGCCAATCTAATTGGAATAATACATATAGATAATCAATTCATTCAGTTTACCTGGGTTGTAAAATTTAATGATCGGTGTTATGTAACAAGGGCGGTCGGTCGGTTTTATCGGTTGTAATCGCCGCTTCGTGAAAAATAGTGATGATTTGCCGTCTAATCTTCATGTGTTATGCGTGTTGGTCATTGTGGTGAGTTATAAGTGTGAGAAAATGAAGTGATGTGAAGTTGATTTGGTTATGTATGTCGGCAGGTCGCGAAGGTCGCCGTGCCCGCCGTCTCGGTGGCCGCCCGCAAGTTCCATGCCTCCAGCACCCACAAGGCCGCCGAAATCTCCACTATTTTGGAGGAGAGGATCCTGGGATCTGCCCCCAAGGTAACTGTCACTATGTTACATAAACTTGTGTGTATCTATAGATGTTGGTAGAGGTTATCTTATTGGTTAATGGTTTACATTTTTCTTCTAATAAATGAAACATTGCACAGGAAATAGAGCAGTGGTTTTGTGACCTATTTAGAGTGGGTCATTGCCCTGTCTGCCTGCAGTGCTGCAGTTTTTATGAATTTTTGATGAGCTAAGCATATTTATATGATGTTTTACTGGTTTACAATACTCTCAATAAACTAAACACATACCTTAAATTTTTTGATGCAATCATTTAAATTACAATATCTTAATCATAAAGAAATTTTACAAATAAGTTTCCAATAAGCTAATATTACACAACATCAAGGCACATATTAAACTGGAGTTAATAAAAATTAAATGACAAGACAGTAATCACCCTCACATTTTACCAAGTAAGCTAGTAACATTACTAAATACATTTTTAAACTTTTAATTAGTATAGCCATTTTCAGGTTGCAGTTTTTGGATGATTTAGCTCTCAAAGGGCTAATGTACCTTTATGTTTATCATCTATAAAACCACCAATATTAATACCAGCCTTTATTAGTCGACTGCTGGACATAGATCTACATGATTTGTACTATTTTCATAAAATCTTACTCGTGAATGATATTCTAAATGTCTTGTTTCACAGGCTGATTTGGAAGAGACTGGCCGAGTATTGAGCATTGGAGATGGTATCGCCCGTGTGTACGGTCTCAAGAACATCCAGGCTGAGGAGATGGTGGAGTTCTCCTCCGGACTCAAGGTTTGTATTTCCTTGCTTAATTATATCTGCAGAAATGATGGTCAAAATCTGCTTTTGTGGAAGTATGGAGATGTTTTGATATTTATGCCGGATTTGGTACTAGCAATTCAGGAAATGTTACATAATTATAAATTCACATCACAACATTTTAGTCCTACCCCAGTATTCCTTAGAAGAAAGACTAGGGTAGTACTAATTATAAATTCACATCACAACATTTTTAGTCCTACCCCAGTATTCCTTAGAAGAAAGACTAGGGTAGATATATAGATAGATAGATAACTCTTTATTGTACTTAACTTAATACTAACAGTAGGGTAGTACTGAGAGTCAAAAAACTGGACTATTGTTAGTACCAATCATAGAGAAAAACCATCACTCTTACCTTAATACCTTTGTTTTTAAATCTAGTATTCACAATGAGCAAGCATTATGGGCAAATTTACCAAAAATATCATTATGGTAAAATCCTTATGATGTCACAATAAAAATCAGTTTTTTATCTCATTTTGATAAGATGACATAATGAGCACTAGCATTATTTTTTGTAAGTATTTTTGTAGTCCATTTATTTTATTGCCTCAGTAATGATAAGTCCATAATGAAACTTATTAAATACCTGTTTGTGAAGTTCACACTTTGCTTCAAGTTGCTTTGGTATAAACTTCACTCTAAGTCAAACAGCTGATATTTGGGATGTATCTGTCATCACATCATCCAAAGAAACAATCCAATTATTATTTGCGATATCTGCCCATATAATGAAGGAACAAAGCATTGACAAACATTCAATTAACACATGTGTCTTCAAGCTCTGTAAGGATGTTGATATAAATTAAATGTTTTGGCATTTAGATTTAGGACCACAATTTAATATTGTCCACTAAGTATATGGTCCACTTCTTGCAATACCCACATTAAAAGTACCACTTCTAGAAATGGTTTTATCATTGTCAGCTCGGAAATACCAAAAAGTGTAATAATAATTATATACATAGGCACATATGGCACAGATCAAATTTAGTCTACCACCAGACTTATTTCTAGGCATCCTACTTCATCAGACTGAGCAGTCACTCATCATTATCTGAAGTTATGTAACAAAAACAAACAAGATAACCTTCAAGCTTAAAAAATTTGCTCATCACCATCTTAGAGCTTATTAAATTCAATAGGGAATTACGGCCTTCAACTTTAAGCCTGACAGTTACTCAGATGAGTGCTTGAGAACAAGGTTGAGTTCACCATTATCCTGGCTGCTGATGCAGCAGTCATGCTTTATAGGCCCACAAACAAGATACTTTATGATGATTAATTGAACACTAACAAAAAATACTTCCAAAGCACCAGGCTTCAGTAGATTCAATACCAGTTTTTTTTCGAAGACGAGACAAGCCTAAGATGGCCCACCTGATGTTAAGCGGTGCAATACCGCGCGATCAAGTTCACTAAACACGTGACCAACGTAAGGTCTCATGTGCCCGTAATTTCACCGATCCCCTTACCTTAAAACCGAAGAATATGCTAAAACAAATGTTCACCCACCAGGGAATGGCCCTCAACTTGGAGCCCGACAACGTCGGTGTGGTCGTGTTCGGTAACGACAAGCTGATCAAGGAGGGCGACATCGTGAAGCGTACCGGCGCCATCGTCGACGTGCCCGTCGGGGAGCAGCTGCTGGGCCGCGTGGTGGACGCGCTCGGCAACGCCATCGACGGCAAGGGCGACCTCGGCACCAAGACGCGCATGCGCGTGGGCATCAAGGCGCCCGGCATCATCCCGCGTGTGTCTGTGCGCGAGCCTATGCAGACTGGTGAGTTGAGACTCTACTGCTATTCTTACATAACGGTTTGTTAATTGTCACTATGTCTTCAGTCTCTTGATGTTTAGTATAAGGCTGGATTTAGTGCATGACCGATAGCGCGTGCGGTGCGCGCGGACTGTACGCGCTCACCGTCTTTCGTTTACTTTAGATATAGTGCTCGACTGACGACGGACGTACGCGAACGTATACAATTAAAAAGAAAAATGAATACATTTGTTAACTCCATAATATGTGCGTACTATTTATGTAAAAGAAAGAGAAGATACCATGGTCGCTGCGTCAGCGTGGCACTGAACGCACGCATATGGCACCATAGCGCGTCAGCGGACCGACGTACGCCAGACCGACGTACGCCCGACCGACGAGCTCGACCGATGATTCCCGTCAGCGCGACGTATACGCGTATAGCTGTACACGCGTAGGTTACAATCAGAATTGCACTGTAGCTATTCATATGTTTAATGAATATAGCTACGTTCGACCGATGTCAGCGCTGACCGTCGGTCGAGCACTAAATCCAGCCTTAAGGTGTGCAATAAAGTATTTTCTATCAATCTACCCACCAACTAGAATTTATTTGTAAATAACTTTGCCTATCGAACTTTGCCCTACAAAGTTCTAGCTCATTATTAATCTAGCTCTGCTAGATTTAAATATGTCATGTGTTAAATTAACTGTTTATCTTTGTTGCTACGATAAAAAAAAGTTCGCTTGTAAACTTGCGGAAATCTCAATTTTGTAATTTAACGAAATAATTCGGCCAAAATATCTTAGTCAAGGTTCAAACGATCTGCCGTCTATGTTCCAGGTATCAAGGCCGTCGACTCGCTCGTGCCCATCGGCCGCGGCCAGCGTGAGCTGATCATTGGCGACCGTCAGACCGGCAAGACTGCTCTGGCCATCGACACCATCATCAACCAGCAGCGCTTCAACAAGGGAGACGTCGAGAAGAAGAAGCTGTACTGCATCTACGTCGCCATCGGACAGAAGAGGTCCACTGTCGCCCAGATCGTGAAGAGGCTTACTGATGCTGGTGAGGACTCCATGTTTTTTGAAACTTGCCGTAAATTTTGGACAGTCAGTCAAAATACTTCTTTTCTTTGGCTTAGTATAGCCAAATCAATTTGATCAATATTGCATGTGGCTTACCCCTGTAATATTGAAATGAGACAGCTTGTTTCTAATTATTGTTAGATACTTAATTTTATTGTTCATTTTGTTGGTGTGACTTTTTGAATAAATAAATAAAAATAATTAATAGTTCTTAAATAGTTTCAAATAGAATGTTACACTTATACATAGATGGAAAATGTTTGAGATCTTTGTCCAGAAAGATCGAAAACGCCTCAAACTGTGTCGCGCAACAATACAATCGCGACGAATACGCGGCACTTTCGCTTGCTTTTGGACAAAGTCTGAGCTAAGTAGAAAGTATATCACGGAAGACATAATGTTTTAATTCCAGGTGCCATCAACTACACCATCGTCGTATGCGCCACCGCGTCCGACGCCGCCCCGCTGCAGTACCTGGCGCCCTACTCCGGCTGCGCCATGGGAGAGTTCTTCCGTGACAACGGCAAGCACGGCCTCATCATCTACGACGATTTGTCCAAGCACGCTGTCGCCTACCGTCAGGTACCGTACCCTTCATCATCATCATTTCAGCTGTAAAATGTCCACTACTGAACACAGCCCTCCATGAGGGGTAGTTGCCATACTCACCACGTTTTTCAGGCGGGTTGGCGAGCGCAGTACGTGATGTTGATACACGGAAAAACGCTGCTACCCATCTTCCGACGGTATCCCTTCTGGCAGGCTCTCACTGCATCCACGGGCATGAGAGGAGGGGTAACATTCTACTGCTGGCGTAAATTAGGGTATATTTGGTGGACATAATGCCGAAGGCATTTTGTACCTGTCAACCACATAGATGAATAACAGTTTGTTAATACACTTCTTAGTGTATTAACAGTACCACTCAGGTTGCAAGGGGTTTTGGGAGTTTGAAACAAAAATCGAAATGTTTATTTTTGCTTTGTCGTTGTAAGGTAATGAAAAGCATGTGGAGCCTAAAATGGCCTGAATAAATATTAATGGCAAATAATACATAAGATTCATCTATTCATTTTCACCTTAGGAAATTATTGAATACTTGGTTATGTACATTTACTTTGCGATTGTTCATGTAAGTTTCAAAGGTGAACCAAATTATCTTAATAGGAATGATTAATAGAATTTGTTGAATTTCCCAGATGTCTCTGCTGCTGCGTCGGCCCCCGGGTCGTGAAGCCTACCCCGGTGACGTCTTCTACCTCCACTCTCGTCTGCTCGAGCGCGCCGCTAAGATGTGAGTATACATCTTTTAGTCTGTATATACCACAGCTCCGCTTAAAACATCAAGGTACATGTGATTTGATTTGCTGTATCTGGAAATTAAAATGCACTTTCAATAAATCATATTGAAAGTGTGGGATCACGTGAGAACATGGATTTTCATGTGTGATGTGTTGTTTCTGCTAATTATAAGATTTTGGGGTAAAGAATTACAGATTCTACAGATCCATTAATTCAGGCTAAGATTATATGACTGCCCGGTACAAGATCAAACCAAACAGTGATAATTGTCTAAATTACCGTGCGGGGGTCCGCGCGTCAAGCTCAAACGGACGTTGAGGCATCTCTAATATCAATGTTGATACCAGACTCCCGCAATCTAAATAATAAGCTGTCATGTGAATTCTTCCACCGCGCGACTACGCGCTGTCATGTAAACTAAGCCTAAGCCCAAAACGCCTTTTCTGACGACACGATAATAACGATAAATCAAACACGACGCGACGACCCTTGCTTGGGCTAAAGTTTTTCAATTTGTATCTTAGGTCCGACAAAATGGGCGGTGGCTCCCTCACCGCTCTGCCCGTCATCGAGACCCAGGCCGGTGACGTGTCTGCCTACATTCCCACCAACGTGATCTCCATCACAGACGGACAGATCTTCTTGGAGACTGAGCTCTTCTACAAGGGTATCCGACCGGCCATCAACGTCGGTCTCTCCGTGTCCCGTGTAGGATCTGCTGCCCAGACCAAGGCCATGAAGCAGGTAAGATTGTTGTAATGTAATACATACATTACTATTTTGTGTAATATATTTATGTAGAGTTCGCGCAAAACTTCTTGAGCTCTGTGAACGTTGCGGCAAATGCAAAGTTCCGCATGTTGTGACATGTTCATTCAATATTGCCAACTAGGTTATAAATAATCTTGCCACATAGTAGGAATTTTGTATTAAAAAATTGGCTTCTTGCGATAAGTAAAGGTGAATTTGTTCTAGCATTTAAGTTTTTATTAATCCTTAATTTAATATAATAATTGTTTTTTAAATATGTTTGTTTTAATAATTGAAAAATAAATAAATGCATAGTAAAATGTGTGCTAGATAAAACGAAATTACACCAAAACTCGCGATGGAAACCCTAGTTTCACTGACTGAACCCCTCTCGCACCTCTTTTATCATTCCTTCCCCTCAACGCCCTAAAAACTGTGTGCTGCGCAGTCACTGAAGCTAACTTCACAGAGCTCAAGAAGTTTTGCGCGAACTAGACACGTGTTTAATAGCAGTATAATTAATCTAACTAATAAAACAACTATTACTGTCTGCTCGGTGGTTGGAGAGGCAACTCGTCTAGGGAGTTACTGCGCCCAGTAACGACTAGGCAACTAACTATCTCTTCGTTTTTGTTGTTTCTAGTGTATACCCTGACGATTTATCCTGAGGATGCTTCATAGAGAGGCGAAACATGTGTCCTAACTTTTTTCAGATAATAGAGATTAGCGGATTTCTCTATATACATGGGCTGTGAAAAGTAACAACAACATTCAAACATTATAAACTCTGGCTGCAATTTATTTTTGACAACTACTTTTTGATTGGGCTTTGGGGTGGTGCAACAAGACGACTACCGAAAACGAAAAGGGGTGGTCTTTTCGTTTTCGGTAGACGTCTTGTTACACCCTGTATTTGTTGTTAACTTAGATGAGGAAAACTATTTAAGATCACTCCTATACCATACAATTTGTAATATAAATTTGTAGAATAATTCATCTTATAAAACATATCTCAACAGGTCGCCGGTTCCATGAAGCTGGAGTTGGCTCAGTACCGTGAGGTCGCCGCCTTCGCCCAGTTCGGTTCCGACCTCGACGCCGCCACCCAGCAGCTGCTGAACCGCGGTATGCGTCTCACTGAGCTGCTGAAGCAGGGCCAGTACGTGCCCATGGCTATTGAGGAGCAGGTGAGATACATTACAATACTTGTAGATGCTTTTGACAGTGGTATAGTTTCGGCGGTTTAATGGTCGACTTTCATAATGACGCACACCGCGAAGCGTCGGCGGCCACACGTGTGATACGTAATAACGTTATAATTTTATTGAATTATGTAAGTTTAGGGAATTTATTTCTTTGGGCCTCTGGTCAAATTTAAGAAAAGCCTGAAAAGCCAATTGCCTGAAAAGTTTTATATTAATAGAATAAAGTAAACATTGAGGGCAGAATTGTAACAATAAGCCACAGAAGTTATACATGAAGATGAAGAATTAGGTTAAACAACATAGACAGTGTGATTGATTTGAAATTCAAGAATCATAAAAACCATCTATAAAATCAATTTAATTTCATCCAATTATTCTATTCAACAAATAAATATTATTTATTATTCAATATAAAATCCAAATTTGCTCTTTAATGTATATAAATTAATTATATAAATTTATTAGCCAAAGACTCACCACACCTTGCGATAATTTCCAGGTTGCCATCATCTACTGTGGTGTCCGCGGTCACCTCGACAAACTGGACCCCACCAAGATCACCGCCTTTGAGAAGGAGTTCACCCAGCACATTAAGACCAGCCACCAGACTCTGCTGGCCACCATCGCCAAGGATGGCCAGATCACTCCGGAGTCTGATGCCTCCCTCAAGAAGCTCGTCTCTGAGTTCCTTGCCACTTTCATTGCTAAGTAAATGAGCATTAGAATTAGCATATGAATAACTCAAATCATAGGGTTGAGTTGTATTGACTAATCAAGTTATTTATGCAACTTAACTCTGTGTATAGGTTACCCGTTGTTGTAAGTGTTGTTTCTTCAAAATAATAATTACAGCAACGGCTTTGTAGTGTCTGTATCATTCGTATGGACTGTATTGAATGTTGATACGATCATGGAATGTATTTATCTTGATGTCAGGAGGTTCTGTACAATAAAAGCGTTAAAAAAATTCTGAATTATTATTTTTGTGTTTATTTCTGTCTCCCATGTAACTAAATATAGATAAATCTAAGTATTAATAGCAAGCAGGGATGTTGGTCATATCTCACGACTTCACCGAAGTTTATAATAAACTAGCGGACCCGGCAGACGTGTCCTGCCCACTTGCTTTGATGAAATACC
The DNA here is from genome assembly GCA_963082625.1 of Pasiphila rectangulata. NCBI lineage: Eukaryota > Metazoa > Arthropoda > Insecta > Lepidoptera > Geometridae > Pasiphila > Pasiphila rectangulata. The sequence continues at coordinate 16,766,251 of OY720252.1, read as the reverse complement.
GACAGCAGCGCCACCTACCACGTCCAATTGTGTTTTCAAACCATACAGGAACTCATTGAAATACACAATATTTCTTCCATATCAGTCCAGCTGTTTAGGACTGTCTTGTCACCTGACACATACACTACAGAAAAATGATTAAAATAGAAAAGAAACTTCGTAAGGTTTCCCTCGATAGAATATTCAAGAACATCGGTGAAATCTATTTTGTTACTATTATTATATTATCTGTGATTTTGTAAATAGATTTCACATGCTCTTTGATTTCCCCTACATAGATGGCAGTGATTAAAATTGTTCATGTTGACGCTTCTCATTACTAGATGGCACTGTTCATCATCGTAAAACAAAAGTTGACATTGACAGTATTGTTTCGACCGACATTGACATGTCCTACCTGGCTGCGCTGCACAACGCACGCACCGCACCTCACCTCACAAATGGAAAAAACAAACGTGGGTTTTTAAATAAAATAAATTAAAACGAATTATTGGGTACCTAGTGAGTGAGTCCATAAATATATCCTGCAGCTTATTAACATGGACTATCTTTTTTAATTACACAATTTTTACATTCTCGTAGCAATTATAAAACTAATGGATTTTTTTGAACGAGCTCATGTTCCACGGAAATCACCTTCTAAAATGGAAAATAAAGCGGTGAAAGCGCAATTGAAGCAAATGTTGCATGCCTTTAAAAAGGGTAACAATGAAGGAATCCGGACTAGCTCAGAAATAAAGCCAAAATACGATTTTGATGACCCATCTAAATACAGCGATTTTTACGAAGTTACCGCAACAAAAGAAGCTGAAAACTGTAAGACAACTACAGATTCTAATACCAGTGGTGATCTACAATCAAGCATTATTCCTAACGATTCAGGTGAATCGAATAATGACGAAGAAACTCCAGTTGACATTTCTATTTCAGAGGACTTTTCATTAACAACTTCTTCTACATCAGCATCATTGAGGACCCAGTCTAATGAGTTTGAGGAATCAGATTTCAATGTCAGTGAGTTATCTTTACCAAGTAGTCTAAGTACAAGCTCCAGCGAGACTAACTCTGACACTGAGGAATTTGATGCTGATAAAGTTCTAGCTTCAAAAATACTAGATAAACTAGACAACAAATCTAAACCTACAAAAAGGAAAATTCTTAAAGAAGTAGAAAAAGAAGTAAAGAAAGATGTTAAACCAAAACCGAAACCTGCTAAGACGGTGGAGATTAAAAAAAAGGCTAAAAAACCAAAGGCAACACATAACAATTCTACAGAATATTTTACAGAAGAAGACTTCTCTGCCACCGATATCAGCCCTCAAGTATTTCATGATCTGCATGTGTTAAGAAAAGATACAAATCAAACTAAAAAGAAACTCAGAGTGAAAGCACCGCTAATAATGGACTTTAGTGATTCAGATAACAATACCATTGAAAGTGCTAGTTCAATAAGTAGTCTAACTTCTCAATTTGTGTCTGTTTCTGCTGAAGATGTCACTTTCACGCAATCTTTAGGTGAACTTGTTAGAGATTATGTCCACCCCACCATCAGAAACTTGCCTTCAGACAAATCAAACATTGTTCCTTCCAGAGCTCCCTCAAAAATGTTCCCTACAGACACATTGACTCTTCAGGACATAGAAGAAGACATCAGCAGCTTAATACCAGAAGTAGATGATATAGCCCTAGAGGACTTAAACATAGATGCGGACACACAAGAGATGCTTGAAGAAAGCAACACATTAAATGATACAATTGCTACTGATATTTCTGACATAAATACTGATGAAGATGTGCAAATGAAATTGTACCAAAGCAAACAGGAATTTGTCCTCATAATGAAACATCCTTCAGTGCTATACATACATGGAAAAGTTCAAATTTCAGCTATCAACGGTTCAGCTGAAATACTAGGTTACAAGTTGAACTATAATTCCGTAGATGTCTTTGCTCCTTACAGCCATTTTGCACAATGTTTGAAAACAATTGAAAACTTAAATCCTGTGAACCCTGATCTGCTTGTAGAGCTTAAAAAAGCTGGGTTACCTGAAAAGGAGGTGAATGAAATCATGTCCAATATTGACGAGCAAACTGCTGTGGTTCTTTTAAGTAAACTCGACAGTTCACAATTGGACTTTGTCGCCAATAACTTTCATGCTATCGACTTGTTTTCAAGGAGGGGTGACAGTATCCCACAGTTCTTGAGGAAGGCCTCGGACACATTGGGATGTTCCTTGTACATGAGACCACCAAAAAAAAGCTTTGAGGAGAAGGAAATCTGGGCGGATGTTTATTCCAGTGTTATATGTAGAAGTAAGTTGATATTTGATAATAAATCCCGGGTATACAGACAACTGAAATAAGCAATATAAATTTTAACAAACTCAGCTCTCTAGTTAGGAATGAAGTATTAACTAGCTGCGCTCCGCGCTTTTATCCGCGTAGTTCTCGTTCCCGTGGGGATATGGGGATAAAATATAGCCTATGTTACTCAGTGGCCGCCTGAAACAGACTTGGCGACGCTCAGTCGTCGCCGAAGCAAAAGCACACATGCTCACCTGGAGTGAAATGAAGTATGCAGCCTCTGACCGAACAAGATGGTGAACTGTTGTATCTGCCCTTTGCCCCGACGGGGTTTCATAGGAATCAAGAAGAATGTTACTCAGGGATAATTTAGCTTTCTGATGCTGAATGAATTTTGAAAATCGGTCCAGTAGTTTTTGAGTTTATTTGTTACTAGAAGTCGCTCGCGGTTTCACCCGCATCTTTGGTTACTTCTGCGCTCCCGTAGGTCGTAGCGTGATGTTATATAGCCTATAGCCTTCCTCGATATATGGCTATCTAACACTGAAAGACATTTTCATATCGGACCAGTAGTTCCTGAGATTAGCGTGTTCAAGCAAACAAACAAACTCAAACTAAATTTTGAACCCAATTAAAGGGTACATTTAATATATCCTCATAATTATTGGTCCAGTTTTATTCCAATTTGTGCAGTAGCTTAATTAAGTGTGTAGGAGGAACAAACATTTATCCTACTTTCATTTGACTCTGCACCATCTAGCCTCAAAAGTAGTAGAGCCTGTGTTATGGCGACCTCCGTGGCGCAATTGGTTTATAGTCCGCACAAACTCAGGAGGTTGTGTGGGTTCGATTCCCGCCGTGGGAAAAAAGTCTGGGTATTTTTGGGATTCCGTACCTCAAAAGGAAAAAAACGGAACCCTTGTAGGATCATTTTGTTGTCTGTCTGTCAAGATCAATTATTTCGAGAACGTGTAGAGGTATCGAGTTAAAATATATACTCAAATCAACAGCCTCTTTAGGCTGTGAAAAAAACAATAAGTATTCTTAAGTTCTATTAAATCTGAAAAAAAGATACAGCCGTTTATGCCGCAAAAATGCATGTTTCGACATACTCAAAGAAATCAAAATTCTGGAAACTTCGGAGTTAAGGGGGGGGAATGGTCGTGTTTTTTAATTTTTTGTAAATAACTCAAAAACGATATGGCTTCAAGGAAAACTAAAAACTGTTTATTGATGTGCAAATGAATATCTTTCATATGATAACCCACATGACCTAGTAACTTCATATTACAAGAATATTTTGTAACATTTTCATATGCTATGTTAATAAAAAAGTGTTATCTTTAACCATTTAAAATTTCAAGTCGATAGCATCATTAGTTCCGAGGTATCCATTTGTGACAGACAGACAAAGTGATACCATGAGGGTTCCTTTTACCATTTTGGTCCGGAATCCTAAATAAGGCATTTATGTATTCTATCAACCATCTCGTACTCATAACACAAGCTCTGCTTACTTTGGTGATAGATAGTGATGTGTGAAATGTCCAGCATTAATATTAATCGAATTATTTATTCATGAGAACCAGATAACAAGTCCATGAAGGTTATTATTATTATTAAGAGCCTGTACTGTCCCACTGCAGGGCAAAGGCCTCAATGCTTTCCTTCCACCTTTCTCTGTCTTGAGCTACTGTGGTCCAGTCTTCCAAGTATGCGTCGAGTTCGTCTCTCCATCGACGTCTCGGTCTGCCGCGAGGTCGTTTCCTGAAGGTTGATGAATAAAAATATTTGCAATTACAAAATCATCATTAAATATCTGATTTCCAGGAGAAGGCAGCCGCGGCATTATCTGCGGAGGCAAGTCGACCGGCAAGTCAACATTCCTGCGGCACTATGTGAACACACTGCTCAGTGACGGGCCGATACTGGTCCTGGACCTGGACCCCGGCCAGGCCGAGTTCACGGTGCCCGGGAACGTGTCCGCTACCGTGGTGGATGAGCCGCTGCTTGGGCCCAGTTTTACGCATCTGAAGACACCGGAGAAGTGAGTATATACAATTAGTAGCTAGTTTTCTCGGTGGCCGTGCTATATACTGCTGCGCTGGAATATTAACATTTGGGGAAGATTGAGCAAGATTGCCGCCGTGGGGTGCCGGCAGTAGAATGATGCCCCTCCTCCCATGTCCATGGATGCAGTAAGAGCCTGCTAAGGGATACCTCCGGAAGATGGGCAGCAGCGTCTATCCGTGTATCAACATCGCATACTGCGCTCACCAACCCGCCTGCCTAGCGTGGTGAGAATGGCAACTACCCCTCACGGAGATCCATGAGGGAGGCCTATGTTCATCAGTGGACGATTTATGGCTGAAATGATGAAAATGATGAGGAAGATTATATTAAGCAGATTCTTACTGCATCCGCGGGCAAGAGACAGGCAACATTCCACTGCACCCTACAGCATTATCGCTTTTTTGTAATGTGTTATAGGACTTCTCAATCCCAATTTGGAATTCCTTTGCAGGATGCTTAACATCGGCATTATCAACACAATGGACAACGCCAACCGCTACCTGTCCGCGGTCGCGGAGCTGGTCGCGCAGTGCTGCGCAGACGCCGCGCTCCGAGAGCTGCCCTGGGTCGTCAACACCATGGGCCTGTGCAACCACCTCGGCCTCAAGTTCATGACGTACATAGTGCTGCAGATACAGCCGACGTTCCTGTTCCAAATCGACTCCAAGATGCAGAAGAAACGGTTCGATGTCGAGCTCGACCCGATCGCGGTGACGCAGCTGTATGAGAAGTACTCGAAGAACAGGTTCTTTAAGTAAGTAAACTTCATGACATACATAGTACTTACTACTAGTTACTGCTAAGTAAGTAAACTTCATGACATACATAGTACTTATAACCTGGTTCAATAAAGAAAGGAATCTTAAATGGCGGCGCTTATCATGTTCTCTCGCTCGCACACTAGTGCCGTCTTTACTCACTCTCGCGCGTACCGTGAGCAGAAAAAAAAATCAGTCTTGATTTGCTTCCATGCTGTCTAGACGCGCTCAGTGATCCTTTTTACGAGTACCTTGTTATAGTTTTCTGTTATTTTTCCTTTGTTATCTGTTTGTTATTGTTGTTAAGTTTTGTTTTATTGTTAAGTTTCGTTGTTGTTGTGTTGTTTGGACTTGTGGACTGTGCGGAGATAGTAATTATGTCTCTTCGAAAGCGAGGGAAGATTATACATAGTGACACACGTCAAATAGTGTATAATGTCATTAACTATTTTGAAGAAGAAAAAAATTTGGAACGTTATCATCCATTCGAGCATAGTAATGCTCGAGCTTCCATGGCCACGGAATTATCAATTAGCACAATAGTGAAGTTAAAAAAAGAAGGTATGTCTGTAGGAAACTCTGCTCTGACTCTGTTGTAGATAACTTAACTAAAGGTAAACAATCTTGATGTGTCTTTTTATCTTCTTTATTTAAAAACTCAGTATTAAAATAAGATGCAATTAAAAACCAATGTAACTACGATAATAACGATTACTAAATCAATTAAACTATTATAATATATGTACTTATTATAGTTTAAATGGTTTAAATGGTTTAATGGTTTAATGATTGTTTAAAAAGTATAATTAGATCAGATGAACTGAGAATCTTACACCAAAACATAGCTGGGCTCTGTAGTAAATTGGATCCTTTAGAAATATTACTATCTAATTTAGAGAAAAGTAATAAGGAGGTGGATATATTATGTTTTACTGAAACGAATATTAAGCTTCATAATGAGAACAACGTAAACCTTAAAAATTTTACATTAATATCTTCATATAGTAGAAACGACATATCTAGAGGGGGTTCGTGCATAATGGTTAGTAAAACACTTAACGCGAAAGCCGTAACTATTCCACCTGGGCTACTGACAAAATATAATTTTGAATGTTGCGGTGTAGAGGTTACTGGCCTGAATATTGTTATTTTTTGTATTTATAGAATACCAGATAGTAAAACGTCCCAAATCGGCACTTTCTTAATAAAACTTGATAAGCTACTAAATTATGCTACAGATAAGTTTAGAAGGAAAAAAATTGTAATATGCGGAGATTGGAACATAAATATATTAAACGAAACAAAAGATTCCAGAGAATTATTAAACATACTCGATAGTTATAATTTGCAAGCTCACATTAAACTACCTACACGATTAAATTCCTGTCTGGACCAAATAGCCAGCAACGTAAGAAATGTTCATTCGGAACTATACAAGTCTGGACTATCAGACCATGAAACAGCTCAATTAATTTCTTTTAAAATTAATAAACAGAGATCTTTACATTTTTGGTTTGAATATAGGCGTGATTATAGTCATGAAAATGTTGAAAAATTCTGTGAATGCTTATCATCCTTGTCTTTCTTAGATGTTTACAACTCCACTACTCTTGTGGAATCGTTTGACCACTTTTATGATACCTTATGTCTGTTTTATAATTTGTGTTTCCCCATTATTAAAGTTAAAATTACAAATAAACCAGCAAAGCTTAGCTGGATTACTAAAGGCATTAGGGTATCTTGTAAAACTAAACGCTCTTTGTACTTAAAGTACAGAGGCATTCATAAAAATAAGCAGCAAAATAAACTGCATTTGAAAAAGTACACTAATATATTTAAAAAATGTATACAAAAATCACAAAAACTTGTTAATTTAAGGCGCATACAAAAGAGTAACAATAAAAGCAAGGCTATTTGGAGTGCTATTTCTTCTTCTTTAAGCAATAATGTGTATAAAAATGACATTAAAGTTATTAATTTTAATGAGGTGACATACGACAATCCATCTGACATAAGTAATATTTTTAATAATTATTTTATTAATTTAACTTCTAATCTGAATTATTTGAATCAAAACAATATTTTTATTAGGCAATGTAAAAATTTAAATACAATTTTTTTAAACCCCGTTGACCCAGACGAAATATATAAAATAATAAAGTCGCTAAATAATAGTAAAACAAGTGGATTCGATGATATCACCACTAGTGTACTAAAGGCTTGTGCTAAATTCATATGTTGTCCACTTTCTCATATAATAAATTTGTCTTTTATAGACGGTGTTTTCCCTAATAAGTTAAAAAGGTCTATTGTCAAACCACTATTTAAAAAGGGTGATAAGTCGAATCTAAGCAACTATCGCCCTATAACGATTGTGCCAATTCTTTCAAAAATCTTTGAAAAAGCTATGCTATGCCGACTTAATAACTTTTTTGATAAATATAAAATTTTACACAGTGATCAGTTTGGCTTTCGTAAGGGGAGTTCAACCTCTCTAGCCTGTTTTAATTTAATAAAAAACATTACAGAAAATATTAATGTAGGAAATAGCCCAGTGATAGCTTTGTTCATGGATTTGAGCAAAGCTTTTGACTTTGTGAACCATAGTAAGCTTTTATCAAAACTAGATAACTACGGTGTCCGAGGTAAAGCGCTTGATTGGCTGGATAGCTACTTGCATCATAGAAAACAATGTACGGAGATAACAAAAGTAGTTCAAAATGATAGGAAAATTTACATTAAACAGAATTTTAGGTCTACGGAAATTCCTAATAACTCCGGTGTTCCTCAGGGGAGTATCTTGGGTCCTCTCCTATTCCTCCTATACATTAACGACTTACCAGAATACATGTCACACAAATGCATTTTGTTTGCAGATGACACCACAGTGTTAATAAATGTTAAAAATAAAGAATTAGCTCAACAGACATTAAATAATGCGTTATTGGATATTGTTAATTGGATGAATAACAATAACTTATGTATAAATATTAATAAGACAAAGGTAATGCAATTTAATTCATACAATAATAAATCTCTAAATCTTGACATATGCCATAATAATGAAAAAATCTGTGAAGTAAATTCGTGTAAATTTCTAGGAATTACTTTAGATACTAACTTGAACTGGAAAGATCATATTAATTTTGTTTGCCAAAGACTTAGCAGGTTTATCTTCGCCCTTAAAAGAGTTCGGCAAACTATATCTTTTGATGCGGCCATAGCTGCATACCATGGACATGTATCGTCAATCCTAAGTTACGGGCTATTGTTATGGGGTAACTCAGTGGACGTAGAAAAAGTTTTTAAGGTTCAAAAGCGATGTATCCGAGTTCTAAACAATGCTTGGTTTTTAGATAGTTGCAAGCCTCTTTTTAAAAAATGTAATATATTACCGCTTGCATGTATGTATATAAAAGAAATCTGTACTTTTGTGAAAGCACATCCATCTCATTTTAAAAGACGGAGTGAAGTTGTGACCCGACAGAAGAGAGCCAAATTTAAAAACTTACTGTATCAACCTCCTCGCCATAAAGATATATATAAAAAAAATGTTTATAATATGTGTATACTGATATATAATAAATTACCGGAAGAGCTTAAGGTGTTAAATGGAAATATATTTAAGAGAAAAATTAATGATTGGTTAATGTGTAATTGTTTTTATAATATAATTGAATATTTAGATTATTAAATAAATTAAATTCTTTTAATATTTGCACGCCTGCATGCAGGCCGAATACATGTACTGACGTTTAGCACTAAGATCTGTTACTGTGATATTTTATGTATTCTGGCAAATAAATGATTGATTATGATTATGATTATGATTAAGAAGTAGTTTATTTGTTTAATATTGATGATCCTGGTGAAGGACCGTCTCATAGATAGTATTCATAAATGACCTAAAAATTTTATTATATTCGTTTTGTTATTTAAACCACATCATGATAAGAATCCTCCTGAAATTTTGTTATATCGTTGTCAGGGAGTTCAGAAACGGACATAGTCATTTCATCCCGAAAAAAAGTAGAAAAAGTTTCCAATGAAAACAACAAAAATTCTTTAATGTCTGGTTTTTATTAATTTTAACTTGAATAAAAACATTAACTTGAAATTTTGTATGCTGACTGTACTATCTGTCAACGCAAGTACTTGCCGCCATTTAAGATTCCTTTCTTTAATGAACCGGCTTATACTACTAGTTACTACTGAGTAAGTAAATTTCATGACATACATAGTACTTACTACTAATTACTACTGAGTAAGTAAACTTCATGACGTATTATAGTGCGGCAGATACAGCCGACCTTCCTCTTACAAATCGACTCGAAAACTGACCCGATGCTTAGAAGCAGTTGTATGAGAATCATGTGACGAGCTCTGTGGCGCAGCGGGCGAAGGTCCGCCTGCGACGCAAGGGGTTTCGGGTTCGATTCCCGCCTCGGGACAAACGTCTGTACGATCTGCAGATATTTGTTCTGGGTGTTTTTCTATATATAATAAAAATATTTATCTATGTAGTATAATATATTAAGTATATCAGTCATCTAGTATCCATAACACAAGCTCTGCTTAGCTTGGGGCTAGTTGATGCTGTGTGATTTGTCCAGCATTATTTATTATTATTATATTATTTGCCGTGGGGTGCCGGCAGTAGAATATTACCCCGCCTCTCCTACCCGTGGATGCAGTAAGAGCCTGCTAAGGGACACCTCCGGAAGATGGGCAGCAGCGTCTTTCCGTTTATCAACATCCCGTACTGCGCTCACCAACCCGCCTGCCAAGCGTGGTATGGCAACTACCCCTCATGGAGTCCCATGGGGGAGGCCTTAGTTCAGTAGTGGACGTTTTACGGCTGAAATGATGAATGATGATTATATTATTTATTTCAGGAGCATCCAGAACCCGTACTGCCTCCGCTACTCGTACATCATCGCCCGCGCCGACGAGAGCGCGCCGCGCGCCGCGAGGTCCGCCGGGTACAACCTGATGCCGAGAGACGAGCGGTATCTCAACGTGCTCGCGTACTTCGGACAGCTGCTGGAGGATCGCACTGCGTACCTGCTGGATCTTGTGCCATATGAGTGAGTTCATTTTACAAATAGTATCTTGTATTCTCTTCCTACAGTAGGACATCCACTACTGGGCAAAGCCCTCATGATCACTTAGTACTGAGCATGAGGGTTTGTTGTTCTCCACGCTTGGCAGGCGGGTTGGTGAGCGCAGTAAGGGATGTTGATACACGGAACAATGCTGCTGCCCATCTTCCGGAGCTATCGCCTACAGATTCTTACTGCATCCACGGGCAAGAGAGAAAAGGCAACATTATTACTATATTGGATTATCAGGTATTTATCGCGTAATTCATCATTTCAGCCATAAAATGTCCACTGATGAACACAGGCCTCCCTCATGGATCTCCATGAGGTAGTTGCCATACTCACCACGCTTGGCAGGCGGGTTGGTGAGCGCAGTATGGGATGTTGATACACGGATAGACGCTGCTGCCCATCTTCCGGAGGTATCCCTTAGCAGGCTCTTACTCCATCCATGGGCATGAGAGAAGGGGTAACATTCTACTGCCGGCACCCCACGGCAATCGCGTAATTACCTTTATTTTATTCCCGACGTTTCGACCGGATCGCACCTGGTCGTGGTCGCGGGGAGACCAATATAGTAATAATGTGTTGTGATCGCGAAAGTTTAAAAAATACAAAAGGCAACATTCTAATGCCGGCATGCCCTACGGCAAATGATTAGGTGTAATTTAGTTAAAACGCCAGGTAAAGTGGTTAAAGGCCGGCGCTCACTCAGCTCACACTCAACATGAACCAAAACGAGTGGAATGGAAGCCAGCGTGGTAACTCCGGGATGTTACCATCGTCATCAAGGGTGCCGGCAGTAGAATGTTACCCCTCCTCTCATGCCCGTGGATGGGATACCTCCAGAAGATGGTCAGCAGCGTCTTTCCTGAACTGCGCTCGCCACCCCGCCTGCCAAGCGTGGTAAGTATGGCAACTACCACACATGGAGATCCATGAGGGAGGTCTGAGTTTAGTCGTTGACGTTTTACGGCTGAAATGATGATTGCAAAAAAGCGTTTGGGAAACTTCGTTACTTCTCTTCCAAAACAAATGTCTGCAATCTGTGTGTTACCAGTGATGACTTATGGAACCGAGAGGTGGTCCTTAACTACTGGCCTTATGAAAGCGTAGAGTCGCTCAACGAGCTATGGAGATCGCTATGCTCGGGGTTTCTTTGAGGATGTACATAAAAGATCTCTCTCGGGTTACCGACATAGCCAAACGGCTAGATTAGCTTGGCTAGAGGCAAATTAGCACGTAGCTCGAACAACCGATGGGCGATGCCGAAAAGTTCTCGAGTGGAGGCCACGGACCGGCAAGCGCAGCGTGGGCAGTCCCCCAGCTAGATAGGCGGACGACCTGGCATGGCATGCCGGTCGGCGGTGGATGCTTCCAGCCGCAATACCTGGAGGCCTATGTCCAACAGTGGACGTCCTATGCCTGAAATTAAATAATAAATAAAATTGTTTATTTCTTCAATTTAATCTAATACATTTCAGCGGAATGGGACATTATGAGATGCAAATACCTAAAAAAATAAAATTTTATTGTCACTGGCTCTTGGTACAACCCCTTGATAATTAAGGGACGAGTTTTCATACTTAAGAAGAAGAAGAAGAATTAATACGTTTATTTTTGACTCACGCACAACACATACAAAATATATAAAAAAACGCATAAAATAATCAATGTAGGTGCTAAAGTTTAAACATATCAACATGTTGCGTGGGGTCAAAAAAGAAAAGATAAAAATATGTTTAGGTATTTTGTCAATTATTACGAAGAATTAACAAAAATATAAAATTATTCTTAGAACTAAGTCATAGGGGCCGTCTCCACGAGCGAGAGAATCGCGAAGAGTCTGCGCTTTTATCGTCGGGTAACCTCCACGAACGAGCGATTATTCCGCCATTGTAACGGAGTTACAGCGTGTCCGCAACGGCTCGTAACGTAACGGAATCGCCGCGTGTCCGCAACGACTCGTAACTCGTCCTTGTTTGGCGAGATGCAACGCTGAAAATATGACGCAGACGAACGCCTGCGTTTGACAGCGCGCACTTCGCGCGCTCGCTGCGAGAGCGCCACGTTCCGCGGCGTGCGCGCCGCTCGTAGCGACAGGCTCGCCGCGATGTAATGACGTTTGTTTCGTGCGCACTCAACCACTCGCCGCGATATCATCGCCGTGTGTAGACACATGCTAAGAGAGTGTATAGAAATACGAGGCACGACAATAACATCGCCGCGATTCCCTCGCTCGTGGAGACGGCCCCATAGTGACTAAACATTAACACACAGCTGTCACAGCACAAGCTGAATGGTGACCTTTGTGGAAATGGACTGCCTCAGAATTACCGTAATACCGTATAGCAAGCTGTGAGGTTGCGGCTGATTTTTTGAATACTTGTTTTAATACTTGTTTCTAACAATAATTTAAAACGTAAATTTATTACATGTTATTATAATATGATAAGTATAATTTGATTGAAGTATAAATGCCGGCACCCCACCGCCGTGGGGCTTCTTCACCGCCGGCAGTAGAATGATACCCCCTCTCATGCCCATGGATGCAGTAAGAGCCTGCTAAGGGATACCTCCGGAAGATGGGCAGCAGCGTCTATCCGTGTATCAACATCCCATACTGCGCTCACCAACCCGCCTGCCAAGCGTGGTGAGAATGGCAACTACCCCTCATGGAGAGCCATGAGGGAGGCCTGTGTTCATCAGTGGACGTTTTACGGCTGAAATGATGATGATAGATAAGTATAATTTACTCTAAAAAAAGGTATTTTATACAACTCTGTGGTTATTAAGTATTATATATAATCATAAGAAATCGTACACAAAGCTCTGCTCACTGTGGAGCTATATATTTTATGGTGAATAAATCAGACTTTGTCCAGCCTCGGTAACCGCGCCCGCATACGCCTCGACAGCCACCCCGCCATAGCCGATAGTCTACGACTGATTATCATTTCATTAAAAGCAATTGTAGCATTGGTAGAGTTGTCTATTTCCGGACGCTGTAGTGCTAGGGGTCGGTTTACATTGGTCCAGTTCGATGAACGAGGAGCAAGTGTGTTATTTATTTAATTCAAGTACACGTACATTGTTTGTATTGGAAAGGCACAAAAACACATTTAAGAAGGATACATCGATACGACAATCAAGGTGCACATAATTTGTACCATAATGTGTGTTAGAATAAAATAAAAGCTATAAAATTACAATAATAAAAGAAAATGAACATGGCTAAAAACACAAAGTATGAAGACAAACATGACAGCAAAATGTAGACACAAAATATAACGAAATCCTTACCGTATGTTAGATGTAAATAAAAATTGTGATCGAAATAGTAATGTAGTCTCGATAAGTTTTCTTGCAATGATCTGTTTTTAATAGCACAAGCTTTGATTAGTTTCGGACTAGGTGGTGCTGTGTGTAGTGGTCCAGCATTATATATTTATTTATCTGCATGTATTTCTGGTCTTAAAAAAGAATTCATCTAGTTTCCATCATTCCCAACATTAGTTTATTTGTTAAATAAACTAAGGTTATATTTATACTAATCCGTAGCTACTGTACTGCAGGCCTTCTCTTGAACGCAAGCCAACTAACTCTTATGGTCTAATGGCGTAACGATTGCCATTCTGACGATAATATCGTAATCGCTGAGTCAGGCCCCTTTGGACTCACACAACTTTGTGAACTCATTAGGTACCTACTTGAAATAGTATTCATTCTGCTTTGACCCGCTGAGTGAGCTGCTTACCATCTATTTGTCACTATGTCGCAGAATATTTAACTGGGTAGGTACTCCTATTTTGAAATTAGAAATAAGGCAGTTCTTTTTTACCATAGTTATTTTTAAGTTTAGTGTGTGTGTCTAATAAATGTATTTCTTCTTCTTCTTCTTATCGTTTTCTTGAGTAGGCGCCCTGGACCGATGTATGAATGCTACTAATCCGTAGCTACTGTACTGGACCAATGTAAGCCAGCGTTATGAAGGTACACGTCATGGCGATGAGTCACTCCGGGTGGTGACTCGACGTGAGTGCAACCTCGTAACCGGTTATAAGTTCCCATTGTAGCCACAGACACGGCACAGATCTTGGGCTACGACTTGCGAATAATGAAGACTTGATGTATGTATATCATCTTTTTCTCTGGGTAATACCGATCGGACGAGAGGTGACGCTTGGAGATGTGCGAGTTAGTACTAGGGCGACTGCCCGTCGTCCATCGTGTTAACTGGGGCGACTGTGGTGTCTAGGGCAACTGGGGCTATCTGGCAGGCGGCTCGTGACAGCTCAATTTTTTTGAAATATGATTCCATCATCTGTCATCTCAGCAGTAAGACGTCAGTGGACGTCTTACGCCAAGCCAAGGCCCTCCCTTCATGGATCTTCGACTACTCAGTATATTTTTTACTTCTGCGATTATCATTGTTTATAGTTTTTTGTTATATCTATGTTATATCACCACGCTTAGCGGGTTGGCGAGCGCAGTACTGATGTTTACAGGAAAGACGCTGCTTTGCTGCCCATCATCCGGAGGTACCTATCCCTTGGGAGATTCTTACTCAACTATATTAGTCAGCGTACTCCGGTAGTTCTTTGTCTATTCAATGACTAGCTGCTGATCGCGGCTTTGCCTGTGTTTTTATTGTTTTTTCTTTTTTTTGCGCTAAACCCTAATTATTTTTATAGAATGTTAGTAGGGTCTTCATCTCCTTATAAGAACAGGAATCTTAGCAAGTTAATGTCGATCGGATACGGAAGACCAGCGCTGTGGCACGACTCGTTCTGCCACAGCACATGCTGAGTAGTGACCATTTTTGTCACTAGTTTTAAAACCAAATTGATGATTTTCTTTTTATTTGATTGTAAAAATGTGACAAAATAAACGTTTCTTTATCTTTATCTTGCCTCCTTTCTAAGGAAAGGTATTTATTCTTAGTCACCAACTTGATTTCCATATAAAACTGGATGACGTCATCTTAGTAAACTATATTGACGGGTAATAAAATTAAGATTCACAAAACAAACATTCACTTTCGCGTTTATGAACACATCTCCAGTCGGACCATAACACGACCGCTATGATGTATGAATGACGTCATAAGGCTGACTACTTACCAAAACACTAGCGATTCTTACTACGCTATGCAAAGGTTTCAATCGTTAGATACGCCCGCACCTATTGTTTCCACACGAAATCAGTAGTTCACTCATTTGGAATTTACTCCAAACACAGTGTTAGAGAAGATTCCACTAGAGGTACTACACTAAAAAAACACACCTCGTAAAAGTATTTTGTGTGTGTTATTTTTTCACGAAAGTTCGTGCAACATGATTGCACAATAATACAATAACTGTTTGGTTTATTGGCAAAACCATTGACAATACTGCCCACGAATGAGCAACACTGAAAAAATAGTGTTATCTCTTCTTGTTCCACATTATTTGCAAAACTACTTTCTCTTTCTTGCATGAGTGAGCTAACTCATATCGTTTGGAAACACAACGGCCTGGTCTCAGTACGGTGAGGGCGTATCTAACGATTTATATCAATGGGCAAAACCAGTGTGCGTGCGTCGGCATTATTGTTTACACACTATAAAGAATTGTCAGCGCAGATCTAACGTTTTAAATCTTTGATGCTATGTTTTTGTTTTGCGAGTCTTGAGATCACGTCATCTGTATTTTTATAATGACGTCACTCATACGAAGAACCCATGGGTGACTATTGGCTTTGCTTCAAGGGCGCTTAAAGAGTCCCTCGGTTGGTGCTTTAATAAATAATGCTGGACAGTTCACACAGCATCATCTAGCCCCAAGCTAAGCAGAGCTTGTGTTATGGGTACTAGATGACTGATATACTTAATACATTATACTACATACAATGAGCCGTTTTTACTAAAAACGGCTCATTGTATTGAAAGTAGGATACCTCAAGGTATACAGCAAGCTTTAGTTTATGTGTAGCGATGCGTGGCAAGATAGGTTTCTATTTATAACCACTGCGCCTCCCTTTCATTAGCGATAGGGTGAGAATTACTGGTCGTGTACCTACACGGGCAGGGCGGAGGTCAGCTTGCAGTCAATGTTTATGGTTGAACAAAGACATTTTTTTAGTACCTATTTTTTTTTTTTTTTTAGTTTGAGTAACTTGGCTTTATTTCTTCTATAAGGTTACAGAATTCTTATTATTCTTGAAAATATCCAACAAATTATTTTATTTCAGAGAGGCAAGACGATTATAATTTAGTTGAATTCTCAAACCAGTATAATGTTTATTTCATTAGCGTTTAAGTTATTTACTGCATAGGTTTTAATTCTGTTAATTTTGGTATGAGAACTCATTTTTAGTTCCTATTGCTCTCTCATTTGATACCACGCTTGGGTATACTTGAAAACACTAGATCGTACATACACCCCCGTATCTGCACAGAAGACCAGCCTTTGTCCGCGGAAATCATCTCCCGGTTCTTGTTACCAATCATCGTCACGCCACATCAACTAGTACCTAATTATGATGTAAATAAAAATAAATTCCCGATTTTTTCCTCTACAAAACCACTTGTTTTCATGGACCTAAACTTAAACCCTCCCTTTATGGTTAGTACACGTGTTATTATGAAACATCTAATAAGGTGGCGTTAGTGTGCCATCAAAAAAAAAGGCACCAGTTGCCCATACATTTCAGGCAAAGCCCCTAACACACTCTGTGTATTTGTTGTTTTGTACTTACATATCTTGTCGGTTTGCCGTTTCATAAAATTACTCTGTAAGCGCTTATTGTAAGTACCTATGACATGAATAATTGTCACAACTATGAGTAATGAGATAAGAAGTAATTCCTAGAGTCATCAGCGATGATTCATGTTATCAATTATCTTAAAGTTCATGATTGTGCGAAGGTTATGGATTTTTAACATTTTATAAACCTACATGGCCGGCAATACATAATAAATAAATATTCATTAACAGGCAATACACGCCTTTATCCTTTCTGACTTCCATGTTTCTACCACAATGCATTTTTATCGCTATTTTTACCCAACTGCTGGCATAAAGAAGTGTTATGCTTTTCCATTGCATATTATGGATGTACAAGTATTTTCTTTTTGCCGCTTTGCAGGCAGACTCAATGGATTGAAAGGATTTTAATGTTAGGGCAATAATATTGTCATTAGGTGTCAACATATAAATATTTAATTAAATTTTTAAAAGAAATATTATTTAAAAATGTAATTCGAGGCGCGGCTGCGCCCCTAGCCGAGTGTGGGTCCATAGGCAGTTCCTTACTATTGCATAATACGGCCCTGGGTACCCACGAGTAAACTCCTTTTAAGTGCCAGCAGTAGAATTTTGTCTCTCCTCTCTAGCTCTTGGATGCAGTAGGAATCTGCCAAGAGATACCTCGGGAAGATGGGCTGCATCGTTTTTCCGTATACCAACATACTGCTCTCACCAAAACCACCTACCAAGCGTGGCGAGTATGACAACAACCCTCTCATGATTGGAGATACGGATCTGTTATTTAATCGCTCTCTATTTTCCCTCGAAACTAGTGGTCTCGACCAGCATTAGGCGATTGGCCGAACGATTCACTTAGAATTTTGAAGTCGAAAATATTGGAACTCGAACGATAAGTCATACGCGAGCGATTCAAAATAGACCCCCTGGGGTTAATACGATAACTCTTTAGTTCGTCCAAATGCCGAGAAAAGGTAGTGTTTAGTCATCATTGGCCTATATTAGTACATTGCTGGACATAGGCCTCCCCAAATCTCCGCCATTTCGCCCTGTCGTCAGCTCGCGTCCAGCGTCCGTTCGCAAATCATCACTCGATCGGTTGGCGTCCTACACTACGCTTACCAAGCCGCGGTCTCCACTCCGTTCTTGAGACCTCGTTTACCCAACGGTTAAAGGTTCTTCGACAGATTGCCAACCCACTGCCAATTCAACTTGTCGACGACCGTGGTCCTCTGTCGGATAACCTCGTTGCGGATTTTATCCTTCAGAGAGACTCCGAGTATAGCACGCTTCATAGCTCGCTGTGGGACTAAGCTTATGATACAAAATTTTCAAAAATATTCATCTATTATCGAGTTCCAAGGTGGCTCCTCAATTCTGACGTTTAGATTGAGGAGCCACTTTTGCATTAATATAACTAGTGATATATTTGGCTGCTAAATCTAGAATTAGTGCTGCAAAATCAGCTACATTGCTTCTAAATAATGGTGAGATCAGATTTTAAAAATCTGATGTGGCTCCTCCTTCCTTACGGACATTAGATTTAAGGTTATGACGGGTAGGTGTAGGTAACTGGTTAAAACGAGACGTTTTTAAGCATTGTGGTATATGTGATGAGAAAACTCTTGTTTTTAGCACGCATAGTCCCAACCAGGCCAAAGGCCTGCTTCCCGATTATGAAGCCTTCTCGGTGTGTGTAACTGTTATTTTATTTTTCAGAGTGCCTCTAAACGCCTTGTCCATCGGTCTCAATGTGAAAATACCCGCCGACTGCACTGCAAAGGTGATCAACGGCAAGATAGTAGCGCTGTGTCAACAGAATGGTGGCGATAAGAGGACGGTGTTTACTTTGGGTGATGGAGCGCTCTTATGCCATGGACACGGTAATGCTCTTGTAAATCCTAATACATACGGGCAGGCTGATTACATCTTCACGGCCAAACGTCAATTCCTTGCTGTTACAAAATTGACGTTTGACAGCGAGCTTTACGCCTGTTGCAAAGTTGTCGCGAGAAATGTAATCAGCTTGTGGTTATTTCTTTGGTGCTATCCATGACGGCCAAACGTCAATTCCTTGCTGTTACAAAATTGACGTTTGACAGCGAGCTTTACGCCTGTTGCAAAGTTGTCGCGAGAAATGTAATCAGCTTGTGGTTATTTCTTTGGTGCTATCCATGAATTACGTCACACGGGAGGGGTTTGATGTAGTGTGACATGGGGTGGGAAGGGTCTAAAACTCATTAAAGACATAGTTTATATGGAAATAAAATTAACGACGAAACTGCGGAAATTAATTTTATAATTTCCAAAATATGTGACGTGACGTCAACTTAAGTGGGTATACCCACCCAGCAGTGGGTGAAATCAGATTGTGGATGATGATGATGTGACGTCACTCTAGAAGGGCAAAAAATCATGAAATTCATGTGGCTTAATTTATGGAAGACCCATAATGATTCTTTGGACTGCTTTGCAGAGTCCGATCGAACTTGAAAAGTAACAATCACTTTTGTTTATAAACATGAACTCTTTCTTAAAATTTGAGCTCTGTTTTGTTTCAATTTATAAATTACCTGACTTAGGCTTGGTTTGTCCTGTTAAAATAGTTGATAAGTATCAGGATGTTTTAGAAACATTTATAATTATTATTCTGACCTAGTGGGGGTCCAGGACCTTCTTCCACTGAGAATTATTTTAATAATATCAGTAACCTAAGTTTAGTCAGTTCCTTTTAGAAAAAATAATCATCTTTGTACACAAACACCTGCTGATTATCAACAATGCACTTCTGAACTGGACATGCTCTTGTAAACATGTCATTTACAGCAGTGACTCAAATCAGAATTGGTCCCAAGAATAAAAATTCTCTCTATGTAGATATGTCGGATATTAATATCATCAATGTTATCAATGAAGTAGCATTATAAACTGCTGATTAGTCTGATAAATAAGTAAACCATTTATATTGTTCTCATATGTGGAATTTCTTACAGGGCTCATAAGAAACATTGACTTTGGGAAAGGGGTATTGTACATCTTGACTCCAACCCCTATTGGAAAACTGAACTATGTGGACACATTGGTATATTCAGACTGGATGCCTGAACTGAGAGGACAGGAAAGAGATCCACTGCCCAGTGGAACCACCATCCCGTACAGAACAGCAAACACAGAGATATACCAACGCAAACTCATGTTCCCACCTCGGAGAAGGTTCAACCCGCTACAACTGATAAGAATGTCCAGGAATAGCTAAAGTGAAACTTTCAATTATTAGTTATAAACTTGTAATTGGAGTAGATCCAAAATAATAAATCTTAAATATAAAAGGAATCTAATCATAATGTTATTTCATTTATATTTGAAAGATAATTTTGTACTTACAATACTAATAAAACATAACATGCAATATGTGTTCTAACTTAAACCCCCATCCTATACATTTGTGTATCATAAATGCTGCATTTTATAAAAGTCAAAAAGAGTCTAGAAAAGAATGATAAAACATGGGGTTCCTTTATTACTATTAAATTATATTAGGAAGTTAAAATTTCACACAAACAATAGATTACATTAAACTGCCTACAGAATCAGATGGAGGCCTCAGAGGCGCCGCTGACAGGCACTTGGCTGAGAATGGGGCTCGCGCTCCATGTCAAATAACACATCCTACATAATATAAATATCACTATTTTATTGAAAAATTAAAATACAAAATACCGAACTAAACGAGTCTCGGTTAGTTGACACCGGTCGAGGACTATTATAACTAAAGTTGAAGAAATGCTATAAGTATAAACATGATAGCACAAAAAAATTAGTGAGGCCACCAAAGAGGAGGCCCACTCCCCCAACAATAATATAATGATAAGGCATTTACGCTTACTCGTAATAGATATACTATAAAATATACAAGTACCAATGGTGAAAGTGTAGCCACACAAATACTGTAATGTGCGCGGTCGGCGGGGCGCGGGTCGCGGCCTGCGGGCGCTGTCAGTGTCGGAAGGAAGCACTGTCGCGAGACGCCGCGCCTGCTCAGAGTCAATCCAACGTAAGTTACAGGCAGTATGCGAATGATTCAGAGTCCCCATCACAGCACTTACAGCAGAGAACACCTCGTCTTCTTCTTCTTCTTGACCTGCAGCGCGGCGCGCGTCGCGGTCTCGAACACCTCGCGCACTCCCTCCTTGCTCTTGGCTGAACACTCGAGATACGCAAACGCGTTTATTTTCTCAGCCATCGCGCGGCCTTCCTGCGGCTTCACGGGCTCCTGTTTCATCTTGCGGAGCTCGTTTATGGTCGCAGGGTCGTTGCGGAGGTCCTTTTTGTTCCCGACAAGGATGATGGGAACATTGGGACAGAAGTGCTTCACTTCGGGTGTCCACTTCTCAGGGATGTTTTCGAGTGAGTCAGGCGAGTCCACCGAGAAACACATCAGGATCACATCCGTATCGGGGTACGACAGGGGCCGCAGGCGGTCGTAGTCCTCTTGGCCTGCCGTATCCCATAGCGCGAGTTCCACCTGTTTGCCGTCCACCTCTATGTCGGCGACGTAATTCTCAAAAACAGTCGGCACGTACACTTCCGGAAATTGATCCTTGCTGAACACGATTAGAAGACATGTTTTACCACAAGCGCCGTCACCGACGATCACTAATTTTTTGCGTATCGCAGCCATCGGTCCTGTAGAACAAACAACGCAAATGATTACGATGGGATAGAGCGTCAACGCCTTTCATGACATAAAAATATGGCCGCCGTATAGGAATATGGGTTGGGAGTAGTCAGACAAGCCCTCAAATGTGAATAAGCACCTGAACTAGCGGAAGAAGAACAGCACCACCACATAGTACCCTCACATGCGAGGGTGTTATTTATTAGATTTTGTAGATACCTGAAGATTCTGGCTAATTTCAGCAGTTTATTGGCCTATCGACACTTTTCAATAATTTCAATCGTCTTTGCTCATCACAAGCACTTTCGTTTCGTTCGTAAGTCACTGATGTTGCCACTGTATAAAATTGTTAAATCTGACAATAACATTTAGTGGTTTATTTTTCAATGAAATGTTACATCCAGGAACGTTTATAGCATTCAAGACAACTAGATAAAATAAATGGTCTGCAAAGTCAAACGATTCGATTGATAAGAGATGTAAATTTAATTGTTATTATCTTGATGATTGCCATTCAAAAAACCTATGGACTCCTTAATAAGGATGGAGTTTTGATCATTGACAAAGACATTGACATTTAACTATGTTGTGTTCAGTAACATGGTGGAACTAGGTTTGAAAACCAATGCTTAATTTTTATTTCTACTTCTTTTTATGTTTTGGCTTCTGTGAAAAGCTGTTTTATTATTTTCAGTCGCTCTCACAATGAGGCTTTTTCATAGTACCTTAAAAATCCTTAGGGATAGCGTTTGGCGTTAGTTTTATTCTACTAGTAGAAAACTTAGAGCTTGTCTTGTCTTGTCTTTTTATTTTATGGCTTTTTGTGTTTGGTGTAACACAATTTCGCCAGTGTCAAGTTAATTTATAAATTCGTAAGTTATTTGGCTAAGCCATGTTGGCAGCCATTTTTTCAACCTCAATCTACTGTTCCAGAGCCATGACCAAAACTTAGAGCTGAAATTTGTTTACTAACGTCAACACAAATTGACAAAGACAGCAATTGAGATTGATTAATCACAAACTTTAGACTAGATTATTCTGATTTCTGAGAGACTAGATCTGAGGACTAGACGCTTCCTAGCTGCCATCTGTTAAGTTTAGTACAAAACACTTTGCCGCATGGACCTTACTGACGTCACAAATTTCAAAATAAACATCGAGGCACAAGCTAAGGAAAGCCAAAGCTTGTGTTATGGATTGTTAAGGCCGCTCTACATTCTCACGAGAATCTCGCGAGAACGCGAGAAACATGCGAGAAACGTGAATGTGGAAGCGATTCGCGTATTCTTCTCATCGCTTCCACATTCACGTTTCTCGCATGTTTCTCGCGTTCTCGCGAGATTCTCGTGAGAATGTAGAGCGGCCTTTAGGGTTTTTTCTTCTTTAGTGAAAACGTCTCTCTCATAAATTGACAATGACAGAAATAAGTTGCCTCATTTACACCGTGCGCTAGCTCGATTATCCGACTACTTAATAAATAATTATTATTTTATAGCCGAAAGTTTGTTAGTAATTAATTGTATGGATGTTTGTTACCTCTTCACGCAAAAACTACCCTGAGGATTGAGCTGAAACTTTGCACACGTATTGATGTTGACCAGCATTAACACATAGGCTATTTTTTTTTTTTACCAAAAACTGATGATAAAACAATAATAGATTACCTATAGACCAATAGCTATTCTATCCTCGCTTGCAAAACTATTTGAAAGTGGACTACATTCCAAAATCAGACAAACCAAACCTTTATTAAACGACGCTCAACACGCCTTCAGAAAGGGCCGCTCAGTTGATACAAACCTCCTTATGCTTGTTGACTTTGTCTTAGGTGCCTTTGACTATAACGTCCAAGTAGACGTTAATAACTAGACTTCCAGAAAGCATTGGATAGGGTTGACGATGTTTTGCTTCAAAAACTAGCATCGTTCGGTTTTTCCCAACAGCTACTTACTTCTTCGCCAACTACCTCCGAGATCGTGAACAATTTGTCAGATTAAGGTGTATTTACATCTTAATTTTTACTTATTGTTTTATTTCTACCATTAGCATTTACTGGGTGGGTACTCAACTACATACCTACTTTTCACACTTAGGTACATTAGCTACATACCGAAGTAGCTATTATCTACTTAGCTTTGAAAAATACCAAACCCAGCATTTTTTTCTATTCACCCCATATCTCGTCTCTATGTGCGGGTCAATAGAAACGACAAACATTTTTGCATTTTGTGCTGTAATTATGGAATAGGTACCTAAATGCCATTAAAGATGATTGAAAACTATTAAAACAGAGGTAGGTAAGAGACATGATATAAGCTCAATATAATGTTCTCTGACTGTTGAAAACACTAAATGAAGTCAAAGTTCAAAATAAACATAAACATAATAAACGCTTTTTCTTTCTTTCTTTCAAAATTGTGTCTATTTACCCCGTTTTACGGGATTAAATGAACGATATACAAATGAAAAAAAAAATATGACGTTATCAAGAATCGGTTGATCTCAGAAGGCGAAATACTAAAAACACTATATCGGATGTTAAAAAAATGTCTGCGAAAAGGCTGAACAAACGCAATCCTCAAGAAATCGCTGCATGCGTTAAAATATTGGTTTTACACGGTTTTTTATTTATCTACCTACATCGTTTACTTCATTACATTCTTGTATAGGTGGTTAAAGGAGTAAATTAAACACAACATAATTATAATACGTTTTATTACATAACCCAATATGTTAAAAAATATAACTTTATTATACAGGTGTATAAATAATATGTACCCGTAAGAGGGTGATTATGACCTCCCCAAGGAACAACTTTAGTTTTTGTAGCTACTCAAAATACTTATAACAATTATAAACCCAGGATCATTGTTCACACCACGTCAACTAGTAAAAATGTAATCAAAAATAGTATTAAAAACAAATAATAATTCCCAATTTTATCCCCTCCAAAACGACTTGTTGGTATGGGCTCAATCCCCCCCTTTTGCGTTGGTACACCATGTTATTATACACCCTGTATATTTTATTCCAATCCAATAAAACACCTAATATCACAAGATAATTGATCAGTGATCAGATCATTGATGACAATTATTTAAATTTATTCGTCAGCGTAATATAGTCCAGTCGCAGTCTGTAATTTGCGAGGCATTCATATAAAATATCACTGGAAGGTCCACAAATTAAAAACTGCACTGCAAGAAAAGATTTTTAAACCAAGTATAAATGCAGTAAACAATGTTTATAATGTAAACATAATTTTTGTGCGTTTAAATATAATTCTGTTTTGGTGCTAATCGTAACTTGTGCAAAGAAAGACAAAAAATCACGTATTCTTTGTAAAAAAGTTAGGTAAATTGATACTCATAAACATAAACGTTTTGGTTTTAACTGTAAGTTCTATGTATAATTGTTTTATAAATAAATAAATAAACATAATAATATTTCACCAGTTTCGGAATCCAACGCTTGGTGGATAGGCAAGTATTTTGTGAACAATAAGTTTTTTAATAATATAAAAACAATATAAATAGCGTGAATAAGTGAAGCTAACTAAAAAACTAAAAAGGTAACCTAGCTTAATCACAATAACTTAGATATATGTATGTATGTCAATAATAAAACGAATGTCATCTGATTATAAAATCATAAAAAAAATTATAGGTAACCATGTCGCAAACTCATTTCAAACTAGTTCTAGAGTGCTGGCAGGCATCTTATCGCAGGTGACTACTTGCCTAAAAAATATATACATACGGACGAATAGTGAGACCTCCTCCTTTTTTTCGTCGGCTAAAAGGGTGTTTTTTTTTAAAACTTACTTGCCAGTACGCTGATCTAATTAATCAACAAGCAATCGGCGGTCGTTGCTGTGAAATATCTTGCGGGGGGGTTAGGCCGATAGCTCGAGATATGACGAGAGGAAATGGCGTGAGAGTTAGTTTTTATTAAAAATCATCTCTTTATGCTTATCTTTCTATACAGGTTTAATGTTTCACATCTGCCAGTCGTCCCGCGACGGCTTCATTTTTTTTTACATATTTTCATATAAAACTTTCAAACATTCTTCCGTCAATTAACTGTTGATTAGTTTAATTAGCGTATCTTTTCAACACACTTGCTCATAAAATGGCTCTAATTTCACCGCAATCAGGCAATAATGACACTGTAGGTAATCAAACTGTGACTTTTTCATTGCTATTATTCACAAGTGAGTTACAGGGTTTTTTATTTTATTGGTTTTATTGTTCTTAAAAGTTTCGTTACAAAAATATCGTGTTCAATATTACAAATATATTCACAAGTGTGTTGAAAAACGTCGCATACGACGTTAGTATCATAATAAACGTGTGTATTGATGATTTGATTACCGTCCTCGGCTCTCTTATGTAAGACCCAGCGGAAATCACCAACATTACACAATTGTACCGTAATGTAAGTATTATTATATTTTATTTATAAATTCTTTATTGCACAAAATTTTAACAAAGATGCACAAAAGGCGAACATAATGCCGTAGGCATTTTCTACCTGTCAACCAATTATTGTAGGAATATCAACTTGGCGTGCATAAAGAAACAGAAACAGTATATTCATATCATAATATATTTATACCTTGCATAACTTTTATCATTTACTGGCGCGTGTTACACGCAAGATAAGATTACCTTGGATAGTCTACTCAGCGAAGAAATTAATTGTGAATATTCCTCTCGCCCGCGACTTCATTTTTAAAGTTTATCCATGAATACCGTGTTCCTATATTGTGAAATCCTTTTGATATTTGACAGTTTAAGAAGAAGATTGTATTCAGACAGGGATCTTACTTAATAATTTTGTGCTTTTTATTTGGTGACTAAGATTTTCGACACAGTGTCTTATTTGTTATGATTCTGTGCCGAATAATCAAAGCAAGCCCGACTTGCCCATATGTAATAATTTTAAAATGATAACACTGAAATTTTCGTACGTAAAACGTCGGTCTAGCGTGAGTCATATTTTACTCGGAGAAATCTATCTCACTCTTCGTCTTCTTAAAAAATCATGTGTTCAACCGGCAGCTCAGTCGTAAGATGCAAAAGAGATTTCGACATCGTGGTTTACAATTTAAAACCTTAACTTTTTATAAACGCTATACTTATAACAAGCAGTACTTGTGTAATTCAATGGACATTTTGAAATAAATCAAAACATGCAAAGAATCCCTGTTTCAACATAATCTATACTCCAGCCAAATCCGACGTAGAAAGTAGGTAAACATACTGTCAATACTTAACTTGAAATAACATTTTTCCCGATGGTTTTTGATGTAAACTGATCGGACGAGAGGTGACGCGTGACGCTTGGAGATGTGCGAGTTAGTAGTAGGGCGACTGCCCGTCGTCCATCGTGCCCATCGTGCTGACAGGCGACTATGGCGACTGTGGTGAAAATATTTAACATTTACCACGCGACCCGTGGCGGTTCATTTTTTTATTTATATTTCTCAATTATTGGGGATTATTAACCTCTCTCTTCAAAATAAATGACTATTAACTCGGTCAAATAACCATCCCTTAGGAAGTAATTCAAAATAAGTGACACTTTGTTTACAGACATTCTACACCGAATTCAGCTGGAGTATAGAACAAATCCTGCTTAATCCCGAATGGCCATTTGTTCTGTATAATTCGTACTGTGGTCTTACAGAAGATTGTCACATAGCTCGGTGATGGACTCCTCTAATCACTTCCCGACGTCGCCTGAAAAAAAAGAAAATTCCTTATTTTAATGCAAATAAAATAAAATTGCCGGCGATGGACGCCATCTCAAGTCCCGCGACAGGAACGAACCAGCGAACTCGCGTCTTAGCCGAATACCAAACCAGACAGAACGACTGCGCCACGATGGCGGTCGATAATGGAAAAGAACACAAACCACAGGAATGGAACCATGGAATAATGTCCGATCCTAGGATTAACTAGCCTATGCCGTCGGGTGCCGGCAGTACAATGTTACTCCTCCTCTCATGCCCGTGGATGCAGTAAGAGCCTGCTGAGCCTGATTACATAAGTAATTTTTTGTCTCGAGTAACTTATCCCACAGCTGGGCCCTCATAGATCTCCATGAGGGGTAGTTGCCATACTCACCACGCAGACGCTTGGCAGACGGGTCGGCGAGCGCAGTACGGGATGTTGATACACGGAAAGACCCTGCTGCCCCGCTACCGGAGGTATCCCTAGCAGATTCTTACTGCTTAATGCTTTACTGTTAGGTCGCCTGCCGTTACTACAATAGTAATAGTACGTAACTGTGACATCTGTCAGATTTGTAACTCCTGTGTTTGTTATTCAGTTCTATAATAGCAGCGCCGCGCCCATCGGCCTTCAGTGGTGGCGCGACTTTATAAGCCTTAGTTAGTGTTGATTTTGAAAAGTTCATTCATTATCTTTTATTTTCAGACCACTTAAAATATATTTAATTTAATATAATAATTTTAATGTATGCAGAAATAACAACTTTTTGACGGACTGCACGAGAATCGTGTATCATTGAGGGAATTTATAGGAATTGGAAATCAAGTGTGGATTGAAATAAAAGACAACTTCAATTTCAAATAATAATTATTCACTGAAATACATAATACATTTTGAGCGTCAACTACTAACATAGGCATACGTTACACGGTATATACTATTGGCGTTAACTATACAAAGCTGGTAACTTGATACTGTAGGTAGTATTTACACGTTTTGTACACTTAAGAATGAACGAGTCGCCCATCTTTCCATACAAACGTGGAAGGTTAACTATTCCACTGTTAGACGTTGACCATACAACACTAAGGATTATATCAATTTATCTCATAATCTATGTTTGTATACACCCCAAACCGTAAAAAAAAGTATTTATTTCAAATATACAAGCTTCTAAACTTTCGTATTTCAACACTGATTTTAGCACAACTTTGGACGAAACTAAATAATCCTAATTCTGGTTATCCATTTCTTTTATTCCCGAATTTATTGATATTAATTATGTACTTATTAGTCTAATTATTTTATTTTATTTATTGAGATATGTATTAGTTTGTATGATGTTTTATAATGGTGTTTATAGTATTAATATTATGTATTAGTTTGTTTTTATTAGTTATAGTTAAGTTAATAATGTATGTTTAAGTAGATGTACACTAAGTTACCTATTTTCCTAAAGGGATTGTAACCCACCGCCTTCTTCTTGCCCTATGCTCTCTGAATCAATTGGTTGCCTGGAAGAGATTGCTTCCAGCGATAAGGCCGCCCGTTGAATTGCCCAAAATTGTTTTATTATATTTTTGCTTGTTTTTATACCTCGGTATATTTTTTGTTACATGTGGTGATCAATAAAGTGTTATCTATCTATCTATCTATCTATCTAAATAATATACGGAGAAAGAAAACTCAAAAATAAACGCTGTTCCGACATAGTTGAATTATTCAAAAGTTGAAATAAATGTTATTTTGAAAAGACTACACTCAAATTTTTCGATAAACCCTTGTGCTAAAAGTCTATTCACATATTTTTGCGCAGTCGTTTTAAGAATGAATCATTGTGCATTACATTCTAGCGCGCGGGTACACACACTATGTCAAGTGAGATAGCATACATTTAGGCCGCGCCCACTGACGACTTTGCCTCCGCAACTTGTTGAACCTTGCTTTATTGTACAAGAAAAAAAACGTTTGAAAAATTGTAACATAAACAGTCTTTCATCTTGTACAATAAAGCATTTACTTATTAAGTGTACATAACATGTAAATACTACACATCTCATTTACATTTGCGTAAATCGTTCATTGCATATGCGAGTGGTGTTTGTAAATACTGCGTTACCTTTGTGCATTTCTTTACGGCGAGTAGACAATTCGAATTATTGCGAAAATTCTAGAGATTTTGCAAAAACGCGGACAATTGTGATTACATTTAATTTTTTATTTACCTAATAACCTACTGTCTGTTCATCGCGGTTCTGTGACATGCAGTGTTTTCCGATGGTTAGGTAATCACGTAATGTCTAATTTTCGCAAAATCCTTACAGTTTTCTCGATCATTCGAATTATCAAATCATCCTACGGCATACACAAACCACTACCAAATAACGCATTCAACTTATTATTAATAAACATCCCGACCGACCTCTTATTTTATTTATGTAATACTTTATTGCACACAAACTTAAATGAGGGTACAATTGGTGGACATAATGCCGAAGGCAACCACTGTCAACCACATAGGTGAATAACTGTATATGGCGTGCTAACATACCTACTTAAATAGTCAACGAAACAAAAAAAACTATAAGTTCTTCTTGTTACCGGCCATGTCGTTACCTCTTTACCTTTTGCCACGCGAAGATGCCGTAAGACACCCCCGCGCCGAGAGCGAAAGCCAACAAGTAGGGGAGGAATTTGAGCGAGGGTCCGTTCCGTTTCCTCATCAGCGCACTGATGAAGGACAGGTTGCTGTCTGTGTAAGGCGGGTAGCGGCCTCTGCGGACGAGAAGATTAAATCAATAATGCTGTAATTAATGGAATCAGGCGTTACTTTGCGGAAATCCATGACAATAAAATGCAATGAAAATATTTAGTTTTACACACACTATGTCAGGTGAGATAGCATACATTTAGGCCGCGCCCACTGATGGCTTTGCCTCCGCGACTAGTTGGACCTTAAAGTGCAAGTACGACAATTGTCGCATAAAACTAAGTTCTGACTATAAGGTCACAAAGTAATACTCACGAGGCCAGCTTCTCCCCAATGGCCGCGAAGTTCTTGATCAAACAACTCTTCTTGTGCGTGAACGTGTCGAACGAGGTCTTGCCGTGGTAAGATCCGATTCCGCTGTTTCCGACTCCGCCGAAAGGCAAGGTTTCAACTGTACGTGAAAATCTATTAGTTTCATACGAAAAAGTGTTGGCGAAGTGTCACTTTTATATGATAACTAGCTTTTGTTCGCAGCTTATCCGAATAAAAAGTAGCCTAAATGTTCATCCAAGGTCCAATATTTATATTGTGCAAAATTTCAACATGACATCAATCCATACAAACAAATTTTCGGCTTTATAATAATATTAGTGGGATAAGGAGATCAATTTGTAACGATATGCAATCCAAAGGCAATGCCGGTTGACAAAAAGAATAGAAACTGGTATTTTTTTCAACGTGTCCCACTTCTGATATTCTATTTAGATTTTATCATCACATCAGCCGTAGGACGTCCACTGCTGGATATATGCCTTCCTCATCAATTTCCAAGTACTGCGGTTGGAAGTGAAATCCAACGCCGACCTGCAGTCTTCACCACGTCGAAGTCGTAAGCCCATCTTGTTAGTGAACGGCTTGCGCTGTTGATGTGGTCTCCACTAGTAATTAATTTTAAATTGTTAACAAAATTTCTAAATACACAACGGTTACTTTATTTGTTCTGTTACAATTAATAAATCATCGTCCACTGCTAAACATAGTCTCGCTCACTTTTGTGTAGATGCACAATACATTAGGAATAGCGAAACATACTTTATGGAATCTCGTCATAATTTGGAGTGTTTATATTAAGCACACATCGTAAGGGGAGGCAAATAATATTTAGATTTACATTCTAGCTAATTCAGCGATTCATGCAAGCGTTGATCGTGCGTTAGTCATACTTATAATAAGTTAGAAAGCTGTATCTATTGTATTTGTAATTCTGGTGATACTAGAGACTAGCGTTGGGGTGTATTGTGCATTGGGGCCCGTAACACTACCCCGACCGATCCTAGCCAGCCCAGCACCAGAAACTCCTTAAAATACTGGAGAAGCTGTATCTATTTACATGTAACTTGCCACTAGACGATTATAGGAACCATTAGCTATAATCGTCCTCTTATTTTTATCATGGCCAGACCTTGTATGTATGTCTAAACTATACACCTGCAAGTGTATGCTTTTACGCTAGATAAAAACCCATTTAAAAAAATAAAAAGAGCCTTTGTATTAATGAAAATTCCTTTGAAAAGTCCATAGGTACTTTGATGGAGTCCGGCTGTTAAAAGCTTTCAAACCCTGAATGCAGTTCCGCCATTGTATAAGTCATGACAAACCAAAATGGCATCATCGTAAAAAGCGAAAAGAAAATCAATCGTGGCATTTCTTTGAAACATGAACAAAGTGTATACCTCCCATCTGCATCATGGTATCGTTGACGCAAATGGACCCGCTGCTAGTGTTGTCCACGAAGTTGGACAGGGCTCCATCGTCCGTAGTGAAGAGGTACATTGTTAGCGGCTTCTCTCTATAGTACAACGCAGTGTTACCCACCACCATGGAACGTTACTTAACCTTTCGAGGAGACGGGAGGGACGAGAATCGATTTTATTTTGATTTAGTATACAGTTAATCAGACGGATATGGCGGGACTAAGATGCGCTTTGCGCAGATTGGCGGATAGAATCCCTAGACCGGGATAAGAGTAAGAGAAGAAGCGGGGTGTTTAGATTAAATTAGATAAGTATACAGTGACGTAGAGAAAAAAGACCAGAAAGGCACACCCTGGAATTGTAAGATCGATTAGGCTTTTCAGCTCCTAAACAACCTTTCAGCTTAGTCGGTCATATTCAGTTAGTATTCGAGATGGGAACCAATTAAAATTTAATGTAATTTGAAATTTATTGAAATTTAAAATTAAAGGAATCAAAAATAAAGGCAAAGAAGAAGAGGAGAGAACGGAATGCATCTATTCATTTTATTGTGAAAGATAAGGACAATGTAGATGAGGGAGGTCCAAAATTTAAAAAAATTAGTAAACAGATACCGAGTTAGACATCGACACATGTAAATCTATTTTAAAATTGGAAAAGGTCAAAGAATGATCGAGTTAAGTTACAGTAATCAAGAGGCATCAAATTACAATGATTGAGAACTTTAGACACTGATTGAGAAAAATCAAATGAGATCAATTTATTGGAGTCATTTGGAAAATGATTACGACAAACTTGTGGTTATTATAATAAACTGGGGTGCATGCTCAAGGTTAAGAAACGTCTCATATTAACAACAACACAATGTCATTATTCACTTAGAACAGGAAAAAATAAAAATACATTATGCACAAGCACGAAAACAGAAATCAATTAAACTTTGACATGTCATAAAACATTATCCCCTTACAAATTAATTCCAAAAGACAACAGCGATTAAAATAATCAGCAGTTAATTGGCAATTTATTTGACATATTTTCATTTAAACCTGCCATAAATCTGACATTAAAATGATGGTACTTTTAATCTACTTTAATAAGGGGATATTTAAAGTCACTGTCAAAGGGTAAATAACAAATCGAAATGCAAATGTATGTAAACGTGACGAATTAATTAATGTCTGTGTTCGTTATGACTTGCTGAATATATTACGAGAACTTACTACATAAATCTTTTAGCTACTAATTTGTTACAGAACTTTTAAACTGTAAAAAGAAGGGTCAAGGTCAAAGTAGAATCAGTCTATTTGCATTGCGTAAATTATAGCATTGCATCTTATATAAGAAACCACCTCCCAACAATACATGCTACAATTATTTCATACTTCATCACAGGTACATTCAAACTATAACTGACAAATAATTAGATGGAAGTTTTTGACACTTCACATAGTGTCTCACAAGTGTCAATTATTATATTTTTTCCAATATGTTGGTTAGTATATTCAGAGAAGAACGTTCATGATCAATCAAATCAATTATCAAGCGGCGTTGATAGATTTTGACATATTATGTGATCCGTCAAACTCATCTAACTTTCTGTCAGACATGATAAATGTCCACCACCACGACACCACCACCAAAATAAAGTCAAGATAAACTAAGAACCGAAGAGGGTAATCGACCACCACCAAAAACAAGAGATGTGCCACAGACCACACACGCAATCCTCAACTATACAGATGTTTAGATGCATTATGGAAGAGTCGAGAATTGCACCGTCCCCATTTTGCTATGGCTGTTCGCAAAAACAAAAGTATGTTTCCTCTTTCCCTTTAACACTTTTTTAAAGAATGAACCTAGTTATAATATTTAATGGATTACATAATTAAGCAAGTCTAGAAATAATATTGGTTGATAATTTATGGGACCTTTAGGCATATAGGGTGAAAAATTAGAACATTATGCAGGATCAGAAATACTGTAGATTAAAACTATAGAATGACTTTCTATTCTTATTTTACTTCTCAATTATTTGTCAAATACTCAGCTTCTACGAGATGACGACTCGAGCTTGAAAGCAAAATAATAGTAATCGTTTTCGTTTACATTTAACAAGATGTTAAATTCAAAGATTTTCCATTTACCTAACCAATTTTTTACCAATATTCTGACTTTAACAGTAACGTATTTTGAAAAACGAAGTGAAATCTAGGGGATATGAAGAAGAAATCATAATTTTGCCATTACACCCAACCAATCGCTGGCTAATCGCCTTACCGCCATAGAACATGATAGTGTCGTTCACGCAGACACTGCCCGAACGCGTCTGTTCGGTGAACAGCGAGTGAATGTTGCTTTGCGTACTGAACACGTATAGCACTAACGGATGGTCTCTGGAATACGACGACACAGTGCGATGGATGTATATATTGGATGATGATGTGTATATTGAATGATGGTGTGTATATTGTAGGATTTTTAATATAATACTTGCTTATTTATAAGACTGTTTTTATAAGTTGTTTGGGGATATAGAAGAAGAGAAGAAGAGACATCCACTGGATGGATTTACATCGGAACCTGGTCTAGACAAGCACCGGACCGAGACAATGGTAAACTAACTCAGGCCATACCGCCTCACATCCATATAGATCACATATTATCCCGTGGGGTTCCGACAGTAGAATGTTGCCCTCTTCTTCTTCTCCTCTCTTGCTGTGGATGCAGTAATAATCTGCCAACTTCGGAAGATGAACGGCAGCACCTTTCCGTGTATCAAAATCCCGTACCGCGCTCGCCAACTTGCTTGCCAAGCGTGGTGAGTATGGCAACAACCCCCTCATGATCAGTACTTGGAGATCCATGAGGGAGGCCTACGTCCAGCAGTGGACCTCCTACGACTGAGATAATGATGTGTACCTCTATAGTATATTGTATGATGACGTGCATATTGTTTCTTATAAGGCTGGTGTAGCTTAGGGATATAGTAGAAGATACTTCTCCTCCATAGACAACTCGCATGTATAGGCATGTATACCTCTATATTTTATGGTGATGTGTTTATTGTATTTATTTAGTGTTGCGGGATGTTGAAGGGACGTTAACCATATGGATGCACTAGCGCAGGACCAAAGCAATTTGGGTCCACCAGTGGGTTGAATTTTATGCAGGAAACATAAAGTTCAAACCTCTTTTTATACATAGAATGCGAATATATATTTTATTTATGAATGTAGATGGTGTGATGGTACAAAACTTATTGTAGGACTATGAGAATGTTGTCACGGAGTGTCAAAACCCGATCAGCCAATCAGGTGGATCGGCTTATCCCAATTAATATGGTTTATTCGTGAAAAATGGCAATGCAATGGTGTGCAGTCCAGTTCAAACCTCAAAAAATTATGGACGAGAAATGGTCAAGACATTTCACACTTCAAACATAAACCAGCATGGAAATGGATGTAATCAACACACAAAAGAGTTCAAAGTTCAAACGCACACACAGTCTGAGGGTCATGTTCATAAAACAAAGAGGAATTTGGAATTAAGAATTAAATAAGACATTACGTTCACTTTGTAAATTCAAGTAATAACATAGCGAAGTTTATCCGACACGTTATAATCTGTGAAATTATTTGGTTTAAGAATATGACCCATACATTATAATCAGCGCAAGTACACAATCGTCGAAACCTCAGTTCAGACTTTGTTATATCTAATCATTGTACGACTATATCGGATCATTTTTAGTCTCTCTTTAATGTAAGCTATACTGATATGAAACTAATAGATATTTACCATGATTTGATTATTTTCCTTAAGTTGATTTGAGTAAAAGTTTATTAATTACTGTAATAAATGTATTAAATATTTATACTCGTATATGCGTGGTTTCAATGTACTGTGCAACATCTTAATACAAAATTTAGTTGATTTTATCATTTTCCTTTTTGATTATTACCAAGAGTTTCACGGTAAATGTCCTGTAGATAATGTTCATATCTAAGACAGTTTCAAACGATGCATAAAGTAGTATTGTATTCCTATTAATATACATGTAACCGAGTATAAATCGCGTAAATTATCTTTATTGTTTCCCGTGTCTTCCCGGGGCCACGGCTGGTTCAATCCAGTCGAAACGTCGCCGCAATTTACTCGATAATTACCGGCAGGCTGATTACGTATCTCGCGACAGGTTTGCAGTAGGCGTAAATCTCGCGATCTTCACAATTTATTTAGAGTTATCTTAATCGTTATCGTAAGTATATTATCATAAGCATGTTGCGTTCTCATCAAGAAGGTTTTTTACTAAATTATGTCTCTAATGTATGTTATTACAATAAGATTTAATGTAAACAGTTCGGATTTGAGCACCATTAATAATTAAACAAAAACATCGCTGTCAAACGTCAATTCCCTGCTGTTAGCTAATAAGAAATTGACGATCAATCTGGGTAGGCTTCCAAAATTTTAATAAAATATGTTATAAAATGATTAAATAACTGAACACTGGGGAAATAGTGTAAAACCAAACACAAAAAAGCCATAACATAAGAAGACAAGACAAGAAATTGACGTTTGACAGCGCAGATCGCGATTTTCACGCCTGTTGCGAAACCGTCGCGAGACACGTAATCAGCCTGCCGGTTACATGTATATGAATATGGTGTTGTGATCGCATTTAAAACAAGACAAGTAATGATTCTTCGTAGCCGTATAGCTGAAAAACTCACCTGGCATTGATAAACTTGATCGCTTCATAGGCGTTCTCGACGGGTACGATCGGCAGGAGAGGCCCAAAGATCTCGTCCTGCATGATCTTGTCGGCGCCGGTCACGTTGGCGATAACGGTGGGCTCGATGAACTTGTCGGAGGCGTCGTGGCGGCCGCCGATGGCGATCTTGTCTTTGCTCGCGTCCACTAGGGCTTGCAGGCGGCTGGAAGGTGAGAAGAGGGATTCTTGTAATGTATTTTTTATGCTACCTAATGACGAGACAAGCTAACGGTCCACCTGATGTTAGGCTGTAACTTTAACATGTGTTTTTTCTTCTCCTTTTTATGTGCAATCAGCTTTTCAATCAGAATCATAATGAGATGTTTTCTTGGGTGGAGTGTTTAGTTGCATTTCCAGTGAATTATGCACTGGAAATCTTAACTGAAAATTGGTAGCGTTGCATTAAGAATCTGAAGGGATACCTCCGGAAATATGTACCAAAAACGCTAATTATTTTCCACCAAAATAAAACTCTACTATTCCTTACCTACATGAAATTCCGAAGTTATTTACCCCGAAAACACCGTTTCTCACCTGAAATGCCTGTTATTGACAATCCTGCAGAGGTCCGGCGACTTCTGCGCGTCCTCTCCATACCACTCCTTCACCACCTTCCTGACAGACTCCAGGAACTTTTCAGTACCTTCCTGGCAGACTCCAGGAACTTTTCAGCACCTTCCAGTATCTCCTTGGTGCAGATGATGTAGTCGGGAGCGATGCAGGTGTCCCCGGCGTTTATGTACTAGCCCCAGAGGATAATACTTTACCTCATTGTAGACTGGTCTGAAGACTGGTCTCCAGGATTACAAAACTGAGTAGACAAAACACCGTTTCTCACCTAAAATGCCTGTTATTGACAATCCTGCAGAGGTCCGGCGACTTCTGCGCGTCCTCTCCATACCACTCCTTCAGCACCTTCCTGGCAGACTCCAGGAACTTGTTCTGTATCTCCTTGGTGCAGAGGATGTAGTCGGGGGCGATGCAGGTCTGTCCGGCGTTTATGTACTTGCCCCAGAGAATAATACTTTACCTTATTGTAGACTGGTCTAAAGACTGAAGAGTGGGTCTCCAGAATTACAAAACTGAATAGACAAAACACGGTTTCTCACCTAAAATGCCTGTTATTGACAATCCTGCAGAGGTCCGGCGACTTCTGCGCGTCCTCTCCATACCACTCCTTCAGCACCTTCCTGGCAGACTCCAGGAACTTGTTCTGTATCTCCTTGGTGCAGAGGATGTAGTCGGGGGCGATGCAGGTCTGCCCGGCGTTTATGAACTTGCCCCAGAGGATACGCTTGGCTGTCACCTCGAGGTTCGCCGTGTTGTCAATGTAGACCGGGCTAGAAAAGATTTTCTATAATAAAGGACTTACACTTTTTGTTTAAAATATTGAAGTCCATTATTGGGTTTGACACATGTTGTGCCGACCCCACCTAGGTGGGATAAGGTTATCAACGATATACATTTAAATTAGAACAATACACATTTAAATTGCATAAAGCACATAATTGAATTCATTCGCCTGAGATAACTTTTTTTCCATGTGAGGGAAGGAACAAGAGACCTCACCCTTTCACTTCTATTCATTGATACAATATTTGTGGCATTGTTACAATATTTGACTTAATATTATAATTAATTTAATGTGCGCAAGGATATTTGATAGTTTGGATCATTTCTTATCGTGGCTGAACCGAGCAACACTCGGCTAAGTGTCAATATCATTCAAATAATCATATATGGAGTAATAAGCTACTTAAATTTATACAATAATGAATAAAATACAGAAGTAATTGGCTTAATTATTGGCAATTACTTCTTGCTGAAACAATACATCATATTCCACCGTAACCCTCAAAGCCCCTAGCTCAGATCAATAAGGTAAAGTTTTATCCTGTAGCATAAACCTGTAATATGGTTTTTCATGCTGGATTCCTTCTCTATTTTCCTTCCTACATTCCTTATGTAGGTAGGAAGGAGAGCGTCAACACTATAAAAAGATTATTGTATTTTTTGCATAACCTAAAGGCTAAAGCGTAAATACGTCTAGTGTCCTGTTTGTGTTGATTGTACATTTATTTACCTTGAAGGAACCGTAGGTATTCATTTAACAACAAGATTTTTGCCGTGCTTATACAGTGCGCCGTGGGGTGCCGGCAGTAGAATGTTACCCCTCCTCTCATGCCCGTGGATGCAGTAAGAGCCTGCTAAGGGATACCTCCGGAAGATGGGCAGCAGCGTCTTTCCGTGTATCAATATCCCGTACTGCGCTCGCCAACCCACCTGCCAAGCGTGGTAAGTATGGCAACTACCCCTCATGGAGATCCATGAGGGAGGCCTGTTCAGTAGTGGACTTTTTACGGCTGGAATTATGATACAAGTTGTATTATATAGGGTGTGGTTCTGACCACCCCAGGGAATCCAGGACTCGGTTCATTCAGGAAAAGACCGCGAAAGTTTTAACTTCAACAGCTGATAATGCCAACCTAAACGTCAGCTGATTCTAGTCAGGGTCATTGACCTAGACAAAGAGTTGTCGTAGATATCATTATCATCATTTCAGCCATAAAACGTCCACTGATGAACACAGGCCTCTCTCATGGATCTCCATGAGGGGTAGTTGCCATTCTCACCACGCTTGGCAGGCGGGTTGGTGAGCGCAGTATGGGATGTTGATACACGGATAGATCTTGCGGAGGTATCCCTTAGCAGGCTCTTACTGCATCCATGGGCATGAGAGGAGGGGTATCATTCTACTGCCGGCACCCCACGTCGTAGATATACCACAACTAAAACCACAAAGTTATTTTTTTTAAAATGTTTAATAAAAATAAATAAATCCATTTTCTTACCATCAACTACTAAAAATCATAATAAAATCTATTTTACCCCTCTAAAACAACTTGTTTCCATGGACTCACCCCCCCTCCCCTTGAGTTAGTCATGTTAAACATCCTGTATTAGGTATAAGGAAACTCCTAAACTACCTTCCATATACATACATACACTGATGTATCAGTTTCCCCAACGAGAACCTAGCTATTATGCAGTTATTTTGTAGCGCTAGTCTTTCACAAAGGTGATTATATATGTACTCAAGAAACGGTAGATGTATGCAAAACTCTTCGAATAGAAAGATTCAATGATGCGATCATTCTAACATTAATAACGCTACACACTCTGCTTTGCGCTTTGACGACCTCTGTGGCGCAGCGGGCGAAGGGCAGCCTGCGACGCAAGAGGTTGCGGGTTCGATTGCCGCCTCGGAACAAATGTCTGTACGATCTGCAAATATTTGTTCAGGGTGTTCTGGATGTTTTCCTTTATATAATAAAAATTATCTATCTAGGTATGTACATATGTAGTATAATGTATTAAGTATATCAGTCATCTAGTACCCATAACACAAGCTCTGCTTAGCTTGGGGCTAGCTGTGTGAATTGTCCAGCATTATTTATTTATTTTATTTACACTTCAGACAGCGCCATCTAGCCCCAAACTAAGCAAGGCTTGTACTATTATATAGGCATTATTTTAAAAACTGAGGCAACATGTTACTGCCGGCTCCCCACGTCTCTACTACTTTCTTAGGCCCAGCCAGAATACAAGTTTCATAATCACGTTTAATGCATTGCGTTCATACAATGTTACTTGATTCTCATTATCGCCTGCGCGTTTCGTAAGTTCGTTACATAGGTGTCTGTTTGATAACGTCGAAGGGCAACAACAACGATAGTGTATCAGGAACCAATGAACTTTGCATTGTGTTATGTTTGCGCTGAGCCAGACATTGGGAGCATGGAACCCGCTTTATTTAACGACTTATGTTCTTTTGAGTCGGAGCAAAACAAGCCAGTTAAGATAGGTAGGTACTCGTAGGTAGGTATATAAATCAACCCATCATGATCATCAGTGATCGATCAATGATCCTAGTGATCAATTAGAGGCCTTTGCCCAGTTAGTAGTGGACGTCCTACGGCTGAAAGAGAGAGAATAGAGAGAGAGGTATATATATATACATATATACATATATGTATGTATATAGTAAAATATTGTAAGGCACCGATAGCCTATTGATCAAAATCTTCCCCGTTCCCGCGACTACTCACAATGAATTAATGAATGATTGAAAAAACTTTATTGCACACCAAATACAGAAAACAAATCATTGCAACTCAAGGTACAATGGGCGGTCTTAATGCCGTAGAGATACAAATAAAAATACCTAAATCCACACAGAAGTGTTTTTTTTTCAAATTGGAGAAATTTTGTAAAGTGGTCGAATGCCCACTCCGACACATACAGACTGGAGTGTGGGGTAAGAGACAGGAGGGGGGGGGGGGGGGGGGGGGGGGTTTGGGTAAGCGCGCACTCGCCATTCAACCTGTATGTGAATGATTTGTTAGTTGAGCTCAGCAGCATGCGTGTAGGATGTCGTGTGGATGGTGTTAGTGTGAATAACATCAGCTACGCAGACAACATGGTGCTTCTGGGCCCAACTGCTAAATCTGTGCAAATTACGCAGAGTCGCATGGACTTTGCTACAATGTTGAACAATACCGACCGATATCTATTCTTTCCACGTTGTCAAAGCTTTTTGAGCGTCTCGTTCATAATAAAGTTTATCCAGTTATACAAAAAACTATTATCGAACAACAACACGGTTTCGTTAAGCAGAGATCTACAGATACCAACTTAATAATCTTTACGAATTTTTGTTTGAGAATATAGATAAAAGGATACAAGTAGATGCTGTATACACAGATTTCAAAAAAGCCTTTGACAAAGTGGATCATGAGTTACTCCTCAAAAAGTTAGCTTACAACGGCATTCGTGGTAACCTCCTGCGATGGTTTTGGTCATATATTCAAAATAGGTCTCAAAAAGTTGTAGTAAATGGGTATCAATCTAGCAGTATAGGGGTAACTTCTGGGGTGCCTCAGGGATCTATCATTGGACCTTTACTATTTATTATATTTATAAATTATATAAAACAATGTTTTCAAAATTCTAATTTCTTGTTGTATGCCGATGACTTAAAAGTATACCGAACGATTAAAAATATTGACGATTGCATTGCCCTCCAACAAGACTTAGATAGACTTTCGGCATATTGTATTGAAAATAAGCTTCAACTAAGTATCCCCAAATGTAATTAACTTCACGAAAAATACTAATTTCATCCGGTCTTCCTACAATCTCTGTGGTACAAGTATTGCTCATGTGACTTCACTTAAGGATTTGGGGGTTTTGCTAGACGCCAAGTTATGTCTGAATTTGCACATTGACAGAATTGTGAACAAGGCTTTCAAGATTTTATTATATGATTATATTCATTCAAAATGTTTAATAATATTGATGTGTACGAGTACTAGAATATTATTTATCGCTGATAAATCTGTACTTTTTACAGATTATACATAAAAAAATACCCAGCCCCGCGGCAAACATCTGCAGAACAATAAAGCATTTGTTCCGTGGCGGAAATCGAACCCGCTGCCATCGTTGATCTTACAGAATGGATCATGAGCAGAATGGGCAGTAAATGAGGTGACCAAAGAGTAGAACAGTAGGTACCTTTTCCCGCCAAGTTCCAAGGTGACAGGTGTCAGATTCTTAGTGGCGGCCTCGTAGACGATCTTGCCGACGCTAGTGCCGCCAGTGTAGAAAATGTAGTCAAACTTCTGTTTCAGGAGCTCTGTGGTCTCCTGTGGTCCGCCCTCCACGACGATGACTGCGTCCTACAAGGGAGATTAGTACTTATATTATTATTATATTATGCACAAAGGATTGTAAATGCTTTGCACTATATCTATGTGCAGTGGCGTAGCTACCCAGGGGCTAGGCGGGGCAGTGCCCCGGGGCCTTCAAGCTCAGAAGGCCCTCCAATCCTTACCAGAAATCTCGATCGAACTGAACTTTTGGAAATTTCTCCCATTTTCAAAATAAATATGACAGGCAACCCCACTTTAATCATGACAACTCAGTTGAGAGAAATTCAAAAGTTATGCCTAGGGAATTCCCCTAAATTCTTTCTGTAGGTTGGCAGTGTTGCAAAGACATTTTCCACTGGACGCGTTACTCGGCCGATCTCGCCCTATACCCCGCTGTCACTCAGACAGCCTTTTAGCTTAACTGACCGAAATTGTCTTGTCAGTGCGTTGGTGGTTGTCGAGGACAAACATTAGATAAAAAATTGACTAGGTGTATTGTTTTGTAAAAATTATAGTGACTGATCCGCCAATATTTCTTTTCATAGGTAAGTACAATTTTATCCCATAAAAGCAGCTATTTTTTCGTAAAATTAAATAAATGTGATGTAATTATTTCATTCATACCGCCATTTTAAAAAGTACTCAAATTTTAATGCAATTTAACTAAACTTGTGACCTACCGAAAGTAGTCTGGATTATACCGTTCATTTTCCATTCGTTCATTACAAAGATATTCATAAATGTTAATAATAAATATGTATGTCTAAAAAAAGAAAACTATAGGTACATACCAAAACTGTTTTTTCGTCAAACGTAATTATTTTCCAGTGGGGAAGTAAAATAAATAAACCTTTGTAGCGAGTTCACTATTTTTTTCTGTTTATTTAATTACTATCTGATCCGACAGACGTTGTGTCGATTGTTTTATCCAGTTCTAGCTATGTGTACAATAAAGTATTTATCCAGTTCTAGTCATGTAATACATAAATAAATAAATAAAATAAATAATTTTATTTATTTATTATAATTATTTATTTTATAATTTAAATAAATAATTTTATTTACCTCTATTTATTGTTTGTACCTCTGGAGGACAACAAACGAACTCACTCCTGCTCCTATACTGGCGTGCAAACATTGTACCTTCTCTTAATTGGTTTCTGTGTATCAGTATGTCGTACGTAATGCCGGGGCTGCACCTCAGCGTAATCTTATTAATTAGTGTTCTATTTGTCGGAATTCATAAAGAAAATCTGTAATTTTGAGCGCTAATTAAAGGCGTTAGGTGCACGCAATTGAAGCCTCGGGATGAGGGTGAACAGTGAAATCACTATTAAAAAATTTTTTTCACGAAGTACAGGCAAACGATCGTATTTAGGTACTATAATTTCAAATGGAAATGTAAGTAACCAAACTCCTACATTTTTCGTCATTCATTCATTTTGATTCATGAATTTCATCGATTGCGTCGATCACTATAGAACATCTTATAGAATTGTGAAACAGTGCGCTATATGCGTAACTAAGACAGCAAAAAATCACTCCCCCCGTACCCCGCAACAGTTGGTTGAACGTGATTGCATTCATTTTGCAAGCATAACGTGTCCAGTGGAAAATGTCTTTGCATTGCAG
This sequence comes from Pasiphila rectangulata, assembly GCA_963082625.1. Taxonomy (NCBI): domain Eukaryota; kingdom Metazoa; phylum Arthropoda; class Insecta; order Lepidoptera; family Geometridae; genus Pasiphila; species Pasiphila rectangulata. Next base: position 16,722,265 of record OY720252.1, on the reverse strand, counting down.
TGTTGTCAAATTGACGGATAGTGAACGCTAACGGCCTAACGGTGATAATTTTTTTTAGATAGAGAAACACAATGATACGCTACAAGTGTCGTTGGGGGAATCCCCGGAAAAAAAATTATCACCGTTAGTGTTACCACATTTAACGATGGAGACCATGAACGATCTCCTGTCCGCAGACCTGAATTAATGTACCTACAGTCACCTGACTTGCAATTTTTCACGATATTTCGCGTTATACAATGAGCCGTGGGGTGCCGGCAGTAGAATGTTACCCCTCCTCTCCTACCCGTGGATGCAGTAAGAGTCTGCTAAGGGACACCTCCGGAAGATGGGCAGCAGCGTCTTTCCGTATATCAACATCCCGTACTGCGCTCACCAACCCGCCTGCCAAGCGTGGTGAGTATGGCAACTACCCCTCATGGAGATCCATGAGGGAGGCTTTAGTTCAGTAGTGGATGATGATGAATCAGTTTACATAGCAGTGGGGCCCCATTTTTTAATTTGCCCCAGGGCCCTTGGTTACCTAGCTACGCCACTGTCTATGTGTGCAGATAGAGCTTTCAATTTAGGGAACATTGCGCTATATAACTCAGGAGCTCAGTCGTCTAGACCACCCTTTACGACGATGAGTGCGTCCTACAAGGGAGATTAGTACTTATTAAAATGCTCAAAGGATTGTAAATGCTTTGCAGTATATGTATGTGTGCAGATAGAGCTTTCAATTTAGGGAACATTGCGCTATATAACTCAGGAGCTCAGTCGTCTACTGTAGACCACCCTTTACGACGATGAGTGCGTCCTACAAGGGAGATTAGTACTTATTAAGATGCACAAAGGATTGTAAATGCTTTGCACTATATCTATGTGTGCAGATAGAGCTTTCAATTTAGGGAACATTGCGCTATATAATTCAGGAGCACAGTCGTCTACTGTAGACCACCCTTTACGACGATGAGTGCGTCCTACAAGGGAGATTAGTACTTATTAAAATGCTCAAAGGATTGTAAATGCTTTGCAGTATATGTGTGCAGATAGAGCTTTCAATTTAGGGAACATTGCGCTATATAACTCAGGAGCTCAGTCGTCTACTGTAGACCACCCTTTACGACGATGAGTGCGTCCTACAAGGGAGATTAGTACTTATTAAGATGCACAAAGGATTGTAAATGCTTTGCACTATATCTATGTGTGCAGATAGAGCTTTCAATTTAGGGAACATTGCGCTATATAACTCAGGAGCACAGTCGTCTACTGTAGACCACCCTTTACGACGATGAGTGCGTCCTACAAGGGAGATTAGTACTTATTAAGATACACAAAGGATTGTAAATGCTTTGCAGTATATTTGTGCAGATAGAGCTTTCAATTTAAGGAATATTGCGCTATATAACTCAGGAGCTCAGTCGTCTACTGTAGACCACCCTTTACGACGATGAGTGCATCCTACAAGGGAGATTAGTACTTATTAAGATACACAAAGGATTGTAAATGCTTTGCAGTATATTTGTGCAGATAGAGCTTTCAATTTAGGGAACATTGCGCTATATAACTCAAGGAGCTCAGTCGTCTACTGTAGACCACCCTTTACGACGATGACTGCGTCCTACAAGGGAGATTAGTACTTATTAAGATACACAAAGGATTGTAAATGCTTTGCAGTATATTTGTGCAGATCGAGCTTTCAATTTAGGGAACATTGCGCTATATAACTCAAGGAGCTCAGTCGTCTACTGTAGACCACCCTTTACGACAATGACTGCGTCCTACAAGGGAGATTAGGGCTTATATGATACACAAAGACCTGTAAATACTTTGCACTTATGTATACAGATAGAGCTTTAAAGGAGCATTGCGCTAAATGGTTAGGTTAGCATTGTAATTAAAGACAATACAGTTAGCTCTACTCGTTTTAAATAAAAGAGAATTGCACTATGGTTATTGTAACATATGAAATTCTTTGTTATGGGTCATACCGTTTCACAAATAGGTGTTTGAATGAATGCTTGTAGCTAAACTGGCTAGTTCATTGCCATATTAATTATCTGTGGTATCGGTTACGATTGCTGCACTATTGGTAGAGGAGAACAATGCGTATTCAGTGCATGAACTGATAAGGCCAGGTACCAAAGCTTTGTGATAGGTTTATTATCTGTTTATATAGATATGAATAATGTACCTTTTGTTTTAGAAAAGTGATAGCCGATAGCATATCGCTTAAAGCGATAAGACCCATTGTGTAAGTCTGTTGTCTTTGTAGTTTAAGTTAATTTTAGTAATTATTTCACCCCACTGCATGCCGGCACCCCACGGATAATAGCATTATTAGTGTAAAATAACTATTGTACAGTCTACTAACATCATCATCGTCAGCCGATGCCAGTCCACCGCTGGACTTGGGCCTCCCCATGGCACACTACTGAGCTCGATCGCCTTACGAATGTCATCGCTCCACCAAGCTACACGGCGTCATAATTTTTTTATATAATGACGGGAAAAGCCGTAGTGTGTATCGCTTAACATTAGTTGGGCCTGCAATACCGCGATAAGACCGCCCATTGTGTATTTCTGTTGTTTTTGTAGTTTAAGTTAATTTTAGTTATTTTTGTTTTTATTTTTTCTGTATGATTTACACAATAAAGAGTTTATCTATCTATCTTTCTACCGCGGTGATCACGTTCACCAAGCATGAGACCAACGCAGCATTGCATTGCGTCCGTTACCTTGAGACACAAGATAGATAGATAAAACATTTATTTGTAACACACATATAACAAAACACAGGAGAGAGAAAATAACAAAATAACAAATTAAACTAACAAAAAGCAGTTACAAAAAGACGTCTTACTCAGCCTAAGTTGAGCATATGTAAGCACAACGCTGATCTTCCGTCAGACACGGTTTGATACATGATGAAAATCAAAATAATCAAAACACTGAAAGTTGCAAGGTCTCACGTGTCCGTAATCTCACCGGCCCCCTTACCATTCAAACCGGAACACAGCAATGTAGACATCACTGCTTGGCGGCAGACAGGTGGTGTACTTCCTCAGGTGAACTGTTCATAAAAAGTTTTTCTACTACGTTTTTACAGTTAAATACAGTCCACTCACATTGTCCAAGTATTTAGGCAGCGTCTCTGCCACGAAGGTCGCGCAAGCCACTGACAGCTCGCTCGGTTTGACAATGACAGCGTTGCCGGCGGCCAGTGCGCCCGCCATCGGCAGAAGCAGCAACTGAAGCGGGTAGTTCCACGCTCCGATGACGAGGACCACGCCGTACGGGTCATTGTAGATCACTACCTCGTCGAGAATGTTCACTAGGCCTTTGGGTGGCTGTAGGGAAAAACAATTGAGTAAATATTATTTATAAATATCGACATCATAATTAACATCTCAGACGTAGGACGTCCACTGCTGGATAGGCCCCTCATGGATCTCAAAGTACTGACCATGGATACTACTACTCTTCCATTTCCTGTAACTCTCTTGAATTTGGTGTACAATAAAGTGATTCATTCATTCTTTCATGGTTGTTGTCTTCCTATACTCATCACGCTTGGCAGGCGGGCTGGCGAGCGCAGTACAGGATGTGGATAGACGGAAAGACGCTGGCCTAGCTCCGCAGGAATCCTTTGGCAGATTATTACTGCATCCAGGGACAAGATAGGAGTGGCGGCTTTCTACTGCCGGCACCCCGCGGCCTTGTAAGCATGCTTATAATGACGGGCTCCCAATCATAATGAGATTTAGGGTAGTTCTTATAATGTGGTGCGTTCACTGCATCGTGATTTACATAAACCATGATTTACAAGATAACTGAATATTTAATTGATTACTCGTAAAACAACATTAAGTACTCAATTGTCTACAAAAACTGCAGTAATTATACAGAGTAGCATAATTGCTGGGAACAACTGACCCACCCAGGCTTCCCGCGACCATCAAGGTTCCGCAGCGCTCCGCCAGTCACTGATCAGCTTTCCAGTAGAACTGCCTCCATTTTGAAGCGCCTGAGGTCCTAATTTAGCAACTATATTTAGCCAGGCTAAGATCAACTTCTGCCGTGGGGTGCCGGCAGTAGAATGTTACCGCTCCTCTCCTACCCGTGGATGCAGTAAGAACCTGCTAAGGGACATCTCCGGAAGATGGGCAGCAGCGTCTTTCCGTATATCAACATCCCGTACTGCGCTCACCAACCCGCCTGCCAAGCGTGGTAAGTATGGCAACTACCCCTCATGGAGATCCATGAGGGAGGCCTTAGTTCAGTAGTGGACGTTTTACGGTTGAAATGATGAAGATCAACTTACATATTCAGGCTTCACCCAATCATCAAGACTATGCAGAGAACTCTTCAAGTCATTGATCAGGTAGTCGGTCTCCAGCAGGACCGCCTCCATCTTGCACCGCCTGAGGTCCTTGTTGAGGGCCTCTATCATGGCGCCCTGGTTTTCCTCGTACATGCGCAGGAGGCTTTTCAGCTGTTTGCGGCGCCATTCTATCGGCCTGGTGACGCCGCGGTTGAATGCGTCGCGGGCGCGTTCTACTACCTAGAGAGAAAGTGTAGATTTTGTTAAATTTCCAGGATTACAATGGCTAACGATAATAATATAGTAAGTATAGCGAGGAGATTCCTCTCCATGCAGTCCTAGTCACCGATCGCTTGGGCCTTACTTCGCGGTCGGTGTTTCACCGTATTGATGTGTTTTTGACTGTACAGTCTTTATAGTAGAAAAAAGTTTCCAGGATGGGGATACATTTCCGCTCCTCAAGAGCTATGTTTTCTTTTATAGTAAGTTTTGTTCATAGAAATCTATATGTTTATTTTGGAGAAATAAAATAATTGCGTTTTTAGGATGTTATGAAATTACGAGTATGTGAACGGTAATAAAAATATATACATATATATGTATTACAAAATGTTCGAGTGCCACTAAATTAACATTTTAGCCAGTTTGAATTAGCCTATAACCGTCAGAGCTAAAATGTTGCCCCATCATTTGTATAAGTAAACACATAATGTTATTACGGGAAGAGCAACTCCTATAACAAAGACTGGATCAGTGGAAAGAAGGAAACGAGGCGGTAAGCAGTTCCGCAGAAGAAACATTTGATGGCAAATAAATAATCGGTGCCCAAACGTGGTCACTGACTGAAGCACAGAGATGCAAGGTGACAAATTGTCACAGGTCAATGTATTCTTGGCTTTAAACGGTTAACCCGAGTGGGACTGGGCAGGCCACGTCACCAGCATGCACACAGAAAAGTGGACTTTTATTACACACTCAATGGCAGCCTGAAATATAGCATGGTGACGTCGGCGTCGGCCTAGAAAACGTAGGCTATGATGAATTCTTTAACATTTTCGATTTTGATATTTTCGGAGGTTGTATAAAAACCCGCCTGCCAAGCGTAGTTGTTACGAAGGAAGCACAACTAATCGTACCTATGTACCTATTTTTGTAATAGTCCAGCAAATGTCCTTATAAGGTAACGCGCAACGATCGTGCCTCGTGATTGGTCGTAAATTGGCTCGGGGGCGCGGTTTGGCGCAGGCGCGCGGGAGGGCAAGAAAAATATTTGCTGGACTTTTTGAATCCTTAACTAGTGTGCGCTGAATTGTTCTTGTGAATAGACGTCTCTTTACATTTTATATACCAGTATTTTCTTTTCTTCCATCAACTCTGCACCCTCATTTACAGTAGTGTATAAGGCAACCACCCCTCATGGAGATCCATGAGGGAAGCCTGTGTTCAACAGTGGACGTTTTACGGCTGAAATGATGATGATGATAAAAATTATATAGTATATTTATTACTTTGAATCATAAAATTATAATAGATAGTGCGTAAACTGGAATGCAATCAACTCGTCACAGGAGTCATCGAAACTGGTTTTAACTGTAGTGGGATCTTGCAAAAATCAGGGATAGCTGATGGGTAGGGGAGGCTCTTTCCCAGCAGTGGAACGAGATAGGAAGATATTGAGTACATGAAACAGTCATTACAAAATCAAAAGAAATAAAAACATTTTGAACCAGAGAGTATTCCAAAGTATGCTTTAAGCGTACAAGTTTTTAGATTTGTGTATTATGAATTAATGATATACCTGATATGGAATCCAAGGTCGAAGTAATTTGCATACAACACCTACAACCGAATTTTGTTAAGTTATACTTGAAGTACAGTCAGCGAAGAATCCAGATCGACAAGGCAATTCACCGTGTATTTAATAATCGTCGGCCAACTAATTAAGTTTTACTTGAAGTACAGTCAGCGATGAATCCATATCGACAAGGAAATTCATAGTGTAATTGTTAATACCGTTGGCCAACTACATAAGCTGAGAGAATGGTGCGTGGGCGATTTATAAATAGGTCACCAGTGCTTTTTCAGGTCTCCAAGAACATGTGTTTATATTTTGATGCATAATTTTATTTTGTAAATTGACTATTCTATGTAGCTTTTTGCTCTATTGAATAAACACTTATTGACTTTGACTTTTGTTTATACCTACCATAAAATAATAATACATTCTTTATTGCGAAACACAAGATCAATTTACAATAAATTGCAAAAAAACATATTATAAACATAGAAATTATGGGTATACAAAATTTCTCTATCAAAACTGTATCATGTACATAGGTGAATGTATATTTTTACAATACTACCTATTTATGCAGTTCAGTATTGTAATCGTTCTGTAGTTTATTACTTTAATCTGTGGAATGAGTCGTCATTTTAGGGTGGCTCTATTCATTCAATTTTCAGAATCGGTAGCCATCCTTAGCGACCTCTAAGAAGTCTATGGTTGGGTTTCTCTTCCTCTTCCGATGTTGCCGGCAATGTATACATGTTAAATACTTGCAATACCCTGACTACTATCAATAAACCACACCCCAGCGAGTTTTCACTACATAACAGTATGACTGGCAGAGAATGCTTTAGCATTAAGTCCTCCTTACACAATTGTTATGTGTTAAAGTGTTAAATAAATAAACAGTATTACCTTACTTTGGACGCGAACATACATATGTATGTATATACTGAGCGGACGGTACCATAATACGTATGACACGCCCAGGGTGAAGTCCAACATGGATCTTGTTTGTCATTTTAGTGACTATAAAGTTAACGATTTAGCAGAAATCTGATTGGATAATAATGCTGATATCGCAGTTATTTTTCAAGAATGTCGAAATTTGATTGAAGACGAAATTATCTCGACAAGTGGAAGCGATAACATTAATTAAATATTCGAATTATATATTCTTCATTTACAATAAATTATTTTATATCAAACGATTTTTGTCAGAGTCAGAAGTATTTTTTGAGGGTTAGTACAACTTTATCTAAGAAAATAAGTGTATAGGCCTGTATTATTCTCTGCGTGCTAGTCGCATCCATGATATAAAATCATTATTTAAGTATCATGGCGTCTTGATTCTGCTAATAGTTAAGTATTTAAAGCAATCGTAGATACATAATATTAAATGACTACAGGCGAAGGTGGACGGAGGAACTGGACGCTTATTTGGAGTAACTTTAACTAGCCAGCGGCGGAGAAATTGTCCCCCGACGGGAATCGAACCCGCAACCTCCTGCGTCTTAGACGCTTTTAGACCAAGTGAGCCACGGAGGTCGTCGTATAACAATAATAAAGTGACTTAAATACGAGTATATTATATAGTGTGAAAACCTGTGTTGTGGTGAATTTAGATGATTATACATATGTATGCGATCTACTTTTATATCTTTAAGATCTTCATGTATGTATTTGTACTTACACAATTTAACAATAAAACTTTTCTCATTCTTATTCTAAAAAACAACATGGTCACGCAGTCGCTATCATACCTACCTAAAATATTGCTATAGTATAGTGTAATACTTGTTTGTCTGGTCTAAGGGTCAAGCTAAACTTGACATGGCAATAAAAACGTTAGAGCGTAGCGTAGACTAAAAAGTTATATTATGTATGCGCCACAAATTTTAATTTACGTCATCAAACCATGAATTTGTTGTAGCAGGTGTTGTAACAGGCGTACAAGGTTTATTAAAGTATGTACATATACCGTATGTATGTATGTAAGTATGTAGACGGCCGATTGTCACTTTATGTTTAGTGTTTCTCTTTTTTTTGTTAATTTGTTTAGTTTAAGGTGTGCAATAAAGCATTTTCTATCTATCTATCTATCTATAAATTTATAGTTTTGTTGTGTGCGCTCGGTCAATCAACTCAATGCTGAGTCAGTAGCCGATTTTGTGATATTTGTATTGATGTGTCTGTTACAATCACAATAAGACGTAAGTGTCCTATTATACTGCTGGGCAAAGGCCTAAATGGGTAATTCTATTTATTACTACTTTTGTGATTGTGTAAACTTAAAATTACAAATAAATGTTTTTTTTTAATTAATAATTGATCTTATTTACATAAACATATGCTTCATGCACTTGCGTCAAAATATTTACTGCAAAACTCAATACCAGCTTGTATTGACTTCACATGAATCTAGAGCTGAACAGGAAACCATTAACATCATACATAATAGAACACAATACAACAGTTGTAATAATAATTAACATTCATGGCATGCGTTGAAAAATTAATTATGAAGAGACATAATTTATACCTCATAATTTCAGCCGTAAAACGTCCACTACTGAACTAAGGCCTCCCTCATGGATCTCCATGAGGGGTAGTTGCCATACTCACCACGCTTGGCAGGCGGGTTGGTGAGCGCAGTACGGGATGTTAATATACGGATAGACGCTGCTGCCCATCTTCCGGAGGTGTCCCTTAGCAGGCTCTCTGCATCCACGGGTAGGAGAGGAGGGGTAACATTCTACTGCCGGCACCCCACGGCAATTATACCTATACGGTACCTATTTAGATCAGAAGTAAATAGTATCATCTAGTCTTAATTTTACCTAATAATATAAAGTTTAGTGCAGAATTTTGACAATAATTGTTATAAAATAAACTGGAAAGTTGAAATTGGAAAAAACCTCTACATACAATACAGGGTGTCAGGTTTTATTATAATATGTGTTGACCCGAAAGGGGGGTTTCAGCTAGGGAATGGACACCGGTATTCGGTATTACCGAAAAACCGGTAATACCGAGTTATTTAAGGCACTTCGGAATACCGGTATTGAAATTGCAAATACCGGTAATTCGGTATTTTGAATTAAACGTTAAATAAAATAAATGAAAAAACTCATAAGGCAGCTCTAGATTACACAAATAACAAACAACTTATTTTAAATTTATAATTATTGTAAAATTGATGGACAGTCTACGTTTTCGCTTCGCCATGTCTTCACGTGGTCACAAACCGACTTTAAAATAAATAAACGAACAAATGCCCGTAGGATAGTGTTAGACTGTTTTTTGATTTAAATCTTTACTTTTATAAAAGTTTTAAAATATCTATAAATAGTATATTTTTAAACTGCAAATTAGTCAATGTATACGAGCAAGCAGATAGACGGACGCGGGTGGCTTTGAGCAAGCCACCTAGTAGCGAGCATAGCGTCAGGGACATTATTTCTGCCTGCATAAAGCTCAAAGCTGATTGGCGAAATTAACGACGAATGCACGTGCGAATGCAAAACAAATATTGTTCCTGTAATTTCTTGGAAAAAAACCGATGGACCCGTGCGGTGCCTCTTTCTTTGTCACGCACATTTTCAATTGCATAATGCGCTCTCGCTCGGTAGGCCAGTTCTCTATCAATTGTTATTGTTACTACGCAACGCACGTACCAAAAAATCACAAAGTTCAAGTTGATTTAAAAGTATAATATTTAGTTTTTAAGAACCCTTTTTTTATTACAATATAGATATACTTATTCAGTCTAAAACAATAAAACACGCAGAAGAAAATATTTTTTTCAACTATTTTAATATTTGTAGTAAAATACCGAAAAATTACCGAAAAACCGGGATCCCGGTTTTAAAAATATTGATACCGAAAAATTACCGGTATTGTCAATACGTCCATTACCGCCATTCCCTAGTTTCAGCCCATGAAAACAAGTACTTAGTTCTTTTCAACTCGTTTTTTTAAATATACATACAAACATATGTTTCTTGCCCTATGTTCTCTGAATCAATTGGTTGCCTGGAAGAGATTGCTTCCAGCGATAAGGCCGCCCGTTGAATTGCCCAAAATTGTTTTATTATATTTTTGCTTGTTTTTATACCTCGGTATATTTTTTGTTACATGTGGTGATCAATAAAGTGTTATCTATCTATCTATCTAACATATGTATAATACAAAATTAGATATTTTGCTAGTTGCTGTGATTTAAAAATGATCCTGAGGTCATAATTTTATTTTTAACATTTTAATAAAAATATACCTGTTTGTGATTATAAATATTTTTATTATGGCAACCCTTTGCGGAGCCTAATGACCCTGTCAAGAATCAGCTGGCGCTTATAATTAGCTGCTGAAGTTAAAACTTTCGTGGTCTTTTCTTGAATCATAATCAAGAATCCTGAAAAATCGTAGAAGAAAAGTTGGTCCTTGGGATGGTCAGAATCACCCCCTTAGTTAATAATGCACATAATTTTATAATACAACCTGTATAACTCAAAATATGAAAAGCCTTTGACTTTGGTTTGAAGTCAGAGGAGGTATTTTGCAAAATCTCTAGCGCTTCATAAACTATTCTATTATGTTATATATTTTTTTCAGCCGTTACTGTCCCACTGCTGGGGAAAAGCCTGATAGCTTGTTACTATAGATAAAAAAAACGCACGTCGGTCCTGAAAGGGACCTAATTACAGCCAGGTAGCTCTTATAGTTTCATAATTTTTATGAGACATTTTCTCTTTCTTATTCTATGTACATATTATATAATTTTTACCTATGCGTTTGTTATTTTACCAAAACTAACTTCTGCGAGGCCCTATAGATAACTTAACTGCAGAAGTTACATTACGATTGCGACTGCCACTGAGCTCATTGCAGTAGAAAGTTTCGAGATACCTGGCGCCTATGTTTAGCATAAACCACATGATGAAGGGAAAAGTTACAATCACATTGAACATTAATCAATATATATAAACTCTTCCGTTACTGACTGAGTGACTGACAGACAACACACAGCCTAAACCACTGGACTTGAAATTTCGCACACATACACATATACCTTGAGTATCCTAGACGTGCACTAAGGAGGGATTTTTCGAAATTCCCACGGGAACGGGAACTACGCGGGGTGCGGCTAGTATATATATATATACTAGCCGCACCCCGCAGTTTTTATATATATACACAGAACATTTTCCCGTGATGTGAGGACCGACGAAGAAGAACGGTCTAAGGGTCTCTGTTTTTTTGTTCATTTAGAGTAGATAAGTCATCTTATTCGTCAATATTATGTTTAACTAGGTAGCTGACCCGGCAAACCTAGTATCGCGACTTAGACGAAACAATCGTAAACTAAAAATCCTCCAATAAATATATGACAACCACAAAAAAAATCTTATAAAATGTACGAGAAAATAAATTAACGAATTAACGTTCTACGAATTTATATAATTTATTTTTTGTGAACTTTTACTATGTTTAAATAACTTACGGGCCTACTCGGAATACTCAGGACAAATGTCTGTACGATCTGCAGATATTTGTTTAGGGTGTTCTGGATTTTTTTCTATATGCCTGTATAATAAAAAATATCGATCTATGTAGTATAATATATAACAGTCATCTAGTACCCATAACAGAAGCTCTGCTTAGCTTGGGGCTTGATGATGCTGAATTTTTGTTTAAAAGATGTTTCTAGCTGTGGAGACCTTTAAATGGCTTCATAAACTGTTTTACCTTGGTACTATTTAAGAATTATTATGCCGATGGTCTTCCTAATATAAATAAATAATAAAAAAAAAAAATATATTATCAACTTACCTCAGCTACATTTGTAGGCTTCGGTTTCGCACTTGTAACTGTTCCTGTAACAAAATAAAACCTGAAGTTATGAGTTATGTTATTTATAAGAACTTATTGTTACTGCCGTGGGGTGACGGCAGTAGAATGTTACCCCTCTTTTCATGCCCGTGGATGCAGTAGGAGCCTGCTAATGGATACCTCCGAAAGATGGGCAGCAGCGTCATTCCGTGTATCAACGTCTCCTACAGCGCCTGCCAAGCGTGGTGAGTATGGCAACTACCCCTCATGGAGATTCATGAGGGAGGCTTGTGTTTAGTAGTGGACGTTTAACGGCTGAAATGATGATGATGATTGTTACTTTAAGAGTTAGATAATACTGTTTTTGTAAATAACTAGCCTTTGCCCGCAACTTCGTCCGCGTGGAAGTCATAAAACGTAAAATCCCCTTTTTCCCGTATTCTCAACAACCAAGGTATGGTGACCCCAGTATGGGGTCACTTTATATTAGTCATTGATATATACAGATAAAAAATCATGATTTTCAGATTTTTTTAGTTGATTGTGCTTTAATAGCTACCTTCATGCCAAATTTCAAGTTTCTAAGACAACGGACTTTTAAGCAGAAAAATATAAGATAGATAGATAAATGCTTTATTTGCTACTTCAGCCCACACATACAATTTTTACAAAAATGTTGATACACATTTTCTTACAATTACATGAAACAACATTACATAAAATAAAGAAAAAAAAACATTACATTAAACAATTTGAAAACGATTAAAATACAAACAATTAGAAAGCAAAACCAAAATAAACAAATGTTAAAAACAAATCCCGTTTATTCCATATTCCTCGGGAATTCCTAAATATCCTGAAAATGGTTTTAAGTTATTGTTATAATGACCTACTTGTATGTTAAATTTGAAACCTCTAATAATTATAGTTACGGAGATAGAGCCACTTTGATTCGAAAATATAAATGCCATTTCTTCCCTATCCCATGGGAATTTCGAAAAATCCCTTCTTAGTGCACCCCTAGGATACTCAAGGTATATGTGTGCCACATTTCAAGTCTCTAGGTCCAGTGGTTTAAGCTGTGCGTTGTCTGTCAGTCACTCAGTCAGTAACGGAAGAGTTATATTATATTGAGATAACAGTGGTGTGATGATTTGCGGACGGTTGCTGGCAGACGCTGTATACCGAATACGTATACATTTTACTCCGTCTTCGGAAAGACCGGTTAAAATTACCTATATCCAGGAGTGGATTAATATGTAGGTAAGATAATATAAGAAAAATATTTATTTACAACTCATAGGAGAGTCTGTAAAAACAGTTACGTGCTGTTTGTAAAACATAATTCTCAAAATGTGAGGATTCATCAATTAGCAAACCTAAATTACGGACCTCAGTAACGCGCTCTTTATGGAGCCTTTTATAATGTACTCATGTTTTTACTATGGCGCGAAGTTTTTTACTCAGAAATGTGTTGTGTTTTATCATATAAATCATAGCATCTACTTTGGACTGCCTACTTAATGAAAGTGCAAAAGTCAACAGTAACGTAACATTTTGCCTACTATTAGGAATATTATCTAGATTTGTGAATAAAGAGATTATTTCCATGTTCCTAATCAGCGTTATCTTCAGGATAAAAACTAAATTAGGTTTGTTACCACAGCATTTCCTAAGAGGTTTTAGAATAATAAGTATTCCGTCGTGGGGTGCCAGCAGTAGAATGTTGCTCCTCCTCTCCCGTGGATGCAGTAGGAATCTGCTCCTCTGGAAGCTGGGCAGCAGCGTCTTCCTGTGTATCAACATCCCGTACTGCGTTCGCCAACCCGCCCGCCAAGCGCCGAGCATGGCAAAAACCCCCTGATGGTTAGTACTTCAGATTCATGAAGGAGACCTATGTCCAGCAGTGAACGTCCTATGAGCTGCTGATTACATATAGCTGCTGATTATATACGCTGCTGCCCATCTTTCTGAGGTATCCCTTAGCAGGCTCTTACTGCATCCGCGGGTATGAGAGGAGGGGCAACATTCTACTGCCGGCGCACCACGGCGAATACCAATTGTTGACTCTATAAATCTAGATTAGATGTAAAGGCCCTACTCTCCCACTGCGGGGCAAAGGCTTGCCTTTCCCTCCTTCCACACTTTTCTATCCTGCAGGGCTAGCATGGCCGGAGATATTTTATCCACGGGGAGAGGACAAAATACTATTCCCCTCTGTCAATTTTGTCCACCCTCCGAGCATGGCGACATGGGTGGATAAACATGCTATAGCCGGGGGGTGAGTATCCACGTCAAGTGTCAAAAAGTGATCTAATTCTCTTTGACCATTTTCTTTAGCCGTTAAAGCATGTGTTAAATGTGAAATATGTACATTTTTCAAGAACCATTGGTTCACGGTTGGTGTGGAACCCACGAGATTCGGATCGAAAACCGGGGGTACATCCCACTCGGCCAACACGGACTTAGAGAGTGGGACAGTACAGGCTCATTAAAAAAGGAATATATTATTTCATGATATTTAATATCGCTGTCTGTCTGTGTATTTGACGATTACAACCGAACGCGTTGACCGATTTACATGAAACCTTTTTTGTTAGCACCGTCTTAATGAGAGAAGGGGACTGATTGATTTTGGTGACCCTAGGGTCACAGGGACCGGAGTTTTTGAGGTCACAATAACTCCGGTAAAATGGCCGAAAACTTCCTAAAACCAAAAAATGCCATTTTTGACCTTTGGTGACCTTTTGAGGCCTTCGCCCCCTTTTCTGGTACCCCCGTACCAAAGCTTGTTATCAATCTGTAGTATATATATATTTAAAAATAATTCTGGAAATTTCACACTAGTCTACTATTTCCATCTAGTTCCAATGTTGCTTACATGAGCTTGTGGATTGGGCACCAGATGGTTGATACATATGTACTTAAATTTAATTTTTGAAACTGAATACTCAACATACCTACATTGAAAACTAACTAAACCAGATTTTATGGGACTTTTACACTTTGTTTGCGTCCCCTTTGAGAGCTGGAAGGGGAAAGGGATTTCTGGACAAAAAGTCCAATAATCCCCTTCGCAGGGGATCGTCGAAGGGGATTTTTGGAATAAGGCATCAATAATGGTCTTTCTGGGCAAATTGAGTTTTTTTTTACTAAGAAGTTTCAGTGGACAGTTGGACAGGCGCGGTGATGGCAGGTGGAGTAAGGCCGCAACTGAATGGTGGCTGAGGCAGGCATTTAGAAATGTCGGTCTTCCGCCGCAAAGATGGGCAGACGACATAGATAAAACCGACAAACGAAGGAGTGGACTGGCACAGGTTCATGGCGAATGCCACAAACTAATAGCTGTATTACACTACACGATATTCAGGGCCCGGCAAGCCTTGCTTGGTAGTTAGGGCGATTAGTGCGCCCTAACTACCAAGCAAGGCTTGCCGGGTCCGACCGGTCGCTCTAACTCTTATTACACCACTCTTAGTTAGGGTAAGGGTCCCTGAATATCGTGTAATGTACCTAATGCTTAAGAGAGTCCTATACCTATACCCAGTAGCGGGTGAAGGCGGTCTGTGGATGATGATGATGTAGAAGTTTTTTGCAACTGTTAAATAACACATCAGTATAAGGTTTGTAAGCAGGTCTGTTTTGTTATGCCTATGTTGTGTAATATATAAGTGGGGGTAAGAGGTATGTTATGCTATTTTTTTAGAGATCGGATATCGACGACCGTTTTAACTCACTGGAAGGAATATCAGATGAATATAGTCTGATAAAAGAAACTATTGAAAACAACTGTAAACAAGTCAATGAGTTATTATTAAATAACACACGATTGGAACATCATATGTCGTCTACGAACCAGAAGCTGGATAGTATAGAAAATAAATTAGTAAGTCACAAGCCATTACTACATAATAGCACTCTCAGTGAGGAAATAATCAACCCTAACGAAGATAACCTTCCTGGAGAAGTAACATATCCTGCGCCAAGTTCATATGGAGCGAAGATTGAAATCATTCCCCGTTGTGGGAAGACACCGCAGAGTAAAAAACAGGATAGTTCGAAGCAAGCTAATGGAGGAGTAATAACATCATCCAGGAACAGCAAACCAACAAATAATCATACCGCCAACCAAGAAAGTGATGAAGGTCCTTGGCAAATATTCCAAACTCGAAAATCGAAGCGGCTTAGCAAACAATATGGACAAACAGTTGTAAAAGGTTGTCGACAACAAGATAAATTACAAACAGTAGAAAGATCACTTAAATTACATGCTTGCTTCTTTAAGCCCTGCACAACATCAAACGTTCTAAAAGATCACATGGAGCAGATAAGTAAAACCACTGAACTATTTGAAATCGAAAAGTTGAAACTGAGACATGACAGGTATGCCTCATTTGTTCTAACAATCCCTGAAAGTTATTACGAACTGTTTACTAAACCTGAATCGTGGCCGGAGGGAACTGAAGTACGCGAGTGGTTTCAACGAAGCGTCGGGCGTGTCGCATACAGTCGACCCCACACTCCCGGCTAGTTCTTCGCATAAGAGGGTGACACATTTACAGGGTAAAATTAAGCTTAGTGCTATCTACCATAACGTCAATGGTCTCATGACCAAACTCGATTATTATAAACAAAATATTACGCTAACTCAGGCCGATTTGATATTTACCTCAGAAACTAAGCTAAGTAACTCTGTAAATGATGCTGAAGTTATCCCGCAGAACTGGAACTTATTGCGTAGGGATAGACAATCTAGAGGGGGAGGAGTTCTATTAGCTGCTAGAGCAGGGTTAGAGATTCGACGACGTACAGATCTTGAAACAATAAGTGGAGAAGACCTTTGGGCCTCATTGAGTTTTTATGGACGTGTGTATTATTTATGCGTAGTGTATATAAGACCCAGTGCCAAAGAGGACGAGTGGATGACGTGGTTTTCTAAAGTTGAAGAGAATATTGATTCAACGATACGTAACTCACCTGTGATAATTCTTGGTGATCTCAATCTTAATAGTGCTACCCAAAATGTAAATAACTATATGGGTTACTTTTTGAATTTTTGTGGTTTATTAGAACATAATAGTATCGTTAATGATCTAGGGGGTAAACTGGATGTAGTTTTAATAAGTGAATGTATGAATGAAGTGAATGTTTCTTTAGCTGAGGATGGTCTGGTGCAGCGCGCTGACAAATATCACCCACCTCTTGATATAGTGATCAGCTGCGACAAAGTTAGAGATCAACAGCCACTGGAGGTCAGCAATATCGATATGGGTACCGACTGGAATTTTAGTAAGTCTGACTTTTCCTTATTATATGATCTTGTAACTGAAACTACCTGGGATGAAATACTGATGCTCTCAGAAGTAAATGAAGCAGTTGATAAGTTATATTCCTTGCTCTATAACTGTTTTGACAGTAGTGTTCCTAAAAAGATCCGTGGCACAAAACCGTCTAGGCGATACCCCACATGGTACACCAGAGACATTATTAGTCACATTAATTTAAAACACAATTTGCATAAACTATGGAAATCCACAAAAGACCTTTATATATACAGTTTTTTTACCGCATTAAGATCTTATGTCAAACAAATATCTACAATAGCGTATCGTAAACATATACTTTACTTACAAGACAGACTTTGTGAGAACCCGGCCGCATTCTGGAAACATGTTTCGGACTTAAAAACGAAGGGTGGATTTGAGCCTACAGTTAGTTTCAATGATAACACTTACAGTGGTAAAGCAGCTGCTGAAGTTTTTTCTGCATATTTTAACAGCGTATTTTTGACCCACACACCTAGTCTGTGCGCTAATAATATGACCTGCATTGGTAATAACAATCTGATAAATGTCTGTGATATTACAGTCAGTGAAGTTATGCTACACATAGATAAACTCAAAGCAAAGAGTGCAACAGGCCCAGACAATGTTCCATCTTATATTATAAAAGCCTTTAAAACGCAGTTTGCCCCTCTTCTTGCATATATATTTAATCTGTCTTTACAAACCACAACCTATCCATCTAGATGGAAGACATCCCGAGTTACGCCAATACTGAAATCCGGTGATAAAAAACAAGTTAAAAACTATCGACCTATTGCTATTTTATCAGCCTTTTCCAAGTTATTTGAAAGTATCCTTCACTCTAGAATATACAAACAGTTATCTCCATATCTAAGTGACACTCAGCACGCATTTAGAAAAGGACGTTCAGTTAACACCAACCTTTTAACACTAGTGGACTACATTTCCAAAAGGCTAGATGAAAGTGTCCAAGTCGATGTAATTTATTTAGACTTCAAAAAAGCTTTTGACATTGTTGATAACGATATCCTTCTAGAAAAATTAAGTGCATACGGATTTTCACCAAAATTACTCCGTTTTTTTGCTAACTATCTTTCAGACAGAACACAGTTCGTGAGGCTAGGCTGCTATGATTCCCCGTTATACCGCACCCGCTCAGGAGTGAGCCAAGGCTCCTCCCTAGGACCCTTACTTTTCTCGATTATGATAGACGATTTAGCTTCGAGCCTTACTACTGCTAACTGTCTTCTCTATGCTGACGATGTAAAGATATATACTAGTATTAAGTCTCAGGGAGATTGCGATTTACTGCAACAGGACGTAGATGCCCTTCAGCTGTGGAGTGAAAGAAATAGATTACAGCTAAACATCTCGAAATGTCGCGTAGTGAGCTATACACGGTCTTTGCGAGCTGTGGTATCCAACTATGTCATTAGCGGAGAACTATTAGGCAGGGACATTAGTATCAAGGATCTAGGGGTGCAGTTTGATACGAAACTCACGTTTCATGAACACATGCGATCTCTCACTGTTACCTGCTTCAAAAGGTTAGGTTTTGTATCACGTAACTGCAAAAGCTTCACGAACTTAAACTTTTATACATCTCGTTGGTAAGAGCAAAATTGGAGGCAAGTTCATCTGTCTGGAGCCCTCACGAAACCACTTATATACTAATGCTAGAGAAGGTCCAGAAGCGTTTCTTAAGATTTCTTTACCGGAAATCATTTGGGTTTTATCCCTACATGTACCCCACAAAGTTTCTTATGGGCATATTAGGTTTTAATTCTTTGGATAAGAGAAGACTTTATGATCTTCTTCGTACAGTATGCAAGCTTCTGAGAGGTGAACTGGACTGTCCTTATTTACTCAGCGAAGCCAGTCAACTGTGTGTGCCCCAAAATCGTACTCGTTTCCGCTCTGGCCGAGTACCACTATTTGCGCCAACTCCTCCTAGGACGGTCGCGCGGCAACAGGCTCCAATATGTCGTGCACAAAGACACTTAAATAAGCTCCTTGCCCAGCATCCTTAACTAGATGTATTTGTAGATGGACGGATGACTGAGCGTGCATTACTGAGTTACTGTGAGGATATGTAGCGTAGGCCTGATTGTTATTATTTTTTTAGTGTTTGCTTTGCTGTTATTATTTTTACCTACCAAATGCTCAACGCGTTTATTGTATAAGTACCTAGTCACCAGAATATATACGAGTATATTCTATGATCTCAATGTGATGTTGTTTTTGTGTGCAAGTGCAATGTTTTGTATTATGTACCTTTTTAGAGTTTATTTTTGTATTTTTGAAATGTTTATTATAATATATTACCTAATAGGTATTAAGAAAGTGTCATAATATAACGCAATAGAGTACCTAAGCTCTGTAATGTTATAATTATGTATGTATGATAAATAAATAATAAATAATGCTGACCTACTGTCCATGTCTGTTCAGTTTTAGTCCTTGGAACATTTTTACTGTTTTTTAGGTATTTTCATATTTTTAAATTTATATTTATAGTACTGGACAATTCACACATCATCATCTAGCGTCAAGCTAAGCAGAGCTTGTGTTATGGGTACTAGATGACTGATATAATTAATACATTAGTTATCATAATAAATAGACATTTTTCATTATATTACATTTATATACAATATCTGCAGATCATACAGATATTTGTCCCAAGGCCAGAATCAAACCCAAAACATCTTGCATCATAGGTGGACCTTCACCCGCTGCGCCATAGAAAACATTGTCAGGAAACCCGGGCTTGGTCAAGCCTAATCCATATCTAACAATGTCCCAGGCACTGCAGCATTTCTTACAGCATGAATACCTGTTGCTGACACTGTATAAATCATCTATAATAGATGTAAAGGCCTAATTTTTTTACAAATATCTGCAGATATTATTATGAATATTTATCCCACAGCGATAATAAACCCTAACAACCTCCTGATCTCCATCTCAGCCAGCTATAAAAAACAACCGCACTATGGAGGTTGTCAAAAAAGGTATTATACAACAATAGCCTATTGTTGTATAATACCTTTTTTATTGTCAATAGGGTTTACAGTTTTAACCAGTTTTATGCTGAGGGGTAGGCTTATTGTTTTTACTTTTCTATCTTGTAATTATTTATCTGTATGTAAAATGTAAGTGATAAGAGTAAAACTTTTTCTATCTCTATAACCGGCTATGATACGTTCAGCTTCATTTATTTTTCCATTTTCCATTATATTCAGGTACAGTGTGCCCAAACTCTTTACGGATGTTTTCTGATCTGATCAAAATGCTGTGTTTTGTAGACGAAAGAGGTGGTCAGTTGGAGCGATAAATTATAGGTATTAGAATAACTTACCGTAAGTCATCGTGGTGTACTTTGGACAAACACAGAATTACACAAAAATTGTAATGAACTGGTCCTATTTGGCCTTTGTTACTTGAGTAATAAGTTCGTAGTTATTTTACACTAAGCGCTTAGCGGAAAATATTGAAGATACAACACAAAATATTGCCGAAAAGGATAGAGCTATTTATTTTCTTTTTCAGGACAAAACACGTCTTCTCAGCTGTTGCGTATTGACATGAATGAGTGAGTGAAGAAAGAATTGAATAATAAGTCATAATCATAAGTTCATTCATATTTGGTGAATGACATGTTGAGTTGAGTGAATGAATGAATGGTGAATGAAAAATGAAGGCCAAGTGTTGTTTTTTATCTTCATTACCTTACTGTTGCTTCTACTCACGCTTAGATGGCAGTGTTCTAGGTTATTGAAGTTACGAAGTAAATTGATGAGATGTCGCTGTGTGCAAAGATGAAGTCGTACGTAACGTTTGTGATGTGATGATTATTAACTTTATTCCTACAAGTTTAGTGTGCGTTATTATTATTGCTATGATTTATTCGAAAATGCTAGTTACCTACTTTCATAAGTATTATTTGCAAAAACAAATAAGAAGAGAAAAACAAAATAATAACTTTATGACGGATATTTTAAACCTTTACATAAAAGTAACAAACAATATTTATAAAAATCTAAACACCGTGAACGAAAAAAAAAATTTTCCCCTTTGTCAATCTTCAAAAAACTCTGTTAGGGAGTAAAACATTACTGAATTAAAAAGTTCTTGAGTTTATTTTTAAATGAGCGTATTATTGTCTTCTGCTTGAATGGTTTTTGGAATTTTATTGTAAATTTTGGCACGCATGGCATGGGGCACTGAATGAAATATTTTTAATCTAGAAAAAGGAATGATTACTATTATTAGTATATTGTTAGGTCTGAGATTTTGTGACCGAAAATAAACTACGAATAAATAATTATTGCTTTTGACAAATAAACTATACCATATTAATTTGCAAGAATGAATGTCAAACATAACATTTTATATAAATACTAGCTGTCTTGCCGAACTTAGTACCGCCCTACTACTATAACTACTTGCTACTACTACTACTACTACTACCCTATAACTACTTACTACTACGACTATACTACTACTAAAGTATAAACATATTGAGTTTTAGTATAATCACAATATATACTACATACACCCAGCTTTAAATATTGCCACAAAAAATGTCATCCATCAAAATGTATGGGAAAATGAAAATTTACGTTATAATTATTTTTCCTCTGAATTTGACAATGTTTAAATGAAGATTTATCCTGGGTTGACCCGGTCTCAGATAACTCCAAAACATCTAAGATTTAAATCGGTCCTGCTGTTCTCGAGTTATAATAAAAGTGGTGTAACTAACCCGACTTTTCAAGATTTTGACTTTTGACTTTGTTATAATTACTACTATAAGTTATCGACCGCCGAGATATAATAAATAATAAAATTATTAGGGTTTTTAATTATTGGCATTTGCCCAACAATGGGATAGTTCGGGCTAACAGTAAAATTATTAAACTACTAATATCGCTATTATATTGGTGGTAGAAGGGTAACATAGGGTTGTAGATATGTATTGTTTATTAGCAAATCGTAAAAAAAATGTGATGGTTAACTATTTTAAAAAATAGTTTACGTCCTATTCTCAGACCTACTGAATATACACACAAAGTTTCATAAGAATTGGTTAAGCCGTTTCGGAGAACATTCGTTACAAACACTTTGACATGAGAATTTTATATATGAGAACTAGCCGCATCCCGCAGTTTCACCTGCGTAGTTCCCGTTCCCGTGGGAATTTCGAAAAATACCTTCTTAGTGCACCTCTAGGATACACAAATGTAACATTATTATAAGATGTTTGGGTGTTCACATACGCATTTCACATTTCATTGTTTTAATTTTGGTTGAGACTACAATACATACAATTTTTTACCCTATAACTTTGCGTGATCATTAATCAAACACGCTTTATTCCGATATTTTATAAAAACATTCTGAATAAAAAAGTTTGTACCTCTACTTTGTACCAAACTGCAACACCTCAAATGGAAAACTGGAAATTAAAATAAAAACAACTTTATAGGCTTAAAAATTAAAAAAAAACTAATTTTATATAAAAAAAAATATATTTTTGTGTATCAATTTGCTTACTAATCATTTACTGTATTTTACAGTATTACTAACCCCATATGGATCTGTGTTGTCCGAAATAAAGGTATTTTATTTTATTTTTTATTTATTTTATATGCAATTACGCACAATAAGTTTTTGAGTTGCCATGCCATTTTTGACCTACCTATATATAAACCTCTACAAACAAGATTACAAATAAACAAACGCTCACCATAAACACACACCTTCTTACCGTAAAAAGCGAGCAAGGTTCATGTTTTGTTAAATACGTATTGTTGATGGGTACCGTGTTACACTCTTATTATTAGCGTAACTTCATGTTTTATACAACGAGTTTTGAATATAAATTGAATGTGTTGATTTGAATACAATGTTTGTAAAGCCAGGTTGTATTTTAACTAGAGTAGCTAACTAAAGTAGACACAGAAAAAAAATAGTATTTTTATTAAAACAACCAGTGCCGTGGGATGTCGGCAGTAGAATGTTACCCCTCCCCTCATGCCCGTGGATGCAGTAAGAGCCTGCTAAGGGATACCTCCGGAAGATTGTCAGCAGCGTCTTTCCGTGTATCAACATCCAACACTGCGCTCGCCAACCCGCTTCCCAAGCGTGGTGAGCATGGCAACTACCCCTCATAAAGATCCACGAGCGAGGCCTGTGTTTAATAGTGGACGTTTTACGGCTGAAATGATGTTGAACCATGGCAACTCAAAAACTTATTGCGCGTAATTGCCTATAAGGCCTTGGCGAAGAAACAAGCTGAGGAGGATTTGGAAAGGAAATTAAAAAAGAAGGCCTAAAATATTTAGTTTTTTATCCTTATATAACCCTAAACCATTTTGATTAATATGATCAGTACGTCAAAATATATCTAGAATATAAAAATTATAAGGATGATTCAAAGACTAAAAACTAAAGACCTGTAAATAAAATTGTTTTTATTTTAATTTCCAGTTTTCCATTTGAGGTGTTGCAGTTAGGTACAAAGTAGAGGTACATTTTTTTTTTATTCAGAAAGTTTTTATGAAATATCCGAAAAAAGCGTGTTTGATCAATGATCTGATCACGCAAAGTTAAATAAAGGGTAAAAAATTGTATGTCGGTAGCATTTTGCTCTATTGAATGAACACTTATTGACTTAGACTTTGTTGCGTAACTGTTTCATATCTTAAATTACACATCGTACTTGTTTATAACAATTTTCGTTACGCATTATGTTCTACTAGCGTGTTTTTTCATCCCATACTTCAAAAGTTACTCAAACGGGGGACCCGTCCCCCGTCAATATTTTTTTTTTTTTAATTTTAAACAAAATTAATAGAATGAGGCGTTACTTTGCGGAAATACATAAGACATTAAAATGCAATGAAACGCCCGCACGCGGGCGGGAGGGCGGTGCATGTTCATCTCAGTATTAGCGGAATTAAAACTAGATATTTTTCATTGCATTTTAAATATTTAAACATTTTAAAGAGCTATAGATATGTATGCCACACGCCTATTAACACGTTTTATTCCACAGTTATATGTGTCTACAAAATGAATATCAAGAGTCCCACTCCTCATTCTAAACACTCAACGTAAACTTTTGTTTAGATTCTGTTTTTGCCATTTTGGCTAAGTAACCCTAAACACGAAAGGAAA
Organism: Pasiphila rectangulata; assembly: GCA_963082625.1. Taxonomy (NCBI): domain Eukaryota; kingdom Metazoa; phylum Arthropoda; class Insecta; order Lepidoptera; family Geometridae; genus Pasiphila; species Pasiphila rectangulata. The sequence continues at coordinate 16,697,850 of OY720252.1, read as the reverse complement.
GTGATAGATTATGTGTAAGAAAGACGTTGGTGTAATTTTGCACGTGAGATGATAGTATAGACTGATAAGAAGACAATATTTTTGGCAGAAAAAAAAGTACCTAACTATAAAAAACTTACTTAGAACAGTAAAAAACCCCGCTGCATGAAAACATAAAAACTTTATTTAGTTAACATTTCTTAATACACTAGGTATCCTTTATACTCGTACTTATAGTGGTATGTACCCCCGATTTTCAGTCCGAAGGTTGTGGGTTCGATACCGATCGTGCACCAATGGATTTCTTTCTTTCTTGAAAAATCTATGTATGTGCTCATTTAACACGTGCTCTAATTTAACGGTGAAGGAAAACATTGTGACGAAAACCTGCGGTTTAGTCAGCTTAGACGTATGACGTGTGCCTTCCTCTGACTAATAGCTGACTATGTTGCGAGGATAGTATGATGCTGGGTTAACTAGAGTCTGCCTAAAAATGTACACTCTACTTAAACATCATTATTATTGTCAAAGTCCTTGAGTACCTTGTATATATAAGATTGAGAGGGTCAATTTGTACTAAAAACTTGTTTTAATAGGTATATATCCACTAGTTTGGTTACGCGAAAATAATTTTTCGACCCTTAATTGGTTTGCGTTTTGGCGGGAAAAACGGCGGGCGCTCCGCGGGCGCTCCGCGTCAGCGCTAAGTGGATACTGGCTCGGTTTTTACAATGGAGCGTAGCGTGGTATTTACGCTCTATGGAAAGGGTTTGAATGAAGCTTGTCAGTAGAATCATTCATAATGTAGTCTGTGTTCGGGATATACAGCGTAAAAATTATTTTCTATTAATTATTGATTTAATTTTATATAAAAAATACTTTTGTTTGTAATTCAAAATGTATTATCATATATCTACATGTTTTGCGGTATATACATAGTATGTGGTATAACCTCACTATATATAACATAACATTTAGGTGTCTTAGAACAAAATATTTTTTGATCGTAATTATAAAGTGCATTTTTTATGCATTTTTTTTGCGTAATCTTTTTTTTAATTTTAATTTAATCGAATAAAATTATTTTTTCTTGGGCTACGTAAATTTTATTTGTTATTGTCATTGTCAACTTCATTGAGAAGGCTACAAAACAAAGAAGAAGTTGATAAACACCATAGTTTAAAAATGACAATTGTTTTCGTGAAACGATGACTCCGCGATGACTCACTGGTCAGTTTACTTACCAAAACCAAACGACGGCTAAAAAATCTTGGTAAGTAAACTGACCAAAACCAAACGAGCGGATATGGCGCTGAGATAAATTGTCCTGTAGTATATTTAAACCAGCAGTGGAGTCACAACAGAATGTCACAAAGACAGTAATAATATCTCTACCTAAATTTTGGATACGAAACGTAAGTTCTACCATGTTATAACAATTTTTGCAATGCTATTATGCAGTATTATTTAACACATGGATTGGCCGCGACCGCACGACGTGTAAGGACATTGAAAATGTTGTTTACCTTTAACGCCATGTTTGCTTCAAAATGGGTATTACTCGTAACGTTGCTTATCGTAACGGTCCTTTATATTTTTTATGGTTACCACACTTAAATAGAACATTTCAAGGATATTAAAAACCTTGAAATCTACGATTTCGGTGGGAATGGCACCCACGTCCGTCAAATAGATCCTGGACGCTTCATAAAGCCGGAAGTGCTTTAACCACAGCTCATAGAAAGAGATAGAGCATTTGATCATAGCTTAATCGATATGACCTTATCAAGAATTTCGACGTTACCCGACACGGGTTCCGTAGCTTAGAGGTTAAAGCACTTCCGGCTTTAGGAAGCGTCAAGGATATATTTAAGGGACGTGGGTTCGAACCTCATCGGAATTGTACATTTTTGATAAGGTTTTTAATATCATTGGAGGTCTTATCATTCCGAATTACTGAGTAATAATCTACATAATAAGACGACTTCCGTGGCGCAGTTGGTTTTATAACCGGCCGAGGTGCAGGAGATTGCGGGTTCGATCTCCGCAATGATATTTGTCCCGGGTCATTTTTATAACTCAACTCAAAAAATACTTTATTCAGTGAGGCCGCATAGAACTTACTGATGCGTCAAATAAAAAAAAACAACACAAAATAATAGACTAGAGCGCATAATTGAATCTGTTCACTTCAAATGACACGCGAGTTAGGAAAAGAAGCGAATAGTAGAACCTAACTCGGTCGTTCTAGTCATCATTTAACAATTTTATTTTGTCTTTTGTTACGTTTGTTTATATTTATTTAATATAAAAAAGTAAAAGTAAAAAGGTATTTTAGTGACATGACTATACGAGATAGCAACATATTTGATCCATATTCTTCTGAACTAGTTATAAACTGTGTTTCAAGAGCCAGTCGCTTCTCCGTAATTATTCAAATATTACTAATATAATTATTCCATTATTAAACATGAGCCATCCGCCGTGGGGTGCCGGCAGTATAATGATACCCCTCGTATCCCTTAGCAGGGATACGAGGGGTTTAGGGGGTTTTTATGCTAAGGGATACCTCCGGAAGATGGGCAGCAGCGTCTATCCGTGTCAACATCCCATACTGCGCTTACCAACCCGCCTGCCAAGCGTGGTGAGAATGGCAACTACCCCTCATGGAGTCCCATGAGGGAGGCCTGTGTTCATCAGTGGACGTTTTATGGCTGAAATGATGATTAAACATGAAAAAATATTTATCAAAATTTAAGCTTTTCAACATTTTTTGAATTCGTAATATATAAAAGCTTAGATCTCTAAGCTTTTATAATGGTATTATATATCTCTGTTACCTTGTGTCTGTGAGCCGAGAATTTGAGCCCTCGCGTCTAAACACAAGCGTAAACTTAGTTAAGGCGAGGAGTCAGTAAGACATTGAGAGTTTTTGTACAAGTACGAACGAGAAAAACCAGTTTTGTTATTTTAAATGAGAATTGTCGCTTACCACTTTCATTTCAAGATAACTTTTCGCGTCAGTTTGTATGCCCGCATTTTACCATTGTAATTCAAACAATTCTTACATTAATAATAATAGTAGTATAATGTATTAAGTATATCAGTCATCTAGTACCCATAACACAAGCTCTGCTTAGCTTGGGGCTAGATGATGCTGTGTGAATTGTCCAGCATTATTTATTTTATTTATTTATTAAAATAGTTCTTTATCAATGTAAATGCGGTGAGTCTTAATTATAAAAGGACGTCTTACGGCTGATATGATGATTTTTTAAAATATTTTTAATACGAGTAAATGACGAGACAAGCTGAAGGCCCACCTGTTAAGCGGTAACCTCTGCCTATAACAACTGCGATACCGCGGTGATCACGTTTACGAAGCACGTGACCAACGCTGCATTAGGTACATTGCGCCCGTCACCCTGAGATATAGAGACAGACAGACAGACAATTCTTTATTCAACACCACAGAAGTACATATAATAAAAAAACACAACATCAAAAACAAGTAATAGAACAGGCGGCCTAGAGTTGTAAGGTCACATGTGCCCGTAATTTAATAAGATGAAATATGTAAGAATAACCTATGTACTTTTTCCATATCTCCCGGATGAAAATCGATGTCCCTCTTGATCACAACACTATCCCTATCGATGCTCAAATACAAAACATAATTATGTTTAGATACGATAATTAAGCAATTCCCTCAATTCATTATGGATACCATAATTAAAACTAACTTAAAAATAAAACCGGGTAAGAGCGAGTCGGACTCGCGTACCGAGGGTACCGTGCCATCATACAATATAATATATGATAAAGGCGGTATATATTTGTTGGAGAACCTTGACAACGCCATCTCTTGTCTGATAGCGGAACTTATGGAGATTTTTCCACTTTCGATGATGTTAAAAAACTATGCAAATTAGAGAGTTCGCTATAATTTTCCCAAAAACTTTACATACATTTCCATTAGCTATAAAAGTTTCACGGGTTTATCTCCGCAAACTTCGGAGATAAGGGTCGTTTTTTCAACCTTTCATTGATACCCCACACGACCTAGTAACTTCACAAAAATTTTGAAAACCCCCCTTCCACCCCCTTTGTCTAAAAAACTATGCAAATTAGAGAGTTCGCTATAATTTTTCTATAAATTTTAAATACACTTGTATAAGCTATAAAAGTTTCACGGGTTTATCTCTGTACACTTCGGAGAAAAAGGCCCCCCTTTACTTTTGTTTCGGGTTTTCCACCCCACTTGTCTAAAAAACTATGCAAATTAGACAGTTTGCCATAATGTTTCTTTAAACTTATAATACAGTTTTTATGCTACAAAAGTTTCACGGCTTTATCTCTGCACACTTCGGAGATAAAGGCCCCCCTTTACTTTCGTTTCGAACGGTCTTTGGGACGGTCGTTTTTCTAACATTTTTGTTAATAACTCAAAAACGATACAACTTAAAGGAAAACTAAAAACTGTTTATTAATTTGCAAATGAATACCTTTTATATGATACCCCCACACAACCTAGTAACTTAACTCAAAAATTTTGAGGGCCCCTGCAATCATAGTAAGAATAGTTTTTAGAATTTTCATATATGCTGTATTAGTAAAAAGTGTTATTTTTAACCATTTCAAATTTCAAGTCGTTAGCATCAGTAGTTCTCGAGATATCCACTTGTGACAGACAGACATACAGAGTGATTCTATAAGGGTTCCTTTTTACCATTTTGGTCCGGAACCCTAAAAGAACAGGGACCTAATTGTCAACGAATAGTGTAAGCTAACTACCAATTTGGAGATAATTACATGAATAATTCCTATAATAAAGTACTAATTCATTGTCTAATTGTGTTTCTGTTTGTAGCTATACCTCGGTATATTTAATGTTTCATGTAATCAATAAACTGTTATCTATGTATCTAATTCAAAATGTTTCGAAAATGCTGAAATAATTTAATACCCAATATCGCAAATGCGCCTTATCGCGTCCAAACCGGCGGGCAGAACCTATTACTTAATAATTATATAAGAACCTTTGTACCTTTTTCCATATCTTCCGGATGTATACCGATTTCCAGCACAACACTATCCTGACCGATGTTCACACAAACGTCACTGGGCACGCGGTCGTGTCGGCCGGCCGGCGGACTCATTGCGAATGGTCAAATCAGATCAATGACATCTCATCCGCTGATTATATATTTAAATGTTTAGGCTCTGAATAGACGAATGGACCTGCGACTTCTGCTGTACGGCTGAATGCGCATCTCCACTTTTGTTATTATTAGATGTCCTAATTGACCCGTGGGCAGTAGAATGCTGCCTCTCCTTTCTTGCCCGTAGATGCAGTAATCTCACAAGGGATACCTCCGGAAGGTGGGCAGCAGCGTGTTTCCCTGCATTAACATCCATGAGTTTACATGAGAATAATGCTGTCTTAGAGTAAATAGTTATAGTTTTTTAGATATGCTGCATCGAAATGCTGGAACAATATTCCACCACCGATACGGAACCATACAAGTTTATTTGGTTTTAGAATAAAGCTAAAAAAATGTTTACTCCATCGACAGAAAGAGCAGGAACATCTAAAACACGATATAAGTATTGTCTAAGTGACATGATTATAGCAACATGTTACCTAAAGTGTCATAATTTTTAGAAAATATCTTTAGAGAAAATGATTATATTATTAAGCTGCACAGTAAAATCAGTTTTCTCCTGTTTAAATATTTTTGTTTTTGCGCTAGAGTTTTTTGATAGACTTGGAAGTTTTACACATTATTAACACCTTTAACATTGTCAGTTTACATTTAAGTTAGTTTTAGAACCGGTCTCAAAGGCCTCAACGGAAGACCAGCGCAGGTTATCCTGTAACCTGCATATGCTGAGTTGGGACCATTTTGCAGCTTTTAGTATTTGATTTTTGTTTTAAGGCTTAAAATCCTCTTTGTGTTTTAGCTATAATGATCTCTTGTTTGTATTGCCTTTTGAAGTGTATTCTGCTATGTACTTATATGTTTCTAAGTTGCAAATAAACGTTTTTTGATTTGATTTGATTTAAATTGTCTAGTTGTCGTTAACACGTTGTATTTGTTGATATTAAAGTAATTTTTAATGATGTAGGCATTGAACAAGTTCATTTTTAAATGAGCTAAATAGTTGTTCATAGGCGATCTATTCAAAACTGAACTCCTGGTCAGAACGACACAATTAATTGTGACCTTTCACTCACTGGACTCACTATTTCACTGGACTAATGAAAACAGGTATGAAAGTACCTATGAACTAATAAAATGAGTTTCCATAATTAACACATAATTATTACACCGGGTAGGTATTTATCGCGTTATTTACCTTTATTATATTGCCCTACGTTTCGACAGGTTTGCACCATCGTCGTCCTGGGAAGAGTAAGACCGAGACACAGTTGTAGGGCAATAATAAAGGTAAATAACGCGATAAATACCCGGTTAGATTTGTATTAATAATGTGCCGTGATCGCAAAGGTTTAAAAGAGTTTCCATAATCATGCGAGTTATATGCGATCTTTCAAAACAGCACCCCTGAAATGAAATTAAATCTTATTTATTTATGTCACAAAGAAATACAAATAGAATTACATAGTTAAAACAAAAAATTAATAGACATAAATCGGTCGCCAACTCAGCGTACGCTGTGTCAGACACAGCACTGGTTTTCAGTGCCGTAAACCCCTGAACTATAGGCGCGATTGGTTCGTGTCCTGTGGCTGTAAACATTTTAATGGGTATTCGCCTTCATTAGTCGCCCGTTTGCCTCGGCCCTTATCGGTAGAGGAGGGCAAGGTCAACATCTCTCAAGAAATTCATTTATTTTTGGAGATTGCCTACGGTTTGTAACTTTCCATATAAAAGATTTCAACGCGTGTGCGTTAAGCAGAGTTTATACGAAGCCAGTAATGCTGGCGCCAATAAAAAAGACGGGCGTTCTATTCTCACCAGCGTTGGTAGCCAGCGCTGTCTTGGCTTGAAAAAATGTTTACACAAGGCAAATAACAAGCCAGCGCTGGCTGCCAGTGAGACTGGCAGCCAGCGATGGCTTCGTGTAAACAAGGTGTTACAGCTCTTTACTTTTTCTTTGCACATTAATAAATAGTTTTTAGTTTTCCTTTAAACTGTATAGTTTTTGACTTATTTACAAAAATACTGAAAAAATACCGTTACCCACTTATCTCGGAAATTGCAGAGAAAAACACCTGGACACACCACAGGAAAATTAAAACGAATTCTCTAATTAGCATAGTTTTTAAGAAATCATCGAGTTTCAAAAATCAACATAAGTTCCGCTATCAGACAAGAGATGGCGCTGTCAACGTTCTTAAACAAATATAAACAGCTTCTAACACAAATAACATTGTATGATGGCACGGAACCCTCGGTGCGCAAGTCTGACTCGCTCTTGGCTGGTTTTATTTATTTTAAATCTGTGTCTATAATGATATTGATATTTTATTTCAAAATTTTTTCTGAGTATGTTTTATTAATATAATTATATGTATAATAAAATAAATAAATAAATAAATAATGCTGGACACAGCATCATCTAGCCCCAAGCTAAGCAGAGCTTGTGTTATGGGTACTAGATGACTGATATACTTAATACATTATACTACATAGATATTTAAAATAACACCCTGAACAAATATCTGCAGATATGAAATAATATTGTAATGAATAAATAAATTTCTATGTCTATGTCTTGAATGCGTAATCTAAGCCTTAGTTATTTGTTTGACGCTTACATAGTCTTGACCTCCAAGCATGTATTTAGCAAGACGCATTTTATCACACCGGAAAACGAACTCACACATTTGATTTCCGGGCCTATTATATAAAAACGTTTAATTTAAATTTTAGGACTTATAGTTTTCGACCTGGACACCTTATGTTGGGTTTGTAAGGTAATAAGACCTAGCGAGAGATAAATAGATTTAAGAATAATGAAGGAAAGCTCAATAGCTTTCCTTCATTATTCCTTAATATATCTCACCCTTTAGCAATCTAAAGGGTGAGATATATTACATATATTCTGTTGCTCGGTAAAGGGTTCCTGAATCTCCTTCCACTTCCCACGATATCCTGTTTTTAACCGACTTCAAAAAGAAGGAGGTTAGGTTAGGTTAATTCGACTATAAGTTTTTTTTTGTATGATTGTTACGCGATTACTTTGCCAATTTTAAATGGATTTTGAACAAAATTCGGTTCTGATGATGGGATCCATGAGGAATTAAGTAATTGTAATAGTAGGAACTGGAGTTCCGCAAGGCATAGTTCCATGTCCTAAATTTAACCTTGCGGTTGGGTTTTTTGTTTCACCTTATGTATAATGTTTGCTTTTTCAAAGAAATGAATAACCTTATCAAACATTTTACGGTTCCGGTGGGATTCGTCCCACGTTCGTCAAATCGATACTTGCCGGAAGTGCTTTTAACCGCTAAGCTACAGAACCCATGTCTGGACCCGCTGAAATTCTTGACAAGGTGATATCGGTTTGAGCAACCGATTAGAGCGCCATCTACAGGTAATTACTAGAGTTCTCCTGTTCATTGTCTGAAGTTGCATTCAGTAGCAATGATTACATTCATTTCTTTGAAAATGTTCCACCTAAGTGTGGTTAAACACTATAAAAATAACAAAAAACTATATTGTTTACTTGTTTTTACATGCAGTTCTGATGATGGACTCCATGATAAATCGAGGGAAATACTCAAATATAAAAGGCGGTAACAATTTTTGCATGTAAAACACCAAGATCTGATGATGGGGTATGATCCAAGATAAATCGAGGAAAATACTCAAATAGGCGAACATAATACTTACGTGTACTTGTTTAATGTAATTACTTAATTTTATTTGGAAATCAATAATGTGCTACCCAAATGTTTGCCATTATTTATACATTGTGTACTGCCTATCTACTATGTATAGTAGGGGAGATGTATGTAATGGGAGTCAGTTGGCAATGGTGGTCACCCCAATATCTCGAAAAATTTACGCTAGATGGCGGTTTTAAGGATTTTATACGCTAGCTGTATGTCGTTTCGCAACGCATTCGACAGCTCATTCAGTCCGCGCCACGCGCTTGTGAGTGAGAAATGTTGGAAGTTTCTGCACCCAGCTGATCTAATTTTACGAGTGTATAAATCTGAAGGTAAGAAAATACTGAGTATTCCTTTTTGTGCTTATTATATGTAATAACTAACGTATTTAGCATAGTGTTTTCGAAATCATTTTACCAATATTTCTTTTACTTTTTTGTTAGGGAAGGTTTTTTCTCGTTTTCATCAATGTAGGTAATCGGAGTCAGGTGACCCCTAAAACCAGCAGTGACCCTCATTGTCAACATTTCGTATCTTCAATTAAATAATCTTTTTATTGGTTTGTAGACTGCGAAGTGTCGTCCTAGGAAAACAAATAAGGCTAACTGGAAAAGCTGAAAAAGGCCATGGAACTCATCGATGAAGAAGGTTATTCAATGAGAAATACCGCGAAAACAATGAACATCCCATTTTCAACTCTTCAGAAGAGGTACGCAAAAAAAATTGATAAAGAACCTCGTCTTGGACGCACTACTACCTTCACGCCTGAAGTAGAAAAAGAAATTGCAGAGACCATCAAAAAATGGCCAATATGTTCTACGGGTGGCTATGTTCTGAGTAGCAGTGGCTACTCAGGTATGAAAGGCGGCATTTGAATATGCTGAAGCCCTGCAGCTAAAACATACCTTCAACAAGTTTTCAAGAATGGCTGCTCGTGTTTGGTCTCACTCAGATTGCACTGGATGAGAACACGGCCTCCAATTATGTCTGTGATTTGCGCTGACCACCATTGTCAACAAGGTGACTACCATTGCCAACCGATGATGACAATAGTGGTCAAACATGTTTTTTTTTTTAAATTGATTATGTGCCTAAAGTAACAAACCCATGTGATTTTAGTTGATCTCAATGAATAGCCAAATAATTAAAGTTTCTACATCGGGCTAAGTAATAAATATATAACTAATAGTTTTGGTTTTATTTCAATTCCCGCTTAGGTGACCCCCATTTGCAACACCACCCCTAATTAAGTTAAGTTAAGACGAATGTATGTGCCAAGGCAAACCTCGTACGGGTTTTATGGGACTGATTTTAATAACTATGTATTTAAGTTTTTGAGTCTAAATAAAAAAAATAGCGGTATGAGTATTTTCAACAACAAGTCAAGGACATTTGAGATTTAATTTCCAGTCGGTTTTTTTAATAAAGAATTATGGTAACATTTATGAATCAGGGGTCAGTTTTTAAGAAACCATGCCATTTAAAACTAATTCATGATCGTCTTACGTTCCAAAATTAAAAAAAAAAAACTAATTGCTGTATCTTATTTTATAAAAATAGGATTTGGGAGCCTCCATTTAAGCAAAACCTTCATTAAAGCTTGTGTTTGGGGACTCCGCTCTTGGCAGACATAAACAGTAACAACTATAATATGCTTATGTAACAACAAAATAGTAACTAATTATTTAAATTGTTTTGTGTTAAAGTACCCGCGGCTTAGTTAGCTTCAGACGTATTGACCTGTTCTTTCCTCTGAATAATAGCTGACTAAGCTGAGAGGATGGTATAGGTGCTGGGCAAGCCTAATCCATCTTACAATGTCCCAGGCACTGCAGCGTCCCGTACAGCATGATAACCAGTTGCTGACGCTGTATAAATCATCTATAATAGATGCAAAGGCCTTACTTTGTGTGTTAAAATGTATTTTTGAACCCATGAAACACTTCGAGTTTATATTAACTAAATAAAATCATGTAACCATGACATGCACTTAGGTCTTTTGTGTTTTATCCACTCATGCCAACCCGGAATGGTTTGAGGACATTATTGTGTTAGTTCTTTGAACCTAACCCTGGCTTAAGGGTAGGCTATTCCGGCGCAGTAGGCTTTAAACCTTACTTCTCTCCCAGATAACAATATTACTCTACCGAGCTCTCTACCCGCGCTGGCGCAGCCTACTTATTTTCTATAAGTCTTTGTTTTACAAAATTAAAAAATAGGTTTTTAGAAAATATTCTTCTCAATCGTTTCCTATTTTCTGACATGTTTTTTGAGAGTAAATCGTTGATACACTTGAAGTGAAAACACCAAAACGATCCCTTCTTCGTAATTTTTTATCATCAGGTGAAGTGAAAAATATCGTGTTTTGAACTGTAGAAAAATCAAATATTTTTTATACAACTACAACATCCACACACTCGTATATTTTAGGGTATGATGATCGTAAATGAATCGATAATTGTCGATTTACAATAATCTAAACCTCAAATTATACCATAAAACTGAACTGGCTTTCAAATCTATTAAGGATCATTTATACAGCGTCAGCAACTGATATTTATGCTGTACGGGATGCTGCAGTGCCTGGGACATTGTTAGGTGAATTAGGCTTGCCCAGCACCTATACCATCCTCTCAGCTTAGTCAACTATATTCAGAAGATATAAGATAGATAGGCCTTTGCCCTGCAGTGGGATAATAACGGCTGAAAAATAAATAAAAATAAATAAATAAGATATGTAGCTAGAACATTCGTTATTGTACAAAGTACTGTACATAGGCGAACTTAATTCTAAGTAGCATTCTCTTGCAGCTAACCTGTGCGTAATGTAGATTAGTGTGTACAAAAGTGTCGGAAAGTAGTGATTACAAACTTTCCGACACATACTTATAACGTAGGTAGTAAAACATAAAACAAATATACATAAATATACATCATATGCATAAAAACTTAAATATATATATTTTTAAAACTACATATATAAAATAAAAATACTTAATATATGTAAGATTTCTTGGAGATTATTATAATTAATGATTGTAGAATTCTTTCATGAGATTAAGGTAGTGGTTGTACACTATAGATTTAAATACTTCAACCGACGAGGCCCTATGATACTGATGTGGGATACTGTTCCAGAGCATTAACTGAGGAGGCGAATGACCTATAATCTCGTGTTTATAGGTGTGCATAGGTTATTAGTTACCATAAAACAATCAAAGCTAATGACTCTTTGCTTTGCAAAGATCATTAGGCAGTGCGACCAGACATCGACTAACACAATTAATATTGCAATTAGAAACAACACACCATAAATATTACCCATAACACAAGCTCTGCTTAGCTTGGGGCTAGATGATGCTGTGTGATTTGTCCAGCATTATTTATTTATTATTTATTTATTTAATTATGGTAGAAAATTAATATGCTACATTATCAGATTCAGATTTATTTATTGCATTCATATAAATTATTATTATAGTTATCCCTGAGTAACATAGGGTATATTTTATCCCCGTGTTCCCACGCGAACCGGAGCTACGCGGGTGAAATGCGGAGTGCGGCTAGTATATTATAAACCTGAAGAGTTTATTTATTTATTTGTTTGCTATCTTGCGATAGGTTAGCAACAGGCGTAAATCTCGTGATCATCGCTATACGTGTATTCCTGAACGTCAATTCCCGAATAAACTTTGTGACGAATAATACAACAACACCTATTAAATAAATCGAAATTGACGTTTGATAGCGATGCTCGACGAGATTTGCACCTGTTGCAAACCTGTCGCTAGATACGTAATCAGCCTGCACGCAATTTCTCTGCAGTGGTACGAACATATGTCCCGCGGTAGGAACTGAATCTTCCAGCACTTTACACAATGCGCTACGGAAGTCGTTGCTATTGTTATAATAAGCACGCAATAAATGAAATCGCTCTACAGTCTGATATTATCGCCAAGGATACATCTACACAAGGAAATATATACTTAGATAAGTAAGTACTAATGATGATACAGTTGTTTCTTGTTAGTGCTGACTAAGCCGAGAAAATAGTCTATGTACTGATGACTTTTGTTCCTTCTAAATTTTCAGTTATAAAAAAAATAATGCTGGACAATTCACACAGCATCATGTAGCCCCAAGCTAAGAGCTCGTGTTATGGGTACTAGATGTATGATATACTAAACATTATACTTCAAAGATAGATATTTTTTTATTAAATATAGAAAAACATCCAGAACACCCGGAACAAATATCTGCAGATCGTACAGACATTTGTTCCGAGGCGGAAATTGAAACCGCACCTCATGCATGGCTTCGGATCTTCGCTCGCTGCGCCACAGAGGTCGTCATATAGATTTAGTGCTAAGAATACTTGTCCAAAAACTATTGGACAAGTATTCTTAACACCCGCTATAAAAGAGGGGTGTCATAAGTTTGCTCTATGTGTATTCATAACTATTTTGTTGTTTTGGACGCCTTTCCTCTAATCATGATAGTAGTGGCGCAATTTGTCACTTTGTAATGAGGAAAATACTTCCAACCTTGACACCTGCCTGCACACTCCCTCATGTATCTACAAGTGGGAGCCGTGGGATGCCGGCAGAAGAATGTTACCCCTCCTCTCATGCCCGTGGATGCAGTAAGAGCCTGCTAAGGGATACCTCCGGAAAATGGGCAGCAGCGTCTTTCCGTGAATCAACATCCCATACTGCGCTCGCGAACCCGCTTGCCAAGCGTGGCAGCTACCCCTCATGGAGATCCATGGGGGAGGCATGTGTTCAGTAGTGGACGTTTTATGGCTGAAATGATGTATCTACAAGTAGGTCGCAATCTGCGAATCGTGAGCGGTTGTGTCATACTCACCACGCTTGGCAGGCGGGTTGGCGAGCGCAGTACTAAGAACGCTGCCGCCCATCTTTCGGAGGTATCCCTTGACAGATTCGGACTGTTTAATATCATACTTACATAATAATGGACTAGGTTTAAGGTCACCATAAACATGTGTTCTTTCTTTTTTCTTTACAAATTGGAAAAATGCTGTTTCTTTACTTTCAAATTGAACTAAGTGGTAGGTTTAGAACATACTTTTCTATAAATGTCAATAAAACCCCGAACAGGTAGTTAGTAAATTCAGACTAGTTGAATATTAAAAGGTTAAGTGTGGGGTTTACATGGCCTTGTCACACACTAGAAATAAGTTTATTAGTAGTTGGAATAGGGCTAAAAATACAAAATTATGACAATGTTAAAATTAAATATCAAACTACATATATTCTTTAGGTTATTTCTGAGAAGACGGCCGTAAAATACATATGTTAACCATTTTAGAATTAAGAGGGGCCAATCCAACTTACTTTTCATACACCGCTCGTACGTGGGTGTGGCGTCGTAATATATATTTCTTTGAAACTTTTGATCTAATAGGTATCTTGTGCACTATATCTAGGTTTCTATCCAAACAAAAAATCAATCATTTGGAGAAACAAATTTTATACTGAATTTGTTTTTCTAAATTTTGATTTTTTCTCTTAAAGAATCATATATTTTTATCTTTTTAATAAACACACTCAGAACACACCCAAACACCGCATAGTATTCTGCAGACTTAGGTATTTTCAGATTGACATTACCTAGTAACCTCACAGGCTATAAAAGTGTCGTTTGCGTTTGAACTCACGCTTTTTAGGGTTTCGTAACTCGAAAAGAAAAAACGGAACCCATATAGGATCACTTTGTTGTCCGTCCGTCTGTCTGTCAAGACCCTTTTTCTCAGGAACGCGTAGAGGTATCAAGCTGGAATTTATATCAAATACTCAAGTCTACTGTCCCTTGAAGCTGTGAAAAAATCAAACTTCTAAGCCAACGCAATCAAAAGATACAGCCGTTTATGCCGCAAATTTCCGCAAATGTTCGACACTCGCAAGGGAATCAAAACCTACAGGATACTTCCCGTGAACTTAGAATCTTGAAATTTGGTACAAAGCAACGTCTTATAGCACAGATAAAGGAAAAATTGAGAAAACTGTAAACTATTAGTTACATCATACAATAAAAGTATTTTTAATAATTTTAAACTTACTAAGTACCCCTTTCCTCATGAACGCGTAGAGATATTAAATTGAAATTCATATCAAATACTCAGGTCTTATATACGATCTTACAGGTTTGTACGGAACCCTCGGTGCGCGAGGCCGACTCGCATTTGGCTGGTTTTTTTTGTGCGATCATAGATAAAATGCTGTGGGGTGCCGTCAGTAGAATCTTACCCCTCCTCCGTGGACGCAGTAAGAGCCTGCTAATGGATACCTCCGGAAGATTGGCAGCAGCGTTACCGTGTATCAACCTCCCGTACTGCGCTCGCCAACCCACCTGCAAAGCGTGGTGAGTATGGCAACAACCCCTCATGGAGATCCAGAGTTTTTCACAGTTTTGTAGGCTGTATATATCTGTTAGGCTGTTAGGATAACATCGGAAATACGCTATGGTAGGCATGTTCCCTTAACTTGGTTAATACTTAATGTGCTAGCGATTGATGAATTATTAAATCCACATAATTATATTTTAATTCATATTCGTACAGGTTCCATGCGTTTTGATTTTTTAAATTTAATAATGTTAATTTAAACAGACTGGCTACTGACCCTTACATATCAGGACATGGAAAACCTACAGGAGATAGTTTCGTAATAGTGCACGTAAGTAACTCCACCTACATCCTACACACACTTACACATTAAAATTGATAACAACATTTGCAACACAGATTACATTATATTTATTAGTCCACATCATTTATTTGTATACTCATAAAAATACATTTTTTACTATAAATAAAGAAATATAAAAACAAATACTTAACAGTAAAAAATATATCAAAACGGTGAATCACCGACCGCGAAGCAAGGCTCAAGCGGTCGGTGACTATAATAGGGCTGCAGGGAGAGGAATCCCCTTACTATACGTGCCGAGTCCAGGAGTACTGCCTTTTGGATCTGGCTCTTGATCCAACTGCCTAGCGAAAGTCTCTCGGAAAACGGAAACGACTATCGGAACAATAGTCGCTGAGTCAACATCCCACATGGTGACAATCTCGTGGGCTAAATCAAGATATTTGCCGAGCTTATCTTTCTTTTATTATTATTATTATTTAGCCTCCACTGTCCCACTGCAGGGCCTCTCTTCCCTTCTTCCGCTCTTCACGACTTAACGCTGTGACAGGCCACGTGCCATAGATTACATTATAGTTTTTGTAAAATATAAGTTATATATTATTTAGCATTTGCCCAGCAGTGGGATTATGATGGCTACTAATAAATATATGGTTCCGGATCAAAATGGTAAAAAGGAACACTTAAGGCATCACTTTGTCTGTCTGTCTGTCACAAATGGATATTTTATCGAGAACTACTGATGCTATCGACTTGAAATTTGAAATGGTAAAAAAAAACTTTTTTACTAATATAGCATATAAGAAAATATTCTTATTATGATTGCAGGGGGCGGATTGGGATCTCAAAATTGCAAACAATACAACGCATGCGAAGCGGCGGGCAGAAGCTAGTTATTATTATAAATTGCAAATACCTCCCTTCCACTTATCCCTGTTTTGAGTTTTCAAAACCATATCACAAAAAAATATTTTGAAAACTCTCCTCTTAATATTTGAAAATGAAAAATGAAAAATATATTTATTGCTACTTCATCGACATATTGCTTACATCTAATATTGACACATTTATTTGACAAAGTAGAGAGGTTCTACAGAATAAAACATTATCAATGATTCCCACACTAGGCAGTGCCTGTATCGTGGGAATCAAATCGAGCTTCCCAGATCGATTAACATTTTTGACTCATTCCTCGAATTACTACACAATTAAAATTACACAATTAACAATTAAATTACAAAATAATAATACAAATAAAATAATACAATTAGAATTTATAAAACATGTCACACAACAATTTGGAATGCTTAGGTACATAAAACATTTACTCACCATTTCCATTCATGGCGGGGCTGTGCACTTTCGCGGGCACCTCGTCCACGATGCTGATTATATTATCGATATCACTCTCGATATCTATAACGTGCACATCACTATTGGGCGCGTGCTGGCCGACCGGCGATGACATTTCAACTGCGCTGTAGTTACTACAGTGGCCCGCGTGCGCTGCTGTGGACGCCCTAGGTACTAAGCATTTAACACGACCTAAGGTCATAAGTATTTGGTAAATACATATGATTAAGGTTGTCCAAAAAATGTCTAATGTCTACATACAATATAAGTGTATATCCTAATATATATAATTCTTCTGTACGTTTGTTTGCCACCTAACTACTACTAAACGGTATTATCCTAATATGCGGTCTTTATCCTAATCATCATTTCAGCCATAAAACGTTCACTGATGAACACAGGCCTCCCTCATGGATCTCCATGAGGGGTAGTTGCCATTCTCACCACGCTTGGCAGGCGGGTTGGTGAGCGCAGTATGGGATGTTGATACACGGATAGACGCTGCTGCCCATCTTCCGGAGGTATCCCTTAGCAGGCTCTTACTTCATCCATGGGCATGAGAGGAGGGGTATCATTCTACTGCCGGCACCCCACGGCTTTATCCTAATATGTTTATACAATTATTATGTACGTGTGTTTGTCACCTAAACGGCTGGACCGATTTAGATGAAATTTTGTGTGTATATTTCAATCGGTTCTTGGATTGTTTGAAAACACAATTGCACAGACAGTAGGTGACGTTCCTGTCGATAATTCACCAAATCAGCGGGCAGGACGACGCCTGCCGGGTCCGCTTGTTGTATTATATGTTCGTAGCACATAGCTCTTTGTATTTATCTATGTAGGTCTACCTATATATATATTTATTTATTTATTTATTTAGGAAAACAAACAGTACAATTTTAACAAAAACTATAAAGGTAATTAAGACTAAAGACCAATAATATGTTTTCGCATATAGAAAAGATTATATTATTATTATTATTTTATTGTAGGTACAGTCCACCTTCTGCCCCTATTACTTCCATATATCTCTCCATACAAAGGTTGTATCGCTTTTAAGTCACAAGACCAGTTGTAGTAATGCAAGTATTTTTAATTTTTAAGTGCAATAAAGTATTTACTTTTGTATTGTAATCGTATTTTAAGGTCAATGCTAATCAAAACACTGAGATGCTGAAGATAATAGTAGGAAGTGTAGGTAATTTATACCTTAAACTTGAAAGGCACTTTAAGTTATCGAATGCATAATTTGCATTAATGACTTATCACCTCATGACTTAATATCTCTAATTGCTATTGTTTTTATTAACCCCGACCAAAAAAGAGGGGTGTTATATGTTTGACTGCTATGTGTGTGTGTCTGTATGTCTATGTGTCTGTGTGTTTGTCTGTGGCACCGCTCTTAAACGAGTGGACAAATTTGCATGCATTTTTTTAAGTATAAAAGCATGTTTTTCGGCCGTGGTTCTTAAACATGTTTTATCAAAATCGGTTGAGAAGGTTACTAGATATGGGGATGAAAGAATTGAAAGTATGAATAATCAAATATTTCCAAATATACCCAAGTTTGGTATCAAATGAAAGGAAATGATGTGTAGAATGCAAAACTGAAAGTTATATAGAAATCGGTCGCGCCATTCATGAGATTATGAGTTGAAAGTAGGGGTGAACAATCGAATGTTTTCAAATTTATCCGTGTGAAAAGTGTGTATCGAATGAAAGGGTATGATGTGTAGATTGCAAAACTGAGGAAATACATTACAAAAAAAATTAGGTAACCTCTGAGACTAGGTAACGTGTCGGGAGTTACTTAAAATTTAAAATTTTATATACTTCTTTATAATTTGAAGTCGGAATTATTAAAAAAAATAATAATAATATTTTTTTTTTTAATAATAACGACTTCAAATTATAAAAAAGTTTATATTTGAAGTCGGAATTATGAAAGAAAAAAATAATAATACATTATTTTTTTTTAATAATTCCGACTTCAAATTATAACAAAGTTTATAAAATTTAAAATTTTAAGTAACCCCCGACACGTTACCTATTATTTTTATAGATTGCAACGCTTAATTATTTTTATAAATGAAAAAGACATGAAAGATAATCTATAATTTATGAATTATAGTTTGTTGTTGGTAAACAACAGTTTACATAAATGCGATTTAAATTGGCTTTTAGATACACTATTCGATGGACGACCTCCGTAGTGCAGCGGGCGAAGGTCCGCCTTCGAAGCAAGAAGTTGCCGGTTCCGACTCGAGACAAATATCTGTACGATCTGCGGATATTTTGGTCTGGGTGTTTTTCTATATATAATGAAAAATATATATCTGTGTTGTATAATGCATTAGATATGTCAGTCATATAGTACCCATAACACAAGCTCTGCTTAGTTTGGGGCATTATTTATTTATTTATATTCAAATATTATTTCCGTTTATTTATCCATTTATATTTTTGTGAAAAGATGATATTTTTTCTTAAAATTTTGTACACAGCGTTCAGTCTAATCCCAAAATGTAGAAACTTACTTATATTTTAAAGTATAAAGGAAAAAAGCCCTTTGCCATGGATGCCACAAAAAAGGTTGAAAAACTGCCTTTTATAAAAGTAAATTATTTTGCAATAAAATGCATCGTGGTTTTGTTTAGTTAATAATATTCTGGTGATAATTATAACTTTATTTTGATTTTGTGTAAAACGGTGTACCTAAAGGAACTAACTGTGCGTTTATTTAAAACCCAAACACCTTGGAACAAAATATTAAAAAGCAACGACTTTTAAAAGTCAGTAATAAATGCAGATCAAATAATATACCAATTTAGTTCAAGTGCAACAACTTTGAGCCACAGAATACGTAAATAGTATAACTACAATGACCATAGTGTATATATTGTAAAGTAGAATAAAAAACAAACAATGGAGTTGTTATGGCATGGAGTTATAAGGCAGAAGAGCTGTGGACGAAAATCGCAACTGACTGGGTCCCAGACAGACGAACCGGCTACATAGAAGCCCCAGACGCAGATGGCGAGATAAGCTTAGTTCTCATAACAAAGTAGTTAATTATAAGATTATCTTAATCAGTTTTTTGTTGCTTGTGAGAGTGGGAGGAGGGATGGAGGCTTTTGCCCTGCAGTAGGACACTTATATACTTTAGCCTTTAGCCTTTCATTCAGGTACATTTTTGAAATGTATGTAAATATTTCTAATAGAATTTGATAAACTTCCAAACTAGGCTTGTGTCATCCATAGACCTAAGCTTATCTTAGGCATTTACAGTAAAGTATACCTAACTATAAACGCGACTGTACAACTAAGGTAAGGATACACTAAGCCTAAGTGGTGTCCTTACCATCTAGGTCTATACAATGTACCTATCCAGGTATAGGTGCTGGGCAAGCCTAATCTATCTATTTATTTATTTAACTTTACTTAAAATTGTAATTAAACTAATAACATTAAATAAACAAATACACAACTTAATTCTAGCCGTAGACTAAATTAATTCAAGCCGTGGGGTGTCGGCAGTAGAATGTTACCCCTCCTCCCCTACCCGTGGATGCAGTAACAGCCTGCTAAGGGACACCTCCGGAAGATGGGCAGCAGCGTCTTTCCGTATATCAACATCCCGTACTGCGCTCACCAACCCGCCTGCCAAGCGTGGTGAGTATGGCAACTGCCCCTCATGGAGATCTATGAGGGAGGGATCCACGGGCAAGAAAGGGTAACATTCAGTTCTAAGCGATAAGACCGCCCATTGTACCAGTTTTAGTAATATAAGTATTTTTCTGTACTTTTTTAAGGTGTGCAATAAAGTATTTTGTAAAATAGATGCAAAAGCATAAAGTAATATCCTTTACTATGAACGCGACTGTACTACGAAAACCATTGATAGAGTTCAAGTATTTAAAATTTAGTTCCCCAGATATTTTTAGTAGGTGACTCGGCGCTCCTTCATGTAGTTATTTAGAAAAAAACGTTATAATTTATCCGTACAATCATTTCTTCAAATGCCAAGGTCTAAATGTTTTGTAGAGGACTGGCATACTTTTGACTTGGAACAGGTTTTAAGCACATTACAGATTTTTATTTTCATTTTGGGAAAATAAAAACCTGTATTATGTTTAACGTTCTATGCAACCAATTGGTAAACCTTAAGTATATTATTAATCCATCGCTGTGATCCAACTAATCTGCTATACAGGCTATACAATAGTAGTCAGTTCTAGTGTAGGAAACAGAGGTATTTTTATTAATATTTATATTAATAAAAATACCTCCAAATACAGGGTTCCGTAACTAAAGGGTAAAAACGGGACCCGTGTATATAATATGCCCATGGATGCAGTAAGAGCCTGCTAAGGGATACCTCCGGAAGATGGGCAGCAGCGTCTTTCCGTGTATTAACATCCCGTACTGCGCACGCCAACCCGCCTGCCAAGCGTGGTGAGTATGGTAACTACCCCTCATTGAAATCCATGAGGTAGATCTGTGTTCAGTAGTGGACGTTTTACGGCTGAAATGATTATGATGAGGAAATGGTTTACTGCTTATTTTAAAACATAAAAATACAAATTTAACAACTTATAGAAACTGACTGAATATCAACAATCGGCGGTTTTATCGCTAAAGATCTCTACCAGACAACCATGAATGGATTGGATTGTTTGTTACGACATGGGATCTATGTTTCGATCTGTCATCTAGTACCCATAATACAAGCTCTGCTTAGCTTGGGGCTAGATGTTGCTGTGTGAATTGTCCAGCATTATTTATTTATTTATGTTTATAAGTAAAAGGACTGATATGCAATATTTACGGTATATTTATATTTAGTTATTTATTTATTATTATTATTTATTTTGTTTATTTTTTATTTTTATTTATTTTATATTTTTGTTTACCATGATTCGATTCTTTTCGTATTTCACCATGATCAGTTTATGGCGTGTGGAACTGAGCCGAAATATCGAGAAACTCAAAAATAATCAAATCAAGTGGTATGTATCCCGTATATGTTGCATATAGTGTTCACAACCCAGATAGTTTCAGAAACTCTACCATGAGTTTTCACAATCTATGCTCGCTAGCGACTGTAGTTAAAATATGTATGAAAACTTGTACAGCGCCTCTATCGGATATTTTGGTACGTATATAATATATATATATATATAATACGCAGTAAACTATTTACTACAGCGATTGTAGGTTAGGCTTCATTTGCCTCATTAGAATTTGGTACCATGGGTATTATATTATCTGTGCCATGGTACATTTTATTTTTATTTATTCAGGACAACAAACAATTACACTCAAGTATTACTAAACACAGAAATAGTACATAAGTAGTAGTTATACATATAAGCGCAATCAACCCTTTGTCCACGGGTGAGTATGTAAACAAACATGGGCAAATACGGTGTGAAACTGTGAACTTATACTGTATCTCGTATAACGCTGCCAAAAACAATAACAAAGGTGATACCAGTAAAAAAAGATCCTCCTTTGTAGAAGGTTACTTCGTCGTAGCTACGTTTTGCCATAAAAAAATCTAGGATTTTTTATTTTAGCCGAAACTTATCAAACTGGTCACTTTTTGGGGAAAGCTATCAAGGTGCATTGGTACTGCACATTGGGACCATTGGGTAAAAATGTCATTCGTTTCCCGTGCCTCGTCCGTTCTGGAATCGAATGTTCTTTTTCTCGCCCCGCCGCCGCCGTCGCCGTTGTTGTTTTTGCTGTTCTGTTTATTTGTTGAAGTTGTTTGTTACTCGTTAAAGTTATCTTGTTGTGTTTGTGTTGTTGTTATTATCTGGCCGAGTTTTTTTTGTTTTGAAAAGGAGCCTCAGCCCGCGGCTGCGCTCCTGGAGCCGATAGCTGGTCCATTGAGAACAATAATGAAACTACTACTACACTGTCACCACCCAAAAAGCGGCCGGTAAAAGCTCTGAGTTCAACAGAGAAACTGATGATAATGAATGTGTACAAGCACACGTACAAGAACTAGCCCAAAAGCGAATATTGGTCACTCTTAGCCTGTGTTGAGAACAAAACAGCCGAGCTCCTGGGAATATCTCAAAGAACAGTAAGAGTTGTTGTAAAAGAACACAAATCAACAGGAAGACTTGCTTCGCCCAAGAAAAAAGGTCGCAAAACAAATTACAAACAAATTACGCCTTTGTCGGACTAGGATTTTAGTAATCTAGCAGTGAAAACATAATGTGACTACTTCATTTATAAAAAATTGCAACTATTTTGTTTGATTTATTAGGCTCCGAGGCTCTTGTTGATAGGTACAAACATAGCATAGTGTAGGGTGGAACTACACTTGTAGTGATCCATGAAAAAAAAGGTTATGCTCCACTGTCTTCTCAGTTTGTCAGTGACATCAAGTGACATTACTTTGTTTACATTATTGGCAGCGTTTGAAAAAACGGACTATAGGTTGGTATACAAACTAAATAATACAAGAATAACAAGTGATGTACATGAGTTACAAATTTGACAGATGTCATAGTAACGTACTATTGCTATTGTAGTAACGGCAGGCGACTTAGAAGTTACAAAAGATATTAATGTGTTTAAGACCTTTTAGAAGCATGTTTCCAGCATTAGGAAAAGTCCAATTATTTGCGGTACCACAGGGGAAGTGTTACAAGCGTGACGTATTCTACGCCTATGTGCACTTAGTCGTACGTGATCCGCAAAAATACCATTAGTTATCATCATCATCATCATCTCAGCCTTAGGACGTCCACTGCTTGACATAGGCCTCCTTTATGGATCTCCACGTACTGACTATGCAGGTTATCAGGCGCGTTGTCAGGCACAATGCGGAAACATGGAATGACGCAGCTATCCATCATCCACGGGCAAGAAAGGGTAACATTCTACTGCTGGCACCCTACGGCAGCTAATGTACGTCATGGGCAGAGAATGAATGAATGAATGAAAGAGTAGTAAGTCATTCTTAAGTTAAACAAAAAAACTGACTTAATAACTCTGATGATGGGTGACATGTTCATTATTGAACGAACCCTTTATATAAAATAATAAAAAAAACTGATGATGATGCCATCATCATCATATACCCATGTATATGATAAGTGGATTGGTATCTTAAATGTCTTTCGATATCACCACTCTTGATTTTTTTTTAAATGAAGAGTTTCAATGATCATCTAGCCACAAGAGCCCGTAATATGGGTAGACCAGACGATTGATAGAATATTTTAATACAAAGTTAAAATACCCAGACTCAAGATAAATAACCTCAAACAAAACAACTTATGACAATGAGGGCTAAGTGTATTCTGTTTTCTGTGGAGCCTAGTTTAGTTACCTGTCCTAAAAAATAGTTATATATTTCATGACACTTTTGGATTAAAGAGGGAAGGAAGAGACGCTCGAAACAAAGTTTGTATGTTTAATATTGTTGTTTGTTTAATAACCCTAAATCTAAAAATTGTCGTTTTTGAGTACCTACCTAATCAACAAAATCCGGAAAATGAAGTAAAGTAAAAGTATCTTTATTGCTATAGTACTTGTATAACAAGGTGTTACATATTTTATAAAAAAGTCTCAATGTACTCTACCATGATTGGCATGCAACGTCTTGTTACAAACAAATGATTAACATATAAAAATAAAAAATGTTGATTTAAATAATAAAATTAATATGTCACCATAAAATTCATTCATAAAGTAAAAACAAATGTCTGTTGATTCAAGTCAAATAATTACATAATGAACATCGAATAATATAATTACCTACTGTATTTTTTTTATCTTTCATAAAGTCATTTAAATTATAATAACATTTATTGAATAGTATGGTTTTTAACTTTCTTTGAAACATAAAAACTGGCATTTCTCTTAAGTCTCTTGGTAGTTGATTATAAACAAAAGAAGAAAAAAGTTTTTCCCTTACTTGGACGAAAGTAACCCAATTCAATATTTTTTTTAGCATTTTCTCGTAGCGTCCATGCAAAATTACAGATTTCTAAAACTAATAGTCTCTTCGTAAAGCCGAAGACAGACTCACAAAGCGAAACTATAAAGGTTCTTTGTGGTACTATGGTACCCTAAATATGATGTCACTAGCGGAAGGTACTCCATAACTAGCGGATTCCTGCCTCCATGTTTACGGATACGTTTCAATTACGACACAGATACTCGTAATACCTTGTTACTATTAGCTGCGTAACAAGAAGTTTTCCTTTCCT
This sequence comes from Pasiphila rectangulata, assembly GCA_963082625.1. Classification (NCBI taxonomy): domain Eukaryota; kingdom Metazoa; phylum Arthropoda; class Insecta; order Lepidoptera; family Geometridae; genus Pasiphila; species Pasiphila rectangulata. The sequence continues at coordinate 16,672,747 of OY720252.1, read as the reverse complement.
GCAAGCGACTGTAGTTAAAAAATGTAGGAAAACTTGTAGAGCGGATAGTGATAGTTTAGTACTAAAATACGCAGTAAACTATACTACAACGACTGTTGTTTGCGCTTCATTTGTTAAGAATTTGGTACCATAAGTTACAAAACCGACAGATGTCATAGTAACGTACTATTAATACTGAAGTAACGGCAGGCGATCTAATAAAAAATGTAGGAAAACTTGTAGAGCGGATAGTGATAGTTTAGTACTAAAATACGCAGTAAACTATACTACAACGACTGTTGTATGCGCTTCATTTGTTTAGAATTTGGTACCATGAGTTACAAAACCGACTGATGTTATAGTAACGTATTAATACTGAAGTAACGGCAGGCGATATAACTAGTGACAAATCATGGTAGAAACGCTGTACTTTACTACGCTACCGTCGCGATTTTAGGTATTTGACGACCTCTGTGGCGCAGCGGGCGAATGTCCGCCTGCGACGCAAGAGATTGCGGGAATTCCCGCCTCGGGACAGATGTCTGAACGATCTGCTCTGCAGATTAGTTCAGGATGTTCTGGATGTATTTCTATATACATATGATAAAAGATATCTCAGTATATACATATATGTAGTATAATGAGAATATAAGGCAGAATGTTATTGGACTGTGTTCTAGGGTTCCGTACCTCAAAAGGACAAAACGGAACCCTTACAGGATCACTTTGTTGTCCGTCTGTCTGCGGTCTGTCTAGTCTAGACCTTTTATCTCGAGAATGTGAGGTACCGAGTTGAAATTAAAACCATATAATTAAATCTACAGCCTCTTTAAGCCGTAAAAATAATAATATTCTAATTTACTTGAAAAAAAGATACAACCGTTTATGCCGCAAAAAAGCATGTTTCGACATTCTCAAAGAAATCAAAATTCATAGTTCCCGTAGACCTAGAACTATGAAATTTGGCAAGGTATCGTCTTATACTGTAGATACAGGGAAAATCCAAAAACTGTACATTTAATGGAATCTTAAAAAACCGTCTTTAAAAAAGTACGAAATCAATCAAAGCAACCCTACGTGCGGTCATAAACTGGATCCGAATCTTTTTGTGCGTTTTTAAAAATTTTACTCATCATCATCATTTCAGCCGTAAAACGTCCACTACTGAACTAAGGCCTCCCTCATGGATCTCCATGAGGGGTAGTTGCCATACTCACCACGCTTGGCAGGCGGGTTGGTGAGCGCAGTACGGGATGTTGATATACGGAAAGACGGCGGGGTAAAATTCTACTGCCGGCACCCCACGGTTACGACTAAACTTTTACTAATACTTAATAATTATGTTCCTACATACCTATGGAACCCTCGGTGTGCGAGTCCAGCTTGCACTTATCCGGTTTTTATTTAACTATAAGACATGTACATACATTCCTGAGAATAAATACTATGACTATGATTATATGGCTATACGCCTGGTATAGTCACATAATCATAGATTTTCTCCAATAGATTTTGTTAATCTACATGAAGAACTAACAATTTAAATTAAGTCAACTAGTCTATTGAAATAATTTATAACAGGTCCAGATCCGCAGCGTGATACAGTCAATCGTCAATTTTTTGCTTGTATATACTGCAAAATTGAGCATTGACAGCAATGATCGCGAGATTTACGCCTGTTGCAGCGTTGATTGCGAAATATACGCCTGTTGCAAACCTGTCGCGAGATACGTGCCGTGCAGGCAGAGAGTGAAATTGGTTGAATAGGGGCCGTTTTGGCCATCATGCCAATGCGTCCTCAGACTACCCCAGCGTGCACTGCCGTGCCGCGCCGTCACGCGTCATGAGTCAAGACAGGCGGACAGACAACATTTTTAAAATAAATAAATTGATTCAGGCGTGGCTTTATTGTTATATCTAAATGAACAACAAATATTTAGTCATCATCATCATCATCATCATTTCAGCTGTAGGACGTCCACTGCTGGACATAGGCCTCCCTCATGGATATCCAGTTATTGCGGTTGGAAGCAATCTGCATCCACCGTCGACCTGCGGTCTTCACTAGGTCATCATCCCATCTCATCATCATCATCATCATCATTTCAGCCGAAGGACGTCCACTGCTGGACATAGGCCTCCCTCATGGATATCCAGTTATTGCGGTTGGAAGCAATCTGCATCCACCGTCGACCTGCGGTCTTCACTAGGTCATCATCCCATCTCATCATCATCATCATCATCATTTCAGCCGAAGGACGTCCACTGCTGGACATAGGCCTCCCTCATGGATATCCAGTTATTGCGGTTGGAAGCAATCTGCATCCACCGTCGACCTGCGGTCTTCACCAGGTCATCATCCCATCTTGTTGGTGATATTTAGTAACAAATTTTAAATAAATAAATAAATAATGCTGGACAATTCATACAGCATCATGTAGCCCGAAACTAAGCAGATCTTGTGTTATGGGTACTAGATGACTGATATACTTAATACATACTACATAGATTTGATTACATCTAGAAAAACAACTCCCCCCCGTTCGACTCCCCTCCTTCGTCTCCCCGTTCGTCACGGAATACACACTAGAAATTTCGTGAATACAGGGTGTCTTTTAAATCTGTACTAACCCGAAAGCCCGTTTCAGTCCATGAAAACAAGTAATTTTTTTTATTAAACTTTTACTAGCTGGTGTGATATAAAAATGAGTGTGAGGTCATAATCGTAAATTTTTTTAAACATTTTATTACTCTTTACGGAGGTTAATGACTGTTAAGATTCAGTTGGTGTTTAGGTTTCATCGAATAATCAGCAGCTGTTGAAGTGAAAACTTTCGTGGTCTTTTCTTGAATGAAAAATCACTGAATCCTGAAAAGTCGTATAACAAAAGTTGTTCCTTGAGATGGTCAGAATCACCCCTTTTCGGCCGAAAGGGGGTGATTTTGAAGATTTTTTTTTTTCGGCTTAGTACACAAATTATGGGAGGTGATTCTGACCATATAATACACCCTGTATCTTTTCGAGTTTGACGACTTTGGTCTAAAATAAAAAATGACAAGGTATTATGTTATTATTACGAATAAATAATGTCCACTTGTATAAAAATTCCGATGTGTAAAAAAAAAGCAAAGCCTTTGCATCTATTATAGATGATTTATGCAGCAGCGTCAGCAACTGGTAATCATGCTGTATGGGACGCTGCAGTGCCTGGGACATTGTTTAATTGATTAGGCTTGCCCAGCACCTATACCATCCTGTCAGCTTAGTCAGCTGTTAGTCAGAGGAAAGAACAGGTCAATACGTCTGAAGCTAACTAAGCCGCGGGTTTCCTCACGATGTTTCGTTCACCGTTAAGCACGTGTTAAATGTGAACTTACACTTTTCAAGAAAGATAAATCTATTGGTCGGTATAGAACCCACGATTTTCGGATTGAAAGTCGAGTAATATACCATTCGGCCAAAACGGCTTTTTAGATGTGTAAAAATGCCAAAAATAAATATGTCAATGTAAAAAAGTGCCAACGTATATTTGGGTCTTTGTGTTTTCATATGCATAGACGAGTTATTATTATACTGCTATTTTGGAATCACTCTCAGTAGATCCTGTCAACAGATCCAGTATTTATTGCTGTTCGAAATACTGGATATAAAATAGTGTGAGTTTTTGATTTGTTTGTACTCTCAGTAGAACCAGTTTCGAAATTTACATAAAAATTAACTGTATCTATGTTAATGCGATTATAACTTGAATCTTTAAGTTCCATATCAATATTTTTGACAGATGTCAAAAATGGCAGATGTCAAAATTTACAGCATTTTTCATACATAACAGATGTCAAATGGGTCAGAATTAAAAACAGAACAAAAAAATACAGTTGATAGCTGTCAAAATTCAAATGGCCATAACTCGACAACTACTCGCCCCAGACATTCCGTTTAGGACTCAAATGAAAGGCATTGATAATACCTACTTTTTCGATGACAGCTGTCAAACTTGAAATGGCCATAACTCGACAAATACTCGCCCAAACATTATGTTTAGGGCTCAAATTAAAGGCATTGGTGATTCATTAGAGTTAACATTAACAAGTTTTTCTCAATTTCTGACATTTCTAGTACTAAACCTCAGTCGGTCCAGTAGAGACTTTTGATCCTAATAAGAAAGAGGATCGATTGGCACCAAAAAAGTTTTTGTGTAAAATGACCATTTTCTTGCTGACTGTACATTTTTTCCAAAATCTGTAAATGCAGTTCAGAATATCTTAAAAAATTATGTATAGTCTTCTAACACCGTTTTCCTGTAACTATAACGGTTAAGGTACCTGCCTTTACTGTCCCGTCTCAAAAATTCACCCTGTATATACAGTACATTCCACAAAACAACACTTTTTATTTATTTATACAGATTGAAAGCGCTCTACTTGATTGCCCCGATGGATAAAATGTAATTTACTTCACCGTTAATGATTGATGGTGTTTCTGATGGCTTTTAATGTTCATTAAGGTAAGGTTCATGAATTTTAGATATATAATCTTAATCTATTTAGATTATCCTCTTTGAACTATTAGGGTACTAATTGTCCTTTTTAAACTGTCGCCATCACAACACATTATTAAAATAAAAATAAAAATAATGCTGGAAGACTAGATGACTGATATACTTAAGACGTTATACAACATATATACAATTTTTTTATCTGTCAATATTATAAAGAAGAGAGATTTGTATTTTGTATGTTTGTAACGTATAAACTCAAAAACTTTTTCCAAATTCTTTTTCCATTAGAAAGCTACATTATACCTGAGTAACATAGGTTATATTTTTTCCCCGAATTGCCCCGGGAACGGGAACTACGCGGGTGAAACTGCAGAGTGTGGCTAGTTTTATATAAAAACTAGTGGTTAGGTTGTGCGTGCAGCTCGCAAGATTTTCTTTGCCAACCCCTACAAACAAATCCTTAATCGTGACAATCGAAATTCTACGACACCTATATAATTTTAATATATTTTTTTTGGATTGACCGCCATCTTAGATTTAAAAAATAATATTATTTTCGTAATAAGCACCCCCATGTTAGTCGAAAACTATACCCATATCAAATTTTTGGTATGATATTTGCATCCGCCATCTTTGATTTTAAAAAATAACATTATATTCGTAATAAGCACCCCAAAGTTAGTCAAAACCGATACCCATATCATTTTTTTGTTTTGAAATTTTCGTGAACCATCTTGGATTTAAAAAATAATATCATTTTCGTATTCAACACCCCCAAATTAGTCAAAATCATTACCCATATAAATTTTTTGCACATACCAAGAGAAACATGGGAGAGGGGGATGAAGGGGATAGGGGTTGAAATAACTTTTACCCTTGAATTCAGCCTATTTAAATATTTTCCATACGATTCCGCAAAAAAAATACGCGTTTGTATAGGATTTGGCAAAAAACATGAAAAACCAGTAAAATAAACATATGTAAAATAAAGCCTTGAACTACGATTGAAATTAGAAGGAAGTGGTGAAGTTTATACAAGGTGAGCAAGTTTTAATAGTTAATTACTTTGATATTTTGTATTTTAAATAGGGTGCATTAATGTATAAATGATAATTTTACTGAGATTTGTTTTATAAAAATGTATCATTTATCCAGGGTTTTGTGTATATGCCACCCTTATTAGACTACTCAAGTTAGACTACTACATTTAATAATTTGATTTGATTATCATTCCTCTAAATGAAGATGAAATGAAATGAGCTGCACGGTATATTTCCATAAGTTCTTGGCATCCAGCGACATTGGTAAGAAAAGTATGCTGTTGCAACCTCCGACCTGGATGTGATCAGGATCAAACAATCGGCGTCCTAAGTCTTCGCCCCAGGCGCGTTCCATTAAAATGTGGAACAGAATCACGCCACATATGTATATTTTTTACAGAGAATTATTTTGTTTTTCACTCGGATCAGCAGCGCTTGGGAAACGTCACAACGCCTTCTCATCCAAAATACCTCACTGTCTAAAGACGAAAGTCTACAATCAGTGTGTGTTACCAGTTGACTTATGGAAACGAGGCGTGGTCTTTCACTACTGGCCTCATGAATAACCTCGGACTTGCACAACGAGCTATGGAGAGGGCTATGCTAGGGGTTTATCTACGAGATGAAATAAGGAGATACGTAGACATAGCCAAACGGATAAGCACGTTGAAGTGGCAATGGGCAGGCAATGTAGCTCGAAAAATAGATAGCCGATGGGGCCGAAAAGTTCTCGAGGGGATGTCACGGACCGCTTGAGTAGCGTAGGACGTCCACCAACAAGATAGGCGGACGATCTAGTATGTAGGTGGATGCAGGCCGCTTCCAGCCACAATACTTGGAAGTCTATGAGGGAGACCTACATATATCCAAAAGTGGACGTGCTATGGTTGAAATGATGATGATGATGACGATGATTTTATTTTTAAGTCGCTTAATATATTTGCGCATTTAGGCCATCATCCTAACTGGGGTTCATATCTCAGATACTAACTTTATGAGAAGCTTCCATCCCTAATTTAATTTACACCCCTTCCATGCCTACTATATAATAAGCAAACTTACTAATGGACTAACAACCTTGTGTAAAAATATTTTAAAAGTGAGGGCAAAACTCCCAAGTAAATAAATAAAGATTAAAAATAAAACTTAACGGTTTAAAAAAATAGAACTCTTCTCTTCCTGTTCAGTTGAGAAGAAAGATTTTTAAATTAATTCAAGTTTCACTTATATTTAGAAATAACTTTTCGAGTAACTTTGCGTGTGTCACAAAATGAATTGCTTATTAAATTTAACCTAAAATTTCTTATACGTAAACCATATTTTAGTGGCTTTTCAGTTATGTGTTTTCAAGTTGCTTTATGATGCTCAAAAATTACAAACTGCAGTGGGGTACTGGCAAGAGAATGCTGCCCTTCTGTTTAGCTACAGCAAGTGCTGAGGTGTACATTCATTTTTGCCATTTATTGTGTATTTTTTTTATTATTTATTTGTTTTAGAAGATTTTACAATATTTATTTATTTTATTTTCCCTGCTGTGTATTTATGCTGTGTTATTTTATTTTTATTGTATGTATGAGGGAGGCCTATGTCCAGCTGTGGACAGCAGTCGTACGGCAGAGATTATGATTGACATGTTATTTATAAATTGGATCTTGTTGTCTGAATAAACAATATGAATTATATAGGAAAATAGAAAATATGTTATATATTTTCGACGTTCTTAAATATAATATCCATGATTGAATAATTAAATGCATCGTAATTGTTATATTTTAAACAATTACGCTAATTTATAAACCTGTAAATTAATGTATACCTCAGCAGAACGCAAAGAGCGAAATCATTTAATAGGTTATCATGTAATTGCAAAGTACTCACTAATTACCGAAAACTAATTTCGTGGCACGATTGCACAATACAATTTTATCAGCGTCTGCGTTTAAAAGATAAAAAAGTTATTGTTGAATATGATATAATATAATCACTCGGCTGAAAACTTGAGTTGTCAAAACACTACCGCGGCGGCCAGACTCACTTTTAATACTAAGTAGGTACTATGTAGGTATATGTGTGTACTAGGCCTTTTTAAAATAGGGTGCTCTATTTTCTTTTTCTGCGACTCGTTTGTCTCTTCACTGTCGGTTGTCTGTTAACATTGATGCAGTGAACGTTTGACTAAATCAACGATTTTTTTTGTGTTCAGGCGTTGCCATTTAGGACCTGTTTTTAGAAGTCATATGTTAATTTATAATTATTTATTTTTATTTTATATTTTTAGAAGTCATATGTTAGGTGGTATATGACGTAGTGTTCTCGGACAATCGCTCTTGACTTGACATTGCATTGTGTAATGAAGCGAGATTTTTGCACAGGTACATTGTGTACCAGCATGCTCTCAACCGGCTTACTACGTAGAACATCAACCAAACCCTCAGTAATACTAGAATACAACACGTAAACATTAGTTTTTATCCGACTGCAACAAAAGGAGAAGGATTTCAAGCCGTTTATTTTTAACCTTTAGTAAAAAAATACAGGACGTACTGCGTAGCACTTTAACTAACGTAACGATTAACTAAGTTTTCTGTACGGCCAACGAGTAGGGACGCCATGTATTCAAACTGCCAGTACCTAACCTAAACAATTTGGTACACTAAAAAAAAATTACACTAAAAGTTAATATAAGTTGATAGTGTTTGGACCGCCTGTGGCGGTAAAAGCCTCCTCCAAGATATGCCAATTTTCTCTTTCTCTTGCTTTTCTCGACCAGTGCTTTCCAGCCACATTTACAATGTCTCTCTCTTCTTTCATCTCTTATTTGATCGCCCTCTTTTTCTTTTTCCGTTTCGGGTTATCCCATTTGTGACTATTTTTGCTTATCTATCTGTCTTTAATCTTTGTAGGTGGCCATCCTACCTATTTTGTGCTGTATTCAATCTTATTGTGTTTTGTTTTTATTTTGTAAATTGACAACTCCATGTAGCTTTTTGCTTTATTGAATAAGCATATTAAAAACAATAATAATACAAACTTGTACATGATGCAATAAATAAATACAAATACAAATTAAAAGGGGGCGAATGCCTCAAAAGGTCACCCTTTCGTGACCTTTTGAGGCCTTCGCAAAAATTTAAAATATTCAATCTTCGTCAAAAATGGCATTTTTGGGTTTTTGGACGTATTTGGCCATTTGAAGACTTTTATTTTTTTGGTGACCTTTTGAGGTCACTTAAATCCGGTCCCTGTGACCCTAGGGTCACCAAAATCAATTAGTCACCTTCTCTCATTAAGGTGGTGCTAACAAAAAAATCATGTAAATCGGTCAACGCATTCGGTTGTAATCGTAAAATACACTAATACAGACAGACAGACAGACAGACAGCGCCATGCATATAAGGGGGCTTCGCCCCCTAATACTTATTGACTTTGACTTTGAATCTTGACGCGGGACGAACTTGGCAAGTACTTGGCAGGCTGAATCTCAGCTGGCTGGCGCCTCAGGATCGAGATAACGGAAGTAATGGGAGAGGCATTTGCCCAACCGCGGGTTGAAAGTACCTCATAATAAATACGCTCCACTATGCAGGGTAAAACTAATTAACAAAAATGTTTACCACCAAGCAATTAAAGTATTTATTAAACTACCAATTGACCTAAAAAATCTCCCTTTAAATATGTTCAAACAAAAATGTAATAATTGGCTATTAGATAAATGTTTCTATGACTTAAATGAGTACTTGGACTTAAAATCTTAAATTAATTTGATTGTTGTTGTCATTTTGACTTTTATTTCATTTATATTTATTAATTTTGTGATGTATACTTTGGACATTTCTTATATTTGTTATTTTTATTTTTTTAGTCTTTTTTAAAATTTGATTTGATTTTAATTATTATACTGACCAGTTTATATCGTATTAATTTTGACATGTTTACTTAACTACATTTTTTAATTTGCACGCCTTATTAAGGCAGAATGTATTGGATTACCTTATATTGACATTATTAAGACCTATTTGTACCTACATTCCAGCGAATAAATGATTTGTATTTTGTATTTGAATAAATCTCTCTCTATCTCTTCCACCCGTAGGACGTCCACTGCTGGGCAAAGGCCTTCCTTGTCCACTAAGCACCGATCATGGGAGGTTGTTCCCATACTCACCACTCTTGGCAGGCTTGTCGAGCGCAGTACTTATATTACACATAGATTTTTCTTATATGAAAAATGTATGTGCACATTTTAACACTTACTTTGACTGTGAAGGAAAACATCGTGAGGAAACCCGCGGCTTAATTGGCTTCAGACGTATTGACCTGTTCATTGACAATAGATGCAAAGGCCTTACTCATTCCACTGTCTCTACCACCTATAAAATACCCTATCACTCGTCACGCCCACCCGGAGTAACACCAAAGCCAAAATAATAGGCATGATATAAATAAATAATTAATGCTGGACAATTCATGCTGTATCACCTAGCCGCTAAGCAGAACTTTTGTTATGGGCCTTTTTTTTTTTTTTTTTTTTTTTTCTTTTTTTGGTGACGGGGTGGAAATCTGCTAGGTCAGATACCATGCTAATCTAGCAAATTTCATCATTACAGTTCAAAATGGAAACCGTTTTAAAAAATCCTCAATTGAAACTTTAACATTTTTATAACCTAGATATTAGATAGGAATATCGGAATATAGCTGCATAATTAACGTGAGAAAGCCTAGACCGAACAGCGTATACAGACAACATAATTATTGGGAGAACAAATGGAAAGTACTTATTAGTACCTGACAGTTGCAATATCCTTTAACGCTTTCATGAAAAGTTATAATTATAAATGCTCCAACTCCGTTTAAGTTATCATTATCATCATGTCAAAATCAAAAAAATCAAATCAAAAAACGTTTATTTGCAACTTAGAAACACATAAGTACATAACAGAATACACTTTAAAAGGCAATACAAACAAGAGGTAAATAGCTAACACACAAAGAGGATTTTAGCCTTAAAATAAACTAAAAGCTGCAAAATGGTCCCAACTCAGCACATGCAGGTTACGGAATAACCTGCGCTGGTCTTCCGTTGAGGCCTTTGAGACCGGTTCTAAAACTAACATAAATATAAACGGACAACGTTAAAGGTGTTAAAAATGTGTAATACTTCCTAGTCTATCAAATAACTCAAGCGCAAAAGAAAAAATATTTAAACAGCAGAAAACTCATTTTACTGTGCAGCTTATTAATATAATTATTTTCTTTAAAGATACATTCTTAAAATTATAACAGATTTAGGTACCATGTTACTACATAATCATGTCACTTAGACTATACTTATGTCAGCCATAAAACGTCCACTACTGAACACAGGCCACCGGCACCGGCAGGCGGGTTGGCGAGCGCATCCCGTACTGCGCTCGCCAACCCGCCTGCCAAGCGTGGTGAGTATGGCAAAAGTATATGTCAGAAGTACAATATCAGTCATCTAGTACCCATAACACAAGCTCTGCTTAGCTTGGGTCTAGAAGATGCTCGCGCCTCGGGACAAATGTCTGTACGATCAGCAAATATTTGTTCAGGGTGTTCTGGATGATTTTCTATGTTTAATATACTATGTAGTACAATGTATTAAGTATTCAGTCATCTAGTTCTCATAACACAAGCTCTGCGTAGCTTGGGGCTAGATGATACTGTGTGAATTTTCCAGCATGATTTGTTAATTTATTTATTTAATTTGACAATGACAGCAATTAATTGTAATTCATCACAAACTTGCTTTCCGCTTGCCAGCTCCATCTGTTATGTTTAGTGGAAAACACTTATTTTTTATTTTTTAAGGAAAACGGCCTATTAAAATGCACATAACTAAATTCGCTTCAGAAAGCTTTTGTTTTCCAAGCGACGGAAAGAATTAGCGTACGACACCTCTGGAACCGACTGTACGAACATACCATGTGAAAGACCACAGCTGTACCTAAAGGAAACAACTAAAACTAATCGTTATGTATTTAAAATTAAAATCTGGTTAAACAAGTGTGAGTAGGATTTTATAAGGATGAATCCTTTCAGCAAACTGTACGTAGGTTAACCCGTTTTACCCCAAATTCCCTTTTGTTAATAAATAAATTTATTTCATTTGATTAAAAAAGCTTGCTCACTTGTACATTTTTGCCGCTGCTATTTAATAAAATAATAAATAAAATAAATAATGCTAGACAAATCACACAGCATCATCTAGCCCCAAGCTAAGCAGAGCTTGTGTTATGGGTACTAGATGACTGATATACTTAATACATTATACTACATAGATAGATATTTTTATTATATTTTATATAGAAAAACACCCAGATCACCCTGAACAAATATGTGCAGATCGTACAGACATTTGTCCCGAGGCGGGAATCGAACCCGCAACCCCTTGCGTCGCAGGCGGACCTTCGGCCGCTGCGCCACAGAGCTCGTCATTAACAATAATAAACAAACCCCAATGTCCTTAGTCCTGTTCAATGCTGTTGGAAAATACCATAATATGCGTTAGCGCAGCAAATTGTAACGATTATCTAACGGTTCTAGGTGAACCTGTTGTGCCCAGATTGACTAGTAGTTTCTAGGCTGGTCAAACCGGTTCAGCTGTTTATGTTTTCTTGTTACGTACCTATAAGAACTTAACTACTGTGGATGTTTGTATCTTGTTTTGATGAGGTAATTTGTTTATAGGTTTATTTATACCTTAACCTTCGCTATTTATGATTACCACAGTATCTTTCTGGACAGAAATAAACCTGAAAATGCGCATCATCATCTCAGTTGTAAAACGTCCACTACTGAACACAGGCCTCCCTCATGGTTCCCCATGAGGGGTAGTTGCCACACTCAGCGCGCTTGGCAGGTAAGTTGACTAGCGCAGTACGGAATGTTGATACTCGGAAAGACGATGCTGCCCATCTTAGAGGTATCTTGCTAGAGGACACGTACCATGGCGCAAGGCAGAGTTCTTTAATTTATTCGTAACATTGAATTAATTTATTTTTTTATGCACCCCACGGCATAAAAACATGCCGGCAGTAGAATGTTACCCCTCCCTTCAAGCCCGTGGATGAAGTAAAAGCCTGCTGAGGGATACTTCCGGAAGATGGACAGCAGCGTCTTTCCGTGTAAACAACATCCCGTACTGCGCTCGCTAACCCGCCTGTCAAGTGTGGTGAGTATGGCATTTACCTCTCATGGAGATCCATGAGAGAGACATTTGTTCAGTAGTGGACGTTTTACGGCTGAAATTAATTTGATATATTTATAGTATTTGATAATTTTGATATATATTAAAATAAATAGGTATTTTATTATCAAATTATTTAAATGAAACTGTTGACATGCCGCATGCCGTGAGGTGCCGGCAGTAGAATTAGAATATTTCATACATGGGAAACATCCGGACCCGAGGTTAATATCTGGAGAAAAGCGTCTTCCGACAGGAATCGAATCTGCGACCTCCTGCGTCTCAGCCGGCTATTAGACCTACTGTGCCACGTAGGTCGTCGAAAGATTACTAGTTTTTCCGTGCCTGTATGATTATATTTAACATTATGTATATAAAAAAGAAAGCTCTTATCGTAAATCTGGTTCGGCACGAGCTACATTTACTTAATACGCCATCTAGCGACTACATATAAAATCTTGATAATGTTTTGTAAACTCTGTTGTTTGTTAAAGTAGAGGTAGAGTTAGTATTCACGGTTCACGATAGATGTCGTTGTAATGATTTTTTAAACTCTCTAAGGAGTTTATAACAAATTCTGTAGGTGGACGTGTCTATATTTTGTAATTAAAAACTATGGAAATAAAGTGAATAAATTTCCTGAAGTACCTTAAATACTATTAGTTCCACATTTAAACACATTTTGACTGTTTTAGTGTAAAAAAAGTCAAAAAAATAGTAGTTGATGAATTCTGTTAGTGTTTGTATGTGGTTGATGAATTCTATCAGTGTCTGTATGGTATAAGTTAGAGGATGAGTTGTGGTTGCGATAGACATATATAAGTAACTTATAATATTTCTTCGTCGACAGAGGATTTGAAACTTTTGTTTTGTGCATGGGGTGTTAACCATGGATAGCATAGGTTTCTAAGTATCGGGTAGGTCCAAACCTGTCGGATGACCAGTACGGTTTCCGACGGGCGCGTTCGACAGTGGACGCGATTCTTCGTGTCCGTACACTGTCGGACCAGGTGGTGTCCCGAGGCGGGAGGGCGTTGGCGGTGTCCTTGGACATCGTTAATGCCTTCAACTCCCTGCCTTGGAGGGCGATCAGGGAGGCGCTCGTGTATCACGGAGTGCCTCTCTACCTGCAGCGCCTAGTTGGGTCCTACCTTCGCGACAGATGTGTGCAGTATGTGGGCAGGGACGGTACTTCTCTGCGGAGGGAGGTCAGTTGTGGGGTTCCACAGGGGTCTGTCTTAGGACCACTCCTTTGGAACCTCGCATATGACGCGATTCTGCGTGTTGAACTCCCCGCCGGCGTACACGTTGTCTGCTATGCAGACGACACTTTAGTGTTCGCCGGCGGGGACTCCTTCGAGAGGACCAAAGGGCTCGCCGAGCTTGGGGTGGCATGCGTCGTGGATAAAATCCACGAGCTGGGTCTTCGGATAGCGCCTCATAAGACCGAGGCGCTATGGTTCCACAAGTTCCCGAGGGGAAGGGAACCACCCAGCTTGTCGGTTCGCGTAGGTGACGTTGACGTCCAGGTGGGGCCGTACCTTAAGTACTTGGGCCTCACCTTGGATAGTCGCTGGGGCTTCGAAGAGCACTTCAGCCGCTCCGTCCCCCGGATCCAGAGGGTAGTGGGTGCTTTGCACAGACTGCTACCCAATCTCGGGGGACCAAGGGAGGACGTTCGCCGCCTCTATGCGGGCGTCGTGCGGTCGATGGCACTCTACGGAGCGCCCGTCTGGTCCAAGAGACTGACGGGTGTTAGGCGCTGCAGGGCTATGTTTAGTAGCCTGCAGCGTTCTATTGCCATCAGAATCGTTCGCGGTTACCGCACGATTTCGCATGAGGCGGCGACATTATTGGCGCGGCTCCCGCCGCTCGACCTCCTGGCGGAGATGGACGCACGAGTGTACGTTCGTCTCCGGCAGGAGGGCGAGGGTGGGGCTGCGCCAGCTGAAGTGCGGCAAGAGGAGCGTCGACGTGCGCTTGGGAAGTGGCGCGAGCGGCTCGAGGAGCCGAGGAGCTCGCGCCAACGCGCCGTCGACGCTGTTCTGCCTAGCTTCGAAGCCTGGCTAGGGAGGGAGGGTGGTAACGTCACCTATCGACTTACTCAGGTACTCACCGGGCATGGTTGCTTCGGTGAGTACATGAGCAGGATCGGACGCGAACCGACACCGCAATGCCACCATTGTGGGTGGGGCCATGATTCCGCCCAGCACACGCTCGAGGATTGCTCGGCGTGGTGCGTGGAAAGGCGGAATCTGGCCCTCAGGATCGGGCAGGATCTCTCTCTGCCCAGCGTAGTTGCGGCTATGCTGGCAGATGAGACGGCGTGGAAGACGGTGGCCTCTTTCTGTGAGACCGTAATGGTTCGGAAAGAGGCCGCGGAGCGGGATCGCGAGAGGGCTGATCCCGCTCGTAGAAGGCGGCGGCGGGGTGCAGGCAACGGCCGCCCCGCACCGCCCGCCCCGTGAGGCTACGGCGTCATGGGGCTGCGGCATCCCCTATAGGGGACCATCTGGGTCCGTAGGGTAGTCAGAGTGAGGGCTTTGGACTATCCCAGACGGACCCAGGGAGGGCGATGGTGCATGATATGGCTATGCACCATCGTAAGTTCCGCGAGACGTAGGGGGCGTTAGTTGTGGACGCCCCCGGGACGTGCTCAGGCAAGGTGCTATAGGGGCTCCGGAGTGTTCTTTATGAGGAACCGGAGCCCCTAGTGCACCGAGGCCGGCCATCGGGGTGTTTTTAGTGAGTCGTCAGGAGACAACCTCACATAACCATGCTGCGCCCTTAATGCAGCATGGTATCTGACCTAGCAGATTTCCACCCCGTCACCAAAAAAAAAAAAAGGTTTCTAAGTATCAGACATGAGCCTCCCATTTGGATGTCTAAGATCATGAGGGGGTTGTTGCCAATCTCACCACGCTTGGCAGGCGGGTTGGTGAGCGCAGTGAGGTATGTGATATAGAGAAAGACGCTGCTGCCCATCTTCTGGAAATAACTCTTAGCAGATTTTAATTGAGTCCACGGACAAGAAAGGCACAGCTGGCACCCCCCGGCAACGAGTGTATAAGCACAGATAGTTAACTATATTCTAAATAAGTAGAGGTTTCAATTAGAATTAGAAGGTCAAATTATTTATGTTACTATTTATCTGTACAAAGAGCACTTAACAGATTCTGTAAACTCTATAATTCATCACGTTTTTCGGGTCCCTTAACAACACCATCGACAGTTAACTCCGAGTATTTCTTCAAAAAGCGGTCCCAGAATTCTCCACGCTCGCCTAGTGGGCTTATTTTCATCTGCAACTTCTTCGTAATGTGAAGATAATTTAGAATGTCTTCGCTCACTGGTTCCCAAGTAAAGCCTTTCAATATTTCATCTCCTGGAAGTGTCGGGTTCCTGAAAGAACGCCGAGGGCCAAGTACTGTTATTAAGTTACGGGTTACCGCCCCCCGTTATTAAGTTATTTGCTTGAACTTTTAACGAGACTTGTTTTACTTAGATAATTTGCCCTGGCTTTTGTTTATTTGAGCCACCAACAGAAGATACACAAAATACTTACAAAAGTAAAAACAGTGACATAGTGTGGACTAGTGTGTTCTCCCCAATTACAGGCAGCTACATCTAGGGCCGTGGGGTGCCGGGGGCCGTGGGGTGCCGGCAGCCGAATGTTACCCCTCCTCTCATGCCCGTGGATGCAGTAAGAGCCTGCTAAGGGATACCTCCGGAAGATGGGCAGCAGCGTCTTTCCGTGTATCAACATCCTGTACTGCGCTCGCCAACCCGTCTGCCAGGCGTGGTGAGTATGGCCACTTTCCCCGGCTGAAATTATGATGATGATGACATCTAGGTTAATCATCATCATCATCTCAGCCGTATGACGCTGATCATGTATGTATGTTCCCTGGGGGCGCTCTGAGGATTAGCGCATAAGGCCCGATTTTGATGGATCTCAGGTTAATCAATCGTCTTTGCTATGTCCATCATCACCTCAACTGTATTACGTCCACCAGCAGGCATAGGCCTCCTTTATCATCAAGTACTGATCATGAAGAGGTTGTCGCCATACTCACCACGCTTGGTAGGCGGGTTAGCGAGTGCAGTACGGGAAGTTGATACACGGAAAGACGATGCTGTTCATCTTCCAGAGGAATCCCTTGGCAGGTTCTTACTGCATCCACGGGCAAGAGAGGAGTGGCGGAACTAACGAATCGTTATGACACATTATCTATTTCCTACAGAATTCGTTACTTTTAGTTGCTTACCCAGTTTTAGCGAAATTCGTCCACATCCTCACCATCCGCTTCAGTACCTTCTGCTCAGCTTGCTCACTTGCAAGCCCTTTCATCTGTTCATAAGTTGTCTTAATTCGACTGCAAACATGTAAATAACACAGGTCGTCCAGAACAGTTGCACCCCACAGCTGATTTCTATACAAGGAGTGTCGACTAATGTACTGGCTGTGCTCATTGAGCTGTCCCCTGTAGTCAAACATGTAGAAGAAAACAGGTGATTCTTTGTTTCTTGAAATATACTTCACTGCATCGGTCAAAGCATAACCGATAATAACGTCATTAACATAGACAGAATACTCAATTACTGCGTTATAGTCTAATATCCTGTCGCCTAAATAGAAATTGACTATTTCCTGCGTTGCTTCTTTGAAAATGTCGCTGTCGTGAACGAATTTGTAACCAGTTCTGATAGGAAACTGAAGCATGTTCTCTTGAGCAGTGTAGGCCAGTAATTTTGGTTCAAAAAGGAAATGTGAACTATAGTCTAATCCTTCGCGAGAGTTAAATCCTATTATTACGGGGACATCGTTAACAATGGTACCGTTTCCAGGAAAAACTGTCAAAACAGCATCAGGTATGTTTTTCTCTACGACTGGCGTAAAAGGTTCGACGCTGATTTGGCTACGCTGCTCGGATTTTACGTTTACCAGAACGTATGCAACATTTTTCAATAGAGTTTCTGCTTCTACTTTTTGTAGTTCTTCAAGAAGTGTTGTGCTATCATCGGTTACAATATTAACTTTGTCTCCAAGCTCAAAAGCTTTTGTTCTCGAATCGTCGTAAAACCATGAAGTTGCATGTGCCGTTCCACTTTGAATGATTACAGCTGAAAAAAGCTCTTTAGCTTTTTCAGAGTACAGAAGAATATCTACAAGAGCGCCACTTCCTGCACTTCCCATGAGTGTCACTTTTGTGGCATCACCTCCAAAGTTCTTAATATTATCCCTGACCCACTCGAGACCGAAAATGAAGTCTCTCAGGCCATTATTGCCTGGTATAACATCATCCTCAGTAGTAAGATATCCAAATAGACCAAGACGGTGACTGATGGTGACTACAACTACGTCTTCTTCTACAAAATTATCTGGAGAGTACGTTTTTGTTCCATTGAAGCTAGTTTTGAAGCTGTCATTGTAGTCAAATATGACAACTGGTAGATTTTCTTTGTGGTTTGGTGTGAAGACGTTAATAAAAAGGCAGTCTTCTGAGCCTGATATGCCGAAAGGCTCGTCCATTCGCATTCTTGCACTGTACTGCATGCAAGTAGGTTTTTGTTCGAATGCTTCTAGGGTATCATTCCAGCCTCTGTGAGGAGTAGGTGGCTGAAAAGAACAATAAAACACTTTACGTCAGCTGAATTTTGTTGAACTGTAGGTACTAAATACATGGTTTAATTCTAGTAACCCAACAATCTAAGATGCTTTGTGTTTTTAAATAATTATGTACTACTGAACATCTCATTAAATGGACTAGGACGAAACATAGTAAATATGTATGTAAGGAGTTATTTCGTATAACTCATATGCTGCTATAGATTTGGATACAACACCTGCGCAGCCGCAGTAGGTGCTTAATTTATTATTTTATTCTACACTGTTTGATTCACCTGCCTCAGCTGGATTGCAAACACAAATACTCCACATGGTGTCAAAACTTACCCTGAATCGCAGTTCCTTTACTGGTGCAGCTGCATAGGGTATTCCTCTGAACGTAATATAATCTTTCCTTTGCAGCAATGTTTTTTCTACTTTACCAATAACAATACCTTGTTTTAATTTAACTTCCACAGTCTCATCACTTAAACTCCCTTTTATAAGAAACAGAAGTATTAAATTTGCAAAATAACTGGTTATTCTTGCCATTTTATGTTTTACTTTTTTTTTCTCTGTAATGTTAAACTTGCTTCTACATTATCAATTTAGTTTACTAATGAATGTGTTGAGATATAACTTACGAGTACCTTTGTTTTCTTATCACTTGCTATCGCTTAGTGGATTATCAAACACTGGGTTTTTTAAATTCCGTTATTGACTGATAAATTCTGGGATCTAGGAGTCTATGAAAGTTCTGGATTAGCAACTTTAATAAAAAATAATTCTAAGCTAACTTTCAAATTTAAGTTTTATCGTAAGGTAACTTAAATGTAGTAAATGTAGTTTTATGTCAGAGGTATGAATTTTTAATAGCAGCAACTATATAGAGGTATTAAGTAACTCACCAAGATTATGTCTTGTGTTTCCGTGCACTCAGACAATATTTTGAATAAAATTGGCACAAAGGCATACATGAACTAACAATTAAATTAAGGGTGTTTATTTCTCTTGGAAATATATATCTATTAGAAAACTGACTAGAAAATGAGCAGGGAAGAGTGTTTTGTCTTACAACTTTACACAACTGGTGAATAATATTTAGATTGTAATTTTTTTATCTACTAGTATTTTTTGTAGTTGTTTATTTAGGCAAACGCCGGTAATGGATGAAAGGATAGCAAGTCACTAATGGCCAGTGTAACTCGAAGTGAACGGCCTCCGTCTTTGAGTTAAGTATTTCTACAAAAACGAAATCTTTTCTAAATCAGAATGGGTTGGCAAAATCAATGATATAAATTTTAAGAAACATATTTTTTGGGCAAATATTTACATTTATTTATAATGTTTATAAACTATAATTCATCTTTCATGTCTTTAACAACCCCATTGACGGCTAACTTCTGGTATTTGTCGAGGAACTCGTCCCAGAAGCGTATCCTGTTTGCGAGCAAGTTCGATTTCATTTCGAAGTCATCGCTGATCACCAGGCACTCCTTGTTCTCCTTTGTGGCCGGGGCCCACCTGAAGTCATCTCCAACAGGTGTTGGATTTCTGCGGAAAATAATAATCAGTTAATTACTCGGCTCACGATAAAACCGTGTTGGCCGTTAAAAGTATACATACTACCCGCGACTTTTAACGAAGGTTGTCCGTTCGTTACCGCCTATGCAAAAATGAAGTCGTAAGGAAACACGCGGCTTCGTCAGTTTCAGATGGATTTACCATCTCTTTAGGCTTATAGAATCTTGATTTCTCATAAAAATTGTACAGTTAACTTAAAATTATTTTTAGAATTATCTTAAATAAGCTAAAAATAATATTATTTAGCCTCTGGGCCATAGCATAAGTCTAGTGTCTTAGTATTTCCTCTGACTAAGCTGAGATGGTCCTGGGCAAGCTTAATTATCAATGTGTATCAAATTATAATTAAAAATGTATGTGCACATTTAACACGTGCTTTAACAGTGAAAGAAAACATCGTGATGTAACCCGCTGCTTAATCTGCTCTAGACGTGTTGACCCGTTCTTACCTCTGACTAATAATAGCTGGCTGAGCTGAGAGGATGGTGTAGGTGCAGAGCAAGCCATCTAACAATGTCCCAGGTCAAAAGGCTGTAACATCGACAGCAGCTCCCCATATAGTATAAATATTTGTTTCTGACGCTGTATAAATCATCTAAAATAGATCTTAGGAGCTTAATTGTAAGGGTTTTTTTTTAATTTAAATTTACACTTACCCAGTCCTGGCAAAGTCCGCCCATAGTTTGACCATTCTGTTAACAACTTTAATTTCGTCAGAATCAGGATCTTCTAAAGCTTTGATGTATTCATTTTTTATCCCTTTACAAACAAACAGATAGCATAGCTCATCTCCCAAAGCAGCACCCCATGTACCGTCCATCGTCACTGCATCTTCCATAGCTTTCTTTTTCCTTACATTTAGTTCTCCGCTATAATCAAATGCATAGTAATACACCGGAGCTAATGATTCATTTGTATATTTCCTTACTGTGTAATCAAGAGCGTAGAACGACAGAGCATCACCCATATATTTTATGTACTCTCCAGGCTTGCTTACTTTAACGTATCCTTCTTCGAAGTAAAAATCCTTGATTTCTTGGATAGCATGATATAAAACATTGCTATTTAATTCGAAACGGAAATTGACTCTAATAGGAAGGAGTATAGTAAAGTCTCTGTCAGAAAAAGTAAGGTACTGCGGCTTTCTAAGTATACGTTCACATGCTTCCATACCTTCATTGGTATTGTATCCAATCATTACTGGAACACTTATGTCTATGGGATCTTCACCAGGAGCTTTAGTTATTACAGCGTCTGGGTTGTTTGGTTCTATGACAGGACTGAAAGGTAAAACCAACATCTGTAGGTATCTTGAATCATCAGCATGCAGTGAGGGTAATTCAGCATCTACAATTTTTTGGGTATCAAATCTGTTCAAATCTCTTAGCAGTAAATTGCTTGATTCGTGCAAGATATCTAAATTTTCGCCCAATGCTTGTGCTCTTTGTCTTCCCTTTTCTTTTGAGTTTAAGTATGTGGAGCTCCATGACGTTCCACTCTGTAAAATTGCTCCACTGAATAATCCCTTTGCTTTTGGTGAGTGTAAGAGCAAGTCTACAATTGCTGCTCCTCCATCATTACCCATAAGAGTTATTCTAAAATTGTTACCTCCAAAGTTGTGTATGTTTGTTTGAATCCATTTAAGTGCAAGTATGACATCTTTAAGGCCGTTGTTTCCTGGAAGGACATCATCTTCATAGGTTAGGAAGCCAAAGGATCCAACTCGGTGGCTTACTGTGATTATGATAACATCTTCTTGCATGAAAAAGTCAGGTCCAAAGTCTTTGGTGCCGTTGTGTGTTATTCTGAATTGTTCGTTGTATAGGAAAACTATTACAGGTAGGTTCGGATTCTGTTCTTTGCGAAGCTTTGGAGTGTGGATGCTGAGGTGGAGACAGTCTTCGTCGCCACAAAATCCGTATCTCTTTACGCGTCTTGCGGGAAGGTTGAACTGAGGGCAATGTTTCTTTTCTTTCTTTGCATCTAACACCTCTTCCCATTTTAGATGAGGTTGGGGTGGCTGAAAAATTAAATATTTTGTTTTATTCTGCCAGAGTTATTTTGGTTCTAATAATATACAGTTATATTAGCCGTGGGGTGCCGGCAGAAGAATGTTACCCCTCCTCTCATTGCTCGTGGATGCAGTAAGAGCCTGCTAAGAGATGCCTCCGGAAGATGGGCAGCAGCGTCTTTCTGTGTAACAACATCTCATACTGCGCTCGCCAACCTGCCTGCCAAGCGTGGTGAGTATTGCAACTACCTCTCATGGAGATCTATGAGGGGGCCTGAGTTCAGTGGTGGACGTTTTACGGCTGACATGATGCTGAATATACAGTTACCGGTTAGCGTTTTATTTCTGTGTTGAGATTAATGCCACTCAGTCTGCCACTAAAAATATCCAATAATTAAATATCTTACCTTAAACCTCAAATCTCCAACAGGTGCCTGTGCGTAGGGAATACCCATAAACGAATAATACTTTTCATTTTCAATAATCGACTTCACTTCTACACCGGAAACTTTCCCTGAAGCTGTATCTACAATAACATTTCCTTGTACAAGTTTAATACAAAATACTAAACATAAAACTAGACGCGCTTTACCGGCCATGGCTCGGAGATTGTTTATACAAATAATCGCCGATTATGCTATAAGTGTGTGAGTCGATATAATATAACACTGACGTGTCTTTACGATAATTGCTAATCTGGGTTTTCACTATCAGTTTATTATCTAACCTCAATTTGATGATGCTTCTGAATATCAGTAATTATTGGATACAATTATCTTGGAATAGGATTAGGTTTATTTATTTATTTATTTTATTTTTATTTATTTATACACAGTTTGATAGTAGCTATACAGTAACAACCAAAATGGTTACTATCTAGGATTACAAAGCATCATTAATACTAAAAGTTCTAAACTAACACAAGAAAAAAAAAAGAAAAGAAACAATCTGCATCAGAACACAAAAATATAAAATCATACTAAAAATCTAATGAAAAGTTAAATATGACCTTAACGCCATAATAATCGATCTAAGACTATCATCAAAAAGGTCTACATGGTGAAACTCGTGCAAGAAATTGTTGAAAAATGTGAGTGCCCGTAATGTAGGAGCATTGTTGGCATGTTGTGTTCGAGCCGGGCGACAAGCAAACAACCGGTGGTGCCTTCTACCGCTTCTCGTGTAGTTATTTGGGACATAAAGAGTTATATTACTAAGTATGGTCGGATTGTTCACTTTATTTCGCAAAATTAGGCAGTAGTGAATTGCTAGCTGCAGTTTGCGTCTGAAGTGAAGTGTATCCATTCCAACCATACCTGTCACTAAAAGAGAAGGGAAGAGATAAGGATAATACCCATACATACGCTTATATATATATCTAGCAAATTTGCGCTGAAGCCTCTCAATCATTATGTCATATTTACTTTCTCGAGGATCCCAGCTTGTTGCACTAAATTCTAGTCTGCTGCGTACAAAGGCATTATAAAGCATAATTGCTACACCAATGTCCTTAAAATGCGAAGCCGTTCTCATGATAAAGCCTAGAGCTCTGTTAGCTTTCTTACACATAGACACAATATGCTCACGAAAGTCAAGGCGCACATCTTCAATCAGCCCCAAGTCACGAATGCTCTCTACTCGCTCCATAACAGTATCGCCTAGAGAGTAGGGTTGGACTTTGGGCACTTGTAGTCTAGTGAACGTCATTACTTTGCACTTAGTCACATTAAATGGGAGCCTGTTAAGCTGGCTCCACTTTGCCACAAAGTTGACGTCCAGCTGTAGTGCCACACAGTCCGACTCTGAACTGATTGTTTTGTAGATTTTTAGATCATCAGCAAACATTAAACAGTTTGCTGATTTCACTACTGTTGGAAGGTCATTAATCATTATCAAGAACAGAGTCGGCCCAAGCGTGCTGCCTTGACTTACGCCTGATCTTGTGTAAAATTCGTGGGATCTAAAGTTTTCAATCTGCACGTACTGCCTACGGTCACATAAGTAGTGAGCAAATAATTTTAGCAATCGTGGAGAAGCCCCGAGAGTTGAGAGCTTCATCAATAATATGTCATTATCCACCATATCAAATGCACGTCGGAAGTCAAGGTATACAGAGTCTACCTGCCTACCAGCATCCATAGAATTCGCTATGTGGTCAATAAAAGTTATGTGATTCGTGGACGTTGATCTAAGGCTACGAAAACCATGCTGCGAATCATCAAATGTACAATCCAGCTGGCGTGTTAAATGCAAATTTAAAATTGGTTCGAACACCTTAGCAAAAATTGACAGAACCGCTATAGGTCGAAAGTCGCTGACTTCAGTAGATTTGCTGGTCTTGGCGACAGGGGTGACCCTGGATATCTTCCAACAAGTTGGATAATGGCATGTGACAAGGGAATGATTGAACACGTGAAGCAGCGGCTCCACCATAGCGTGCAGACAATCCTTCACTACAAAGGAGGGGACAGCATCGGGCCCCGCCGCCGAAGATGGTTTTAGGCGACGAATGGCGTGCCGTACGTCAACGTGTGACACGAAATCAATGCTTATTAACGGCGCGCTACTAGAGCTACCCGAGCATTGCTGAGCAGCATCAGCGTCTAAAACTGGAGCATCCTTCAGAAAAACAGAGCTAAAATATTCAGCGAATGCACTCACAGCAGCCTGCTCAATTACTACCTCTCCGTTAACCAAATAGCTACTTGACTGTCTTCTGTCCTTACGCCTATCACGTACGTATTTCCAAAATTGTGCTGGATCACGACCAATATTAGACCCGATCGAATCAATATACTGGCTGTATGCGTGGTTTATTAGCAACTTGATGTGACTTCGATAGTACTTATATACCGCTTGGTTAAACTCTAATCCTAGTGCCTTATACTTACGTAGATGAAAATATTTAATTTCTAGTTTTTTAATAATTTCTTGAGTAAACCATGGAGGGTAATTCCGGTTTTTCGAAAATAAAGGCTTACGAATGGGAACATGATTGTCGAAAGCTTCATATAATTTCGTATATAAGATATCTGTTGCTTTATTGACGTTCTGCTGCACCAGCAAATCACTCCAGTCAATGGCAAATATACTTGAGTATAAGTTACTAAAGTCTGCCTTGCGAAAATTCCAATCACACGCGTAAGATTGATAGCTGACTTGGGATGAGGGTGTTTTCCTAATAGTACAATTACTACACAAAAGAGATACCTTGATATCAAGCGGAGGATGGTACCCTTCAACCCTTACCAGTGGCGCTACATCACCCCGCACAGACACACTACCAGCTACAATGCCAGCAGTCAACACGAGATCCAACATGCGACCATCACAATTTAAGATAACATTGTGTTGCTCTAACTTACAAAATTATATTAACTTACTAAATTATAAATAAAAATGTATGGACTTTGCATGTATTGTAGATGGTTTACGTAGCGTCAGAACTGTTATTCATGCTATATGCGATGCTGCAGTGTATGGACATTGTTAGATGGATTCGGCTTGCCCAACACCTATACCATCCTCTCAGCTTAGTCAGCTATTAGTCAGAGGAAAGAACAGGTCTGAAGCAAACTAAGCGGGTTACCTCACGATGTTATCCTCCGCCGTTAAAGCACGTGTTAAATGAGCACATAATTGTTTTATGAAAGAAAAATCCACGGTCGGTATTGAACCTACTGTGATGGGACGGGCGTGATCGTCTAAGCTTGTTGATTAGTGACTTATTACTACGACCTTCGGATTGCTATATGTTTGGCAAGTATTTAAATGAAATATATTTTTAATTTTCAATAATCGAATTTACCCTCACCGATATAGACAAGGTTGCCGGACGTCAGATAAGGCTAGCACAGGATCGTTTAAGTTGGCATGTTAAAGATAAATATATTTTGGTTTCCATCTTAAATAAACTATAGTCTTGGTGGAAACTGCTATTATTATTCCGGGAATCACTAACATCAATTTGCTAATATTACGGCAAAACATTTTCACGTGAATGATCTAGACTTATCATCGACATCAAAGCCGTAGGACGTTCACTGCTGGACAAATGCCTCCCTCACGAATCTCCATGTACCCATGAGGTGAAGTTTCAAAACTAACCACGTAAACTGCTTTATCGTTCCATTCCAACTATCCATCCAAAGGTTGCCTGGAAGAGATCGCTGTTAGCGATAAGGCCGCCCATTGCACCTATGTTTATTTTTAATAACTCTTCGTTTTCCTCTAACTCTCTTGATTTTGGTGTACAATAAAGTGATTCATTCATTCATTCATTCATTCATCGTTTTTAAAATATTTGTGATAGTATTTGTAATTATAAACTATGGAAATAAATGAATCAGTTTCTGAGATTCTGAGTTTCATAACGTAGCTCAAATCTAGTATTCATGAAAATAGAGGGTAATGGATATTTTCTTTAGAGTTTTTTAAACCCTTTTGATAAATGATTTACATATTTAAAAAGAATTGAAGCGGCAAACTGATTTTATAAATCTTCTCGAACCGTTTCAGTAATTAACTCTTCATGATTCACATCACTATTCTAAGCTTTCTAAGTGCAAAGAAAAGGGCAAAGAGAAAATAAAACTCGTATTATCATAATTCGTCTTTCTTATTCGTAGATTTTTTTATAACGCCGTCGACGGCACGCTGGCCCCACTTTGCGATAAACTCGTCCCAGAATTGAAATGCATTTTTGTATAATTCCTCCTTTACCTCCATACTCTTGTGGATGTGGAGGTATTTTTTGCTATCGGCATAATTAGGCCAGTAGAGACCCCCTAGGGAGTCGTCGCCTTCTGGAGTAGGGTTACTGCAAATACAAAAATTTAGATTCAAGAATCAAGAATCAAAAAATACTTTATTCAGTGCGGCCGCATGGACCTTATTGACGCGTCACAAATTACAAAGTAAAACAACACAAATAAATAGAATAAAGCACATAATTGAATCTGTTCACTTCAGATGACACGCGAGTTAGGAAAAGAAGTGAACAGAAGAACCTAACTCGGTCGTTATAGTCATCATTTAACAATTTTGTTTTGTCTTATGTTACGTTTGACGGAGTTGGAGCAGATTCCGTCCCAAGTGGTTTTGTCCTCTAGGTAATCTGATATTTTATAATAAGCTTTATTGCACAGATTGCGTTTAATAATGTTTTTGAATTTATTCAATGATAACTTCTGCAACTCACTTGGGAGTTTGTTGTAGAAGCGTATACATTGCCCTTTAAAAGATATTTTCACCTTATGGAGCCTAGTAGTGGGCACAGCGAGTTTATTCTTATTTCTTGTATTTACATTGTGATTGTCGCTGTTTTTCTTAAACGAATTACAGTTCGATTAAACGCTAACTAAATTAAACCAACATTTTAATTATGTTTACAAGCCTTTTTCCTCTTTTATCTGTTTATTTTGTCGATGTTACTGTGTTTAATGTAGTAAGATTAACCCTTAATTAAATAAATAAAATAGGCTTTTTAAATCTTTTACAAAAGCATGAAAATACTTTGAACATTTAATGAGAGACTAGATGATATTCGCTAGGAGTGAATTTGTAGAAAGTTTCGATCTACTAATTAAAAAAATAAAAATAAATAATGCTGGACAATTTACACAGCATCATCTAGTCTAGCTCTAAGCTAAGCATAGCTTGTGTTATGGGTACTAGATGACTGATATACTTAAAACATTATAGCATATAATATTATAGTGCATAGATAGATATTTTTATTCTATTTTTATAACATATAGAAAAACATCCAGAACACTCTGAACAAATATATGTAGATCATACATATGTACATTTGTTCCGAAGTGAATCGAACCCGCAACCTCTTGCTTCGCAGGCGGACCTTCACCCGCTGTGCCACAGAGGTCGTCTTGAGAGAGAAATCTTTATTATTAATACCTTTATTACGTCGACTTACAAACATTAGTAAATACTAATGTTTGTAAGTCGACGTAATAAAGGTATTTCATGGGTGTTCGTTTCAGCCGTAAAACGTCCACTACGGAACACAACACCACGCTTGGCAGGCGGGTTGGCGAGCGCAGTACGGGATGTTGGTACACGGAAAGACGCTGCTGCCCATCTTCCGGAGGTATTCCTTAGCAGGCTCTTACTGCATCCATGGGTATGAGAGGAGGGGTAACATTCTACGCCGGCACCCCACGGCGCTTTCATGGGTGTAATGTTTATTTTTTATCGCAAAGCATCAGGGCCATCGAAACAACGTAGGGCCTATAAATTTCAAGGTTCGTTCCCAACTTTCTTTAGATAAAATCTTTTCCTCACCCATATTTCGCGAAGTTAGTCCATAGCTTCACTAATTTCATTTGCACGATCCTCTCCTCTGACTCTGCTTCGTGTTTCAGATACGTTTCGACTAAATCTGGGCATTTGAATAAGTAGCACATCTCGTCTCCTGTTGCCGCGCCAGTAAAAACATCAACAGTTGAGAGATTCCTTAAATGTATGCTATTTTCATTAAATTCACCAAGATAATCAAAGTGGTAGTAGTAAACTGGGGCTTCAGATATTCTTGCATAGGTTTTAGCAGCGTAATCTGTTGAGTAAGTTATAATAACATCGCCGATATATGATACAAAATCTTTCACGCTTTTTAGGTTAATTTTACCGCCAAAATAGAAGTCTTTTATCTCTTCAATAGCATCGTAGAATGGTTTCTGTGTAGGGTCAAAGGAAAAGTTTACTCTTTTAGGGAGTAGTAACGGAAAATCTTTTTTTAGAAAATGGATGAATCTTGGCTCTAGCAAATATTGTATAGACCCCTTTAAACCTTCTTGGGAGTTGAAACCAATCATAACCGGTGTTATAATCTCTGGACTGTTTTCAGGATAATCTACAATTAGCCCGTCTGGATCCTTCTCTACGACAGGTGCAAACGCGACTATACTTCTTTGTGTCTCTTTGAAATACTCGTCAGGGCATGCGTGAGCCTCTCTCGGTAACATTTTTATTGCTGGTATATCATTTAACTCATTTATAACATCTTTGCTTGTTACAGGATTTTTATCAAACAGCTCTGCGAGTTTGAAAGCTCTTTTTCTTGCCCCCTCTTGCAATATTGCCGTCGACCAAGCATTTCCACTTTGTAGAATCGCAGACTTGAATAGGCTTTTCTTCTTAGAATGAAGGAGTAGATCGATTGCTGTAGCGCCTCCTTTGAGTCCCATCAGAGTGATTTTTTCAGGGTCACCGCCAAACTTCTCAATATTACTCCTTACCCATTCTAAACCAGCAACTATATCTCTCAATCCAGAGTTACCCCAAAGTCTATCGTCTTCTAAAGAAAGGAATCCGAATGTGGAAAGCCTGTGGCTTATCGTTACTACCACCACGTTTTCCTCTATGAAGAAATCTGGTTGGTAATCCTTTGTTTTGTTGTAAGAGCTGATGAAATTATCATTGTAGATGAACATGATAACAGCTCTTTTGGAGTCATCTAAGGCAGGGGTGAATATGTCTAGAAACAGGCAGTTTTCAGTACCATAGACTCCCAAAGGTTGCTTCTTTTTGAAGCTGGTGTTGGATTGGACACAAGCCCTCTTCTCTTTTGTAGCAATCAGGACATCTTCCCATGGTTCCAGCGGTTGTGGGGGCTGAAATCGTTTAAGAAATAACTAATTAAATACATATATTGGGTTTCAAGGTTTGCGGGTTAACTATTTCGAGCGCCTAATTAAAATACCGTCGCCGGCGCCGTGGGGTGCCGGCAGTAGAATGATACCCCTCCTCTCATGCCCATGGATGCAGTAAGAGCCTGCTAAGGGATACCTCCGGAAGATAGGCAGCAGCATCTATCCGTGTATCAACATCCCATACTGCGCTCACCAACCCGCCTGCCAAGCATGGTGAGTATGACAACTACCCCTCATGGAGATCCATGAGGAGGCCTGTGTTCATCAGTGGACGTTTTATGGCTGAAATGATGAATTAAAATACTGTCTTCATAAGTCATTATTTTATTTAAACTGAGTTATCTAGGTTTATTTAGTTTAATTTGTAGACGATACTTAATTGTCAGCCAATCAGAATTCAAGGATAAAACAATAAATTCAAACTTACCAAAAACTTGAGACTCTTCACTGGCGGAGCCGCATATGGTATGCCTAAGAAACCGAAATACTCCTCATTTTTGTACAAACTATTGAAAATTCTCCCTGAAATCCTTCCGTGAGTTGTATTCACAATATTTACATTGCAAACTATGACAGCGGCGTTTAATATCGCAAAAATACAAGCGAATTTAATATGCAACATCGTTCAACATTTTAATCTGTTTTCAATGAATTATAGATTGATATTGAATCAGTCGTACCATTTATCAATTTTAATCTATATTGCTGTTAAACACCATTTATCTACAATTGTAAACGGTATATTTTGTTTCGCCGTGGGGTGCCGGCAGTAGAATTTTGCCTGTCCTTTCTTGCGTGGATGCTGTAATCTGCCAAGGAATACCTCTGGAAGATAGGCAACAGCCTTTCCGTGTATCGACACTCCATACTGCGTACGCAAACCCGCCTGCCAAGCGTGGCGAGTATGGCAACAGCTCCCATCATGATCTCAGAGATCCGTGAGGGAGACCTACATATGTCCAGAAGTGGACGTGCACAGCAGTCCTGCGGCTGTGATGAATTGTTTATCAATGCGTCTTAAACAAATTTATAAAATTGAAAATGTTAAGTTTAATACTATTATATTAATATTATATATAATAGTATTATATATCGTATGTGTCATCTTGTATTATTTTTTAGTTATGTAAAGGTTTATCTATTTAATTAATGTTTTACAAAAAATAAAAAGTAACCCCCGACACTTTGCCTATTCTCGGAGGTTACCTAAATGTTTTTTGTTTATGTACTCTCAGTTTTGCAATCTACACATCATGCCCTTTCATTTGATACCACACTTGGGTATATTTGAAAACAATTGATTGATCACCCTACTTACCCTAACCCCCTACTTTTAACACCCATATCTCATGAATGGCTCGACCGATTTCTATATAACGTTCACTTTTACATTCTACACATAATTTCCTTTCATTTGATACACTAAACTTACTTGGGTATAGTTGGAAACATTCTAGTATTCGTCCTCTTTGACCCCCATATTCTTCTTAACCGATTTTAATGAAACATGAACCACCGCCGGAAAACCTGCTTTCAAATAAAAAGAACGGCATGCACATCGGTCCACTCATTTAAGAGCTACGGTGCCACAGACAGACACAGCCACACCCATAGCGATTAAACTTATAACACCACTCATTTTTTTCGGGGGTTAAAAATACAAATACTTTTGAGTCCCAAAGAGGTCTGGCAATTGGCGCAGATTTTGGAAGGCTTGGGTGATGCAAATTGCATAGTTCAATACTGCCACCTACATGTTTTATTTCATGGGTGTCTATTTATTTATTTGAGCCACCAACAAAAAATACATAAAATAATTACAGTAGTAATAACAATAACTACTTTGTTGTAACACCAACAAAAGATACACAAAATAATTTAAATAGTAAAAACAATAGCTATTTTATTGTTTTACTATTGTAATTATTTTGTGTATCTTCTGTTGGTGGCTAGAAGGCTCATGGGCTAGTGTTCCACCAATTACAGGCAGCTGCATATAGGTTACAGATTATAGGTTCTTACGTTGCCATAGCAAAAGTTAACATATGCATAAAATTAATCTTAATACCCCGTAAATTCACTGTTTTCAAAACATTACCATGGACATCGATAATACTGACGTGTTACGAAGTTTTCTTCCCATATTATTTGATCTTTGGATATCTGACGTTCCTATTGGTGGATAGGTAAGTGCTAGTCATATAATACGACTATTCTATTGGTGGATTGTTCCTATAATATGTATCTACGGTGAAAAGTTAGTTGAATTCGTTCAAAGTTGGTGTGTTCCCCGTTAAAACTCATATAACAATGTCGCGCGGGATTCTGTGTTTCGTGATATTCGAGCTACTGATTGTTCATACGAGTTGTAGTGAAGTTGTTTCACTAGAAACGAATAGGACTACTATTTTAGGGAGGAGAATGTACTCGGTGTTTGAAAACATACCTTTTATTGCCTTTTATAATATCCCGTTCGCGGAGCCGCCTGTAGGGCAATTAAGGTTTCAGGTAAAAAATGGGCTTGGTGTTTATTTAACGGATTTATTCAGCGTTAGCAATTTTTAACGTGAACTCTGGGGAAATCTCTGTCGTTTACGGCGACTATAAGATACAACTTATTTAGATTTAGAATGATCTCTCAGTGTTGGAATGTGATTCTAAGTGTAGGGTAACTTTCACGTTGACGATTTATGCAGCGTTAGCAACTGGTATTCATCTTGTACGACTGGCAGTGCCTAGGACATTGACATCAAGATGGATAATGCTTGCCTAGCATCTATGCCATCTTCTCACCATAGTCGGCTATTAGTTACTTAGAAGAAGAAACAATTCAATACGTCTAAAGCTTACTAAGTCGCGGGTTTCCTAACGATGTTTTCATTCACCGTTAGAGCACGTGTTAAATGTACAAATACCTTTTTTAATAAATAAAACTTTATTGGTGCATAGTCGGTATCGAAACCACGACCTTTGCATTTTAAGTCATATTACTCGGTCACTTTTTTTTTTTAAATATAGTGACACATATGCTATATTTATTATTTAACTAGCTGTCCCACTGGGCGTTACGAAGTTCTCTGGGACAGTCCCAGAGAACTTCGTAACGCCTCAAATCAACTAACTTTCACTACCACTACTAACTACTCTACTCTACTACTAATACCGCTCTACTACTACTCTACTCAACTAATACCTAAATCAGCAAAAAATATAAACATCTTCATACATCTACGTTTAGATGCCGCATGTATCGGCAGGCATAAAATACATAAAATATTATTTTTCGTGCGGGTTCGAATCCCGATTTCAAATCAGAATAGAAAGTTATGATATTTCTATAATAAAACTCCAAATTAATTTTGATTTCAGCCTCCAAAACCATGTAAATGGTTCAACGAACAGACGCTCAACTATAGCAAGCTCCCTGCCGATACATGTGGGCTAGAATACGATGAAGATGTGCTCTACCTGACTGTTTACATGCCTGATGATGTGTTGCAAGATCTAGATTATGCTGTCGTGGTCTGGCTCCACGAGCAGTCCAGTTACCATGGCCCTGACTTCCTCATAGACGAGGATGTAATTGTAGTCACTATATCCTTCAGAACTTCTATATTTGGCTTCCTTAACACAGAAGACTATTTCGCCAGAGGCAACATGGCAGCTAAGGATATTCTTCTAGGCCTGAAATGGATAAGAGAAAACATTATCTTCTTCAAAGGAGATCCAAATAGGGTTACTGTGATTGGTTCGGGAATAACTGCTGATATTGTAGCGTCGTTTCCATTGTCACCTCTAGCTGAAGACCTATTTGCAAGAGTTATTGTACAAAGTGGAAGTGCTTTGGATCCTGCTATTTACAACTATAACTTTGAAACTTTGAACAAGTTGTTTTGGAATTTGTGTGGATGGGACGATAAATTTGATAGGACGAGACTTTATGACCTCCTTCAAAATGCATCTGGAAAAAAACTGGCCAGTATCACACAGGGTCTCTATGATAGCACAGAAGTAAGAGATAAACAACGATTGATAAGGGATTTTGGACCTTCTGTAGAACGATTAAGGAAGGGAGCTTTTATGGACGATCTTCCACTGAAATTGTACGATGAAGGAAAGGTGAACGATGATGTAGAAGTAATGTTTGGATACACGAACTTAGAGGCAATGTACAAATTAGAAGGGTTTGTTCACAACAGAAAGCTATTAAAACAAATTAATCATAATTTTCAGTATTTATTACCTTTCGAGGGGAACTCAGACGATTACGGATCAAAGCAATACAAAAAGATTAAGCGGAAAATAATGGACTTCTATTTCGTTAATGGGACACTCGGGGAGCACAGTTTGAGACGGTACGGCAAATACCTTTCCGACCAAGTGATTTATCCAGTGCTCCGCCAGGCCAGATTACACGCTAGAAAATCACGCAATCGTGTTTACTTATACAGATTCTCGCATAAGGGATGTTTAAACATCGTTTGGAATTCTGTATTGGATGATTTGGGAACGAGCGGCGCGACGGCGGGCGACGAAATCTGCTACCAATTCAGATGCAAATCGAGTCACTACAAGGAGTCGAATGAAAGGCACTTCATTAAGAAAATTGCGAGGTTATTGGCGAATTTCGCTAAATACGGGTAAGCTTGATTATTCAGAGTACCTTGCGGTTGAAGTGCTCCGCCAGCGAAATTAAAACAGCCGGGGCACCTCTAATCGCGGATTAGCTAATTGTTTGTTTGAATAAAGGCTTTTAAGGTAAATTAATCATTGATTTTCAGGAATCCTACGCCGAAGACGGAAAATGGAATTTTAGGGGATCTGCAATGGGAACCTTTGGCTTATGGAAGTTTGAGGGGAATTAATTTTGGGAAGACGATTAAGATGGTTGCCATGCCAGAGATTAAAAGATTTGAGTTTTGGGATGAATTGAGAAGAAAATATTATTATGGAAGAGATTATGTAAAAGAAGAATTATAAAGTAAATATTTTGAACAATCCTACATGTATTTAAGTGTTACCGTTGCAAGTAGATCTCATATTACTTATTTTGCCAACATGTCATGATTAGGTAGAAAACACAGCTCTGATTACTAGTTAGTTTTTTGGAGTTGGAGCAAATGTCATTCCGAACGTTTTTGTCTTCAGGGTATTTATTCACGAAATAAAACGTGGTACATATCGGAGAAGTTCTCGTGCTATTATACACACAAAATACAGGGCGCCTGGTATTAATGATGGTGTTCTCATATCGTGAAGAAACCCACGGTTTAGTCAGCTTCAAACGTATTGACCTGTTTTTTCCTATGACTAATAGCTGACTAAGATGAAAGGATAGTATAGGTGGGCAAGCCTAGTCCATCCATCAATGCCCCAGGCACAGCAGCGTCCTGTACTGAAAACAAGTCGCTGACGCTGCATAAATCATATATAGTAGACGTGAAAGGCATCATCATCATCAACATCGTTTCAGCCGTAAAACGTCCACTGCTGAACACATAAATAAATAAATAATAAATAAATGTTTATTGCAATTACCTAAAAACTATACACACAGGTTCTGAAGTCACCCTTTAAGCAAAATTTGCTTGTGTTGGGAGACACATTACACATTCCTAATGGATCTCCACCCGCTCTCACCGCGCTTGGCAGGCGGGTTGGTGAGCGCAGTACGGGATGTTAATACACGGAAAGACGCTGCTGCCCATCTTCCACAGGTATATCTTAGCAGGCTCTTACTGCATCCACGGCCATCAGAGAAGGGTAGCATTCTACTGCCGGCACCCCACGGCATAAATGACACAAAAAACAATCATCAATTCCCTATTGAGGGCAATGGTGCAGTTTTTGTAGGTTTTTTCTGGGGTTCTTAAGAGACAGAGACAAGGGTACATACCCTCGAGATAAGGTTCCTTTCAGGGGCTATGTATCTTGGAGCTATGCATTTTGTAAACATTGTACTTTATTAAGTACTAGCCGCACTCCACGGTTTCACTCGCGTAGTTTCCGTTTCCGTGAGAATACGGGGATAAAATATAGCCTATGTAATATAGGGATAATGGAGTATTCTAATGGTGAAAGAATTTTGAAAATCAGTCCAGTAGTTTTTGAATTTATTCAATACAAACATACGAAACACAAATCTTTCCTCTTAATAATAAATATATATTAGTATAGAAGTATAGATATTATTTACGCAGTGTAGGTATATCATTGCTGTCACGAATATTGTATGTAGGTCTATTACAGGTGAGATTAGGTTTGAAAGCCGTGCTGGGCGAGTGGTATGAACCCCCGACTTTCAATCTGAAGCTGAATCTGAAGCTGGGGTTCGATACCGGCAGTGAACCAATGGATTTTACTCTCTTAAAATGTTTGATCCCATGCTTAGCAGTGCAGTAAAACACCGTGAGTAAATCCGCGGCTTATTCAGCTTAAGACGTATTTTTTTATACGACTTTATTTATTTATTTATTAAAAGTACACGGACATCGAAAGTATTTACAAATTTAAAAAAAATACATGCATATAGGTATTGATCTGATACAGACGACAATTGAAGTGTACATAGCTTACTCTATTATGTGCGTTAGGAGAAAAAGAAGAATTAATATACAAGTCAACATAAAGATCAATTGAAAATATGACAAACATCACCAAAAACAACTAAAGCTAATCAATAAATATATAAGGTAAGTAATATAAGTAGGTACGTAGAATTTGAATAACACAGGCGTAGTACTTAAATGAAACATAGGCGGCATGTTATTCGGTTGTATGTAACTTTAAACAATGTCATTCATGGAAGAGCCTAAAATGGCTCTGTAGAAGGTATTTAAAGGTGCGTAGTTTGTTGTTAAATACGTCTATCTCCGGTATTTGTTTATTTACCAAACTGTATTCATTACAGATATACGACTTAATGACAAGACAAACCAATGGCCCACTTGATGTAAAGTATTGACTTGTTCTGTTTTCTGACTGATAGCCGACTAAGCTGGGAGGATGGTACAGGTGCTTTGTTGAAGCCTAAGCTTGCCCAGCACCTGTACCAATGATGATGATGATGATAATGCATTTTTTAAGGGCTTTTACATTTATTATACATGGTTTATTACATAGCTACAATGTTTAGTAGTAGCAGAACTTTTTGTTAAAGGTTCATCCGGGGAAGTACTACCACCATACCTATTTCTGCCGCCAAGCAGTAATGTCTGCATTGCTGTGTTCCGGTTTGAAGGGTAAGGGGGCCGGGGAAATTACGGGCACATGAGATCTTACAACTCTGTCTCAGGGTGACGGGCGCATTGCAATGCAGCGTTGGTCACGTGCTTAGTGAACGTGATCACCGCGGCATTGCAATTGTTATAGGTAGAGGTTACCGCTTAACATCAGGTGGGCCTATGGCTTGTCTCGTCATTTGAAAGTGTAAAAAAAATGTCAACTGCAGCGTCCTTGCAGAATTATTACCTAGCAGTTGCTGACGCTGTAAAACCGTAAAACGTCCACTACTGAACACAGGCCTCCCTCATGGATCTCCATAAGGGGCAGTTGCCATACCACGCTTGGCAGGCGGGTTGGCGAGCGCAGTATGGGATGTTGATACACGGAATGACGCTGCTGCCCATCTTCTGGAGGTAGCTTTTAGCAGGCTCTTACTGCATGCACGGGTAAGAGAGGAGGGGCAACATTCTACTGCCGGCACCCCACGACGTATAAACCACGTATAATAAATGTAAACGCCCTTTAAAAAATGTAATGATGTAACAGCGGCCTTCATATCCATTACTTTTTAAACTATACTTGTCTGTACTTTCTGTTTTTTCCTCATCTATGGTGTTGTTCAGCAAATAAAACGTGATAATGTCGGAAAGGAAGTCCTACTGCCATTATACGCTTAAATATAGGGCGCCTGGTATGAATGGGGATAATAATCCCCGAGTAACCCATCAATGCCCTACTGACGGCAATAATTGGTACTGATTGGCTGATTCTGGAGTGGAGTGAGGTGGCAGTTTTTTGGGGTTAAGTGCGTTTATGCTAGTCGATTTGCTGTGGGGTGGTGGCAGTAGAATGTTGCCTCTCCTGCCCGTGTATGCAGTAAGAATCTACCAAGGGATACCTTCGGAAGATAGGCAGCAGTGTCATTTCGTGTGACCATATCTAGTACTGCGCTTGCCAACCAACTGCCAAGATGGCGAGTATGGCAACAATCCCCTTATTATCTTGCATGATGGAGGCCTATATCCAGCAGTGGACTTGGACATACTTGGACAGCAGCAGTCCTACGGATGATGATGATGATGATGATGATGCCTTTCGATAACGCAGAAAAGTTATGGAACTAATTCTTTTGAAGCCATTAAAACCATTTTTCTATCCGTCGTGTATGAACCGATTGGAAAGTTCTTTAAGGGTTCGATTCGATACACTTTCAGATCTGCCTCATTCCTTCCAAAACTCACTTCTGATGATAGAATCGAGTGAACTCCTCATTTTGAAGTCGCTTAAACACGTGGAAGACGAGCGTTATTTATTTATTTATTTAAGTTTATTTGGGAAAACACACAGAACAATAATATGGTAGGCTTACAACCTTATTATAACAGTAGCTGAGTTGTGACCGTTTTTTTGTCATTTTAAATAAATAGACACAATTGCCGGTCCTTTCGCTAAAAAGCGATCTCTACCAGACAACCTTGGGATAGATTGATTATAATTTACCTGATTATTTTTATTGTATTCTTTGTATTGTGAACAAGCATTGGTACGGGGGTACCAGAAAAGGGGGCGAAGGCCACAAAAGGTCACCGCGTTCGGTTGTAATCGTCTCATGCACAGACAGACAGCGCTAGCCTAAGACCTTCGGCTTGTCACGTCATTTAGTAGTATTAAAATAAAATCTAACCAAATTCTTGAACATTGTTTTGTAAGACTTTAGGTAGAAATACAGGCTTTTTAAATCGAATATCACAAGATCACTAATCTTTATGAATCGTAAGCCTGGCGCCTGGGAAATAGCTGTAAGCTCATTCTTTGCTCAATCTTTTGATTTAATAAATAAGTCTGTGGGGCAGTATACATCAAAAATAAATAAACAGCAATGAGTTCGCCGTGGGGTGCCAGCAGTAGAATGTTGCCCCTCATCTCTTGCCCGATGATGCAGTAGGAATCTGTCAAGGGCTACCTCCGGAAGATGAGCAGCAGCATCTTTCCGTGTATCAATATCCCGTACTGCGCGCGGCAACAAAATGTTGTACAAACAAATGTTGGAACAACTGTGAACAACTTATTTGCTTATCCTTATTATTTGCTTGCTTATTTTGCTCTGTTCGCATAGCATGCATGACATAAACATGCATACATAGCCCTGTTTATAGTGTGGAGCAATGTCGGCGTCAGGCGCTTTGCAGCTGTTCATTGCCAGGGTTGGCACCTTAGCATCTGTTTGCTCTTCTCGAAACATTTGTTTGATAACATTAATAAGATATTTAATATTTACCTACTTACAAAACATGCTTCTGAGAAGCTACTAACAGATTGGCTTGTGACCCTTACATATCAGGACACGGAAAACCTACTGGACATATTTTCGTGATAGTGCGTACAAATAGCCCCACCTACACACACACTTACATACACTTACATACTATAACATTAATAGCTACATTTGCAACATAGATAAGATTTAATTTTTTTGTAAAATTTATGATACATATTTTGTTATAGAATCTTCTTAGTCTATAAGTCATTTTCCATAAGGCAAGAGTGAAATTCCCTAACACAGGTATTTGGGGCCTAACACAGGTACTTAAAAGGGGATTTCCAAAGCAATTCAAGATTTGTATATTAAGATAAAAAAATAAACAATTTTATTTCATTTATTATTTATTCTCATGGATTAGGAGACTGGAGGTACCGGTAAAGTAACTTTTTTTTGAATAAACATATTAATGAAAATTAAAACATTCTGAATAAGAATTTATGAGTACCTAGGTTGAGTATAGGTGGGTACCTTCCTACCTAACTATAAAATAATAAATTAAGCCAACTGCGTGTCGGGCTACGCTCTATGTAGGATACCGCGGTTAGCCGTATCCTAACCTTTCGTAATTAACAAAAATGTACCTAAATGCGATGGGTGTAACTATGGAGTTGAAAACCGATTTCACTTTTCTTATTTAAGTGATTAGCACTGAGCACTTCTAGGGCCTCTGGGCGCCTATTTAACTCACTACCACTAATCACTTCCGGCGATGCACTGGTGGGCCTCGGCGGCGCGGAATGTTCAGGCTGCTGCTGGTGCTGGTGGCTTCCGCGTCTACGCCGAGGCCTTTCAGGCAGCGGGGTCGCCGCCTCGGATTCCTGCGGGCAGCGACCCTCGCTGCGATATTTTGATAAGTTCGCGTTCGACCGCCATCGTCGCGAGTTCATACCAATTACCATAATAAACCTTACCATTATTTCTCACCATTAGAATTACCATTAGTTTATTACCATTAATATAAGTAGAATAACGTGTGTTTTGTGAATATATAAGTCCGCACCAAACCAGTGACTTTCACTTAACCACATAACCATAATCGTAAAAGGTAGTTTGGGGCAACACCAAAAATCCACCCCAAAATAAAGCCTTTTTCATGGTGCTACTACATGGCTCATATTGACACGTATTAATTGAGTTTTCGGTTCATCCGGTGAGTTTGGTAAACCGTATAACTTATTTGAGTGTAATTTTTTCCGAAACTAAAAAAGCTATTTGTCAGGCGTTTTATTTTTCTTAGAAAGTTCATGGTGAAATTATATTTTGTATTATATTTTTTATTGTATATTCATGATTTTTTCAGATTTTTAAAGGTAGCATTTAACCCCGGGATTAACAATTAAAAAATAAATATCTCATCTAACGTCTATGGGAGGTGCCCCAAGTGAATATTTTTTTAGAATGTTTTTAGCCGTTATATCGGGATTTTATCCTTATAAAATTACAGCTTTCTAGGACTCTAATCGTTACGCAAAGCCGCAGATAGACAGAACAAGCGAAACTACAAGGGTTTTGTTTTACTACGATAATCCTAAAAAGCTTTAATTCCATTGAAATTTTAATTATAAGCTTATTTTTTTTTCCAAATCGGTATAGCCGTTTGGGAGTTAGGTGACAAACGTACAGAAGGACTTTAGAGGAACTTAATAAATATAATCATATATATTATGATAATAATATAATCATGCCGTGGGGTTACGGCAGTAGAAAGATCCTCTCCTCTCTTGCCCGTGGATGCTTGAAGAATCTGCCAAGGGATACTTCCAGCAGATGGGCAGCAGCGTAAAGACGCAGTAGGTACATGATATTGAATGAATGAATGAATTAATTAACACTTTATTGTACACAGATAAACTTAAAAATAAAATATAAATAGGTAAACACGTAC
Source organism: Pasiphila rectangulata (assembly GCA_963082625.1). Lineage (NCBI taxonomy): Eukaryota > Metazoa > Arthropoda > Insecta > Lepidoptera > Geometridae > Pasiphila > Pasiphila rectangulata. The sequence continues at coordinate 16,631,714 of OY720252.1, read as the reverse complement.
AAATAGGCGGCCTTATTGCTGACAACAATTTCTTCCAGGCAACCCATACATTGATACATGGAAAGCCATGTATCAATATCATGTACTGAGCTCGCCAACCCGCTATTCATTCAATCTTATTCTGGCTCCTGAAGTAATGTTGGAATGCTCCGAGGCGGACTCTGTCAGCCCTATAGGTTTGAGTGAGGGATGCTTTGATCAATGTGTGGAAAGACAGCGCATCCGTTCGCGAATGTTTAGGGGTTTTGCGTTATTCCATACATCCCACTAATATTATAAAGACGTTTGACGTAAGAAAGTTTGTTACCACTTCACGCAAAAACTACCCAACGGATTGAGCTGAAATTTTGCACACGTATAGATGTGGACCAGGAATCATAGGCTACTTTTTATACGGGTACAACGCATGCGAAGCGGCGGGCACAAGCTAGTTGCTTTATTGTTATTTTAAACGGGTATTCTACTTACGTTAATTATTCGTTGAAAATAGGTATCCAACGTGTTCAGTTCCTCCCAGGGGAACTTTCGTCAGGGAATGGAGCTTTTTACGCGGTACCGTCTCCTTCCCTCTCACGCGCTCGCGTTGCACTGCGTACTGCCTACTGCGTTGCAGTAGAATACCCGTTTAAAATAACAATGAATAGTGTAACTCACAAATCATTTGAAAGTGAAATAGTTGCTTTATATTTTCATAACGGTTTTTATTGGAATTTAGAACGTCATTAGGATTATAAACCTTAGAGTAAAGGATGGCTTACACTAGAGCGTGTTATGTCCGAGCCGTGTGTTCCCGTAGCACGGTCAACTAATATTACATATATTTTTATATGGACACACTCACGCTATGGGGGCCGCTGTGGGGTGCCGGCAGTAGAATGATACCCCTCCTCTCATGCCCATGGATGCAGTAAGAGCCTGCTAAGGGATACCTCCGGAAGATGGGCAGCAGCGTCTATCCGTGTATCAACATCCCATACTGCGCTCACCAACCCGCCTGCCTAGCGTGGGGAGTATGGCAACTACCCCTCATAGAGATCCATGAAGGAGGCCTGTGTTCATCAGTGGACGTTTTATGGCTGAAATGATGACTCACGCTATACCGAGCGGCAAGTAGTTACCTAAATTAGTTATTAAGATTTTATTATTATGTATGTTACTACTAAAAGGATACTTACTTGTTTATATGTAAGTGCAGTATGTTAAGTACATGTCGTACTATAATGTATGTTTATTGCTTGAAATGTAGTTTATATCATAATTAATAACTTATGAAAACTATGAAAGCTAATTTTCTTCATCATCATCACAGCCGTAGGAAGTCAATAAAGTCTTCAAGAGTCACTGATCCTGAGGGATTGTTGCCATACTCACCACGCTTGGCAGGCGGTTCGGCGCAGTACGGGATGTTGACACACGGAAAGTCGCTGCTGCCCATTTCCGAAGGTGTCAATTCCTAAGATTCAAAGGATTCAAAGACTACAAAATTTATAGACAGCGATGATTGCGAAACTTACGCCTGTTGCAGCGTTGATTGCGAGATAATGCCTGTTGCAAACCTGTCGCGAGACGTACCTAATCACACTGCATCAAATGCAATAAGTTATACGGTTTACAAACAGCTAGCTGTGTCTGATAGCGGAGAGGTTGGACACAGACTGTATATTTATGGAGTACTGGACGAGAAAGCATGTCAAGCTTTCTTGACCTTTTTGTTTGTTTTTATTCTTGTTTTTATTATAGTTTTAGCTTTAGTATGTATTATATCAAAATTGTCTAATATGGATTACTGTATTGAATTTTTGTAATCTGTAATCTGAAATAAATGTTTTTTAATTTAATTTAAACTTACCCGATGAACTGAAAACGCAATTAATACGTGTCAATATGTTTTAACGTTTCAAAGGCTTTAACTATATCGCTGCTGTCCACATATTGGAAATTAAAATGACTATCGCATTTAGGTACATTTTTGTTAATTAAGGACTCGGCGAGTTAGACAGGAAAGGTATCATTCTACAGCCTACATCCTACGGCAACAGAATTTGCTTAAAAAACCAGTAAACAAAAATAAAACCAGTATACAAATTTTAATTACAACCTTTTCATCTTATCTTCGGAAGCCGAGATAAAAACGCCAGCAATTTGCTAGGGGCTTATCGTGGGCCATTTATCATGGGATTAACTTGCTTTGAACGACCTGATTAGGGACTCGTGTGTCTACCATGAGTTGTCACTGTTAGATCGCCTGCCGTTACTACAGTAGTCATAGTACGTTACTATGACATCTGTCAGATTTGTAACTCATGGTACCAAATGCTAAGCAAATGAAGCCCAAACTACAGTCGCTGTAGTACAGTTTTTAGTACTAAATTATCCGCTAGAGGCGCTGTACAAGTTTTCATACATTTTTGGGGTTCCGGACCAAAATGGTAGAAAGGAACCCTTATAGAATTACTCTGTCTGTCTGTCTGTATGTCTGTCGGTCTGTCACAACTGGATATCTCGAGAACTACTGATGCTATCGA